>CM046847.1:29759291-30384291 GCA_025618425.1 Heliocidaris tuberculata
GAATAATGGTTACTCACGTTACATTTTTTCCATGAGATAGTTTGGTTTCATTCTAACTTGCAGGACTTACGTTCTTCTTTGTGTTTTTTTCATTGAAAAATGATCAGTGGACGTTTTAAATTTAATTTTTATATAAATGCTGGAAAAACTTTGCATATTTTACTTCCAGATAAGCAATCAAAAAATGCACAATTTATAGGAAAAATATCGCCCAAAAGTGTAAAAATAGATATTTTTTACCATTTTATAACCTTTAATAATGTTTTTTTTTCCAAAGTAAACCACTGATGATATGTTTACCAATGTCTGCGCAAGTTTCTGCAATTATGTAGAACAAAAAAAAGATTATTGATAGCTAAATGAAGTACCAAATTAAACTTTAAGGTCCATGTCCTGTGGAATTGCCCTTATGTCGAATTGACTGATCAACTCAGCTACCTCATCATTCTTGTTTATTACAGTCACAACGGTCATAACTTTTTCTCCTGCATTCAGATGTTTCTAGTTCGGAAGTTTTGTATCGTATTCTCTTCTTTTATGTTATTGATTTGAGGATTCTCTTCGAACATTGGTAGGAAACATTCCACCCAGAGGTAAATAACAATGACTAAGTAAGGTAACATACCTTATCTTCAGGCAAAATATGCGTTCAGTTGCATTCTAGTTTTTATTGTTTCGGGTTTGTTTGTTTGTTTGTTTGTTTTTTGGTGTGTTTTTTGATGTGGCATTACTTCAGAATGTCTCTCATACTGCAAGTTTACTTCCACCAATAACACATAGCCCCCCCCCCCCCCCATAACTTCACTAATTGATATGTCTCACATTCTCTTAGGTTCTCGCATCCCAGTGATATTTTATACTTTTTCATCAGAAGTAAGATGAGGCAAAAAAAAAAAAAAAAAAAAACCGACAGGTGCTTTTGTGATTGCCTTTCAACTTCTCTTACGACGCCGATCAATACAGCGTAAGCTCACTACCACAAGGAAGCATATCCAGTTTTTGCAATATATATATATATATATATAAATATATATATAATATATATATATATATATATATATGTATATATATATATATATCACAGAAACCGCATGAGTATATTACATAGTCATATTAATAATAATATGAATGTTTTGTGACAAAACCTCACATATGACTCCACTTTTAGGAAAATATTACAGCTTTGTCAGTTCAGTAAATATTTATTGTGATCAGCTTATACATCGAAAAGGTATGATTTGCTTCATTTCCTTTCGTAGCCTACTCATTTCCAAGTGCAGGTATAAAAGGCCATTTTATAACGATTTTTCATTATATAATGCTTCAGACTGACCACTTCACATATCGGGGGGGGGGGAGTTATCGACAAAGTATACGGTTCAACAGATACACTTCGTAATTCTTCTAACGAACGGAATGGACATAGCGCCTTTCTTGTCCACGAAATCTATTTTATATTCCCCTCAAACATCAATTGAAACTGTTGGAAGAAGGATGGTTGAGATGACGAGGATTTGGAATTTTCGATTCCATCCTTCATGTCTCGTGAGATTGATTCTTTGCGATGTCCAATAAGGTCTCATCACCCCATTGACTTAGATTTAAAGATTTCAGTATTGATCTGGAAATTATACAAAATATGAGAGTTGGAAGGAGGGCACACACCGGAAGACTAAAGTATGAACTTAACTTGCAAAAGTTCAGTGTTACTGATTTGTTATGAAGACTGTCCGTTTGTTTAAAATCTTATTTTTGCCATTTCTTTATAACCTTATTAAACAATATTAAAATAGATGGAATCTTTAGATAATAGGCCTTCATTGGTGACCGATTGTTCATTTCAATTAAATTTTTTTTTAAATATGTTGAATATGGTTTTGCATGGGTATTTGATAAATGGTCGGGTACGTCGCGTGATTGTCCCGTTCTCGTCGCGTGTTCGTTGAGGAAATTTGGCAGTTTAAACAAAAATAGAAAAGGTATAGTATCTTTAAATAGTAGAAAAACGTTGAAGATACCATAGCTTATTTCTATTTTTTTTTAAGCTGCCAAATTTCTTCAACGAGAAAGCGACGACAACGCGACAATCACGCAACTTACCCGACCTTTTATCAAAAGCCTTTGCATGTAGCGTTATTGATTTTAATATTGAATAACCATTGAAGATGCAATGCTGCCCATTACTTGTCACTGCTTGCGAACATGCATAACGGAAGATGTTTATTTCATTGGTAGATTTAGAACAGACTTTCTTGCTACACTATCACGTTTATTTAATTGTGTGATTGTTTTTTTCAATATATCCTCATGTTTTTGCAAACAGGAGGGTTTTTACCGATGGTCTGTAAAAATAGCCATATAAAAAAGACATGATTTTAGAGCTACGAACAGCCATTCATTTGTGTACCAAGATGTCTTCCTCTCTCTGTAGCTAACATTTATTGACCCATTTACATTTTTTTTCTGACAACTATTTAATATTCAAATAAGTATATAATGAGGAAAAAAAGTGCTGATAAGAGCTAACTAATAGCTAACTAATAGCTAATGTAGTAATTCATCCATGAAGCAAAATGTGGTGTTTACGCCGAAATTAGGTTCAGTGGTGTGCAGCAACTTTCTCACTTAGTATCGGAGGAGGCAACCCTAGTCAATGTTTGACACATCTAGAGTGAGATTTCTTTTATATCTCTTATATTATTTTGCCAAGGAGACTCTTTTTTTCGAAAGGCATAAATGTATAACTATAACAATAATGTTGTCAGTAAGATGGAATAATCTAAAATTATCCCGATATGTTTACACTTTTAGCGAGGTACAGAAATCCCAATTGTAAAATCGTGTCACGTGATCTATCGTTCAAAATATGATTTTTGCAGCTAACCACTTTAGTCATGTTAGTAAGTCTCGCAATGTAGCAGCGATTGGTGTAAGACATTTTTGGACAGGCAATTTCATGTCTTTCATTTGAATACAAATGATCGACAGGTTAATTATCAAGAAAGCTATTCACAATCAACCGTCTTGCATGGGCACTATCCATTTTACTTCTTATGTTCATACCATGAATTGACTCCAAGACGACTAATGAATGTACATTTTAGAAAATATTCATTTTTCCTTTTTACTTTTTTGAACTCAAAAGATGTTGCCTTCTGGGCTCCTCTGCTGGCCCCCCGTCCATCACCCCAAAACATGTGTAAATTTAGAAGTCATTTGATTATTTTTTCCTCGTAGTGTGGAAACCTGTTTTAAACATTGCCCGCGGGGAGGGCACATTTCATTACGCCAAAATTGTATCAACGAATTCGTGTTGTGCGGTTACCTCTGATGCCATCACAGCGTAAGATCACACCGCCCACCATTAAAAGAGAAGAGAAATCACGATGGTGAAGCATCCGGGATATATTGCCCTTGAAATATTGATCCGGATTGCCTGCCATTAGCAGCCTTTCAGGAAGACATATTGGTGTCTGGTTACTTGAATACTTCATGAGTGGATCTCATCTTGAGAACTTGGCTGATGACAGCAGTGCGTTCCTTGGTATTCTTCTTAGTTTAGGCTTCCCGGTTTAGATGACATGACTTATTTATCCTATACAGTCATAATACTCTAACATTTGTTGTTCACGATGTTAGGTATACACTATTACAACAACTAATAGAGCGAACATTGTTTAACCTTTTCAGGACAGGAATTATTTAAGGGCTAAATTGATCACATTTTTTTCTGCAAATTGGCAACAGTAATATTTTTCTGTTAGTGCTACATGGTTCTAATAAAATGTAATGTCTTTGAAAACATTATACATGGTTAGAAACTCTGTCGAAAAGTTGGAAAAATGGCCAATTTCGATAAAAAAAACAATGATTTTGAATCTCTCAATATGTTGCCAACTTAAGGATTTTAAAGCTTAATCTCCTTTTTTAAATTCCTGGCATCGAACACAATATGGTCATGTAACAAAAATGGACACAGTGAGTGCAGAAATTTTTGCTCTTTCTACTCATGCATCTGGTATAATTTTTAGAGCTCTTAATCAAAAGTTATTAAGCCAAACCACAAAATGTGGTCAATTGTCTTGAAAGGGTTAAAGATTGATTAGCTCTGTTATCAATCAGCTCTTGACTATCTACTAGCGTAGGTGAGAAGGGGGGGCTGGGGGCAGAGTGCCCCCTGACAACTTTTCGTCGATTTTTTTTTTTTTGAGATTTTTTTTTTTTGCGTGTCAGAGAATTATGGAAGAAAATATCTTATACCCCCCCCCCCCCAACTGAGCGACTTTTTTTGAGGGCTGGCGAAAAAAAATTGACGCCATCGTACTGTTGTTTCTGTACCAACTTTTGAATTTGTTTTCTTTGTAGTCGTGAAATTTCTCTCCTGGTATCCTAGATCATAACCTTGTCGCTTTTTTTTTTAATGTGTTGGAAATGTTGCAAGTCTGTCAAACACATTACTAGAGCGTATGATTATTATGTGAAACATTCAGATTAATAATTAATTCATAGAAATGATGATTCCCAATGAATGTTGGTGTTATCACCAAATGCACAGCAAGAAATTGGATGATCTTGATATCAAAGCTGAAAGAGAACCATTGAGAGTTTGCTTCAAATCATTATGATCCGAAGACTCCGACGTGCACATCTATCCTTAACACCCAACTGTTTTTTTTTTTTGTTTTTTTTTTCATGTATGCGTTATGCATGTCATGGAAATAAAAATGCCAATACCTATCGAGGAATTTACATTCACAAAGAATCCATCTTATAAAAAGAATCATGAAATCATATTCTTGGTCTTCTCAATTTACCACTTACCATGATGAAGGATTTGTAGAATGACAAGTTAATAGCAGTAAACAGGTAACTTGAGATATTACCACTCAGACAGTCATGTAACACTTTTTATTCCTCTTCAGGCCATCATCTGGTTTATCTTCGCTTTGTGCGTAAGTGCCTGCTGTCGAATAATTTATGACCATTACCTGAAAAGGAAAGAATTAATTACGCCTTCTTCAGGTGTAGTTTTTCTTGTTACGACCCTGATGACTGATGTAAGTGAAGTAGAATTACTGATTCGCCACGCAGCTTTAAGTGGACATCTGGTTTTCTTTTTCTCTCCAATGTCAAGTATGTCGAAGGTGACAGACTGATGTACATCAGGTACATGCTTGGAAAGTAAGCATTGCGGCTCTGAACTAAGAAAACGTCAAAAGTGGTTGTGAAGGAACTCTGGAATGATCGCTTTCAGCTGTAAGCGTCATGTATGTACATGCTGGCGAGAATGATACTTTTCCTCACGTTCGTAAGAATGTTCCTCAAAGACTCTTAAGGACAACATGGAAAAACCAGGTCGCTTGGCTTCTTGTAAAAGTAATTTGGTACATATTTGAGTTTTATCGAACATGTTGGTGATAATGAGAAAGTTTTATCAAGCTGGAAAGACTGCTTAAAGGTCATTATTTTGTCAGAGTTAGACGAAATAGTGTCAGTTTTCTCGAATTCCAAATATCTTGTCGGGATGTTGTATTCGTCTTTCTTTAAGCCCGTTCACAAAAAGCTCGATGGTCTAAAACTATACTTGTATTAAAAAAAAGAAAGAAAGAAAGAAGAAGCTAATACACAGTGGTGAATAACATGGAAACACTATATCTTGTTGATAAGAAGTCTGAAATGAACAAACTTTGTGTTCCACGGTTGACAAAAGTCCGGGGTAAGGAGCCCTGCGGAATATTTTTGTCAGGAGTCCTTCTTTTGGGGAACCGATCGGAATGAAAATGGCTAATCTGGTAGGTTTTTATTTACCATAGTCGGCTGATTTTCAACATAATATTACAGAAATATCAATGTCATAGCTTCACTATGTACTAGAATTAAACTAAAATAACAGTCATGTAAACTGAACTCGAACAATCGTGTTAAAACCGGGGTAATAATAATTGCAGGGCCCTTAGGGAGAACAATATATAATACTGATGAGCCTCTAGGTAAACAAAACATATTATTATGATTATTACTATTATTGTTATTATTATTATTTTTTGACCCTCATAAGTTCGGTAATCTTCATGAAGATAGTTGACTATTAAGATCCAAAAGCAATACAATAATACATGTAAATACGTTAATAGGCAAAAATATATGGAATGATTTCTAAAGATTTCTTAAGTATCATTTTCTTTTTATTATATGTGTACTATTTGATTTTACCCTGGTGGCTAGAAACTCAAAATGTTCTAAACGTTTCAAAGTTGAGTTCTTTTAAGGTCAGGTTACTCAGGTATATAGAGAAGTGTTGAAAAAAACCTTGGTGTCATAAAATAGATTGTGTTTTCCTATTTTTTTTTAAATACTGTCACATCGTTACATGGGTTAATAGCTTTCTTTATCTTTATCGATACGACAGGTAGGATCATTTTAAATTTCTTCAACGAAATCCTTTTATCGCATAATGTAGGAGTAACACAACTCAAACTATTCTAGATTCTAAATTTTGATGAAACTGCCCTAGGGGACGAATACTAACTACCCGCTACTTCAGAAAATGACGGTTTTACAGTTTACCTAATCCTTTTATTAAAGAGAGATATAGCTATTGAGGTATATATTCTTTGAAAGTTTTCTTGAGGATCTTGTTTTGATGCATTTGTTTCGTCTATTAGAATCCTCGACCATTATCTTTTAGAATAGATTTACACAAAAGTGGTGCAATTGGCTTAAAAATACAAGTAGGAGTAACATATTTATTTGGTGCCTTATGTTGCTGCATTTTATACTGAGCCGTTTGAATTTGAATCCAAAATGAAGTAAAAAGGGTTTTTTCCAATCATTTGTGTCATAAAATTTGTTGATGTAAAAGAGCACGATTTTTTTTAACCTCTTAAAAAAATGATTGATTCTAAATTGAATATCTTATTTTAAAAAACATGTATCACTTTAAGATTAGAAAATATTAAGTTACGTATCGATATATAGTTGAATTAAAGTTTGATTTGAATCCAAGATTGAGAATTTCGAAATCCTTTCCAATGATCAGTTACAATCAATACAATTTAGTTGGTAATAATCATGCTGATAATCAGAAAAATCAAGTATCCTCTTTTATCCCTTCTATTCTTTAGTGAACTTTAATATAGACACTGGATAATCATCGATCTATTGAACTAGGTACTGAAAAAGAAATCTATTGAAAAGGGATAAAGGTCACCCGTAATTTGATAATACATTTTAACTCATGGAAATAACTCCGTCTGAAAAGAAGAATGCATCCAACAGCGAGAGATCGAGATGGAACGCTTTTTGATATGCCTTACCGATTGCATATTGCAATCTGATTGACGTTAATGGCCCTTTTCCTATCTCCTTTGATTCCTCTTAAAGATTGCCAAATCGTTCACTTATTTTTGCTCCGGTGCTTCAAATATTTGAATATATTAATATGTAACCTTCACTCTTGGGAAATTCACTTATGAGCCTATAGGTTTGCCCTAGAGACTTGTTTCCCTTTCCAAATACCGCAATGACATTCAACACTAGTCAGTATACTACAAGACCAATCTCACAAATTACTATGAATTGCATTTTAATGATCAGAATGATTAGTTATCAGTCGCTAATTGTTCCGATTTCTAGACACTGAATTGGATTCTAAGTATGAAACTGTAGTTTGGGTGATATTGTAAACATAGTTTCAACTGTCCAGAAAGATTTCTTGTGGGAAATTGCTTCCAAATGTTTGCAATATAATTTCATTCGTTGCAATACTACAAACAGAATACCAAAATTATAAATGTGAAAATAAGAAGGGGAATTACAAAATTCCACATTCATCTTGAGTGTTTATATAATAGAATAGCAATATATTTATACAATATGATTGCAATATGTTGCGCTGACGAATACATTTGAGCTTTTGAGCAGGTGGGCATAATTGTTAACAATGTAGGTGCAATAATTACGTCACATTTAATTCTCCTTTTATTTTTCTGTACATTTAGCAACAACCGGAAAAGTTATAATCCCATAACATTCGAACGAAAACAACAAAACGATATGCCCCTTATACTGAACAACGAATCAGACCTATAGCATATTGGTTTGAGGTTACTTGGTGATTAAGTTGAAATATTTCAACCTTAATGAATTGACCAGTTATACCAGCTTCATATTTGCCTCACCGATGCAGGTTGAATGAAAAGATGGATAGAAGTTATAAAAGGATCGAAACATACGAAAACCTATACGACACATTCGAATTTTATATTTTCACGTCAACCGCCATTCGTATCTTCATACACACATCCACACCGGTGGGCAACCACACTTAAACTGTAGCTACCCACACGAGCTAGTTATATCTTGTCATGCCACATTTCTCTCATTTCTTTACTAAAGTCCGCCTAACCATTTTTAAGATCACATTCCTCCACTATGAACCCGTCACTTATTTCTCAGAATAGTCTATGAATAACATTCGCGATCACAGAGGTATTTTGCTAAGTGTCTTCCCGTCACTCCCCCTCTCTTCCCCCATACCTCCCCAGGCGCTCCCCACTGGAACAAATGACACAGTAATGTCAATCGACACAGCCCTAGCTGACGACAGCCAATGTTTGGGTAATCTTTCCATTCATTTCGAAAGCTTCTCAAAGCACTGAACCATCGAAATACTTTTTTGGTAAAAGACGGGATCAACATTCTGCAGATACTGTCGTTAAGTGGAACCCTAGACCTCAGCATGATTACACCCTTAGGATTTAGCCCAATATACGAACTTTACATAGAACACATACAAAAAGAGAAACTTGTGTTTGTGTTGTATTCTTAAGGATCTACCTTACCAGGATTTCCATAATTTCCAGACTTAAGATTACAGTTACAGAAAAATTGTAGTTTTGATGTGAGTTTCAAATTGTATCTAACTTTTACTTTATAGAGTTTTAAGAAAATTCCTCTTCCTCATCATTCCCCCATTGTAAATTGAAATGTTTTAACATCTTAGGTAGATTACAATGAAATGTACTTTTTCACTGTGTGTGTGTGTTTGTGTGTGCGTGAGTACGTCTATCTCCCTCCCTCTCTCTCTCTCTCTCTCTCTGTTTTTGTCCTTTCCTAATCCTCTATTTTAACTCCATCACACACGCAACACACACTATCTCTCATTTTTTTTCTCTTTCTCTCCTCCCCTATGTCTCTCTTTCCTTCTCTCCAAATTTCCCTCTTTATGTCTCTTTTTCTGTCTGTGTCTTTGTGTTTTAACCAATCTTCATCATGACTTTAATCCATCACCCGTCTCTCCCACACACACTCTCTCCCCACTCCTCCTCGCACTCTCTCTTTCAACATAAAATTATATATATACATATTATATCCCTCCTCACAATTTCCCCTCCCCCCTCCCCCTGTCTCTTCTCTCTCTCTGTCTCCTCTCTCTCTTTCTTTCTTTCTCTTGTTCTTTATCTGTTTATTCTTCACTCTCTTTCCATTTCCCTCTCTCTTGTATCTCAACGTGACCCCGAGGCCCGGTGCTGTTAAGTTGATTATCAACGGTATATCAGCATCGATCGCCCCCTACGAACCGGCGGAAATCGGGTTCTTATTACCGCTCACTGCCTGGTACGCCGCTGGGTAGCTCGCCGTCCAGCTAAAAGAGCATAATTTTAGGTCAGCTAGTAACAACTCTCGCAGTTACAAGCATTTCAAACAATAATATTTGATTAAGCGATCTGCACTCATCACTTGCTTTTGCACGGAAATTACCCCTGTAGATATAGTTAGTCTAAAATACATTTTGAGATGCAAGTGCCTTTACAGGTAAGAAAATGTCCTGTCATCTTTCATAGTCCATAATACTAGTATTATGAAAGAGCTCCCAGCACAAAATGATGAGTTCAAATATATTATACAGAAACATGTTATGGGATGAAAAAGAATACATACTATAGCATATGTCTGTATATACTGCTTTAATAATCTGGAAGGTTATCACATTTCTCCCAGTGTGAAAAAAAAAAAAAATTAAAAACACGACAGTAAGTTTTTTGTGCTATAGCATTGATTGATATTATTTGTATAATGTTTAACAGTATTTGTACGTTAAATTACCAAAGAGCAGTATTACGATGTTTAAGGACTTTAAAAATTAAGACAAATTTATTTGGTGTGATATTTATTTGCCCCATTTAGAATCAAGTCTACTTCTTTGCCACATACTTATTTGTGATATTATTATTGCCAAATCATTAAAGTACACGTCAACAAAATCTCGTTTCAAGCCACGATGATGACGAGTGTACTCCATTTTTTTTAATTTTTATTTTATAAATCATTTTCTTCCGTAAATGTCTCTTCTGCAGTTTGTTTTATATCAGCAGACCTTGAAGCAGAGGAATGTCTGAGACCTTGGATCAACACGATGGTTTAATGATCATAATTACCGTAATAACCAACTAAGCAGTATATTAAACTCCATAACCTTCATCAGTAACGAATCATAAAGCGAAATGTGCGGAAGCACTTATCCTATATCTTTACAAAGGTAAATCGCATGGTCTGTTCCCCATGCAAACACAAATTCAGCCAAATTACTTCCCTTTTTAATTAATTTTCTGTTAAATTCCCTACATTATCCTAGAATAAATTGACTGTATCGGTTAGATTAATGCAGGGGACGAAAATATACGATAGAGAGGTGCCGCCATTAACCTTCAGTACAGGGTTAAGCCGAATTAATGAAGTTTTGATTGCTTATTGAATGTTGACGGAATACATTTCACGCGTGAATTCTGCAGGTCTATTATCATGTAGTAAAGGTTACCACTATTGGACTTGACTCAAGTGTTTCCTATTAATGATCCATTGGCAGGTAGAAATACAATGAATATTTTGTGATATATCGAAAGGTAAACGGTTTTGTTTTATTTTATTCAAACATTTGTTTTCTAGATTAAATGTTTGCTTTTTCAACAACAAAAAAGTTTGAAATAGTTGAAGGGGTGAATATATTCCCTTCATTCTCTCCCTCTCTAATCTTGTGATATGCCTATGAGAGGACTGAACACAGACTCCCATTAAATTTTGCTGTCATATATACCTGCATTGTCGAGAAATTACACTCCCCTAAGAGAACACTGATTCAAAAGGGGGAAACGAATTTATGTCAGTATAATCAATCAACTTTCCATTTAATTATATATCTATTTATATATTTCCTAATCTATTTATGTATGTATATATTTATCTATCATGTATAGTAGTTTAAGATGTGATGAACTTTCGCAGGAAGAGCTTAACTTTGGAGGTTGCATTGCATAAGAAAGCTGTATTTTGGAATAGACTGTGTTCCCTGTTACTTTCTTCTCCTGAATGTTGGTTGTCAATAATGTCGTAATTGTTCCTTTAATAATAATGTTCATCCTACAACTACACCCCCATGGCTCGCTATAATGATTGTTTTTTTTTTATTCGGTTCCCATCAGTTACAAAATCACTTTGCTTGTACAGCGATGTATAGGCCTATTAAGCGGTGCCTCACGATTCATACAATCATCATTGGGTAATTTCATTTTGATCACAAAAGTAAAAAGAAATACCTGTATAAATGCCATGGCGTACCATACAATCTACATTTAGTAACCCTACTGCTGTTCACAAATCTAATTCATCATGCCGGAGGTGTTTAAAGACTTGAAATGCGTGAATTATATCCTAAAACAGAACGCTACGGGAAGAAAGTGCATTGGCCGTGACGAGTACAAGTACGGTGATTGAACCCCTTGTAGAGGAAAGCAAATCCAATTTTGTTTTCTTGCGTAAAACTATTACCCGAAGTCTAAGAGCTCATTTTGTGGTTTCCTAAATGACTCGTTTATGTGCTTGTATTAAGACGTACTACCAATGGCTGTTTAAGATCGTGGGATTACAATAGCGTCAGACATACTGTCAGGCAATCTATCCGACTGCATTTCCACATTAAATCCCCCTTTTAACTACTGCTCTAATGTATAAATTATGTCTTTACTTGAAGGATACAGGAAATCCTTCCTAAATCGTTCTTCAGATTTCAAATGTTCAATTTCTTGTTCTAATTTTTGGTTTATGTGTTGCTTTTTTGTTCGTTTGTTTGCATGATTGAGGTTTTTAAAACAAAATATTTCATTTGATTTCGATTTATTTATTTATCTTTATGATCCTTTTTTTTCTCTTCAAACATATTTTACAAAGTGATTACAACATAATAAACAAATATTAATACAATTATCAAATAAAGTAATTACATTGTATAGTTAACGTAAATGAATCATAAAGAAGGATTGTCACATAATCAAAGCTTGATGGCGTGACAATCCTTTACAGAAAAAATAGTAAATCTAAAGAAAGGGGGATTTTTTTTTTAAATCGTTGTATTCAAATAAATAGAAGTCAATTAAGGATGGGGATGAGATGAGATGTATGGAGGAAAAATGAATAGGAGAGGATGGTAAGTTGAAAGGTGGACTGTGTAGATACAGTATAGTCCTATCTCAAAAAAAACATTAGTGGAACAAAGTATACGACAGTACAGATCAGATGATGTAGTAGCAGAAGAGTATCGGAACATCGAGCCGTTATCGTTTTGACTTATTCCAGTTTCTACAGTTCTAGGTTGAACTGTTTTTGAAACAAACTGGTTGTAACCCTGATATAAAATCACGATAAGCATTCAAATACAGCGTGCCTTATATCCTTTTCGTCGTTTTCATGCTTCAAATAAATCCATGATTTCGTTCAAGAAATCATCAAGCAGGTCTTTATCTGCATTGTCGTCTCGCGATTTTCCTGCTAAAATGGACAGTTGAACTGTGGAAGTTCTTACAAAGTATGTCAAGTCCTAGTAGCCTTTGCCACTATGTCTCCAGAGACTTCCACTCTTTGCTACTGAAATAACACTGATCGGTGAGTACACGTCTCTTGATAATGTTATTGCGAAGGTCCTTTCAGCGGAAAAATGCCAAAAAAAGATTTCCATGTCATTCAAAGTGCCATTGTATCGACCCGTGTTTACAAAAAGATACTGGCCAAATTGTCCAACAGACAGTTTGGGGGTCAATTGTACAGTTTACGTGAACATATATAATAATTATAGGTGTGAATATATTTTATGATACTTGGATTTACAATGAGGAAATTCAACCAATGGAACATTAAAGGTTTCCACAAGAGAATCTTCATATGTAACTCCGGTTATGTTTCCCAACCGTTTTGAACGGATAATTGATCTCAATTTTCAAAGTTTCAATATATTTGATATTATATGTTACAGGCATTTCCAGCAGTAAGACCATGGTTTCTCACCATTTACCCATAATAGATATATTGCTGAGACTTCTTTAGCTAAATGGAAAATTTCAGTTTCTACAATATATCCCAGGGTTTTTATGTTTTCTTTAGACTTCTTATCGTTATTTGATACAGCACTGATAAGTTTAAAGTTTAATATAGGTCAGGCAAGTGAGTTTTGAAATAAACAGTCTAGAAAACCATTTTGATGGATGGTTATAATTTGAATAGCTGTGATGTGAGGTTTAGAAATCATCAAAATTTGATGAATTGACCGCAAAGAAAAGTATTTATCACGGATTTTAGTGTATCGGACTACACCGTGTGGCATAAAATTTGACCCAAAAGTTTAAACTATCTCTTGTCATACATGAGATAATTATGAGAAAATGTCAATAGCAGTGATATTGATATTATAATAGTATTCAACAAAGGAATACAGAAAATTAAAAAGCTTATGGGTCACTTTTCACCTTGACCAGGCCCCTGTTTCATAAAACTTGTTATCAATAACAAGTTGCAATAATTGTTATAAGCTACTGAAATCCTTGCATCTGATTGGCTGAGAGAAAATTTGTCATAGAAATGTGGCAGTTGTTACTGATGACAAATTTTATGAAACGGGGGCCCAGGACTCAACCTTCTCTTTAAATTCGGAAACGCATCATCCACTTTACAAATCCACTTTCAATAAAATGTTACCTATAGCGTCATATTAAAGGTGACTGAAAAGTCCACATTTCCATGGTAGCGTGACGCCATCATGACGTCATTCACAGTATACCCTTCCCCGCAATATATAACTGGAAAGGAAAGTGACTATCTTTCGATTATGGCGGGAAAAGAGGTCGGTAAATTAATTTCGAATAGTGAGTCCAATAAAAGGTGGCTCTCCGAATATTGCAGATCCTAGAAATATAGACGGACCGGTGAAAGTCCAATGGGTAAATGAAAAGATTTCGGTCTGAGATAATAAAAATAAGTGCCCTCTAGAAAATGAGCGCAGATAACAAAAAGTATATAGGTGCCTCTAAATGAAAAACTATATGCGGTTTCAACCTTCACAACCGATAAGAGAGCTAGAGCGAACCATTAAAGAAGTATTTGAAATTAAGGAGAGGCACACTTTGCGGTTTCAAGTTCATGCTTCTGTTAAATTCATTTTTCTAAGTAAAAGCTTTTCCTTCATGAACTATTGTCATTTTATCAAACTTATGTACAGAGACCTCCAGACTCAATATCTATCTACGGCAAAAGAAGATGTGGTTTGAAATGGTACATATTTTGACATTACTTATCTGTGTAACAGATAAGTTAGTATTATTTTCTTCTTTTCCTTAAGACGTTTCTTGAAATAAGAATACTCGTACACTGATAAACAAACATCTTCTGAATGAGCGCAGATCGTATTTGATATTATTTTTAATTTGAAGCGATTACTAACCTGAAACCGACATAAGCCAAGCGCTTTCATGTGATATTAAAATATCATTTATAAAGTGTAAATCAGAACAAACAACTATGGGAGATAGAAAGGAAAACGGGAAGGCAAAACTGTGACGTATCCAGACAAAAATGATTAACTTGGGGCGAAATGTGCTAGAGGGTCCAGAGGCTTGATAGCTCATAACATTCTTCCCTCTATTGCTGTAGTTCTTTAATCATGTTGATGTCACTCATGTCACTCTGTATGCATTGTATTATTTGAATATGTTGTAAAATTGGAAAACTCACTGCAAGAAAATAAACTTTGCCTATGTATTCCAAAATTATTTAAAGGTTATTGATTAGTAGTCTTGAAGAAAGAGTTTTTCTCTGATTTTTTTTTTATACATGGATTTTTTACTTGTTCTCCACTGTACCCATCCCGTACTAGTGAAACAGACATATTGACAGATGTGTGCTAAACATTCAAGAATTATTTGATGCAGTTGCTGTTCCATTCATATATCAACTTATAACCGGAATGGAATTGCCCACGCTCTGTCGAATGAATGCTCCTGGCTATGTTGCCTCGTGCGGACCAACTCATTATCATTTTTGTAAGCTCCTTTCTGCTTGACGATTTTGCAACATAACTTAGATCAATTGATTTCCTTCCAACCCTTTAAAATCGTGCAGCAACGAGCTGCGAGAGAAACACATTTCATTTGGAAGTGGTTTGAATTACCGTATCCATCATACACAATTAGAGTTTATTGATTAGAGGACATTCCCCCATAAAGCTCTTCAATTGATGACGAAGAAGATGGCTGGGAGTAGTAGTATAGTCAATCGACAAGGTGTGCTTATTGCCTGTCTGTAGCGCGGTCCAATAAACATCGTTTCACTTGTCGTCAACCGTGCAATAACAATCAATCTAATTTAGAGGGAACAAATTTATTGCGTCATTCCTCTCTCCCTTTTCTCATCTTCCTTTCCCCTTTTTGGTGTATTTCGCTCTTCTTGTTCACTTTTCTATGCTGTTACTCTGTCTCTTAGGCCGACTTGTACTCTATTCCTCGCTTTTCTATCTTTTGTACCCATTTTCCTCCAAATCCCATTCCCCCCCCCCCCCCCCCTCTCTCTGTCTCTTTCATTTGCCATCTCTCTCTTCTGAACATTTTGGAACTACATTGTATTATTCTTTCTATGTGTCCATTTGTCGACACGATTATATTCCTCATCTTTTATTCATCTATCTTTGCCCCGTTCAGTAGCGTTTAGTATTTTTCTCATCTTTCTTTCAAAACAAACAAAAAAATCATACCTTTCCCCTTCAAATCTCTACAAAATCTATTGTTCAGAAAAGCGTCTTTGCGTCTCCCGCAAGCGTTTCCCTTTTATTAATCATCTCTCTCTCTCTCTCTCTCTCTCTCTCTCTCTCTCTCTCTTTCACACACTCTCTCTCACACACACACCCTCTCTCTCTCTCTCTCACTCTCTCTCTTACACACTCTCTCCCCATCACCCTTTATTCCTGGGTTCCTATCCCTTCTCCCTTCCTCTCTCTCCCTCTCCCTCTCTTTCTCCCCCTCCCCCCCCTCTCTCTCTATCTCTCTCACTATCTATATCGGTATCGTCCCTTTATTTTTACGCCGTCATTTCTACACCCCTCGACGACGACCACATGCCCCTGCAATGAAAACTTTTTTGTCAGTAATTGCTGAGTGATTTAAAAAATGCTCGGGAAAAGAAATAGACACAAAGCAACCTCGACTGTTTCTTTCCATTCACGGGGAAAGCAATAGCACAAATTGTTTTGGTAGTTTGAGGTAAATAGATAAGAAAACTGTGAATTCAAATAAAACATAGATTGGTAAATGTGCCATTCGAATGTTCATAAATGGAGGACTTCAATTAATCTTTGTCGCTTGCATGCCAGCATTCTCTGTAAATAGATCTGAGAACATCTACCGTAAAAGTTAATGAAGTTTTTGCAATCACGATAACTTTCCCACGACACAATATATAGAGACGACATTCTTGCGCCTAATCAATTCAGTATGCTCCATAATCGTGTATCAGCTTAACCAATACACTTGATCCAATATAAACGAAAGTTAGTAATCACTATTTGCTCTAGCTCAAGACAGTCTCGTCTTGTATCTTCGGACATGATGGATAGCATGCTATTACCCACATTCAACATCCATCCAGCATTCAATAGCCAATCTCCCTACGTCTGATATTTGACGATAACGATGAACAAATCTTCCCGAGGATGTTGAAATTGTATTATATCATTCTACAAATTGGCCTCATGTTTGCGTAGTCTTGTAGAGATGATTGATTTGACAGATAACTAAGTAAGATTGCAAAGTTGCTATGGCAACGCCTATTGGATGTGGGAGAGAAAACGTGTTTTTTATTGCACGTCATGTATGCTATAGATCCAGCAAGAGAAAGCGTTCAAAACTTTGATAGCTGAAGAGTGAAGATGGTTCAAGATGAATAAGCCTGTTCGCAATTACGATTTGCGCATGTGCAGATAAAGATCATTTGTACCGAGTACAATTGACCTTTATACGCTTTCATACCATGATGCGTGCTCTGGTATGATTTGTTTTACAAGTTGCGCGTCCATCAAACAGATACGCGTGCGCGTAAAAATTGGGGTCATTTCAGGGTCATTTGTATCATGTACTAATTACGTATTGGGGGGCGTTTCATGAAAGGACTTGTCAGATATTTTATCCGACAAATTTGCTCTCAGCCAATCAAATGCAAGGATTTCAGTAGCTTATAACAGTTGTCAGATAAAATATCCGACAACTTCCTTTCATGAAACGCTCCCCTGGCTTATTTAAACACTCACTACCATTAGGTAAATGTTTGGGACTACTGAGTAATTTTTTCTGTGATGTAGAGAGGTAAATATTGTGTCATTTTTTTCCAAACTTCTCAAAAGAGGAATTTACCGTTGATAAACAATTTTCATTGAACCCAGTTAGGAAACCGTGTCAAGGCGAACTTGATGCAGTTTTAGTGATTTCTTTGGAGACCTTGCTACCACTGATGCCGGATAGAGTTCCAAAACAGTCAACTTCCCTGAGCCATTGTGAGTGCCGTTTACTCTGTCCTGCAATTATTTATTAGCGAACGAACGAAAACAGATATTGCATTGGGAAAAGGATATTAGAAAACATTACATTTCACTTTAAAAAAGGCTAAGAACCGGTAGTGATATTCATATAATAAATCCTCACTTACGATCATTTAGTTGCTTTGTTTACTTTCCAAATTCGTTTTACCCTAATATTTATTCTAACAAGCGGGAAGACGGTATGAATCTGCTCTTTTTCTCAAAATCCCGTAGATAACATGTGTTAGACCAATTTGTACAATGTATAATAGCAAATTCCACATTGTTTTCGACCTTTCAGAAGGCGAGGAGCTCCTGCTATCCTAACTTGAGACCTTTGTGGCTCCGACTTCAAAGGCTTCCCAACTGCGGTAAACGCATCTTAATGCGCTCACTGATGCTTCGTATTTTGATGCATGCTGCATTATGTATCTAGGGTTTAATGAGCCAATGGAGAGTATAGGTAACCATACTTACCACAAAGCCTGCAGAAAGAGTGAAAAGTATATACTTTCTACTTTCAACATGGAGACCTTGCACCTGTTCCCATGATCCGCTCTAGAACTTGGAACACCACAGGGTTCTTTATGTTTGAAGGTGGTGAATGTTTAAATAAATTAAGCGTAGTCTGCTTTACCAACAGTCGAATGGAAAGGGAAATAAATATCTAACCTATATTCCCAAGAAAATCCTAATATATTCCATCACTGTCTGCTTGTCCCTTCCCCCCCCCCCCCCCTTCCCATTTCTGGAGATCTGTAGTACTGCCGAGAATGGCTTAAATGACTGAAGCAATCGATATTCAGATTTTCTTTTGCAAGCTGGAAACGGCTTCCTCGCATTTTGCCTGGTAAAATCAGAGCCCGCACCCCCGGTATGGACCCACTGTCCTCAACAAGCGCAAATATTAGCAAAGTACCATGTTTTGGAATCTGCAGACCTCTGTTGTGTTTTAAACGTACCTTTCGATAATATCTGAAGGCGTTGTACATAGTGGCCCCTCACATCTATCCCCTTTCTCTTTCTTCCCTCTTTTATGTAAGCATAACATGTGTTTTCACGTCAAGAAGATGTGACTGTTACATTTATTCATGCATGATAGCAGTTACTCCGTGCGTTTTTGTCTTTCTTCTTTCTTGTTCAGGCAACAACTTATGTACGTTATTTATTTGGTTGGATAGACTTACGTCAAGGGGTCTCCTGTAAGGTAAAATGACGTTATGAACCATGAACTAATAAATAAACTTCATATCTACATCTTTGTGTAGTAATTTCGTTCTTGTTTGTATAGGAATTCAAGCATTCAACACGTTATGGTAATGATAGTGAAAAACAGGTGTGTTGCACATGAAAAAAGGGAATGTCACTTCCTATGATTCTGTCACTATTTTAAGCAATCGAATTTCTCCCCACCCCCTTTAGTATTTCTATGCTTATTTATGCTATGCCTATTTTGTCGGTCCATTTATTTCTTGTTACACTCGGTCTAATTTGTATTAATAATACAGTACTATCTACGAGAAATTAAAGTTGATTAAAATGCTCAAGTCTTCGTCTTTGGAATCAAACCCAATCAGGTCTATACCTTCAAAAGCCCTACATCATGCGAAATAAGTGGAGTGAAACAGCCCTCAAAGGATTTTTTTTTTTTTTTTTTTTTTTACAATGAAATATGCAACATGCTTGCATTATTCTGCAAGCTTTATTTCTCATTTCACACGACCAGACTAATTACGATTCCATGACTTTTACATTTCCTACTAAAAATAGGTATGGCATTTATATTTCAACGTACAATCTGATGTAAACATCGCCAACATTAAGCCTTTAATGGACGTGTCCATCGTTTAAGATTCTATAAAGACGTAAGAGATGGTGATATAAGATGAGTATGAAAATCTAGATCAGAGCCGTATCATCCTCCTTCCTCATCACTTCCCCAATATCTTGGCTCGTGCGTCTTACAATGAGAAGGGCTGATACTAATGGGTATATACACGGCATCATAACGGTAATCTTATACCCCTAGAATGGGCGATCCATCAACACACTTCCATGCCCCCCCCCCCTCTCCCACCATCCTCTGTACTCCTCTAAATTCTTGTCGTCTTGATCCTAAAAACGTGGATAAAAATGTGATAGACTTGAGGTATAGGAGGTAGTAAAAAAAAGGTGAAGGTTGTTTATATAATTATATAGTGAGATTGAGGTTTGGTTTACTATTCAACGCTTGCGGGAGTTAGCGAGAAAAGTGACATGAAACCAGTTGACTTGACTGAACGATGATAGAATGAACTTCCTGAATTGGAGAAATTGTTTTAAAATAATGATGCAACAGATTTTGTGAGAGAAGTGCGACGTAGCAAAAAACATGTTCATCTGATTTCAAATGATTGAGATCTGTATCAGACTTAATTTGAAGGGGGGCGGAATAAAATAATTGCCTAAATATTCTCTATTTAGTGGAATAGTTCCGTGGTGTTTGTTTCTGCTGTTCAATTTCAATTTCTACCGATTTTTGGAATTGACCATGATGTTGAAGTGTATACAATAATTTTGTTGTGAGTGTTTGAAGTCTTCGATGTAATGGTAGAAGGAAACAGTCGAGTAGCATTTGGGTATTACCCAAATTTTTCACCCACAGATGTCACAATAATTTTCATTCGCATTCATCATCGATAATATCTCGTTCAGTTGTACAAAACAAAATCGTGATGCCATTCATAGACAGTATTTTCCACCGAGCGCTCGAACTATTTATAGCATTGTCTGAGTGTAAAAATGTATTTCATGATTAAACAAGATTGATCGAAGATAAAGGAACATTAGTTTCCCAAATAGTATAAAGGGTCATGCACTGTCAGCAAAATACAGTTTTCATTATGAATTAAGTTCACTGATTTGACGACTTGAATACTTTCCTATTTATACATAGACTGGAATAAGCGTCCAAACTCCCACTGAAAATTTTACATTTCCATTATTGCTTCTCAAATATGCCTTGTACAAATATTGTGATTTTCGTACAAACAAAATATTCTCCTTCTCATTTGTCATGTGTTAGTCTCCATTCAACATTTTCAAAGTGAAAGCGTTTAAATCTCTCCAAAGAAGTTTTTTTTTTTTCGTTGGTAATATAGAAGCTATGAACATTTATACAAGCTCGATGTTATGTCACAAAATTGATACGGAACGTCTTTCCATGTCAATTATAATGAGCTACCTGCTTTTAAACTACTTAAATGTCATTCGTAATGGGTTTGCTCAATTACATGACTCTATTTGATACCATTAGGACTTTTGCCCTGTTAAACTCAAATTAAGCGTTAACACTACGCAATGTACCGATAAGCCTTTTGTTCTCGGCATGAACAAGGAACTATTCAAATTTCATGAATTCGATACTGTACGTATTCACATTGATGAGTTACTGAATACACATAATAAGGAGGCAAGAAGGGGGAAAGCAGCCTTTCTTCATGCTTGCTTTTAGTAATGGAACCGCCGCTGACATTGTGCCTGAACCCACGATTACCATTGTCATTAAGGCGAACAACAAAGTGACATTTCTCTCTCTCTCTCTCTCTCTCTCTCTCTTTCCTTTTTGCGGTGTATCTATGTCATTGTTGTTTACTTCATTTAAATTGTTACACAGTTGCTGTCGTCATCACTGTCAACATCAATACTTCCTTGGTGAAATAGAATTCGTCATGCGGTGATAATTTAAGATACTTAAGTAAAAGCAGCACGGCAGTGAGCTTAAAAATATGTAACTAGTGTCATGTTGAGCGGCATTGCACCTCGGAGTAAATATTATATCCGTGATCGTAACATACTTGAGTTTTAGTACAGATGATGAGAATATATTACCTAATTATGTAAACTATGATTGGTTTTATGCACCATAATATTTGTTTTTAATATGCAACTTATTTCATCGTCGTGAATGCCATAAATCAATTATAATGACGTTATATTCGGATTCTGTAAGAGTATTTAATATATTGTTGACTACTTCCTCATATGTACCATCAACAACATCAGCCAAAACAGCTTTAACGCCATCATCATCACCATTATCATAATCATCATCATCATCAGTGTCACCATCATCATTATTGTCGTCGTCTTGAACATCATTATCACAATGATGATGATGATGATGACGATCACCATCACCATCACTGCCCTATCTTTTTCTCTCCATTATCACAGTCATCACAAATCAATTTTATCATCATGATCATCATCATCACCATCATGACCATTATCATAATCATCAACACCATTATCATCAGTATCAAGATCATTATCATCACGATCATCATCACCATCGCCATAATCATCATCCTCATTACCATCATTATCATAATACTCTTCATCATTATGATTATCACTATCATCATCACCATCATCACCATCACCATCACCATCATCATCATCACCATCACCATCACCATCATCATCACCATCATCATCACATTCACCATCATCATCACCATCATCATCACCATCATCATCATCATCACCATCATCATCACCACCATCATCACCATCACCATCATCACCATCACCATCACCATCACCATCATCATCACCATCATCATCACATTCACCATCATCATCACCATCATCATCACCATCATCATCACCATGGGGTAACCTGCTAGTCATAAGGACCGCTATTCATAAGGACCACTTATTCATAAGGACCACTATCCATAACGCGTGACTAAATGAATAGCGGTTTGGTATGAATAGTGGTCCTTCTACATAGACAAATTACCTCGATATTCATAAGGACTTCCGTTCATAAGGACAACTATTCATAAGGACCGCTATTCATAACGCGTGTTAAATGAATAGCGGTTTTCTATGAATAGCGGTCCTTATGAATAGCGAGTGGACCCCATCACCATCACCACCACCATCATCATCATCACCATCATCATCACATAGACAGCACCATCTGGATCTCCATTTCCTTCCTTGAACTGTGTATCAACCCCCGCTGAGAGGCAGATCCGTTTATCAGGAACATGTCACGGTAACCAAAGGTGTAACATCGTTCACTCACCCTGGCCATTGAAACATGAGAATACTCCTCGAGAGATACTTATCTACTCTTCTTCACCTTTAATGGCTTCGCTTCTTCACCCATCTCTCTCTCTCTCTCTCTCTCTATCAAAGTTGTCACCTACCTTTTCCCCTGTATTTCCCCCATCTTCTTTCTTATCTTTAGCAGTGAAGAGATCGAAGTAGATAGCTGTGTCCTTCCTAAGTGCTGTCAATTGTATCTTGAATTTTGAACGCGTTTTTTCCCCCTCCATCTCTCTTGTTTATTCCAGCTTTTGTCATGCTTGGTATCATTACGGCTGAGGGTGTTTATTGAAATTCCTCTCAAACATAAAAAATCAGATCTTAAATCAAAAGCGTCATTGAAGTTTTCATGGAAAGATCACAAGACAGATCACCATTATTTTGCTCATCTAAACTTTATTGAAGACAATATTTAAACAACACTGTCAATGATTTAAAAGATACGTTGGGTTTTTTTTTTCTTTTATTGTATATTTAATATAAAGATTTTGTCTTTTTGTCCGTTTTAATTATTTATCTTATGACAATTTCCCTTTTCCATCAATACCCTTTAAATAAATTTCATCGCAATTCAACCATACAAAAGTTCAATGTACTAAAATTAGTCAGCAAAACAGTCATTGTTTCATGCGCCCAACGAAATCCATAGCTTAGCAGGAAACTGAGATTGCTGAACGAAGGGGGTTATGCTTTAGATCGTAAAAGGTGGTCTGTGAATATCCTCATTTAAAATGGAATTATTAGGATAAACTGGTTTGAATGGATAAACGCAGGCAATTCGTATTGTTAATTGGAGAGAGGCAAAATGACATGAAAACAAGGGCTGATAGTGGTTACTATTTATTGTAGCTATGAAATAAAGTGATTGCAGCAGCACAAAAGATTAGACCCCACTGCCTGGAATCTAATTACTTTTTTTTTTAATTAATATAAAACATGGGTTATAATTGACATGGTTTGAGATATACTCTTGTTGACTTGGAAATAATAACTTGAGACAAAGGGGTCAACTAAAAAAAAGAAAAGGATCGAAATCTAATGGAGATAAAAGAGAATGATTGTAGAATTTATGGTAATCTCATCAGGGGCGGATCCAGGATTTTGTATAAGGGGGGGGGGGGGGGCACACAAATGCAGGTTTGTCAACTTTTGGAAACTGCTTGAAGGGAGACCCGTATTTTTATTTTTATTTTTTGGGGGGGTCTCGCCAGCTCTTGAAAAGTCGCTCAGTGGGGGGCGATAAAAAAAAAATCGCCAGACCTCCAAAATTCGCTCGGGGGTTATGGGGGTCCAGTTTCCCCTCCATAATACTCTGACAAGCAATCAAAAAGGGGGGGGGGGTTGTTCTAAAAAGGGGGGGTACAATGTATACTTTTCTTCCAAAAGGGTGAGCAAGGGCCGGGTGTGCCCCCCCCCCCTAAATTCGCCACTGACTCTCATTATATGTCTGTCAAAGTATCGCTTTTAAACTACCATTGTTATATCTATTTACCCTCAATGTGTGGGTAATGCATGATTAAGATGCAACGGACAATATTACGTTTGGTAACTCAGTTGTTCCACCAAGCAATAAGAGCTGTGAAGATGAGATCAACGGAGGAAGGAGAGATGACCACTTTCCACAGTTCGTCTGCCAAGATATACATGAGATATCTCCTGCCAAAATAAACGTGCTCTTGACTGCTACTTGCGTATGCTTCCCGCCCAGTCTCCCCCACTTACCATGCTTACGCGACCTACATCAATCCCTGAAAATTAAAATCACTTTATAGGTATAATAGACCACTACAATCCTTATGCAATGAATTAAGCTTGACCACTTCACAGCGGGTCACGTCAGATCAGATTTTAGATGGAGATATATACGGGCCGCATATGCGCCATTGGTCTTATCACAAGCCAACTATGCAACCGTTATGCCAGTCCATTTAGCATTGAATAACAATTGATGTTAATTTCACTTGAAGGAAATCGTGTATAGAGCAGCCCTTTGGTCTACATCAGACAAAAACACAGCGGTTATATATTTCTATTTCTCTGAATACGAGACGAGCATCAATAATCAGCGGTAGATATGAAACAACTTTGCTTTTGAAATTCTATTTGAATCATCAGATGCATTATAAAATTGGATGAGAGCGTAAAAACAGCTGAAAGTGAGATATGATGCCTTGATGAAATAAATAATCAACGAGATGTGATGTTCGTGTCTCCTCGTTCCAGAAAATAATTTTCCCATGTATGATTTCATTAATAGCCAGCCCTCACAATTTCCTGGAAATACCTGGTACAAGGTAGGATTTACTGGGTCATTTTAATAGTCCTTTTGATTTCCTTTCTTGGAAGTTTTGTCAGATGCCTGGAAGGATTCTGACTACCTTAAAGAAAGGATATTTGAATTGCTAATACAGACCTAACAAGATAAATGTGTTTTTAGATCCTACCGCACACCGTACGATCCAATAAAGATCTGATTTTAGAAGAAAATTGCAAAAACGTTTGACATGAAAATGAAAAATATGTGAAATAATCTAGATTGATGTTTACGTAATCATTAAAAAAGGAAAAAATAAATCGCATGATACTGTAGGCCTTCCAGGTTGATAAAAATGCCAAATCGACTCTGAATCATGATAATGCAATACCATTCGCACCACTGTCCCTGGTTTGGCATTTTCTCCGACTGAAAGACTACCCCACAATTTCCATTTTGATATTCCTATTACCACTAAGATCCTCTCCCAGGAAGCTTTTACATGATTACATTTCATTTCTAATGCTATCGCAATGTCTTCAAGAATCGAATAGCAGTCGGGTCGTTTAAATTAGTGCATGATCGGCTGAATATAGGTTGAATATGAAGGGCTTTGACCAGTTGCATTTTGATGACCGGAATTTAAACCCTTCTTTAGAACGATTCGCAATAAGGATACTCACAGTGACTCTATACTTTCGTTCAAATACTTCTTTCTTGCTCGGATTCATTGCACTAAAGTGAGTACCTTATAGCATTTTCGATGAAGCGCCATGCACTCGTGTGACTTTGTTTTATCACTCTCACAAGCCCTGAAGCCTCTCTCCGCGTTAAGTTGGGATTTCCCTTTTCTCAAATAAATGTTTGTTATGCTCCCTAGCTCTTAATGCAACTCTTGTATTTAATCTTAAGTTTGTTAGCTAATCTCCGGCTATTTATGTCCCTCCATTCATTGGTCAAAACAATTGCATACCCAGTACAACTCAATGTCATTGAGAGCGATAAAAACCCAATGCACCTGGAAGGAATCTGGAGCTTTAGCATTGGCGCTATACTCTTTTGTAACATCGTGGAAGTGGGCGATCGATATTAGTATAGAATTTACATATAATTCAATGATAATAACAATAATTATTATTTAAGAGAAGAAAAGGTATGATCATCTTACCGGTATCTTTTTTCAAGTGTCTTAGGTAGCAATTCCCCCTCAGATTTTAATTTTGTTTTCGATACATTTGGACCAAAAGGGTCTTGTCTTTCTTTAAAAACGTGAAAACGGTTCTTGAAGTGTAAATGTTGAAAACAAAATGTATGGAGTTGACATGATGTTAAAAAGGCAATCATTATTTAAGGAATGCGTTTCATGACAAATGTTTATGATACGGTGTTTATGAGCTTGGTGGCACCATGTAAATTCTTGTTTCTGGCTATACCCTCGTCCTTTCCCATTATCATGATCATGGTATCCTTCAGCGGAAGAAGAATTTCCTATTAAAGACAGTAAATGCTATACGTATACCTTATCTTTACACTTATCCTTACACTTATACCTATATACATATACTTATAAATACTTATACTTAAACTTATCCTTATCCTTATCATTGACCTTATACATACTATACTTATGCTTTACAAAATACTTATACTTATACTTGTACTTATAAGTAGTCTCTTCTGTTTTATACTTGCTAAGGTTCACTACACTTCTGTGAAAGAGGGTTGTGTGGCCTTGACTTCAGATTTTGAGTTTCTGACAGGTAATCCCCACCGCACTGAGTATTGATCTCAGCTCCAATATCTGGCAAGTCCGGTTTGAAACCAGAGAATTGTAGTAGGTAATCCAAGATATGTGCCGCGGAAATCGGCTGTTAAAATCTCACCACTCCAGAGGTGTAAAAGATGCAGCGGGAGACACAGGCAATAGAGATTTCCATAAAATCTTATTTTGTCGGGATTGATTTGTGCTATCGGCGTTGCAGCTTTCTTGCTCTGTCAGCAACGACAAATCCTTCTTCAGAAAGTTTAGGACCTTTGGAATTCGTCGCTTTATTCTCCTGTCGTATTCTTTCCTGTCAAAAAATCTATATATATATATATATATATATATATATATGAGAAATCAAATGAATTGAATGAGAGAAATAATTTGCGTAGCTAAATTAATTGTTCCTCCTTACTGACTTCCTTTTTGTGGAAATAACTGCAGGGTTTGCAAAAATCACTAGACCACGGAGACGGCAGGCAGCCCGTGCAACCCCTTCGCAGTTAATTTATTCCTTTTCTTTGAGGGACAGGGGAGTATTGAACAATGGTTAAGGCGTTTGGCGTACAGTGCCAAAGACCCGGGTTCGACTCCCGGCGGAGACAGTTTTTGCAGACCCTGCAGTTATTTCCACAAAAAGGAAGTCAGTAAGGAGGAACAATTAATTTAGCTACGCAAATTATTTTTCTCAATCAATTCAATTGATTTCTCAAATTATGTAAATTTACCCACGAGAGTTGCCGATGCTATAGTATTAGAACAAATTTCTCACACATTTTATATATATATATATATATACAGCGTGTTCTTTGAAAGAGAATTACATAATTATGATGACATCCTTATAACGGGGTGTGGTTAGTATCTAAACAACCTAAAATGTTTACACCCGAATGTGTTTATTCACGAAAAAAATCTTGTGCGGGGATTGACTGGTGAAATGTCTACGAAATCTCTAAACATGAGAATACCTAAGTTCCCACCTTGTAAGAAAGAGAGAGATAGCTAGGGGCGACATATTTTTGAACAGCAATAAGACTATTCCAAGATGATAACTTACTTTCTCATTTACAAAAAAAGCTGACCGCGGCAGATTTTTTTTTCCCCCATGAAGAACCGCCTGTGAAAAAGAATTCAATATTTTAAAAGGGAAATTGATAGTTGTTGGAAACACCCTTTTTAATCCATAACGGTGATCGGGAGAAGAAGGGAAAAAAGGAAATTACTAGAATTGTTTGCTCCCTCATATAGGGGGAAACTCCCTTCATGACTTTTCACCTATTTTCCCTTATAAGTGAAGATTTATTTGAGCCTTACACATATCAAGATCTTTGCCTATTGTCATCGAGATGCGTATCAGGAATACCTGGGAATGCCCAGGGCACTCGACGAAGACAACATGACCGGTAATAGCCAGCCCGAACAGTCATCTATCAAGCATCTGTTTGAAGCATAGGGGAATAGAGGGAAGAAAAACACGATTGCTTGTAGAGATATCAGGGAATTGGACAGGAGTACCCTTTTCGCGTTCTTTCCTTGATGTACGACCTGTAGATTTGATTGTCAAATTACGGCGCGACGCGGAATTGGTTATGACCAGGAGTCAGGCATCATGCAACCAATGCGATGACTTATACCGGGATTGCAATAGCTTTATCCAATCTTAGAACTTGATGTAATACCATGAATATAAGTAGTTTATTTCTGTAATGGGCAATCGCCTACGCCTCTTTTTCCTCTTTATGTCAGTACTGTCTCCTGTGGCCTCTGCGTCTTGTAATGGGTACGAATTTTATATACAAAGACAGAAGATGGGGGGGGGGGTCATTTTACGCTATTTAAAAAGAAAACTCGGTGTCTTGCTAAAAGGGCACTGTGGAAAAGTGGCTGGTTCTTATGAATTCCAATCACAGCGTTGCTGGATCGAATTAAGAGACGACTAGTCCTCTTGGACCTTAACATACATATGCTATGTATACCATCACCTTTCTATGTTAATGCACTTATCCTTTATATGACAATAATTCAAAAGTATTGAGAGATCTAGATATCGACTAGTGTTCAATGGATTACAATTACGCCGTTGTATACTGGTATTCTGTTACATTACATAGCACCAATAAATAATGATGGACCTCCCCTAAATTGCACTTTTTATAAACTACAAATTATAGTATTTTTAAAACAACAAAAGTCACGGGTTAGCGGTATCGGGTTTCAAATAATAATTCATTTATGCAATACGTCAGAATGACTATTCAAGGAAAACGGTCATCTTTCCCAAACGATGTTTTATGGAGAAAACAAAAGAAGTAATTAAATAACCCTTATTTGCAATTATTCGAATCATCGCTATAATTTCTTCTAATGAATATTGACACGTGATACTAAAGCCTGAGGCCTATTGCGACAAGAAATTGGGACATGGCTAATGGTCAGTGTCCCGCACAAATAGCAAATAGACCGAAAAAATGGCCAGCGTGGTTCAACGCATTGTAAAAGATATTTAGGGCAGAATAAGGCAAAAAGGCGATAA
Organism: Heliocidaris tuberculata; assembly: GCA_025618425.1. NCBI lineage: Eukaryota > Metazoa > Echinodermata > Echinoidea > Camarodonta > Echinometridae > Heliocidaris > Heliocidaris tuberculata. The sequence goes on from CM046847.1 coordinate 29,788,831, forward strand.
TCATGATAATTGTAGTGGTGTTTCTTTTTTAAGCGTGGGTAGTTTTGTCTCCGTAAGTCATTATGACTTGCTTCATCACACAAAATAATTGGTGCGAGAGACATATAGGTCTGGGTTCATTGATTTCAATATTTAAACTCTGCATATTTATAATTTCAATACCCGATTGATATCGCACGGTGGATTTCTGCACCCTTTAAGAATAGATTGAGCTTTGGTATATAGATGAAAAATAATTTGTGAGCTTTCTTTTTCTTTTTGTGTCAGTTTGGAAGAATGTTCCCTGAAAAGGATTGCTCTTCAAATACCCTTATGTTGGAAATATGACAAGAAAAGCTGAAAAGCTTGGACGATCGAATCTTTCATGCCACATAATTATGTATGTAGTCCCGTATACCCATTTCTGTGTGAAGTGCATGTGACTTTCAGGAAGATTGAGTCAATTTCTTCTCATTTTGGTTATTTAAAAAACATCGATTCATGCGTACTGCATAATCAATCTTTTCCGCTTGCTTCCAGACATTTCTTTCATAATGTAACCACATGACCAGAACTCAACTTCATCTTTAAAACTATTTGGACCTGCCATACGACACAGGGGCGGATCTAGCTTTTTTCCAAGGGGGGGGGGTTTGAGGGGCTGAGCTGGGTATTGCGAGGGAGCGTAGCGACCGAAGCGAGCGAGGGGGGGGGGTGTGGGAGGGGGGATACCCCCCTCCCACAGTAGGGAGATTTTTCATTTTTAGGGTTGCCACCTTGCGATTTTAAGCATACTTGCATGCTCTATTTTTTCTCTTTTTTGTTTTCCTATGCACATTAAATGTTTACTTGGCAGCCCAAGGGGGGGGGGTTTAAACTCCCTAACCCCCCCCGTAGATCCGCCACTGCGACATGCGAAATGACCATGCCCATCTACATGTAAACATGTGAGGCTATTCTCCGGATTGTGCTTGACCTGTATATCTGAAACGATCGCTCTAAATTTGGCTCTGTCTCCGATGAAAATCTTTTAAGTTATTGACCCATTTATTAAACAACACGGACTCGAATTCAGTCCATCTAGGAGGCATTCAATGATGTAAATGGTAAATGAGTAGGAAGGGAAGGAACTTGTAGCGAGAGAAAAGAAGACGATGAGAAAAAAAAAGAGCTGGAAGGATAACGAGGGATAGAGAGGAAAGAGAGCGAGAGAGAGAGAGAGAGAGAGATAAAGATAAAGAGCGATGGGAATTGAGAAAGAGTGAGAGGAGGGTGATTACAATGAGCGCTCATATTCAGAGCAAAAGATAAAATGGAACAGGAAGAATGCAAATATAATTACGAGAGACGTTATGGATAGAGAGAGAGTCGAAAAGCTGGAGAGAGGGAGAGAGAGAGAGAAAGATAGAAAAAGTTAGAGAGGGACGGGATATTCAGAACATTTATTCCCTTTGAATTAACTCGATACCAGCAGACTGATGGTTAATGGGATGTGAAGATGTAGAGTGGTTCTTTCCTCGCAAAGCGAGTATCGGGAAAATTGCTCTCATTGTGAAAAGAACAGTTTTAACCCATTTATTTTTTAAACAAGACTTTGTAAAATAATCAAAGGATGATAGACGTTGAAAGACTAAAGGAATCTCATTGCTTGGTGATTTGCTTTCCCTGGTCCGTGTGCAATATTTTTGTTTATGCCTTGTAAACGTTACGGGTCTGTGCAAAAAAGATCCCCAAAACCAAGTGAAAATAAATTTGAAGATGTTTTGAAGAAAGGAAGGTAAGAAGGTAAAAAAGATGATGAATACATTTACATAACTTTATCTGGAATGATCATGATGATGTAGCATTGAAATATATCGAAATATTGTTTTATACAAGGAAAGATAAGAGTTTGCCAAAAGGTCACTGACATACGTAGCAACTCGGCAAATAAATATGCAAGAAGTTTGAGAGGTGATCAACAAACACAAGATTGCAAGGCGCCTGGCAGCTTTTTGCCAAGTAGGAACGACACAGCGGCAGAAAAGAAGTCCTAATGTTGATGCCACGATTTCCTTCTAAACCCTTTTCCCCTCAGAAGATTGAATCACTACACGATGTAATATGAGAAATAATGATTAATCATCACTGGAACAAATGTCTTGTGAAAATGTCACTGCGAAAGTCCACAACTATTTGTCTTCAAAGCGATAAACATTGTGCCGAATCAAATCAGTCTGTGTATAAGCCGCAGATACGTGGGCGGGTTGTCCTTCCCAGCGCAATGAACACTCCCGTGTTCCGGGGCGATAATGAAAGCAAGTCTGACATGCTAATTAATTGGTCTACTTTCGAATATCGGTAACAATTGTTGAAACTAGATCGCCTTAATGATCTCGAAAGTAGATCTTTTCGACTTGAGGGCTGTGTATATATTGCCAGGGCTTTTCTACTTCCCCCTCCAAAAATTCGAGTTGTTTTGTCGAGTACGTGAAAAGGTAATCCCTGTTGCCAGCTTCTGCGAGCTGCTGATTGATCTAAAGCCCTTCAGCAAAATGAAGACATCCAATGGTGACTTCTATCGCTAGAAGTAGAGATCAAAATTAGTAACGCTGATAGTATCGAAGTGGAAATGTGTCAATATAACCTTGTTTTCCCTACACCGCTGAACCCACTACCAATGTTTTCTCAATCATGCTTTGGGCCTGAAGTTGTGTCCAGTTTAAGGCACCGGGACATTGTATTTAACATTTGGTTCCCCTTCAAAAGCACGGCTACATCAGGCACTTTATGTCATGAAATCGGAAATAAAAAACGGAGCAAAGGAAACAGGCGCTTTAACAGCAGAACAAGTGGGAAAGATTGAAAACTAAAGAAATGTGTTTTAAAACCATTTTAATTTTGTGGTTCTGTGCATGCTAATTCACTCTCCAAATTATTCACGACATTAACATGGGAATGGCGTTTACAAGAAATAATTGCTCTGTTTCGACAAGTTACCAATGCAGAAGGTTATAATACCATGGCGGTCCTATTTGCTTGACATATTAAGAAAACATGAAATGTGAATAATGCATGCCGGCCTACGTACATTTGGATTTATGTACAAACGACAAGTTTAAACGCCCCATAAATATTTTAAAAGTCTCGGGAGAAAGTAATAAAGTTACAAATTAGATGCTTACAATCCTGTTTAACTCAGTTTATTACCATGAATCAAGACAGACAGATAAAAAGGGGAGGCAAAGGATATATATAGAGAGAGAGAGAGAGAGAGAGAGAGAGAGAGAGAGAGAGAGAGAGAAAAAGAGAGAGAGAGGGGGAGATAGGTGGAGGAACATGTATGATAGAGAAATTAAGAAAAGAGAGAACATGAGGGAGAAATAGAGAGTGACAGGGGGAGTCGTCAGAGAGAGAGAGGGGGGGTAGAAAGGTGAGCAAGAGAGCGGGGGCAGAGAGGGGGCAAATGCATGGTAGAGAGTAAGTGGGAGAAGAGAGAACATGCGAAGGAGAGAGGGGGGGGGAAAGGGTAAAGAGACAGAGAAGAAAAAGAGATAGAGGGAGGGAGAAGAGAGTGAGATAGAGTAATGAGAGAGAAAAAAAGAAAGAGAGGAGAGGGAGTATAGAGAGGGAGAGAGAAGACAGAGAGAACATGAGAGGGAGAGAGAGAGAGAGAGAGAGAGCGAGATAAAGGGAGAGAGAGAATGAGTGAGTGGGAGAAAAACGTTTAAAAGGAGACAGGGAGTGGTACACTGACCGATCAAACCCTTATGATTGGACCCCTGATCAAAATACACACTCCCTGATAATATTATCCCATGCCCTGCACGTACCAAACTCGTCTAACAACTCGAAAAGGAACCCTCATTTCCCGACATTCCTAGATCTGTCCAAGTCATTCATGTTACAAATCAGCATCACTGGGGTGACCAAGGTATCTAGCTCCAGTATTGTCACTATTCATGCTTCTGCATCTTCTTTATAATGACGAACATGTAAATCGTAAAGCAGGTCGATCCTCTTTCACCAAGTTCACCCAAATTTTCTGCACATATTTCTACTACTGTTGGTAAAATCACTGGGGCGATAGGTTTTATTCAAATTATTGAAGAATCTGTATTTTCTATGATTTTTACCTTATGTTGATTACTGTAGTACATCTTGGGGAAGCTGTGCAAAAATCCATAGGGATAAGATACAAAAACTCCAGACTAAATATGCTAGAATTATTTTGAATAAGGATTATGATACATCTCAGCGTTCCTTGTTACTCACGCTGAAATGTCAATCAGTAGAGCAGCTAATAAAATATCTGTACTGTGTTCTTGTTTTTAAAGTACAAAATAATCTAATACCGACTTATCTGGAATCATATGCAAACGAATTGTAAATTATAGGACACGTTATTCTTTAAAATGTCCCCCCCCCCCCTCCAACTACCAAGGACAGAATATAAAAAAATGTTTTGCATATGTTGGAGCCAGTTTGTTTAATGCACTCCCTAGTAATGTTCAGACGTGTACACCCTTTTATAAGTTTAAAAAACTATGCAAAGCTTTAAATCTTGACTCAATGGAATGATGGTATTACTGTTCAAATATGTACATTTCATAATACCACTAATTCACTCTCCATTTTTTATTTTTTGTAATTTACCTAATTTCATATATTTTGTATTTTCATGTAGAATAATTTGTCAAACTGCAGGGCGCCTCTGGAAAACAGTTTTGCATAACTGAACAGGCCAACCCTGCAGTATGAAATAAAGAAGACAAAATAAATAAATAAATGATACAAATAAATGATACAACGGATTGAGCTCATATAACGGTATGTTTTTAAATTTGATTAATTTCGTTCTCCCCATCCTTCACTTTAACATTTCTATGACTACCAATTAAGTCTAATTTCGAGATATACAAATTAAAGACTTTGTCGCAAAAGTAACATATTTCTATTTCTGTAAATCTAGCATGTTCATCCTTTTACAAAGATCTTTTTGAGATATTTTCGCTATCAATTTTCTTTAGTTCCTACTTTGACTAGTGCATGTTTGATTACGTGATTACAATTATTGGAGTGCTTCATCAAAAACTAAATTAGTACATTTTATTCATGGCCCAGGTTTTTTCATCAATAAAGACAAGTGTGGCGACAAAAATCAGTGTTTCTTTTCTAATGGAAGTGACTGCCTGTATATTTTGAGAGATAAACCTAGCTAATCAAAATAAAGCCGGCACTGTGCGAAACGTGATAAGCCTTGTCAATCCCATTATTAGCCTCCTTAATTTCGATGATAGATTGCAATCGGTATATGAAATAAGACATGCACAGACAACAACCATGCATCAATGGACACTGAACTTAATGTGTAAAAATTCAAACATCCCTTTAGGCTATACGATGTTTCATTTACAGATCGTGTATCGAAACACCTATCTGTCTGTTACTCTCGTGCGTCATAAAATTCGGCCCTTTCTCTGTTTGAATCATCCGTTCGTCTATCCTTATTTTTATAATGCTGATTCTCCATGCCCTTTCTCACTCAGTCTATATATAATTCAACGATCTGCTATTTTTCCTCCTCTTAATCGAAGACTTTGATGACATAGGTACACTGCTACATGTTTCTTATAGTGAGGCCAATATTGCAATCTAAAGCCTGATGCACACGAGAAATATTCCGCTACGCCTATTAACCCTTTCAAGACAAATGACCACATTTTGTGGTTTGGCTCAATAACTTTTGATCCAGAGCTCTAAAAAATATACCAGATGCACGAGTAGATAGAGCAAAATTTTCTGCACACACCATGTCCATTTTTATTGCATGACCATATTGCGTCTGATGCCAGGAATTTTAAAAAGGAGAATAAGCTTTAAAATCCTTAAATTGGCAACACATTGAGAGGTACAAAATCATTGTTTTTCATCAAAATTGGCAATTTTTTCAACTTTATGACAAAATTCCTAACCATGTATATTATTCTCAAAGACATTAAACCTTATTAAAACCATGTAGCACTACAAGAAGAATATTATTGTTGCCAATTTGAAGAACAAAATATGATCAATTTAGCCCTTAAATAATCCCTGTCCTGAAAGGGTTAACTGATTAATGGAAGCAGTGAACAATATGCTGCGTCTGCATACAGAACGCAAATGTTCCTTAAGCACTAAATTGTTTGTGTAGATTGTAAGGCCAGTTTTTCGTCGACCAAATCCGAAACATTGCTCTATCCCTTCGCAGCCTATTTCAAGATGTTGTGTCAGTGACTCGAGATTGCAACTAGTCCTTCTGTGCATTCATAATACGTGAAATCCTTGAATAGCGCAATTGAAATAACGCCTCGTGTGGACCAACCGCGTCATTGCAACTGCGTTATTACCTGCGCTAATGGAACCTATGAAGGAAATTATTGAGTTCGCCGTTAATTCAATTGAGTACTCACTCTGTTCATTCTGCGGTCACTTTTTTGTAGGATTTGCCTCTTTTGCACTAGTCAATGACGCAGTCATACGCCAGGAGCCTCGTATGTCAAGTGCAAAAAAGATGCTCCTGCTTTTTAACAGACGACTTATTGAGGGTATCTATTATGTAGCTCTGGCTCATATTTTCACATGATCAATGATTTTCACTTAATCCTCGTGTTACTGCAGGGTCGTATTTGTATTGAATATGAGTTTTAATATGATATATGAGTTTAACACTCACGCAAGGCTTTTATAAAGAGATGGTTGTTTCTAAATAATGTAACCAAATAGCCCACCCGTTAGCATGATACACAAGGAGGAGTCATTCTCCTCATTCGTGATCTCAATGTCTCTTACTTAATTCAACCTTGTCGGTAAAGTATTTCCATCACAAAGTAACATCATATCGTCTTGTATTTCTTTCATCGGTCGTTGCTCAAAAAAATGGTGTGCTAAACCGATGAAAATGTATTCCAATTTTTCTTAAGATGCACAGTAAGCGATACTTAACCTAGGGAGATGTAAGCTAAAACCACATTTTCTCACAAGCTTTTCTTTCAACTGTATAACGTTTCAAATTTGTGAAGTCTTAGAGGATTTATATATGAAGTAATAAAATCTATAGCTAGTCCTTTAAAATTTTGATTTTGATTTTGCCATCTTACCTCTATGGTCACTGTATCTCCTGTACACTTATTTCATTATCCCCTCCTTCCCCTTCCCCCTGCTTCTGATTTTTTTTTGTGTGTGTGTATTTCATAATTTTTTGTATCGATTTTAATCTTTGCTTTTACATTGAGCCATTGACAGATATGGTGTTATCCCGGTGTTATGTGAACTAAGAATCCAACAGCTTTAATAAGTCAATAACCTCTTCAGTTTTGCAGCAAATATGTCATTCTACACCTAACTCGACGAATTCAAGCCCATTTATTGATTTTTCTTGAGATTCTAGGGACTTAAAACAATGACTGATGAGCGCGGTCTTTCTCTGTCGTCTGTTAAAACCTCTCTGTCTCCCTTTTCTCATTTTTTGTCTCTGTTCCTTTATGTTTTTGTCCATGTCTCTGTCATAGTTCCTCTTTCTTCATTAACTATACACTGTAAAAAATATTTGTATTTTTACAGGAAAAAAAATACAGATTAGTTCTGTATTTACTCATAACAGCTAATCTGATGTTATATGTACATCAGTGTCATAGGAAAAAGTAACATCTAATCTGTATTTTTACATCAGAAGTTATGGCAACTCTGCTGACGCCAGATTTGCTGTAAAATTACAGAATTTTTTTTTTACGGTGTAATCCGTCTGTCTACCCCATGAATATTTTGATCTTTGATTTTTGCATTGATCCACACCTGCTCGCCCCCATATTGTATGTCTCTGTTTGTACCTTCTAATATTCGTGTTCGTTTAGTTCACTTATAACTCCTATTTCTTTTCATCTTTCACTTTATCCTTCTCTCTGTTCACCTTGATCTGTCTATATTCTCAATCATTTCATTCTAAAATTACGTACCTTCTGTCGATCATCTTCAAAAATACAGAGTTCCTTAATCAAAAAGGAAACTTTATATCTTTCTATTATAGTCATATGAGTCACATGAAAGCAAAACACTTTCATATTTTCTTGAATGAATCCGAACAAGAAAATCCCCGGTTTCATTGTTATGGCAAGAAATATTACAACTACCTATAAATTATGATTGGATACATGTATTAGATCTTAAATTAAAAAAAAGATCAAACATAATAAAGTAAGTTAATTTAATTTCAAATTACTTCATAATATTTTACTTTTTAAAGATAATCTTTTTTAAGTGGAAAATCTCATCTAATATGATTTGTTTATTCTGTAACGAACCAGAATCGTCTATACACATTTTGCTTAGATGTCGTCAAGTCGCAGATTTTTGGAAAATAATTCACCAAATTGTATTAAATTTGTTTCAAAAAGATATTTTACTAGAAGAAAAACTCATAATGATTGATTTTAACATTAATGAAGTGAAATTTATGCTTATTAATCTATTATTCATCTATGCTCAGTATGCAATTTATAAGGTGTACATGCTTAATCAATTTAGAAGTAAACCCTTTAACAGTCAGTCAATTTGGATGGCATTCAAAAATGATTTCATGTTTTATGTTAATTGACAGTACAAACCAAAAAGATGTACTATGGAATCTCTAGATATATCTGTTCTAGTTTCTAACTCTTTTCTCCCTTTCTCTATCATATATATTGCTGTTTTTTTTTTTCATCATTTAACTAATTTTGTAAATATTATCATCAGATCCCATGTAATGTTGTTCAATGATATATTGTAATAAAGTACCTCGAAAGAGGAAAAGAAAAAAAATATTTCTATTATATTAGCAGCATACACTAAGAAGTTCAACATTATAAACTATGCGCTTTCACAACAGGATCCAAAAATCTGTGTCGTAGACTGGAACCTTTTAACGATTTGTGTTACATATTTTTACTCGATATCTTGAGGGATTTTTTTTTTTCAGAAGGAGCTGGACGAGTTTTTATCCAGGAGAATAGCACGAGAATGAGTGATTACGTGTTATTTTAGTTTATAAGTTTAAATGTAACTGAAATCATAAGATTTGAAATTTAAATATAAGCGTGCATTCACGGTTTGACTACATGTAGTGTGTTTTAAAAGAAAAATAATCTAAGAACCGAACTTTAAATTTTATGAATGAATATAGTGTTTAGTGCCATAAAATATTATAATATCCTGTACTTTCAATAAAGATAACTGTAATACTTGTGGATATTCCTTGGCAAAATAGAGGGGCAATACCATCCCACAAAACTACTTCTACACCATGGAACGCGGCCACAGGCATCCTATAATAGCCACGCCTTACCACGATCATTTTTTTTTTTTTTTTTTTTTTTTATCTTCCAAGATTATTGAGAATTATCTAACTTGGGTTCGAAAATGAGAAATAAAAAAAGGAATCCTGCTTTGAAATGAAGCTGATGTGAAAGAGATAGCAGCGTTCGTGTTCGCCTCGCAGATATTGGGTTAGGAAATGAAGAGACTGTAGTAATAGAAACCGACCGGCTCCGTTTCTTCCGCCTTCTTTTGATACTTTTGGAGAAGATAGCTCAAGGCGGTATTTGTTTGTAGTCGCGGAGACCCCCTCTCTGGTGTATTTTTAACTCCTTCTTCTGTCTTCTGACTGTGAGAATACTGGTTCGAATCCGTTTCTCTCTCTTTCTCTCCCTACTTCTCTCTCATTCACTATCTTTGTTTACGTAATATGTCTGTGCCTCTGTCTCCCTGTGTCCACTTTCTCTCTCACACTCGTCCTGTTAAACATCTCAGTCTGTGTCTCCTTTGTGTCTTCCTTCGTCTCCTTTGTTTTTCTTTTATATGCATTGTGTGCATATTTTGAACAACTCTCTCCATCTCCTTGTCTTATGAAGCATTTTCTTCTATTATTAAGCATTAAAAGCTGTTTCTTTTCACTCTCACTCCCTTCCACCCCGTCTCTCCCCCCCCCCCCCTCTCTCTCTCTCTCTCTCTGTCTGACTCTGTCTCTCTCTCTCCGTCTCTCTCTCTATTTCTCTCTTTCGCTCTCAATTATATTCTCAACGTCATATGATCTGATAGTATTTTTTCATTTTCCTCTTTTCGTGTTCAAACATTTGTCTCATTTCTTTTCTCTCTTTATTATTATTTTTGTCGAATTGCGTTGCTCCATTCTCCCTTCCTGCGCTTTCCATTTCTTCCTCTGTCTTGCTCCATCTTTACATCTCTCTCGTTTTCCTTTTGGCCACTGTGTACTTACAAAGAGCATTGATTCCGTTCTAACATTTTCATCGCCTGAGCGCAAAAGAGCCAGGGAAGACCTACACAAATTAAGCAGACAATGAATGTGAATGACCGGGACCCATGCATTTTGTTTTTTTCTTCATTCAATAAGTTCCAGTGCAGTGGTACCGGTTTAAGGGGAAAAAACTCTAATCACTTAGTGGTTGCTTTTACAGAATCGTCAATATTCCTCTTATCCACTATTGTCTCGGTTTTCCAAACACACGGAAGCGCTTCAAGTGAAAAGTCATGTTCTCACAAAATTCGTACCAGTATATGCAACAAGAAAATCTTGCAAGATTGAAGGCGTTCACACTGTCCTTTCATTAAAAGCAGCCAACACTTGTATACCAGGGGAGCGTTTCATGAAAGGAAGTTGTCTGATATTTTATCCGACAACTGTTATAAGCTACTGAAATCCTTGCATCTGATTGGCTGAGAGCAAATTTGTCGGATAAAATATCTGACAAGTCCTTTCATGAAACGCCCCCCCCCCCAGGTCAAGCTATGCAAAACCGAACTCACTTCTGTGAAGAAGGTGAGGGGTAAAAAATAAAAGTAAGAACACAGAATTAGGAACGATAGCACGTATTTGTAGTACACCTGTCTTTGACTGAAATAAATTCTAGAGGAAATAGTATGCGATCTACAGTAGATGGTAAAATAGTACTTACAAAGAGTTGATTATCATTCTAATATACTTTTAACATTACTGATTATTATTACTATTACTATTACTATTATTATAACTCTTACTATTACTATTACTATTGCTGTAATTACTGTTACTGCTGCTGCTACTACTACTACTACTCCTACTCCTACTACTACTACTACTACTACTACTACTACTACTACTACTACTACTACTACTACTACTATAATGAAAATAAAACCACTACTACCGCTGCTACTATTACCATCAATACTACTGCTAATGCTGTTACTGCTGCTGCTACTTCTTTTACTATTACTACTTCTACTACTATAATACTGCTACTGATGTTTTCAACTACTGCTAACATACATCATAGAAGCCACAATTACCGAATCTCTAAAATAACTCGCTATTTTAAGAGCTGGAGCACGTGGAATAAAATCTGGGGCACACCTCTTTGAACAAATGACTTGGGATCCCCCGTCATGAAGTAAATTATGGTAATTACCAAGATAAACAGATAAACACATCTCCATTTCTTCCCCACTGACCTTTCGAGTCCTTCTGCCCTTGAACGCGTTAGTGATGTGGATGGGTCCTGCATCCCATGCCACTTTGCATCACAAGTAGGTACATTCACACATGGGGAGTTCATAATCATTGTATGTTCGTAAGTTTTGCGAATCTGCAATCTTCACGGGTACTCGTATATGGGCAATGCACGGACGGTAATTCAATTACTTTTTTTCATGATATTTATGATATAAATAATAAATTTCGTACTGATTGGGACAGCTTTTACAGGGATGGGTCAAGGTCCTGGAACACAGAGTATTGCGATCGGTTTTATCTCCCAAAAAATCAATCATCTCCTTTGGTCAATCACATCTTTACAATAATTAATTGTTCATCTAAAATACAAGATACATTCGATAATTTGGAACAATGGACATAAAGTTGATTTTTACCAATGACTTTGCGTTTATTTTCATGTTACATGGCCCAGATGATTAACTTAAAAGTTCTCTTGCCAGTGAAAGCCTTTAATATAAAATAATGTCGGTAACAAAATTTTATGACAGATTTTGCATATTTTAAAGATCAACTGTCAACAAATATCATTCTTGCTAACCTATTTGTCAGAGATTCAAGCTCTTACAAGTTGGTTAACAATTTCATCGAATGAATGTACTCTGTTTGTTAAATGCAGACATTAATTTATAAAACATGCCTTAGACATTAGAAAGCTTTACTACAATGTAAAAATAGTGTATCTGATTTTCTCCCATACTTATTGCACTAAGCATGTTTCTAGAGAGCTTTATTACGCGCTGTTAAAAGAATGTATCTGATTGTCTCCTGCAGAGTGTTTCATCAAGTGTTTTGTCAGTGATTTTTACCGACAACTGTTATAAGCTAATGAAATCCTTGCATCTGATTGGCTGAGAGCAAATTTGTCGGTAAAAATCACTGACAAAACGCTTGATGAAGCGCCCACCCCCCCCCCCCCCCCCTGGTTGACCTGCTATTTCAGTGAAGCGGAGAGCATCTTTAATCCTTATGTGAACGGCCCACAAAAAGGGGGGGGGTGGATTACTCTGTTGGTCTGAATAATGGGCGGGTTAAGCAGACTCTAATTTCAAGATTGTTTTGACTGTGCGATTCAATCATCGTCAACCTCTATATTATATCAGTACCATTCACAATAATGGGCTCGTGAGGTTGCGATCTGCACTATAATATACTGCAGGTACAGCTCACTCGCATTGTGCATGCATGATGTCTTAAGAATTCTTTCTATAGGAGTGGCTTACCTATACGATATTGCTAAAATAAAAGTGGTTAGAGGTAGATCTCCCTCCCTCTCCCCGTTCTCTCTCTCGCTTTCTCTCTTTCTATCTCTCTCTCTTTGTCTCTCTCTCTCTCTTTGTCTCTCTCTCTTTGTCTCTCTCTCTTTGTCTCTCTTTCTTTGTTTCCCTCTTTTTCTCACTCCTGTGTCTTTCTATTTCCCTTTTCGCCGATGTTTGATTATATTTTCCATTTCTTAGCCTTCTTTTCGTCCCTCATGTCATGATATTGCCCTTTCTCTCATTTATCTCTTATAATCTCTCTACCCCCCCCCTCTCTCTCTCTCTCTCCCTCCCTCTAAAAAAACTCTCTCCTAATTTCGCTCTCATTTGTATTCTCTGCTATTGTCTCTCTCTTTCCATCTTTCTAAATTTATTCATCAATCTGTCTTCCTTTTTGAAATGTCGTATTTTGCATTCATATACCCTTTCTTCTCATCTCTCCCTCTCTCTCTCTCTCTCTCTCTATATATATATATATACATACATACACACACACAAAAGAATGTTATATCTTGCTTCCAAGTTCCTTTTAATACGGTTCTTCGCCATGGTTACATTTTCATCTTATTACATTACTTTCTTTGCTTGGTTTATGGTTTGGGGGTTTTCCTGTTTATAGTGATCCACGATCCATGTTCGACTCCATACTTCTTAGGGCTCATTCTAACCTCTTTCCATATGATGATAAAAATGAGTAGAAAGTTCATGGTTGTGTAATCAATATCATTTTGTACACTAAACACATAACACGTTTATACGCAAATGGATAACGTATGGAATTCATACTAGTATCATTTTTTTTTCTCGTCCCATTACTGTTTTATGGTTACAGTCAATTATTAGATTATTTTCCTTTCAGGTAGACGTACATGATCCATAAGAGCAACGGGGCCACGGGGAGCATATCATGTCCCCAATCGAATGGCGGGAAAAGGGAAGAAAATGAGAGAAAAGAGAGATAAAGAAAGTAGGGGAGGCAACATAATGGGTAAAAAGACAATATGACCAACTACCCAACGTTCCTCTCACTCTATTTGACCTTATTCTCTCTCATTTTATCCATCGAATATGTCCCCCCCCCCCACCCCCATGACGAAAGGACCCCTCAGTGGATAGACCCACATTAAACGATAAAGTGTAAATGATTCATCGGTACAGTAGACGTAAGACGTTCATTTTCACTACCACCGATAAGAAACGTTGCCTATATAAGCTTTCTTCATTCTCTATTCAATTCCAAATATTGGGGTCGCTCTGCACTCTGCATCTTCAGAAATAACTCCGGATAATCCAAGTTAATTGGCCAGGATGTCTTCTCATATTCAATGTTTGAGGTTCAAGGTCTTTCTTATTGCAATTTCATTAAGTTCATATTGATATCACCTACATTAAAATTCAATATAGTTTCGGGGGATACCGTTGGATATGCAGGAGATCATATTGACGATGGTCATGGTTCTGAATGTTGTTTTTTTTTCTTTTGGACAATTGGAATAAGCAACCATAAACAAATGAGTGAAAATTATACAAGTGGGCTTGTCTGATCTCTCTTATTCGAATGTATTAGATGAAATTGTATAACTAATTGATGAGATGGTACGCTGACTTTGCAGATTTCAGATTTCAGAATCAGATTTTATTTCATTTCATTTTCATTTTTCAAAGCATATAACAATAACTATTGTGCAATTAACAATATACAAAATAATTGACAACGAAACTAAGTGCAGAAACATTTTCGATTATTACAAGCAAAATAAAGAGCATTAACGTTTGAGTTGTAAGAAAAAAAAGATACAACAATGAAGGTTACATTAGATTAATTATATAAAATGAGAATGCAAACAGAGATCAGCATACAGAAGCGGAGCTTGTAGAAGCGCTAGTCACTGGCAAAAGGTAAATGATAAATACAATACATAAAAAACTAGACTGGGCAATCATACATAGCATGCCCCCAAAAAAGGAAAAAGAAGAAGACAGATACATGGCCATGAAAAGCAAACAAATCATAAACATAACACACTATCTACCGAAGAGAAAGCATTGAAAAATATTGTAAAAACAAAGAGCAGGAAACATGTTTCATCGAATGAAGTTCTTGCTAAAGGTTCACTTTTAAAGGAAGAGAACATGTTTCGATACTGCTTTTATATCGTTCTTTATTTGTATTATCTCCACTCCACTTTCCTTCTTTGTCGCTTTCCGTTGACGAGAGTAGGGAATGAGTCTACTGATGGATACGTTTGTCGTCCACATGAAACTCATGCTGTTCTCTACGTGTTGATTTGTAATTAACCATCATGGAATGTATTTAGGCGGGAAGCTGTGAGGTGAGAATGTCGTCTGCTAGGTCTCATCATAACCTCTCTGCTCAAACTCCAGTTTAATATCAAACAAACATTGATTACTCAAACACACCAGGACAACTCAAGGTAGATGTAAAAGTCTTAAAGTGAAATTCAGCCGATGACCTATACTGCGCGTTAGATCGGCCGTACTTCCTAGACGGAAGGTTCGTTGATTCATATGTTTCGTAATCATATTATTTGTAATGTTTATTGCGCACGAGGCAGGATTTCGATTGCTTTATTATCTGCACTAATCTAGCCACTGGAGTAAAATAAGTCCTATTATACGCCAGCAATTCATAGCAATTTTCATACTTTTAATTTTACATTCACCTTTTTTACGTTGTCACTCTTATATTAGGGAGTTTTCGCATCAGCAACGTACGCGGGATTCTAGGACGGAGATTAACAATTGCGCATGACAAAGGACGCCTAGGCATTCTTTGTCGAAAATGAAAGAACTAGAACGGCAATACCGTGCAATTGTTAATCTCCGTCCTAGAATCCCGCGTACGTTGCTGAACGAAAACTCTGTAATGATGGCGCGCCAAAGACCGCACTCTTAAGTCAACAACATAATCGCCTCGTGTGTTTAACGGCATTATACAGAAGTTGCGTCTTTGGGTAGAGACTTTTCTGTCCTGGGCCCCGTAACACAAAGGTTTGCGATCAACTACAAATTTGATAGAACGATTCTGATCGACTGATGGTCATTGACCAATGCTATTTTGCAATTTAATGCAAATTTTTGTGTTACGGGGCCCTGTGCTGTCCTGTGCATCTATACCGTCGTGAAAATCCTTGACTGGTGCAATGGACTCGAGACCTAGTATGCTGGAGGCCCTAGGATGTGCGAGTAGATGTTATGGAGTGGAAAGGATTCGAAAGATAGTTACGTTTTTAATATATTAAAGTCGTTTTAGTACTACTGGATACTCACAAAAAAATTCTGTTTATGTGGACATGTAGATTAATCTCTGTTTCGCAGGCAAAAGCGTCGGTTGCTTGATATTGAACGCTCGCCATTGAATGTATTCACTCTGGTCAAGAAGCAGACAACGTGAGATACTTTGAAATATGTAAACGCACTATCACATGGTGATTTCAAGCAGAGAGATCTACATGCCTTCCAGATAAATTTAGTTTCAGGTTGCAGGCCCCCTGAGGAGAGAACTCTGATGTCATTTTTATCGATGTTGGGCTATTAAGGCTGTCAGACATCACAACGACATCTCATGAGAGCAAGAAGGGCGTTAACTCGATGTACAAGGAAATGAGCTAACGCCCTTTTTGCTCTGAATATCCGGATACTTCGGTGATTCAAAGGATTCAAAATAGCAAGGCTAACATTAGCACAGCATGGTCAGATAGTTACTTCTGCGGAAACTTAAACATTCGATTTGGTATACGTAACGACGTTGCATGTGCCTCTGGCGCAGAGCATTAAGCACGCTTGGATGCCGTCAAAACAACGAGCGAGAATGCCTTTTTCTTCTGATGTTCTTCTTCTTCTTCTTCTTCCGTATGAATCTTCTGATGTGTTCTTGTATAACGTCATGTCTTTGCGACCTTTATAAAATTGTGCTTAGAGATCTTATTCTATGGCAGTGGCGAATCAAGCATATCGTAGCACCCCTGTATGCACCCCCCCCCCCCTATATTGCTGGTCTATACTATTTTGAAGGGAAACCGAAGAACAACAAAAGGAAAAAAATCAATTATTGTGGAGTTTTAAAAGTTTGCAATGGTTGTTTGAATGTTGAGCGTCTTCTTACTTATCGTCCAACCCCCATACCTACCACATCTTCTCTTTCTCCCTCTCTCTCTCTCTC
Organism: Heliocidaris tuberculata; assembly: GCA_025618425.1. Classification (NCBI taxonomy): domain Eukaryota; kingdom Metazoa; phylum Echinodermata; class Echinoidea; order Camarodonta; family Echinometridae; genus Heliocidaris; species Heliocidaris tuberculata. The sequence goes on from CM046847.1 coordinate 29,805,794, forward strand.
TCTCTCTATATATATATATATTTCTTTCACTCTATCTCTCTCTCTCTTTCCCTTTCTCTCACCCCTTTCTCTTTCTGTGTGTGTATATATATATATATATATATATATATATATATTTATTTATATATTTATATATATGTACCTCCTTTATCAGATTCTGTATGTCTTGCTTGAAACATCCATTTTTGTCCTTTACCAATTACATTTTCTAGCAAGGACGTGCTAACTGTTATTTGTGGTTCAAATCGATTCATACTTTCTTGATATGTTTTCTGTCTGGCAGTGGCGACACAGCGATACATTTTATGACAATGTTTTATGGTTGAATTGTCCCATTATCTAGATTGCATAGCTGTCAGATTGCCTTTTAGCCTTAAATATGTGATCCAAAGCTTATTTTTGACGGAGGGATCTCGTTTTCCCAGCCGAGAATTCATCTTGGATACATCGTGAAATATGATAAACATTAAGTATCTCGCTATTTTGCTATCGTATCAATTTATCCAGCTATAAAGCTAGTTTGTCTATGACCTTCCTAGCCATCACTCATTCTTTTATCATGTGTGAACACCATGAATCAAGAATAGGGTATCAGGAGAGATTGCGTGGGTAGCGTGGAATTAAATCTGACAACCAGCTTTTAACCCTTGTCTGCAAAATTGAAAATCCAAGGAAATTCTTTTTCTTTTATTCTTTCTTTTTTTAAAAACTTGTTTTGAAAGTTTTAGCTGACTTGTCTGCAAATTTGCCTGGAGACTCCCCAGATTGCTAATGAATGATATATGAAAGAATGTGTGCAGAGTCATGACTGACATCTCAAGAAGGTGATGTCTCCGATATTTTTTCTAAATCCAGACACATTGAAGCGCTCTGTTCTGTCTCTAATTTCACGCTAGATTGCTTATTCAGCATTAGTCACACCATGTGCTCTGATCAAATCTGATTGAGAAGTATTCTAGAGTAACCATATTACTGTCCTATTTTCCACATTGCAGTTCGCTAGAGTTTGCTTTGCGAGTTTTGAAGATGATCAGTTGACATTAAGTTCGAGGAAGGTAATAGATTTTGATAAAATTTTCTTACACAAGGATGCATCAAGGATGCATCATATACGTGGTTCCAATTATTGCCATCTAAATGCCAAGTATCATCCGATCTGCTTTTCCATGATTGTCGTTTTCCACAAGACATAATTTGTTCTTGTTTTTAAGGAAATTCACAGTTATGTATTCATACCCCAAAAGGTTTGTAAGTTCCAATGAAAGTGTAGACCTCGTAGTAGATTAGCCATGTGCTAAACAAGGTATATAATAAATTCTACCACTATATAACCACTTCTACTGAATCTCACGCCAGAAGAAGACAGTAATAGGATAGGATAGATCAAGGGACACTATACAAGTACATTAAAATTTTAATCGATCTCCTAAAATAGTGTATTGATAGGCAAAGTCGCTGCTTTTCATGGCGTGAGTATAATATTTATCAACTTCTCAATTTTTTTTTGAAATAGCTATCTCCCAGCCCTTTCCTTTTCGTTTCTCTCCTTTCTATCCCCCTCTCTCTCTATCCCTCTCTCCTTTCTATCCCCCTCTCTCTCTATCCCTCCTCCTTTCTATCCCCCTCTCTCTCTATCCCTCTCTCCTTTCTATCCCCCTCTCTCTCTATCCCTCTCTCCTTTCTATCCCCCTCTCTCTCTATCCCTCTCTCCTTTCTATCCCCCTCTCTCTCTATCCCTCTCTCCTTTCTATCCCCCCTCTCTCTCTATCCCTCTCTCCTTTCTATCCCCCTCTCTCTCTATCCCTCTCTCCTTTCTATCCCCCTCTCTCTCTATCCCTCTCTCCTTTCTATCCCCCCTCTCTCTCTATCCCTCTCTCCTTTCTATCCCCCACTCTCTCTATCCCTCTCTCCTTTCTATCCCCCTCTCTCTCTATCCCTCTCTCCTTTCTATCCCCCTCTCTCTCTATCCCTCTCTCCTTTCTATCCCCCTCTCTCTCTATCCCTCTCTCCTTTCTATCCCCCTCTCTCTCTATCCCTCTCTCCTTTCTATCCCCCTCTCTCTCTATCCCTCTCTCCTTTCTATCCCCCTCTCTCTCTATCCCTCTCTCCTTTCTATCCCCCTCTCTCTCTATCCCTCTCTCCTTTCTATCCCCCTCTCTCTCTATCCCTCTCTCCTTTCTATCCCCCTCTCTCTCTATCCCTCTCTCCTTTCTATCCCCCTCTCTCTCTATCCCTCTCTCCTTTCTATCCCCCTCTCTCTCTATCCCTCTCTCCTTTCTATCCCCCTCTCTCTCTATCCCTCTCTCCTTTCTATCCCCCTCTCTCTCTATCCCTCTCTCCTTTCTATCCCCCTCTCTCTCTATCCCTCTCTCCTTTCTATCCCCCCTCTCTCTCTATCCCTCTCTCCTTTCTATCCCCCTCTCTCTCTATCCCTCTCTCCTTTCTATCCCCCCTCTCTCTCTATCCCTCTCTCCTTTCTATCCCCCTCTCTCTCTATCCCTCTCTCCTTTCTATCCCCCTCTCTCTCTCTATCCCTCTCTCCTTTCTATCCCCCTCTCTCTCTATCCCTCTCTCCTTTCTATCCCCCCTCTCTCTCTATCCCTCTCTCCTTTCTATCCCCCTCTCTCTCTATCCCTCTCTCCTGCCCCCCCCCCCTCTCCCCCTCTCTCTCTCTATCTCTGTTTTCGTCCCTCGACTTAGATAAACACACTAACCCAAAAACCATCTTTTCATCTTCCTTTTTTATGGCGGACAAAGCAAATAAGAAATCTATTCATTCGGCCCGAAGTAAGTGGAGCTTCCTTTTTGTTTCGCTCCTTTCTATCCCCCCTCTCTCTCTCTCTCTCTCTCTCTCTCTCTCTCTCTCTCTCTCACTCAATATCTCTGTTCTCGTCCCTCGATTTAGATCAACACACTAACCCCAAAACCATCTTTCCATCTTCCTTTTTATGGCGGACAAAGCAAATAAGAAATCTATTCAATCGGCCCGAAGTAAGTGGCGCTATTTTCGTTTATACCAACCCAAGATGTCCTTCACTTTCAGACCAGAGTGCACCGGGTGAACTCGCCAAGGCAGGAAGGAAGGAAGAAGGGAGGAAGAAATAAGTCGAGACATGATAAGTGGATTTGGATGCGAATGAGATTGAGAATATTTTGACGGGAGGAGGATTCGGGCCAAGATTTCTGACTCCAAGCAAACATCCTACGGCTCATTTAGTTCCCAAATGTCATGAATGCGCTCAAAAACAGCCTGCCTTTTCCAGGGGTGCATGTGCGATGAAAAATCTATAATTTTCTTACTTTTTTTTTCTTTTTTAAAACCTTTCCATCTTGTCGGCATTTTTTACTACTTCAGTGAGCAATGGTCCAAAACCATATACCCCACCGATATGAACGTCTGGAAAATGAGAGATGTCGAAAAACTAAAAACGTTATGGAGGTCTATTTGACGCTGTATACATGTTTGAACCAAAGTAGTCATTACGGTTATGACTGTGCTGGGAGATGTCCGGTACATGATCATTACAAATACTGGTACTTTTTACAGGGAATCGCCTGCTCTTTGTTTGGTATCTCAAAAAGATGCAATAAAGGGGTTACTTTAAAGTGGAAGTACAATTAAAAATATTAGTGTAGCAGCAGAAAAACCAACTGAAATTGTTGTTACCATTTTTTAAAGATCCATCCCCATCCATGAAATAATATTTGATAAGAATTATATTCCTTGATGTTGGTCATATTTTGAAAAGGGGGAAGTAGAAGGGGGAGTTAAACAATAACTTATACATTTCTGAAGCACATTGTACATGTTTATATTAGACCACATTCACTATGAATTATGGATTAGTCCCTCATATCCAACTAGATCTATGATATAGAGAAGTAGAAGAAGTCTGAAAACTAAGAGATCCAACTATATTCATTTGATAATAATAATGATGATAATAATAATAATAATAATAAAATAATAATAATAATGAAAAAATATTGATAATAACAATAATGATAATAATAATTATAATAATAATAACAATAATAATAATAATAATAATAATAATAATAATAATGATAATAATAATAATAATAAAAATAATAGTAACAATAATAATAATAATAATAATAATAATAATAATAATAATAATAATAATAATAATAATAATAATAATAATAATAATAATAATAATAATAATAATAATAATAATAATAATAATAATAATAATAATAATAATAATAATAATAATAATAATAATAATAATAATAATAATAATAAATAATAATAATAATAATAATTATTTAAAAAAAAAAAAATAATAATAGCTGTTTCTTATATAGCACAATGTAATGCAACGGACCAATAGTCTGCAAGCACAGACCCTAATTTGACACTTTATCAGAAAACCATTGTGTCTTGAGAGGAGCCTAATCCAGCTACCTTCTGGTCGTGACGTGTTTGGAGCAGCTATAGTACATGGCTTATTGTAGTCTTACAGCACAGACTCTCTTTTACGACAGACCAGAGTGTATGCCTGCATAACTAACCGACCAAAGCGCTTACAGTATTATTACCCCGGTGTCTGTATTCACTTGCGATTCTGCACATTACAGTGCACATTCTCCACTCCTCTGGGGAGCATTCCAGCCAATCGCCTGTTTCCAAGCGTGCACATGCTAATCTAACCACAATGACTTTCGCATCCTACCAGGTACCCATTTAACACCTGGGTGGAGAGGAGCAATGTAGATAAAATGCCTTGCTCAAGGGCATAAGTTCCGTGCCGGGGTTCGAACCCACGACCTTTGCATGCAGTCAAGTGACTAAACCACTTGACAAATAATATACGGCACTTCAAATTGACAGATGAAAAAAAGATCGGAGAAGGGGAAGGGGAATGTGAAAGAGAAATTTATGGAAAGTAGAGGAGAGGAGAGGGACGAGGCGAGAGAGAGAGAGGGGGGGGGGTTGTGGTGTTTAACATGGGAAAATTGTTGAAACGTCGATGAGGGGGAATGACATCTAAAAGAGAAATGGAGAAAGAGAGACAGAGACAGACAGAGAGAGAGAGAGGAGGGGCTGAGAAGGAGAGAGAAAGAGATACTCTTGCGACTCGGGTTTCTCTTACACCTGTCCCTCAATGGGTCCCAATATCGATGAATTTGAAAGTCAAGGCGGGATGCCTTTCAGAATTCGATTCCTGTTTCCACTGCGCAACTTCTCCATGCAAGATGAGGAGGAGCTCCGCATGCCCTCCAACAACCACATAGGCCTCTTATCACTTTAATAGTCCACTGGGGCCCGTTGCACAAAACTTGCGTTTGAACGCAACTCAGGAAAATCAAACGCAACTTTATTTTCAGCCAATCAGAAGTGCGCATTTAGGACTTGCGTTTGATTTTTAAGAGTTGCGATTAAACGCAAGTTTTGTGCAACGGGCCCCACCATGAAAGGTATACTGGTAAATACCGTTAAAGGGCAATCCAACCTTGGTAATAAGATGATTTGTGTGAAAGCAGAAAAATAAGAAAAACAGGATGGTGAAAGTTTGAAAGAAATCGGACAAGGACTAAGAAAGTTATGGATGTTTGAAAAATGAGATCACTATATCTATGCGAATCTCAAATTGGCAATTTGGTGAGTCAATTGTGACATTTTTATGGACAACTCTCCCATTTGTCGTACACAAAAATATCATTAATTTGCGTTTTTCTTCGAGGCGCTTTTACCCTCGGGGCAGTACGCAAAATATATTGGAGATAGCATATTGTTATAGGTCCTCATGAACGAAAAGATCCTACTGAGTAATGCATTCTGAAAAAGGGTATATTTTAGTCATTTTGTGTGTTAGAGCGAATGGGGAAGTTGTCCACAGCTACATCACAGTGACATTACCTATTCGGCCAATTTGAAATTCCCATATGCATAGTGATTACAACTTTCAAAAATTCATAACTTTCTTATTGCTTGTCCAATTTCGTTCAAACTTTCACCAATCCGCTTCTCTGATTTTTCCTCTTTCTTTCAGAGCAACTTGCTATTATGGTTGGATTTCCCTTTAAGAAGATTAAACTCAACCATAATCCAAAATGGATGAACAGCGTAGAAAAACATAAAGAAAATAAAAGCAAAAATCAAATTAAATATGATATTGAATTACACTCATTTTTTTCGAAAGACATTTATCATGCGGACGTAGATAAGGAGCATTTGAACTTTTTCTACATTCTGTTTCGTCAATAAAAAAAATTGTTAATGTAAAATCTCTGAACAAAATTGCAAGTTGTTTCAGACGAAAAGGTTGAATAGAACCTTAAATGGTAGTTTTACCGAGAAAACAGGGCAAAACATGTTATTGATGAGGGATACAGTATTTAGTTCCAGCATGATTGGTAAAGAATTTTTATCCCAGTCTAGAAGGTAATGGAAAACACTTTTAACCAAAAATGCACTTACGATGAAAGCCGCTGGCCATGATCATCAAGTATTAATAAGAGGAAGGAACTTTTCATTTTCCTGCCTGTTTAATCGACAGAACCTATCGATTTTAATACCCCGGTCACACAGCTAAACAGACTTTAAACCAAAGTTGCCATATCTAGCATAATTCTGCTTTTTGGCATAATTTTCACCGCTTTAGCATATAGAATAATTCTTAGCATAATTTGACACAATTTAGCAGAATTTTAGCATAATTCTTGAGTTGTTTTTTTTTTTGCTTGTCAGAGAAGTTTTGAGTAAAAATATTTAAAAATACACCCCAGAAATGCTGATAACCTTTTTTTTTATATATAAATTTTATTTAGCAGAATTTTTTGCTGCTCCTTAGCATAAGTCCATTGGTCACAATGCTTCAAACCGACCGATAATAGATAAAATCTTGACCATTCTGAAGCAATGTATTTTTCTGTTCCGTCTGTTATCTGTCTGGTATCGGTTTCATCGGTATGACTTGGGGTATAATAACATGAATAATGTTTAATAAAAATAACCGATACAGCTGATGTAGACTTATTTGCATTGGTATTTTGGTAATTATATATGTACATGTATATATATATATATATTTATATATATGTTTGTATTTATTCATTGAACTTCATTGACATATCCTTTAATTTTTCAATGGAATATTAGATCAATAATCAGAACAATGATTGATAACACATGACAGAAACAGAAAATATATAGCAAAAGTACATCAGCAACAGAAACATACTTATGTCATAATCAAATTGATCAACTAAAAATGTTTTTTCATAAAATATACAATATCAGATAATGTACAAGTAATGTAATGTTAAGGAGCCAATACTTAACCAGACTGTTCTTTCATTAATTATACATTATCAGGGAATATCAGATATAATTATTTACAATTAATATAAAACTCGGAAATGTTATTTGGGAGATAATTTCAATTCAGCAAATCTATTATAAACTAACAGTTGCCTTAATATCATAAAAGCGCTTTCCTAAATGCAGGAATGACCATGTTTGGGTCTGATTCAATTATTTCAGGGTGGTTTTTATAGATTGTTTTCTTCTGCTATTACTCTAAGAAATATACAGTATAACATTATTCACAAGCATATAAGTGGTACAGGGCCAGAACATTTTAGGTTATAATGTTGATAATCACACGCGGATGTCATTCATCGATATTTTAACTTCTTATTATTGCGAATTTTCCCTGTGAGTCTGAAAAAACATATCGTCGTTATGATGTTATTGTTTCAAATAAGCGATGTGATGCTGATATTACTCAATTTCATTAGCAGAAGATATTTCAATTCATAAGTACCTTTAGGGTATCACGAATCTTTTGAACCTAAAGCAAAATCTGTGGCAGAAAATCATGAGCTAAATATTGTTGTTTCCAATTATACTTTCATTACTTGTTCATATTTGATACAGGACAGAGAAAATTTAATATCAGTAAGCCATGCCAGACAATATGAGCAAAAGGATATATTTATCTTGGAAAAAATATCATAAGAAATAATCTGCTTATTTGCTGCTATTGTTTTATTTTTCGGTATTCCCATTATTTGTTTTTATTTTGCATTGCCTTTCTCCCTTGCCCTTTACTTCTAATGTTTATCCTATATACTCAATCGATTATTTCCCTCTTATATTCAATACCCCCCCCCCCCTCTCTCTCTCTAATCATAATAATCATTCGCATATTTCCTATTTTCCACCATCTGCAAATCTTTTTTTTTCCTTCGATACCCAGCATTCATATTCTGATAATTATTGTATTTTTATATTTCTTCACATTTTTCATGTTGTTGACTATTTACCTTTTATGACAGAAAAATGTGATTCTCCACCATTATATCTAAACGTTTCCATCCTTTTCCCCTCCATTTTATTCATCTCTTAATCTTGTGTTTTCTTTATCTTTCTTTATCTCTTAGTTCATATAATTTGCATCATGGCTAACAAATTCAATTAAAAGGTAGTTCTAATGCACACGCATGACGAAAAAAGAGCAAGGACAGGCTGGGCAAGAAGTTAGAGATCAAATAAAACAAGTATTAAATGAAAAACAAGGAGATTTTCAAATATTCACTCTCGACCTGTACCGCGACTCCGCTTTATAAAAACATACATATGTTTTCATGACATTTCTTCTAAAGTATACCACCCTATCGGCATGCCTGCAGCGGAAGAGCGTGTCGTGTGAGATGATGGAACATAACAAGTGTGCAAAATTGAGTCGGCCATCAAAAATTATAGAGAATTTATTATAACACGGACATATTGTATCGTATGAAAGGTTGTATTATAATCAAAATTCTTATTTTTTAGAACTCACATACCAGTTACTCACAAACTTCATGATATAGAATATATACTTCTAGAAAATTCAGACAGTGGGTAAATTGTTTAGTAGCAACATTAAGTATTCCGACTTCGCTGCAGGAAAAACATGTTCACGCGTCAACAAGTCTCTGTGCTAGCTTAAGAGCTCTCTTAGAATGACACTTTTCACCTTTAGGTGTTTTTCTAAAGTAGATATGCCAAATAAAGCGCTACTGGATATACATTTTAATTGCAAGGAATCCTTAATGAAATGAATCGGTAATGAAAAATCTTTTCCATATCCTGTCTCCTCTATTTAAGGATCATGTGTTGAGTTTATTTTCAAAAAATTATGTGCTCTAGTTCTCGTTGGTTAATGCGTGAATTTTATGAGTTAATAATTTATGTGGGTGTATTCCTAAAAGTGTTTGAGGGCAGGCCTGGGGGCGTCGCTGGAAGAATTTTGAAAAGAAAAGGGAGTCAGAACAAATTTAGATAAGTTTTCCAACAGGACAGCAAAACAACAAAAATAGTGTCCTTCCTTTTCAGACATTGCCGGCAAAAATCTAGATTCCTCCCCCACGATATGGGGAGAGGGTTTGGAATTTTTGATAAAGTATTAAATATTTATATTCCTGACTTTGGGAAATTAAGTCTGCTTTAGGCGCTTAATTACACACCAACGCCTTCAATAATAATGTACATGACTATACCGATGTTCCTAATGATATAAGCATACAATCATATAAGTTCTACCTTTTTGATAAGTGTATTCTGGTAGACCGCATCCAATAATATTTTTAGGGAAAGGGAAAGCGGCAAGGAGGGAGGGATTGAGGGAGGGAAGGAGGGAATGAGGGAGGGAGGGAAGGGGAGAGGGAGGAAGGAAGGGAAGGAGAGAGGGAGAGGAGTGGGGTAGGGGGAGGAGGGAGGGGAGTAAGGGGTGAGGGAGGGAAGAAGGGAGGGGAGGAGAGGAGGGGAGGATGGGAGGGGTGAATTTGAAAAATTATGTCTCAAACGTGATGGTTAGAGACTACTTCTAAAGTATTCACTTTTAGCTCGTCCTGCCATAAGGGTCGGAAAACACAGGAAGCATGGAAAAGCGAATGTGAGACCAAAGAATGTTCTCATACCCTCCTCGTGGTATGTTTTATCCCCATTAATCTCCCTGCCCCCCCCCTCTCTCTCTCTCTCTCTCTCTCTCTCTCTTTCCATCACTTTTTGTTAATATCTTTCTCCTCTCCTAGCAATAAATACAACAACAATAATATATTCATCGAAAGGACGGACAGATATATAAAATTTACAGGCCGTTTCTTTTCAAAACCGCACGTCTACCGGATAGGTTTTTTTTTTTTTTTAAATACACGTATAATCAAATTGAGAGTGCTGATTTTTATATTTATTCCCCGACACTACCTTACGGGCGATCCTCCCAATCTCATCCCATGTCACCTGATGCGAATCAATAGTTCTGCTCATGGCCCCTGATTGGTTGAAATGGCAACTATATAGCGCGATTGCAATGTTGACTTTCACTGATCGGCCAGATGCTCACTACTAATCAATCACTATAGCGGACAGCATCAATGAATGCTCAAATAATAGATTTAGATGGCGATGTTAAAATATATATATATACATGGTGCCCAGAATGCCTTGCTGTGCTACTCCACCTATATATGTCCCGGGATTTACATTTCGAATTACATTGCCATCCATCACCACGTTGTTGTAGTACGGTGTTTGTTTGGCGACCGCTTGGGTAATTGTCGTGAACAAATTTGCTTCTCCCTCAAAGCCCCATCAACCCCCCCCCCCCCACATCCCCACCCTTGTACATTTTGTGTGTGTGTGTGTGTGTGTGTGTGTGTGTGTGTGTGTGTGTGTGTGTGAAGAGCTGTGAATATGTGGATGTGGTCACTAATGGTTTGCTATTTGCCTCTTATTTAATATTTATGTTGAGCATGAGAAATGCTAACGAAATTAGGATAGTCTCGAAGCTGTTCTGAAAGATCGAGTGGCATTGCAGTCACCAAAATTATCATAAAATCACTCAATCTCTCTGAACGCTACAAACACTTGAAAACAAGAGATATGTGCATCTTTTAAGAGCTACCTTCTTATGATGCAATGATGCCATGCTGTTATTCCACATGAGACTAAAATAGAGATGATATAACTAGTTCACAAATAAAGATGATATAGCTAGTTCACAAATCAGTAAGCTATATTTAAAACTCATTTCAAACGTCGGCCTATGGCATTATATGCAGAAACCGAAAATGTGATGTTCTCCATAAAAAGTAAAATAAACATAATAGAATCTCGTCACCAATTTAGCATTTTATTACTACCCTGTTACTCCACTAGGGTTTTGAATATTGTTGCCTCTCTCAACAACTGTTTCCCATTGACTATTTGGTATAGGGCCCAGTTATTTCTGACGTCAGACTTAGTTCAATAGCGGATTTATTTGACATTGCACACATCTCACGATTACCGAAACATTTTAACTACTTCCAAATTGTAAGAGATGGTTGGGTTTTTTTTTTTTTTTTTTTTTTTTGTCGCAGAGAGGATATATTTTTGGTGCGTGTGTGTTTAATACACATGTTAACTTATCACGATTACGTTTCTCAATCGCTCTCAGTCTAAAGTAGATATGAACTTGTTAAGAGATGTTGTTATTTGGGTTATGACCATTAATATTGATGAAAACCATAGCTCCTCGAGTTCAGTGTAAAACATTCCATTTTACTTACGTCACATTTACTAGTTTATTTGTATACAATTCTTCATTACTGAGCTATTTATTTCTTTAATTTCTGTTATTTCTTGTTCGAGAATTCTTAATCTTTCCATATTTCGTCTTAAAGACAACAGTCTTGTACCCATCTTTCTCTCTTTTGCGCAATCTCTCCTTCTCTCTTCCTCTCTCTCTCTTCCCCCTCTCTCTATCTCTTCATCTCTGTCTGTCTTTCTATCAGTCTGCTTGTCTCTCCTTCTCTTTCTCTCTCTCTCTCTCTTAGTCACTCTCCATCTATCTCTTCGTCTCTGTCTTTCTGTCTGTCAATCTGCCCGCCTCTCTCTCTCTCTCTCTCTTTCTCCTTCTGATATTATGCCATTTTGTCAGTCTTTTTCTTTCCCTTTATTTTTCTCACTCTATGTCTATGATATATATACATAATTCTCCGTCGTAAGCATGAGAACAGAAAGAGCTGAGCAGTTTTTCAAAGGCAACCGCTCCAAGCCTCGTCTAGCCTGAGATTGAATATTAAGATCATGTCTGACGTATCAAGGTGACATGAAGATCATCGTTCGAGAAAAGCAGTCTCTCTCTTCTCTTCATAAACTGTGGACTTGAGAGATCATGATGAAGCCAGTTTATTGAGAAAAATACTCACGCGCTTGAGGTTTACCATATGCTTCAACGATGTGGTGAGGGATAAATATAGACTGTGTTTGATACCCTGCCCTTTAAACATTTCTGCGGTGGTGCTTCTTCAAGTTCTATGACTCTACCGGCATGTTCTTTTGAATGGCGTGCTTGATTGGATATCTTTTTCTCTTCTCCTCTCACTGTTTGCTTAATTTTTCAACTTGGTTAGATTAGTTAAAGTGGCAAAGTGAATGAATCTTGCCTAGAGCCCTCCCCAATCCAATTGGATGCATTCAATTTCATAGGACTTTGCAGCTGAATCAACAGCAGGGAGTGAACTATACGATTAGTTCATGATGATTAGACCACATTCTAAATAAGCTGATACTTGGAGTTAACCAGGCAAAATAAAAGTCCAGACAGGAACATTTCCACATCCCCGTCTTGGTGTAATCATGTGAGCAGAAGTATATCTATCGAGTGGTGCGCATCCCCTTTCGTTCTCTTCCCTATACTCACATGAACCATGGTTTAGGTACGATGTCTAACTGAAAATAAAATCAGTGAGTCATGTGCATGGGAACATGCATTCAAGGTACCTCGAAGTTGACTTGTCAAAGTACACTGCTTGAGATAGGCCGTCTAGGAGTCGCCAATTTCCAGAGTCATAGATTAACGAGGAAGTGAGTCCGGTCATCTTTGATTTAGACTCGAGATGGGACGAAATTCCTGTCAGTGGTTTCTTTTTCAAATCTCTATTGTGCCATCCCCCCCCCCCCCCCCCAGCCACGGTATAATCTATCATCAGTGGTCTGCCTCTTTCTCTCTATCTTTAGAAATAACAAAAATGGCATCAACCCATCACGGCACTACCCCAATTTCCTTCTCAAACTATTTTACCAGCTTCCATCGCTTTTCTCTATGTCTTTCTTTCTCTCTTAACTAAATTTCTTACCTTTATTTGTTTCTCTTCTTCCATTTTCAATCCAGTCGACCGGAAATTTCATTTGATTTTGAATTGACTTGAATTTATTCAAACATAAAAACATGCCTCGGGAAAACAAAAAGGTTTGATCAAACCCATACAAGTCTGTTTCCCCGGATATAAAAAAAACAACTGAATTCAATATCATAAACATATTGCACAAAGTATTATTGTAAAAAATGTAAACGCTAGTCAATAGTGATGATTTGTTTCCAGATCAATATCAACGAAGTAATAGGAGATTGCTCTTGGGTTATAGAGAACAAATATCAATTTTAAAGGCCATTTTTATATCTGTAACTTGCTATTCAAACAGACTTAATATATATGACCGACATATATCTACCCTAAACCTATTATCAGATGTGGACTGTTGCTAGTAACTTCCTATCTCGTCATCTGATAACACATAATCATACTGCGCAGGTATAGTGTTTCCTCAAGATTTACAAGACATTTACTGGTTGTTTGTTCACGACCACCATACCTATTGAACACTTGCGGACTGGTCTATTACTTCAACTACATCATCGTCTCCTCTTGTTGTATTTGCACACGTGACACGAAATCAATCATGATATCCACGCCACTTGCGCTTGCGATGACGATTTATAATCACTCCATTACTTGTAAAAATAGGATACTGATTGTTGAAAGGTATGCTGAAGGTAAGTCGGCTCGGTGCTGCCTGACCAAAAAAAAAAAAAAAAAGATGTAATTTCATCTGGAGACATTAGAGCCTTGTTATTGATTTGCATTTCTTTCTTGTTTATTTTGGGTTTTTTTATTTTAAGGATGACGTCATAAAATTTCTACAAAGAATTGGTCATCATTATTTTATGATGAAGTTACGAAACATTCCCAGCGTTTCAAAAAAAATCAAATATTATCGACTATTATTTGTACGCGACGACTATAATTTCATGAAATTTATCTCTATTATCAATTTAACATCATGCATTTATATGCCTAGTCTTGGGTAAAAAATGTCATTCAATGTAACTCCTAAAATGCAAAAAGAAGTCCTAAGTGCGAGATTATAGTTGGAAGAAAAGAAGTGCTTTTGGAGCTGCGTTCAATCATATATAGTCACGCAAGAAGCCCCCAAAAACAGTGAGTGGCAATGCATCAATTCTCCATCCTATTCTTCCTTCTTTTCCATTTGCAGGTTCGAGGAGGTTGGGGATTCGGCCTAGCTCTTTGTGTCACACACCTGTCTCTCGATGTTCTTCTCTGCACGGCTTCCATACTTCACCTCTGCGCCATAGCAGTCAACCGTTACCTTGCTGTTACCTTCCCACTGATGTACTCCCGTGATCGTGTCAACTCCCAGAAGCGAATCTTGGGCACCATTATACCCGTTTGGGTGGTATCTATTGCCATCTGTGCACCCCTCTTCATCCAGGGGTTCATAAACCCTGAGAAGACATTAAGCGAGGACGGTCAGGCCTGTGGATTCTTCGATAAGACATTCATCATCTATTCCTCGATGGGTTCTTTCTATGTGCCTTTGGCGGTGATGATCGTTGTGGACGTTCGCGCTGTGCGAAAGTTACGCGGACGCAAGGCTTTAGCTGCACAACGTTGTGTGGGACAGACGCCGCCGCCGCAGCCGTCACCGACGCGAGAGTGTGTCTCGCGATCAAGATCTTCCACTCCGCCGCCGCCACCGTCACCGGACAAAACATACCTCACTGTCCAGGGTAACGGAGCGCCACCATCACCGGGGACTGACTATCGCAGGCGCCCACTTCGAATCAGCTTCCATATGAATCGTAAGTCAGGTCAAAAACTCGGGTACGGAAGCACCGTGGTGGAAGCCGTGCCGGACACGCGGCAGAAAATGCTCTCGAACAAACGTGAGAAGAGGGCGGCCAAGACTCTGGTTGTTGTCTTTGCGTGTTTTATAATTCTCTGGCTGCCTTTCTTTGTCATGCATCTCGCTAATGGGTTCTGCACAACATGCCAGATACCAGATGAACTCTTTATCGCCTTCACGTGGCTGGGTTACGTGTCTTCGGCGTTCAATCCTTGTATATACACGTGCTTTAACAAAGAATACAGGAGAGCATTCATCAGAATAATATGTTGTGGCAAAAAGCGTCGCTATTCCTTCCGTCTCAATGAAACATCAACTTTCCGCTCAAGCCTAAGACATTCATGAAATAGATAACGCTGTATAACGTTTTAAATACTGTTCATCTTACATCGTTGTTGTATATAGGGTCAGAAAGTCTTTCAGCCTTTAGAATCGTCCGAGTCGTCCGATTTGATCCCCGCTTAAAAGTTGTATTTCATTGCTAGGAGGACTCGAGGCTTGGCCCTTGCAAGACCACAAAATTACCACTTGTAATTTGTCGCTTTTATTACCTATCGAATGCAATCCATTATCCCGAGTAAGTTTTGGGGAAATGTTAAAGTGCTTTGCTGATTTGAAAGTTATAAAGTATTTTGGATTGTCCTTTCACTTCAGGCAGGGTGATAATGTAGTGGTTGCAAACATTTCTCCACAGATTTTGTAAGGCCCGTATACATGTAAAACTTTTGCACAGTTGGCGATATCAATCTAATTCTTGGTCATATATTTTTCATTTGAAATTGAGTTAAACTCAACTTGAACTATAACTTAAAACCTGATGAGAAGCCGAACCACGTTTAATTATGTACTGTGATTGTATTCAATTTACCAGAAGCCATTGAATTATGGAAATTGTATTGGGACATGACTTGCTGGTAATGGTATTCTTTTGCCCCAATTTTTAAGATTCTTAATTTAAATATTGTTATAGTAAAACGCTTTATTATCTCTCCATTCTCTATGTTTGGGAATTTAAAGCTTATTGAAGCTATGATAAAGTATCCCTCACTAACCATGCAGTACCGATGACTTAACGCTGGCAATTGATTTTTCAAAATCTTAGAAAGTTCTTTAGAATCTTTAACACTTTTGAGCCACCCTATTACCAGTATCAAGCGGAAATAGTTTGATAATTACGTCTACAGAGACTTCTCAATCAACGAGACTAATTTTCCTTCCCAACTATCCTCAGTGACAAATGACAAAAATGACTAAGAAGATTTTTTGCCACTTCCTAGTAATAGAGGTGGCATCGTTTTACTTTAAGGGACGTTCGAGACATAATGACCAAGGATCGCTAAGCGCCATATCGTTTTATGGGGGTGGCTGGTGATTGACTAACTGACCGACAGTTTGGACGAATTGATTTAGGGGCATTTACCGACAAATCATATTTTTTCAAAATTTCTTTGCGTGCCGAGGTATATAAATTTTGTACCCCCTCCCCCCCCCCCCCCCCTCATTAAAGCGACGCCCCTGATAGGTCAAATCTCCAAACATGACATAACGACCCTGGAGATTCTACAAACAGACAAACTGTACTAGCGCGACCAGGAATTTGACGTTAAATGAAGAAAACATGACACTCTTTGCAGCATGTAACTTCTGACATTGCTTTTGTAATGACATACACGATTTCAACTACATTTTGATAAAGTCTAACTAGAGAGACTGACGTGCGATTGTAACTTTATGACTTTAAGAAAACAGACTTTGCCTAATTCCTGAGCCCAAAAAGCATGCCGAAATGCTTAAACCTATAGACTTGGACAGTAAATATTGTAATTGCAGTACCTCCAGAATAAGTTAGTACTCAGTAAAAAATTTAAATCAGGGTTTTGTGCTCGGATACAGACTATAATTTGACAACCAGCTCAACTTGATTTCAGGACATCGCCATACACATCAAGGTCCACGAAGATGGGGCTCAGAGAGCTCAAGGACTCCTACTCTGTTGACCATAAGGAATGACGACTGTGCATGGATTTTAAGCCCTTGGGCACTTTGTTCAAATACCGGGCCCTACTGGATCGTAAAAAAGATGAAGACGCCCCTCTTCTAAAACTGTTGAGCGCAGACTGGACATAACATACTTCTATGACCTAAACCAAACACCAATATTTGATTAAAATATGACTTGACAACATGACTGCACTAATGGCTCTTCTAGGACATGACTGTGTGATTCAATGCAACTTGCAGTAAATCACACCAGTGACTATTTGAGTGCAGCTTAAAGCTCATAGATAGTCTCGGTGGCAAAATTCATACTGGCAAGAAACTTATTTAACATAGTCACATACTATTCTCCTTTTATCATAAGACACATGTATTATTTAACATTCCATTCACGATTTCGAACAAATTTTAGTGTAAATATCTGTAAGAAACGCTTGGTATAAACGGCTTTTCACTGCCTCACGCTAAGACCATATCCACCCGAAGGTAATTCCCCGCACAATGAACCCAGCGTTTCGCACTATGTGTAGCGATTCTATACACACAGCAATCCTCGTGTGAGTAGTGTGTGTGGCCGTTGTTTTAATTTACATCCCCTCTTTTTTGGGCCAGGGATTTTTATTACTTTTCACCTCTCATTCAATAAATATTTCACTTGAGGAGGAAAAAACTTCACAGCATCTTAGTTATGTTAGTACCCTGCCATTTATTAAGTAAAATCAAAGAAATCTCACGAAAAGTTTGAGGGCTTCCCAAAACTATCTGTTACCTTTAAATACACTACTGACAGAAAAGAGTTACACACAACTGTTTAAAGTATGGAACAATTAATGTCCTTTTCATTTTTGTTTAAAATGGGATTTGGGGATTAATAGGGGATGTCGACATAATTTTGACCTCGGACATGATAATTTCGTTGTTTTTTCGTTCAGAATGTATTTTGAGGATAACGAGTGCTGGTTTTTCAACCCGAAATACCACATACATAGCTGTTTACACTGACCTACTACTATAGATTTCCATACCTTCATTCAGTGAGACGTTATAAAAATTGAGCTCGACTTCTCTAAACACAATAGAACTGATACAGAAAATTTTAATTGTAGTTTAGGCTTCTACCAACCTTAAAATCGTTCTTGATCGACTCGAGAGTGATTTACGTTTCAGAAAATATATTTTTTAACATTTCATATTTTAGGTATTTTTTGACGTAATGATAACACGCACCCATCAACATGAGATCAAATTGATTAGTAAATAAATATGACATTATGACCCACTTAGAGTCTGACGACATTCATGTAAAAATCGCATTAATATTTACCTACCATCGTCCGGGTAACTTTTAGACACTTCGACTGACGATATGTATCAAACGCATATCTTATTCAGGATGGTATAATCCCGACTATATAGGCCATGTTACAAAGACATGAAAATATTATCTACCGCACGACGCACGTTACCGCACGTTAAGACGTTAACATAATTTATATTTGATGCCGGTTTGACATTGATTAGACTATCACTGACAGACCGACAGACAAACTTGCAAAAAGACAAAACTGTTCTATTCAGACTTTGACGGCAACATCGATACACCTAACTTTGACCTTGTCACGTATTATCTATCACTGACGTCACAATGCGTTCTGAAATGGTATACTAATTGCAGTGACAGGTACGACTCATTGAAAACCGTTCACCATTTCTGCACCGTACGATTACAAACACTTACCATGAATTAGTTTTCCAAAAGACGATTTTTTTTTTAAATTCCTTGATTCATTGTTGGATTTTTTTTTTAATTCCTTGATTCATTGCTGGATTTGGTAAAGATTGGAACAAGTTTCACAATATTTCTCTTTCAGGACACCCCATCCCCTAAAATAATGTTTTCCTTAGTTCAATTATTATCAAAGTATAATTGTATGTGACCTTTATCAAATACCAAAAGAAATACACACACACATATATATATATATATATATATATATATATATATATATATATATATATATATATATATATATATATATATATATATAAAACTAGTATGACATGACTTTAACGAACGAACTTGTTTACTGGGATTAGGCGTTGTTTCATGGCTATAAAATTAATAATTTATTGATATAAGATGAATCAATCTGTGAACTTGGACTTGGACTTGGACTTGCTAATGGTTCCCAATAAACAGATAAACGTTGCATTATGTACATTATACGCCCAAGATGACCTATAAATCGGACGACTTTTATTTGGAATTACGTACCTGTGACGAATTCAGGAAGTATTTGTTTTGTTTAAATGTAAAGACGTGTGACCAATGACCAAAACTAGACAAATACTTTTGATTTAAAATTCCAGATTTTTTATGACATCTGCTACAGAAATACATCTCTAAATTGTGGCAGTCTTTGACTAAGATAAAAGTCTAAGTCAGCTTTCTTGGGCTGGACGGAATTTTGGCAGGCTTTGGAAGTTTGTTCATGTTTAATGTTTTTAATGTAGGCATGATATCCAATGAAAAAGATGAAAAACTTATGAACACTGACTTTCCGATCTTTCGTGGGTTTGCAAAAGGTACCCGAGTTATGATTACATACAATGACCTAGACGAACTTTCTTGTATACATGTGATAAGCCGCTGTTTTCATGGCGCCGGCTACATTAGGTGTTCATAATTCAAAGATAATTTAACAGCACAGCATAACGACTTAGACGAAGTAACTTAAATATTTTAAGCTTTATGGAGCTGGGCCGCTAAATATAGCCATCTACTCGTGATTTATCCATGGACAAGACGACTTATGACCATAATGACTTAGACGAACTTTCTTGAACTTGGACTCGCACGTGTTTCGCCGTGCTGATAACCACACAATGACCTAATCTATTACTTGGACGTTGGCAAACTTTTTACCGTTACAACAAGCTTTTCCAAACAGTATGTTAACAACTGCATGCGGGATTTACTCAAGGTCAGTCAAATGCAATCGTAGATTATTTAGATTATATTAATATTATAACTCGCTATAGATAACACATTTTGTTATAGGACCTAGGCTTTGACTTTACATATTCTTCAGACACTTTCCACCACTTACGTAGGCCTATGTACAATACGAAAACCGGGGGGGGGGAGGATGTAGTCTCTCAATACTCATGTAATAGATTATAAAAGAAACTGTTTTTGAAGATACCAAATTCTATTTTGTGATGATGGTAAATGGAAGATGAGCCTCCACTCCAATAATGATATAAATTTCACGTCAAAAAAAAAATTAATAAAAATCCGTTTTCGTTTCTCCCTTTGCTTATTGTTTGTTTTTGTGTTTTTTTACCTGCATGTATTTTACATGGGCTGAAAAAATTTCAGTAAAAGAAAACCAGATTTCCTCAGAACTTGGAACTGACACTGTAATCATAAATGTGCATGACCGACAATGACTCTGTAGACGGGGTATGAAGTATACACTCTTAAGCCCTAGTCTCACTAGCCTTACTATCGCTTGCCGACTTCTGACAGCAACAACAACAACAAAAAAGCGGCGACTATCAACAGCCCATCTGCCAAAAACATCTGCCAGCGATAGGTTGCCTATCGGTTGTAGGATAGTCGCCGATCGGTTGTTGGCCAATCGCCGATCATCAAAGACTGACTGGCCACCTCTTGTACGGTCGTCAATGCGGCAATTATAAACAACTGATCGTAGACCAGCTGATGGCCGATGATCTTACGGCAGTCGGCGATACACGGGAAGGCTGTTCAATCACTGGTGCAAATATGTATAAATTATATATTTATGCCAGGTTAGGATGAATAGGTCACCAATTATTGCACTACATGAATAACATGAAGAATACATATTGTATGGTGGCAGAGCAAAGCTTTATTCGAGGTTGTCTGGATATATTACTCAAATTTAACAAGCTCATGAAGAGGAAACAACCAATATGGCTTTCCCATTTCTACCATCAGCTTGAAAGTATGTGGTCCATATATCAAAATAATCAACAACAAAAAAAATAAAGCAAAAATATTTTTCAATAGGCAATACAACCAAAATTATCCTTGAGTTCCTTTCATAGAGGTGTCGTAGTCGAGTGGTTTAAACACTTGACTGGAGATGCGAAGGTCGTGGGTTCGAACCCCGGCACGGCACTGTTCTTTGGCAAGATATTAATCTACATTTACCACTATCCCACACCAGGTGTTAAATAGGTATCGGGGGGAAGGAATTCCTGGAATGCTGTGAGCACCGAAATCGGTAACGTAGCTACAGCCGGGGTAGTATTGGAGCGGAATGAGCACCTTACGAGATGGATATAAGCGCTATAAAAATACCATATTATTATTAATATTATTATAATGAAAGTCTTTAGATGGTGTTGATTACTGGTTGTCGGTGCTGGGTAATGGTTTGGGAATCAATGGTTTATTACTCGGTTATCAATGGCCGACCTTAATTTCAAGCACTTTTCGAGCACTAATGATCAGTCAGAGATCAGTCTGAGACCTGTTGCCCACATTTAGAAAACCAAGATAAATCTCTTCACAACCATTTCATTCGGCAAAAGGTTTTCGATGTAGCAGCGTTAACTTCAAGACGGCCAAAATGCTCCGGCAACCAGTTGCCGACTGCTGACAACCAAATAAAGATTGACAAAAACCTCTTTGAAATATTAGACAACCAACTACCAACAAGTAGTTGTCGGAAGTCGGCAACCGGTCGCAAGGCATGAGACTATCTCTTAAACCTCCAGCCAACCAAAATTCTCGGACAACCCGTCGCCAACCCCTGACAACCTTTTAAAGACTGACAAAACATCTTTGCGATCTCTGACAACTAACTACTGACCAGTGGTTGTCGGAGGTCGGCAACCGGTCGTACACCTGGTGAGACTTAGGCTTTATATGACGTAGTTGTGAGTAATCTGAAAGTACAATAACAAATGCACTTGCCCTCTTCCTCTCTTGAAGGCTATACGTGACTCGATTATTTATGAAACAGAGAAAATGAAATTTCATCCAGAAACTATCATATACTTACAGACCAAATAGATATTGACATTCCTGACCTTATGATGCGCAACTGAAGGTAAAGGCGCAACTGAAGGAACATGGACCGACAGACATTGGACAATAACTTGTACCAAGCAGCAATGACAATACTGTACTCACGATGAACAAAACTACATGTATATTGAAATACTGAGGCAGGACTTAGACTTGATGATGAACACAATTACTACGGACCTTTAATCTGAGTCAGCATCTTGAACAAAAAAGAAAATAAGTAAGGATAGATTACCGATCTTCACATTTAACTCTGTAACTCTGTGATATATATGTACCTCCCCAAATCGAATGGTGAAAAGGGAAAACAAAGAGAGAAGAGGGGAAAAGGAGGAGAAATGAAGATGATAGGGCTTTATCCAGCAGCCTCCAGCCCCCCCCCCCCCCCAATGGATGGCCTGGTTAGTTTTCATTTACGATGGTTCTTAAGTTTAATTAACTGACAAAGACATTCATTGACCAACTAATTAGGATTCGATATCAATGACACTTGACTTCCTATCCATCCAGTTCAACATAAGTAACGGGACAAGGACTTAGCGTTACACATTTTGACAAGGACTCAATTCTGCACACTGTGACCATAATGACATAACAACCTGCTTAAAATCAGTACAAAACAGCAAGACACTATCATTGTCCATGGATGTAACCATGGTAACGTTGACGAAAATTAAGATATAATAAGTGCATGGAACTAAAATGACTGATCACAAACCTTTTTATAACTCTACAATATGGATTATGTCTGGTATACTTATTTGTATTTTTGCGATCCATTGCAGACGATAACAGGACCGAATCCTGAGGACAACTTTCTGCTGTCTATACGACGTACCGGAAATCAACCATGTCTTGACCTAATATGTTTAGATTTTACGTATAGGCTTAACGCAGACGAAAATAATGATAAGTCCAAGACGTAAGGCACCGATAATTCTAGCGACGTCATTAAATTTGTTAATATATTGGCTAAAATGCATTTCCGAGTCTTGGACGTGAACATTATTTTGCAACTGAAATGTTCGAGATTAACTACAGACAGACGGAATGTTGGACTGACAGACTGACGGACTAATGGACTGATGGACCATACCGCACGAGAGCAATACTTTACCGTCTAAAGATGTATACTTAAGTACAATCTTAACGTTTGAACATAAAAGTTACGACTAATTTTACGAAGAACTGTGACATAAACGTTTCACACGACTGCAGCGTGGGACTTGGACCAGAAATACAGACCTTAATCTGCCTCATGAATTCAGGATCCAGGGTCATTTTCCAACGGAAAAATTTATGTGTCCAAATTATAAGGCAAGAAATGAAAAGGGTTTCGGACTGGACAGTATAAATTATGTATAAAAATTTGGCAAGCAAACGAACCCCTCCCTCCCAGTTTAATCCTCTTCTAGTCTAAGGTATAGCCTACACTTGCTCAAAGTATTTCCTATTAGCACGCACCTCCCCCCCCCCCCCCCCCCCCGGCCCGGTTCGATTCATCATTTATGTTGTCAGTGCTTTAAAGTGATCAATTTATCAAACTTTTCTAACAATGAAGTTTCGAGAAAAAAAAAATCCCAGAATACTTTCTTTGAATATAACTGTATTCTAACTTGGTCAAATTCTTCGCATTCTAACAGATTGGCTAATTTCGAGATCGTCATGTATCATGTGTATGTAGGGCCCAAAGTACAAGATATGAACAAAAGTACAAAGTTGGTTTACAATCAACTTAAACTGTAAATCGTCTGAACACTTTTTATAAACGCTTTTCTGTAACACTTTATAAACATCTAAACACGTTTATCATTATCATTTATCATTATCGCCTGTATAATATCAGAGGTCCCTGTTTAATTTTGGAACATTTCATAAACACTTAAACAATGTTTAATAAACACTCAAACACGTTTAATATGAATATTTTGGAACACTTTGACACGTATAGACAAGTTTAATATGAAATCATGTGTTTATAAACATACCATCTATAAACATCTAAACACACATCTCAACGTGTTTAAGTTTTTATGAAGTGTTCAAGATTCCCAATTAAACATATAGGATAAACGTGTCTAAGTGTTTATGAAGTGTTACAGATAAGCGTTTACACAAAGTGTTCAGGCGATTTACAGTGATAGGTGAGGTCTAAACTGATCAATTTAAACTGAACTGTATTTTTAAAAGAAGATTTAGGAATACGGACCAAACAACTGCATACATGTATATCAACATTACTTATTAAGAAATAAATAACAGAACTGTTGTGTATTTAAATACATTTCTGCGACCCATTACTTCAATATAGATCGTTACATATCAGTCTCAAGTGTATATGCCTGGCGTTGTTTGTAAATACTGATTATAGTATGTATATTTCATGAATCTTTTTTTTTTTTACCAGAGACATTTATATTTTATTGTCGAGTTATACTCAGCAATGTATGGTTGAATATGATAGTAATTTCATGTAGTTGATGTTGTACTTGTAAGTCAAATTGCTGCAACAGAGGGCTGTTTGGCTGTATACGACTCATGAGTCGTGATATACATTTGGATGCGAAGTTTCATGATTTAAAAAAAATAATTAACACAGAATTCGGTTAGAAAATATATGACGGCGAATATATATTTTGGGTGGTAAATTGATGTTTATTATAATAATTAAAATGGTCAGTATAGAAGGTAAGGGGTTGTCAATTTCTTTTCCTCTGTATGTCCTCCATCGGATTACAAATGTGAAGTAAAAATATTTACTTGTGAAAATCACGTAAAGTTTCACTTTACATTACCCACCACAGTACCATACTCATTATACAGTGTATCTCCTTATCGTACTGACTGAGTCAAGCACATGCATCTGTCTATTGGGGAAGATTGAAAAACAAAACATGTAACTGCTGATTTATTTAATTATTTTTTTCGCATTATTCATGCTTTTCATTCAGCGTTAACTTAAATATACTCCTATATATCTATTGGTTATACTGACTACATGGTTACCATGGTGATTAGTATATCTTGAAGTTAATCACCTTCTGAAACTCTTGCCCAATTTGGCAATTCTAATGAGACAATTTTTTTCATTTCTTAATACAAAGATTATATAGAGCTAAGATTAGCTTCACGTCACACGCTGTCAGTTCCCTCGTTCATGCCCAATCGCAATGCTAACTCTGTCAGATGAATATCAGAAGCTACAATAATGATTAGCATTCCTCCAAGGAAGAAGTTTAAGTATTATTTAAAACGACATGTATTTTCACTCCCTTTTCTTAGTTTTATGATACGTTAAATACGATTTTCATCTTCCTTTTTAGTTTTAGTTGATGATATTTGTTAGATATTTCTTAAACTAACCCCTGGATTTAAATGAGATTGGCATCCTACTATTCCCATCCCCATCTTCGCTGCACTTTACTTGTGAAACCACTAAACCTATTCATAAAAGAGTGTCGCTATCTTAGAGATCAAATTTGTAAATGTAGATACAGAACGTTTTTGTTGCAAGATAGTGTTAGCTCTTTCAGAATATATTAATTTAGGTTAATATAGTTACCCGATGTCTTAACATATATATAAGACCTCTTTACATTAGGTATCGGTAGCGTATAAATGAGCATATCCCCCCCCCCCCCCCCCACAGTTGCAGAAGTAAAGTGATTTTTTTTTTATCGATGACACAAGGCTGGTCCTTGCTAAAGGTTATTGGAAATCTGTTAGGAATAGAAAAAAAATATCGAACAGTCGTATGTCAAATCTTAGTGCAATAGTTTTAATTTCGTTGGGATGCCTTAACGGAAATTTTATATAAAAGCATAACTCAACAAACAATTATATGAAACCTTCCCAGTAGTGTTATTGGAAAATGTTAGTTATTTTGTTGCACTTAGGGGCGTCGATCCTGGGGGAAAGGGGGCAAATGAACCCAAAGAAAATATTGGGGAAACATATCTTTTTGCTCCCCCCCCCCCCATAAATCCGGATGTGTAAAATAAAATAATGAAAAATGATGCAAAACTCGGAAATGAAACCTTCCAAACTATGAAATACAAAAGGTATTACACCATCAAACTTCAATTTTGCCACGCTCTCCGCTCGCAAATTTTCCCTGCTTTATGTAACCGTGGAGAAGCTGGTAATTAAGAGATGTTAAAAAAAATCATGTGCAAAATAAACATCGTTACATTAGGCTGTCTTGCCCCCTCCCCCTCAATCCGAAAAACGGATCGACGCCCCTGGTTGCACTTTTATCAGCACTTCATTGATAAAATTTGCACAAATCATTTCATTCTAGTATTGAAAGGGATTGTATCAATACTGATGTTGAAGATACATATATACTATTTTCTTTAATTTCATGATCAGGTTATGAAAGAAAAAACATATTCCTATGAATCCGCGGCGTATCACATACCTAACTACATCGGGCATTTGTTTATTAATGTTGTTGGAATTATATTTTTGTCTTGTTACTTTGTTTTTGTTTTTGTTTTCCTTCGTTGATATAGGGATATATTGTCTGTCATTCTTCCCATACGCAGAGAAATGTAGCAATAAAACAAGAAAGATGATTATCGCTATCAGGTTGTCAACTTGGTCATCTTAGTCTGTGTGTGTGTGTGTGTGTGTGTGTGTGTGTGTGTGTGTGTGTGTGTGTGTGTGTGTGTGTGTGTGTGTGTGTGTGTGTGTGTGTGTGTGTGTGTGTGTGCGTGTGTGTGTGTGTGTGTGTGTGTGTGTGTGTGTGTGTGTGTGCGTGTGTGTGTGTGTGTGTGTGTGTGCGTGTGTGTGTGTGTGTGTGTGTGTGCGTGTGTGTGTGTGTGTGTGTGTGTGTGTGTGCGCGTGTGTGTGTGTGTGTGTGTGTGTGTGTGTGTGTGGGAGGGAGGTGGGAAATTATGAAAAGAAAAAAAAGTGTGTGGGGTATGGGTGGGTGGGTGTCTGTGTGTATGAGTAGCCATGCGTGCATATGAATTTATTTTTGCATTTTACATGATTCTAAATACATGTATTTTGCATTTCCAAAAATTATTCAAAGATTTATTTTTTTTTAATCCCAAGACACGATACAGATACTTTTGAGAGGCACAATGCGGTAACTTTTTACTAGGCTCAGTAATTTAAGCTATGAGAGAACATGGAATATTGTTTTGAGCTATAGAATCAGTAAAATATTTATAAAGTCTTTGAATTATTTCGAAGTTCTTAAAAGTTTCTTAGGCCCAATTGTTCGAGGTGCCAAGCGCAAGTTTAGACTCAAAAGCAGGTTAATTTGACTGGAAGCACAAACAAAAATAGAGAAACCGATTAAAAAGGATAGGTCTAAAATATTTATGAATTGTATTGTCAGCTTTTAATGAGATCAACTTGTTTCAGTCGGGTCTGGACGTGCCCTTTAATGGTACGGGAGTAAAGGTCCTAAACCTTAAAGTAATAGGAAAGTTAACGTCAAATCACTCCATCACAACTTCTCCTCCTGCCCCATCATCTTTCATACCAACATCAATCCGATATGCCAAGAAATGCGTGGATTAATAGGCGTCACTGTGCCCCAGTCCAATTCGATTGAGCAAATATGCATGACCTGTCAAGAGCTATTTCTACCAAACAAAAATATTTGCGTCGGAATCTTTCCCCAAGCCCTCATCCCCCGCCTACTTCGCGTTCTTCTTGAGTGAGCAGAGCAAAAATTGGTATACCTGAACAGACGACCTGTTATGGTAGCCGCCAAAATAAACCCGAGAAGGGAAATCGTTGGCTAAAATCATTGCAAATCCCATTCCCGCCCACCGTAATCACTTTAACGTCGAATTATGTTTACATTTAATTCTCCTCGAATGAACGTCTGCTAGAGTAAAGGTACGACCTTGGACTTTCAGTATGGCGGCAATATGTCAACTCCACGAGGTAACAGTCGTCTTTCACAGGTTCCAATTTATCCACTTCACGAACGTAACCTATCACTCTCATCATCCACTTCTTATCTAACTCCACCCCACTTCTTCTTCTGTCTCTCTCTCTCACAGTTCCAATTTATCCACTTCACCAACATAACCCAACACCCTTTCCAGCCTCTTCCTCTCTCCTCCTAAATCTCCACCATTTTCCTCCCAGTGTCTCTGTCTGTCTCCTTTAATTCACAGGCTATCAACCGACTATCGACTTTCTTCCTCTCCCCTTATCTCTGCCCCGGTTATTTTTACTGTGCTAACTCTCCTCATTTGATTTTAATCTCGTCTTCAATTTCAAAAGGGCATCTATTTCTTTATCTCTCTCTGTGACTCCTTGATCAAGTTGTTTGTTTCATCAATTTTCAAGACAGATACCTTTCCAATTCTTCGTTTACCTCTGCTCTTACAATATTGGATAAATATTCGTTGGGAAACATAAATTTCACATTCTGATACAGATGAAATTTTCTCTTAGTTTTTCCAAGTAAAATTTTAATAACTTCATTTAAAAATGTCATCAAGTACCTGCAGTTTAAATTTGCAGAAGTATCAAAACATTTTGAAGGTCATACTGTCAAAGCTGGGCAATTCTTACGCACTGCATGACTTAAGGCTTGTTCACATATGGTGTGGTAAACTGCCGCTATATTTTTATTACATAAAAGAAATGTCAAGTGGGGATGAAAAAAAAGTAACAAAGGTCCTAAGCATTCTGCAGCAAACCACTGCAGTTTACTGCGGGATATGTGAACGAACCTTTAATGTTACAATGCCACTGATTGATATAACAGCTCCAGAATGAAGACCTTACTGGCTTCAAGAAATATTCACACAGAAAATAAGACAACAATCGCACATTAATCTGTATCAAAGGAAGAAAATTATATTGATACACATGTACAGTATATTCTGAAAGTTTAATATCTCACATAAACACAGCAAAATGTGATAATCCAACTCTTGCACATAACATTGAATAGAACAAAAGGAATCAAGGCATATTTTTTTAGATATAATGAATTGGACGGATCAGAAGATGAAAGAATACCAGCACTTTAGAAAATTCACAGGCTTTAAGGGAGCAGTGTTCTCTAAACTCACAAGGGATGTATTTACAAATCTATAGTTAACATTCAAAATAACCAAAAAGTGATTCAGCTTTTGATAAACAAAATATAATAATTATATAAATACTAATTAATTAACATAAATAATTAATAATTACAACAATATAACAAAATTAAACAATAATTCAATTCAGTGATAATTAAAATTCTTTCATAATGCATGCCCTTTAATACCATTCTTCCTAAAGCTCTCCTAAACAGAATAAACTTGGGTATGCAACTTCAATAATGAACACTGATAAAGTGGAGAAATTTGGATTGTAAGAATAAAATATCTGTATCATAAGAACTCTAGGAACAAAGGAGAAACATGCTGGAATATATTTATGAACGACCCTTCTAAAAATATGCATGAATCATCAGTGGGTAAGAGATATCCAAACATTTTGATATGTTTGCTAACACTCTTATTGAAAGACAGATCAGTTTAAAAAAAAAAAACAGAATACAATGAAAGATGTATTCTTAAACTTCAAGCAGATTTCTAAACAGGAATGTAAATGCAAACTTCAAAAGTTCAAATCAACCTGACACCACAAAAGGTGACAAATAGATCAGAAAATCTCTTATTGCTGAGGTTGCTTTGTAAGAAACAGATTTTAAATATACCAAAAGTGTCATATTCTCTATTGGACTTCATGTATAGATAAATATAATTATCTATAAATCATATTTCCCACTGTAATCATTCATTATGGGATGTGATGGTCATTCGAGAATAATATACAAAGAATTACTTCCACTTGTATTTTCATGTCTGCTAAACTATGTAAAATGGTTGATGAATATGAACATCTTTACATATGTATTCATAGATCAATGCATAATATGTCAGTCATCCATTTCTATATGATGTCTGGATCAACAACAATGCTTTAAACTCCAATAATTGGTACATGGATTTACAAAACATATCAGGATACAGTACAAATGTAAAAATAGCCAATAAAATTTGTAAGTAGGTAGATTTGGGGCTAAGTGGTGAGTCTGAAATTGAATATGGCCTTATATTATGTTTCCTATTAGGTGAGATATAGAACTATAAATAAATGTAACTTACTTTTTGTTTAATTTAAAACAACTTGTAAATATTCATCATCAACTTTCTTAACAAATTTGTCACACTTGAGTTACCATGAGATTGGGGAGACCGTAACAGACAAAGTTGAACCATCCTCGATTCAGCAAGTCTAGCTGAAGCTGATCGCCATCCCCTTTGACCTCTTGACCCTTACCATTAGATGCCGCTGACCCCCGACCCTGGGGTCGACCCGACATGGACCCACTCTTCTTTCTAGCCTTCTCCTTCTCCTTCTTAGGTTCCTCTAGTTTGGCCCCCTTGCCTCCCTTAGCACTCGCTTTCGCCTTGCCCCCGGCCTTGGCAGTGGCACTGGCCTTGCCATCTTTTTCCTTCTCAGGAGGAGGGGCATCTTCCCCTTCGCCCTCCCCTTCATCTTCTTCCTCCTCCTCTCCTGGTGCCTTGTAGTAAGGGATGAACATACGACGGACAGTCTGACCGGTGGTGCGGCCAATCTCAAGAAGACCTGCAGAAGAACATGTTATGATATAGTTATATAAAGGAGAGAGAGAGAGAGACAAAAAAAGGGGGGGAAGAGAGAGAGGGAAAAATGGACAGAAAGATACATGTATAACAGAAAGGCATAAAGAGCTAAAAGTCACTAAAGATATTACATGACAAATATTTTTCTTTTTGATATATAAAAGTTAATGTCTTCTTACAAAATTTAAAGGGTACCAATCACCCAAAAATATTTTGCTCTGTATGTTACAGATTCCATACCGTTATACTATATTAAAACTATGGGCTTCAAATATTAATTCTATAAAGAGATATTGCAATTTTAAATAAACTCTAAAAGCGTAAAAGAAACTTGGGAGTAGACTACTCGACGCACCCGTATGCCCATGCCAAGATAAGGGCTTGCGCGGAACCAAACTCAGAGTTTGGTTCCGCATGAGCATTTTCATGTTATCCTTTATTTCCTTTGTACTCTTAACTGTTGACCTATAGAATACCAGACAAAGTACTTTGAGGTTTATTTTATACTTTCTATCTGTATACAATTTATTTTTTCAGGTGATTGGTATACTTTAAAGAATTTTTTTGTCAATTCACTGTTCACAACAAGATAGACAATCAAAAGTAGATATAATTATATAGTGGATATGTGGACTATTAAAACAAAAAGCCAACAAGTTGATGACCCCATTATTGCCGTTTACCAGGGATGCTTGCTTAGAAAGAGACAATTTGAATGTTGAGTTAAACAGCTAGAATCCATACAATCCAGAATCCACACAAGCGATAATAGGGGTTCTAGCCCAATCCTTATATGTGTCCAGAGTCACTATGACCCCGTTCTCACTCACTTTTGAAAGTGGTCTTAGTTAGACCGCTCCAGAGGAACGGGTCTTGAGGAACGGTTTGCTAGCGTTCACACTCCGAGCAGTTTTTCTCGCTCAAACCGCTCCACGATTCAAAGTGGCCTTGTTGCTATGGCAGCTCAGTTCAGCGGGTCAAATTTTTCGCGCGGAATACAAACTGATGTACCGTAGCGTGCCTGCCGGCTGCCCGATCGATTGCTTTTGCTTTGTTTTGTGCGCGGAACGTCACTGGCTCACTTCCGGTTGAAGTACGCTTTCGTTCACATTGCACGTTTAGAGCGGTCCATACCGCTCTTAATAAGACCCGTTCCTCAAGACCACCTCCCCGAGGTGGTCTTCTGGAGCGGTCCAGAAGACCACTTCCTGGACCACTTTGACCGTTCACACTCACCTAAGAACCGTTCCTGAGGAACGGGTCTTAGATAGACCGCTCCAAAAGTCCACTTTCAAAGTGAGTGAGAACGGGGTCTAAGTTGCCCCTGATAGCAGCATTGCAAATCAAGCCTCTTGCTTACCTTTCATGAGTGTGTTGAAGGTAGAAGCATTGTCTCCTAGCTTACAATGCCACTGGTTAGCCATCACACACCCTGCCCCAGCTAAGCTCAGCAACATGGCCGTCTCAACAGGTTTCTCCAGGGACAGGTCAGTGTTGCTGTTTAAGAAGTAATAACAAAAGGGATATGAAAAACATGTACCTATTTACAAATTATTTGAGAGTAAGAAATTAAATATATACCCCCCTCAAAGAAAAGGATAAAAGGAATCTTTTGATTTGTTGCCTGCAAACCTTGTAAAAAAATTTGGTGATTGCATTTCAGTTTCAATTTGAACAAAAGCGTTTGAATCTTTCTTTTTTTAAAGATCCTATCAAAATGTATAGTTTTGTAAATGTATCAAATTTGATATGATACAAAGATATGAAACAACTTTTTGCCCCAAAAGGTCTTAGAGAAAAAAATCCAACTCATGAAATATTGACACAATATTTTCTGTTAAAGCTACTGAGCTGGTATAATGATATATATTTGTTTGTGATATATAAGTGAAAGTGAAATATACTAATAAAATGTGTGCATTGCTATGGATATGAAAATGCAAGTAATTCTGGCAATAAAGCATCTGTGTTGAAAAGCAATGAGGTGCTTGCATACAAAAAAAAAACACCAACATTAATCAAACTTTA
The DNA here is from genome assembly GCA_025618425.1 of Heliocidaris tuberculata. Classification (NCBI taxonomy): domain Eukaryota; kingdom Metazoa; phylum Echinodermata; class Echinoidea; order Camarodonta; family Echinometridae; genus Heliocidaris; species Heliocidaris tuberculata. The sequence continues at coordinate 29,838,531 of CM046847.1, forward strand.
CAAAAATCTGAAGCACATGGTGATTTCAAATGTCCTGACCAAAAATTTTCATCAGCAAAATTAAATTTACTTCACTTCTATTATATTAATTTCATATCAGTTTATTCTTGCAAGTTGGGAGTTATATTGTGGTATATATATATATATATATATATATATATATATATATGTATATATGTATATATGTATATATATATGTATATATATATATATATATATGTATATATATATATATATATATATATATATATATATATATATATATATATATATATATCGGAGTCAAATTAATTGAAATTTGAAAGGAATATGAAACAAAATCATATTAAATGTCTGCTTATTAAAGAGTTTTTTATCTGTAGGAATGGGGAAAAAAGGAAAATAGATCAAATTCACTTAAGTACTAACAAAATTAGAATAATATCAACATAAACATATAAAACTAAATTTGCATTAAACAATGAAATAAGATTGTTGAACAAAAGTATAAACAAAATCGAAAGATAAAATACCGAAAGTGTGTAGGTATGTAAATGCAGCAAAACAACTAAAAATAATTACAACATAAGGATCATTAGTCCAATATTACTTCAAAATGTGGATTTTATGAAAGGTTTAAAAATAAAATCTACAAAATTGATAGAGAAAAATTAACAACCTCCCTGTCAAAGCATGTGGAAGTCTGATGAATGTTCTATTGACCATTAAAGACAAACTTTGGTTATCTGTGATGAATATCATAGAATCACATGATATTGAACAGAAGCATGAACGTTGTCCTTGCTCTTTGTTTTTTCCTTCTTTTTATTGTGAATTAAATGGGAAAAAAAAAAAAAAAAAACCTTGCTTCATTTTAGGAATAGATTTCATCAAGTAATTTTGCAAGAGTGAACCATATGATTGGCCCACTAGAGCTCTGATTGAGAGTCTACTGTTTCAGCACATTGAACAAATCTTTCAATGTTTTGTGGCTATTGTTCACATTTTGCTATATACATATAAAAAAAGGACTGGCAATGTAAATATAGCTTCTGTGTAGGTAGTATGCTACATGTTTCAAAGGTGCATTCAATTCAAATTTTCAGTTGCCAGTTGCTATGAGGTATGAATAGTTGAAAAAGTATGAATGGTGCTGTGTTCCTTTTAAATGAAGAAGGCTCTTTATCTATCAATTATACCACTAAATATTAATTGTAAATTGGCATTACATAACAAAAAAATGGTAAAACCACATGCTATCTTAAACTACATGTGAATAAATCTAAAAGTAAATTAAAAGAGAAAATGCTCTTTTAACTAATACTGAGAACATGTGGAAAAATGCAATTCATCAGTAAATATTCATATGCAGTTACTTATGAAGATGCAGCATAAAAGCAAACAAAAAATAAAACTTGCTGCAGAGGTGTAAATCAGAAGGATCAAAAACATCCAGATAAACACAGAATCATTACTGGTATATAACTGCAAAGTCAAATTGCAAAGTCAATATACATATTGCAAAGCATAGGTGCACAGTAAAATGTCCAGTGAGGCACAGTCATTTTTTCCTCAGGAAATAGTGAAACAAGGACAAAATGTTACCAGTTGGTGATGAGTTTGAACTTGAAAATATTTTTTAAAATTTTGTTTGATGTTCAAAGCTCTCTTCAATATAAAAATGTGTTCCCAGAAACAAAATAAATGATATTTCTGAAGAGTAAATTTGTGGTAAGGATAATAGATTAATCAAATGTGTGTGAAAATTAAATTTCGATTGTGAAAGCATATGAAGTGATCATTTTTTTGTTGTTGTAATTTTCCTCTGGAGTACATATACACCTGCCTGCAAAGCAGAGAAATGAACGAGACAAAAGAGGTTTATAAACAACGGTTAGATAGCAGCATATCTGAACTGTGAGGTTACCGTTCCATAACTCCGAGATCCTTGGGTGGATTTATCTCCTGACCTAATGCTCTTCTGTTACATCAATTACAATTCATGTAAATATACATCTCTTTAGCAAAAATAAAATTATTATGATAAATCAGTTTTAAAGGCGGGTAAAAATTCTTTAACAAAGACATAAATATGTAACAATTTATCTTTATTGACTCTTTTCCTGTTAGGAAATACATGTACATTAAATCCTTCAACAAAGATATGACCATGTAATGATTTTTCTTCATTAACTCTTTTCCCGCTTTGGTTGATTTTCACAGCATGCAATGGTCTGCTTTGAACAACTTTTGTCACACATGTAATGTTCACACAGAATGTACTCCCAATAAATTTGCAGTGTAGAGGATTCAGTTCCCAGCAAACAAACAGTTTAAATTTCTTTCAAAGAAGGCCCTATGTTCCTTAGTAAACATTCATTTCAACAACTACAAACTGTTAATCTTTGTTTCAATCAATAATTAAAAAATAAAAAACATGATTTTGTTCTATTATCACCAAGGTACACAAAGAAAAAAAAATTTACTTTACACTGCATGATATTGAAATAAACATAGCAGGTAGCTACTACGTTGTATCATACAAATACTGTTCCATAACTACCATTTTTTTTCTCCACATTATCAACTGCTATATTCATGAACACTCTAATGATCTTTTCACTGATGAATAATAATTTCAACATTAGCAGCCTTATTGTTTGCTTGTTTTTTAATCTTTTTATTTATTCATTCTCCACACATGGGCTAGATCACCCTCTTCAGCTGGACCCAATTTATGATATGTCTTTTTTCTTCTTCTATCTTTTGCCATTACCACACCTCTTGACCTATGTCTAGGCCTGAATAGAAGGGGGGGGGGTAAATTTGACATTCTGTTTCTTGATATTATTTTGTGACTGCACAATGCAACATACACAATGCCTTAGTAGATCTTGATAGAAAGCAGCAGATTTTTTTTCTCAGCTTACCTCTTTTCGACATCAATCTTTGACTGACGCATGAAGCTCTGGTTGGTTTGGACCAGGTCGAGTATGACTGCCAGAGAGATTTCTGTAAAGATTCACAAAAAGGTTGTGTTAAAGCATAGGAATCACAACTAACTCTTCTTCAACCAGAAGCTTCATACATGTACAAGTACATATCTTATTATATATGAAATTGTGGGACTTGATTTTTACATATCAAATTCATAATTGTTTCTTATCCAGACCCTCTGCCACACCATTTCTTTCTTTTCATTGTTTTATCTACCAATTATTCTTTCTGTCTATATGAATTCACTCACCTGACAGGTTCACTGGAGCTAGTTTAAATGGTGGTAGATGAGACAGAAATTTCTCAAGTCCATAGAAGACGAATGCATTACAGTCCTTCATCTGCTCTTCAAACTCACCCAGACTGAAAGAAAAGAAAAAATATCAAACACTTACAAACAAATGAACATAAAAAGAATTGTAACATGGCAACATCTCTTCATCATGGTTTAAACCATTTTATTCACACTGCAAGCAACTGATGAAAGCTCTTCTTTGTGTACTATGCCAATTCACTACAGTGAGGTATAATTGCAAGCAAACAACATATATGTTTACACAATTAAACTTTGTTTATTTGGTTTTCTTCGAGATCAAGCCTAGAGGGATAAGAAAATTAAGGAATTAGAGATAAAGTTGAGTTCTGGTCATGAGAATGAATTGTGAAAAAAAAAACTGTCTCAAAACCATTGGGAAAGGTTGATTATATAGCACATAAGAATTGGTGTATGCTGTAAGGTTTTGGAATCACCAAAATGATAAGAAATGGACTCAATCCTGCTGAGAGTCACATGCACTGCACATAGAAATGTGTACATGGGTCTACACACAAATGTTCGGCCTGAACATTTCAGCTGTTTCTTGTCATATTTTGAATGTGAGGGCATTTGAAGAACAATTATATTCAGGGGACATTTCTAATATGATAATCTTCCAAACTAACATAAAAAGAATGAGAAAGCTCACAAATTATTTTTTACCTTTCCCAGAATTCAACCTTCTCTTTAAGTAATCAACGGTTAACACATTCTTAGACTTCGATAGCAGCTTATACAATGTAGGAATGAATGGTAAACCTACCTTGGTATGTGATCATCACCCATTAAACCCTCCCATCTAGCTGTGAACTGGGTCTGGTATAGCTGTAGCACTTCCTTGGACACATGGACAGGGCTGTTCGCATCTGAAAAATAAGCATCCACGTTAAAGTGCAGGTATACTCCAGAATACTTCATTCAAATAGTGACAAATATTTTTACAAATATATGTAAATTCTTCTGCAAATAACACTGAGAATAAATGTCAAATGATACTTCAATGTCTTTATATACTTGATAACAATGTCCACGTCAGAACAGAGCTTGTACTTAAAATCAAATGATTTTATTCAAATTATGTTTAATAAATAACCTACATACCGTAGTTCATTTCCCGGTTTTAGGACCTACTGCATTTGGCTCTTTGACACTGACGTCCACATTTAAACTGTTCATCTTGACATTCCCTTTCATCCTCAAAGCAAATCTGAATTGAAGTTGTACCTGTTGTTACAAAGTCATGGAGAGCCACAATATATTTCTTTATGTGGCAAAAGCATAAAACAGGGTTTTCACAAGCAATACAATTTGCCTCTTATAGAGAGTTTGTAAATATACATTATCATTATTCTTACCTGATTCAGGAGAATCATAGTGAGGGTCCACAACATCTAGTAAATTAGCAATTAAGGAAGATTACTACCTTACATTCTACAAGGTGATATTTGAATAGCCAAGTTCTCTTTATTATATAATTCTTTGCACATGAATGAAGTCTGAATGTGTTTTAAGGTGTAGTATATGAATGTAAAAGTTTCTCACCTTTTAAAGGGAAGGTTGAGTTCTGGAAAAGGTGAAAAATAATTTGGGAGCAATCTTAATCCTTTTATGTCACTTTGGAAGAACATCATAGTAGAAAGATCCCCTGAAAAGGATTGCTTTTCAAATGACATCATACCACAGCGAGCGAGATTGGGTCAATTTCTTATCATTTTGATGATTCCAAAACCTTTTGTGTCACTTTGGAAGAACATCATAGTAGAAAGATCCCCTGAAAAGGATTGCTTTTCAAATGGCATCATATTCGAAATATGACGAGAAATAGCTGAAGTGTTTGGGCCGAACATTCATACCACAGCGAGTGAGATTGGGTCAATTTCTTATCATTTTGATGATTCCAAAACCTCACAGTATACATCAATTCTTTTTTGAGAAATCATCAACCTTTCCCAATTGCTTTGTGACAGATTCTTTCAGAATGTAATCACATGACCAAAACTTATCATTATCTTTAAAGGTGTTAATATTGATTTCTCCCATGACTGTATTTATTTTAAGATACCTAATCTTATTGATTGTTCCTGCAATTTGACTAAAAAGAATTTGCTGGGGTTCTTTGCAAATGTGTTACATCCAATGCCATCCACAATAATTTTACCTCTACAGAAAAGTATCTCACAAGCTACTAGATGAGAGACTTGTGAATAAACCATATATAATATTATCAACCAAAATACACCCAGTCTCCATCCAACCTTTCTATTCGTTGATTGTTTTCAAAGGATACATTTGAAGCTGTGTGTATCAAGAGGGAGACAACCTGGTGGTACGGGTCTGTCTATGGGTACCTGCAATAAATAAGAAAGAAAACAGTACACTACTGAACATTGTTTTTTTTAAAGGCAACAGAGATCTCATGCAGATAATTGGGAAGTATAAATGGATAATACAGCACAATGTTCAACTATTGCAGTATGTCAGAACTCCCACTGACTTTCAAGTTAAAAATCTGACAGATATATAGTAAATAATTACATTTTGAATGACATTGAATGTAAGAATGTTCGAAAATAATGAGATTTTCAAGAGATGACGGTATTTGAAAAACAATACACAACAAACATTACAAATTTTTAATATTTTGTAACAAACATGTATCTTTGGAAATATAAGACATGATATTTCTCACCCTTAAAATCTAAGACAAATACAAGCTCATAAAGAATGTTTAATTCATAATTCCATGTGATATGGCTATACTGGAAAATTGAGAAGGGAAAAAAAAAAAAAGAAGAGAACTGACCATTTTGACTCCTTTGTTCTTCTCCTTGGCAGCTTTGGCCTTGGCTGCCTCTTTCTTCTTCTTCTCGTCGGACATCTCATCTGTAAAACAAAATATAAATAGCAACTATGTAAACAGCATAATGTCGTGTCCCTGTAGCTTGTTTGCCAAATATGTAACAACTAATTAAGAATTTGCTCATAAAGTACAAACATACACATGTAATACTAAATTTACATACTGTTTCCTGAGAGCCAGAAGAGTGTTAGATCTGTATCAAAGGATATGAGTAAACGCCCTTCTTGCCCTCACCAAATAGTATTTTCTCACAATGTTGTTTAAGTACAGTGGAACCTCATTATAACAAACTCCTTGGGACGAGTTAAATTACCTCTTTATAGGTTCTACAGAGAACCTTGTTATATCAGGGCTAAAAAACAATAGAATACAAAGAAGATGGACCAGTAAAATAACCTTGTTATAACGAGAGTTTTTTTTAACAGTGTTCTTCATAACGCAGTTGTACTGTATAAGGTGTCCCACAAAACAGTGCTGTTGTTTAGTGGAAGTTAAATATACCTGATTTACGATTACTTTTCAGCAAATCGACCTGATGAACACAGTCAACAAACATTCAACATGCCTTGCAAAAAATGAAAATATTCCTTGGCTTATTCTTAAATATGACTAAGAGCAGAATGTAACTAAAGGGCACATTATGGGATTGAGACAGGACTGACAGTACATATATGTCCTTGGTGTATTGTTACACTTTCATTCATATATGTAGTATTACTGTAATACCAGAAACTTTTGTCAGGGACTCGATTTTAAGGCGCGCGAGAGCGATCGCACGCTACATGCGCGACTTTATCCATTTCAGGTAGCGCGATTTATGGCGCGCCTCGCGATCGCCGAGGTGCGCGTGGCCGGCCGTGAGCGATCCGAGGCTAGGCGCTAGGCAACCCCCGATCACAGTGGACTGGACTTTGACGATCTTACATTTGATTTTACATTTGATTTTGTGCACAAAAAAAAAAAAAAAAAAAAGAAAAGAAAAAAAATGAGTACCGGTAAATCCAAAGTGAAAATACAGACTGTCAAGAGCTGGGGGTTTGGGGTTGGCCTTGGGTACGAGACCGAGACTACTGTAGATGGTGTCACATATGCAACTAAAATTTGGTGCGAGACATGCAGAAGACAGGGAGCAAAAATAAAGCGTGATCCACGAATACGTGGAGCAGCCGAGAAGGCAGCATGTACGTACATCCATGGAACGACCTTTATTACCAAACACAACGTCAGCAGGCACTTTGGTGGAAAGGTAAGCTTATTTTCTCAATTTTCGTTTAATGGTATTTTCGCACGACTACATAGTATTACGGTTTTGAAGTGGATTCTAGACGGTAGACCGTCGAGTCTTCGTCTGGCTTTTAATTTTATATACCGAAGTCTATCCCGATGCATTGGGTGGTTGTGGCTCGCGCGTATGGCGAAGCTCCATAGTTTCACCCTCTCCTCCGGCCGGAAGACAGGAGCTTCGCCGGCTACTCGCCAGGCGCAAGCGAAAGAACAGTTGTTCGGAACAAATATGGCGGCCTTCATCAAACGCGACCAGGGCGATAGAGACCGATGAATTCAAGCTAGAAAATAGAGAAATCCTACACACTAATCGTATAAAGTAAGAAATTCACCAGTAAACTTTACATCATGTGAAAGTTTGCTCCCATACTTTTCACCAATGGCATTGCGGTACGGAAGACCTCAGGCTTTTTACCGAGTAGAGCACACCTAAGCCTAGGCTAAGCCCAACTTCGTAGCATACTCGTTTTATGTCCCTGATTCATGGATTTGATATACCGCATTATCATATGGAAAATATTGTGTTAGTTAAGTAATACTAATAGTGCATTAAAATACTTGTTATGAATTACTGGCCAGTGCCTCATAGCTTAGGGCCATGCTGCTGCTCACTTTTCATTTCTTAATTTTGTTAAAAAGATTGTTAAAAAGAAGGAAAAAGGGGGGGGGGAATTGTGTGCGTGTGTAGTTGTGACTGTAGTGTAGGCCTAGCATGTGCATGAAATTTGTGTAATCCTAAGACTTTGAACTGATACATTCAAATACATGTTTTTGCATGTCATTTGAATGTCATCCGTGAATTCTGGCCTGTGCCTAGAGGGGGGCCATGCTGCCCAAATTTCATTTGGTAAAGGTACTAATCCTCGTTTGCTACCCCACAGAAAAAGGATAAAACTGGTTCATTAATCTTTATACCTTAACAGACAAGTTGTAATAGTTCCATACCTAACCTCACCTATCTTGTCAAAAAAAAAAAAAAAAAAAAAATCCATTTGAGAGAGAAAACTAGGATCGCTTTAACAAACACATTAGCACGTGTCTATAAGACCATTGATTGAACAAGAGGTAATCTGAAGGAACATATTATATTTTCATTTGTTTTTAACGAAATAGAAGGCCGAGTGAAATAATACTTTGTAATGAAGTGATACAGTCAAAGTGCATGCTTTGCATGTCATTTGAATGTCATCCATGAATTCTGGCTTGTACTTTATTAAAATCCAAAATAAAAAGAAAATAAAATATTTGGAAATGTTCAATTTTGGAAGTGGGCTGGCGGTAAGCAGTAAACTAAAAATCAGCTGTAAAGGCCCTTACTCATGGTGTGATGGGGGAAAAATCATCGGTGAACAGTGCCAATGAAATTGATGAGCATGATGAAAGTGTTAGAAGCAATAGTCACAATGATGAGAGTGAATGGGACAGTGATGAGCACTGTCAACAGCAAGACCTTGAAGATATGGACATTGATGATTCAAGTGATGGTCTAAATAAACCTGATGTTGGTGGTGAAATGAGTGGGGAATTGTCAGCAGCAGAAGACTAATTAAATTCTTAATTGGTGTTCTAAAGTGTCCAAATATGATATGGTGTTAACTTTTAAACTGTAACAGTTGATCAGAATTGATGATTTAACATCAGTTTAAGTATTCACACATTTATAAAGCTGTAAAAGTTACACTGTAACAATTGATCATAATTGTTAATAGCAATGTAAGCAGATCTGTATTCACACTTCTGAAAAAAGGGTCTGTTAACCCATGGAGGTACAGTATCTCCTTTAAGACTCAATTTTGCAGTAACTATCTCTTGATCCAAAATGCTACTGTACCTGCAGCACTTTCACTCGAAACATGATCAGAAAGTTAAAAATGTGAAAAAATTTCTATTCCATTTCCAAAGCAATTTATTTGGCCATTTCTGAATAAAAGCTGTTTCACTAAGGCTAATCATTACACTCTCTACATTTGCAATAAATAGAAAAAATATATTATTTTACAATTCAAATTGGCATTTTTTAAACTACTAGTTATAACCAATTTTTTTTTTTTTTTTTTTTTCAAATTATGCAAGAGGGCAGCTATTTTCAATTTGAGGAGTAAAGGAAGATTGATTTAGACCATAGGAAAGTTGTGTACCTCTATGGGTAGTATTTTGGATTGGTGTACCGTGTTGTAAAGTACTTAACTTTTAGCTTTAACGATTGATCATAGTTGTTAACAGCAATTTACCTGTTAAACATCATGATGTAACTATATAATACTAAATGTACAGGTACAGTATGGCATTGAGATGTGGAAAATAAGAGATTTTTAATTTTTTTTTAACCTTTAAAAATTTAAATAGAATTTTACCATTGAAAAATCATCTCCCTTACGAGTGAGTTGTGTACCATGTATTGTAATAATATAGGAAATCAACAACAACAGTTGTGTGACTAATAAATGTCTCCTGACTTTTTTAATATTAGAATTTATTTGCCCATATAAAATACATAACATACCTTCTCAAAAAATCAGGAGATAATTTGTCAAAACTTGAAAAGGGAATGTTTTCCTTAGGCTTGAGTTTGTTTCATTGCAAGATTCTGCTTTACTCCAATTTTCAATGTGTTGTTTGTTATATAAGTCTAATAATCTTTAACATAATCATGGGACTATTTTAACCCAGAATTTGTGAGGGAAAAAAAAGGTTTTATATATTTAAAATTACAAAACAACATGGATGTTTTACATTTCATAAAGATGTTGTACCAGTTGTTCTTGTGCAACTTCAAAGAATTTGAAGTGATATTAAAAGTTCATTCCAGAATGATGTTGGAGATATATGCCTATTTCAACACATGACACTGCTAGAAGAAAAAGGTAAACCGTAATGGCAGTTTAGTTCAGGAAATAATATACTGTGAAAAGGAAGCCAGAGTGTTTCTAGTGTAATTGGATTTTGTTATTTTTGGGGGGGGACATAATATGCAAAATGCAGCAATGCAGAAAAAAAAAGAAATGAAGCAACAGCATACACATTTGTATTGTTTGTACAACATTTTATTTCCATGTCTAGAATGACATCACTTAAACTGGTAATTGAATGTAAAACTAGAGTGTCAGTGACCTAACTGTTAGCCAAACTTGAAAACCTCATTCTCAAATAGGTTTTATAACACACAATTTAATTACACTTGCATTGTAAAACAATTATATTTCAAGAATTACAATAAAAAGTTCAATGAGGTACAGTATAAATATTGCATATCCGATTGTTTGCCTCCTTTGGTTGTTGGTTGTAACTTAGTACATATATTTCCTCCATCCATTTTGTTAATCGGACAAAATTGTATGTCGAAGAAGAGCTTTTTGCAGTGCTCCTCTACCGCTCTCCTTAAAAGTTCTAGGAGAGCTTTTTATTGCTCCCCTCATAATTATAAAACTGAGTCCCTGTTTTGTGTATTTAATGATCGCAAATTTCGCAAGTGGTTCAGATTCGCGAAAGTTTCATGCCTCAAAATCAGTGAACTATAATTGAATTAACACTAAATTTTTGCACATCGCGAAAGTTTCTTACTGTGACCATGGCTGTCGTTTACAATTCACAAAAGTTTCATGTCCCTAACGTTTTTTAGTTTTACAGTATTCCTGTTTTTGCCTTTATCAACAGGTATTGACAATGTTTTTGTTTCACCCTTGAGATCCTGTACCTACCTTCAGGTTCTCTGTAGAACCTATTGTAGAGCATCTGCAGAGAGAAGTCCCTGGTCAGTGCACTGATGGCTGGTGAAGAGAAGATGGCCAGAGCCTCTAGGGGCATCTCAAGTAACCACTGGTCAGCTAAGATGATGACACACTCATCCTGCGGCTGGTTGGCCGCATCACGTCCTGCTGGGGGGTTGTTGGAGGTATCCAGAGCCCTGATGGGAGAAGAGGAGGGGAGATGAAATATGATTAAACAGTTGCATGGATCAATTGAGAAATTGCCACTGACAGCTCCAAACCAGCCACAAACACTGTATCTTAAATGCATCATAAACAATTTGTGTAAATCACCAATTATGAGATTACTTTGCAATATACATGTATGTCTAGTAGAAACTGTTTTAAAAACCTGTAAAGTAAATGTCCATCAAATAAGGATAGGTCTTAGTAATAAGATGAAGTAAATGTCACATCATACCACCTTACACACTGGACTGATATGATTTGATTCGTTATCAACATTAACAGCAGTAACAGTATAAGAACATTTCTTGATATTGTTACGATGAGAAAATACAGACAACCCCTAGGTCTAAAACTTAAATCTTTACCTTGACCACAAAATATTCTCAGACAGATCTATTCATAATCCTAATATATATTAGTGATATCTATGTCTTTACCTTATGGCTGGTTCTAGATATGATGTGATAGGTCTCAGATAGTCCTCTAAGGTTGACAGCAGGTTGATAAACTGAGCCTGAAGGTGGTTCTCTGTCTCTCCTAGATCATCAGCCATCTCCTACAGACCAAATGGAGGACACAAAGAAGAAAAACAAAATATAAGAATCTTTCCCCAAAACAACTTACTATAAAATCTTGAAGTCAACAATATTCCAGGAGCAATATTATTAAGGTCTTTCACAGAAATGGTGATTACATAACTTTGTGACCTCACAGAAAATCAAAAGGGTCACTAATATTCTACAAGCTCCAGATAATTGACCATATACAAGATACGTTGGAAACACACACTGTTTATATCTCGAAGCATTTCCATAAAAAAATAAATGAGTGAACAACAGCTTAGTGTTCAAACTACTGGTTAAACTGTGTTGAATTTTCCTTTTAATTTATATGTAATGTTGGTTTCCCCAGTGATGTAGGTGATGTTCAATTTCTTTAGTAATGTAAGTAATGGTAAGTTCAATAGTAATGTTGATTTGTTAGTGTAAAGCGCTTTGAAACATTGTTATAGGCGCTATATAAATTTTTCATATTATTATTATTATTATTATTAAAAAGCATTTCTATTGAAAATACTAACATGAAAACAGAAAGTGTGTTAACATTGTTACATTCTGATACATTTTCATACAAAATAGTATCATCTTCATAAATATGGGCTGGGTGTAGACTTACAGTGACGGCTTCTTTCATATCATCGGAGAGGTTCTCTAGCATACGTTGTCTTTGAGCCTTCTGAGATCTCCTATACTCGGCCTTCAGGAGGGTCTGCATCACCTCCTGCTTGTGCTGACGGAACCTGATAATGGAGAAATGTAACTTTTATTTTCTAGGAAATCATCCGTTTACAGCTCTGGGCCCCGTTTCATAAAACTTGTTATCAATAACAAATTACAATACTGAAATCCTTGAATCTAACTGGCTGAGAGCAAATTTGTCATAGAAATGAGGCAGTTGTTATTGATAACAAGTTTTATGAAACAGGGCCCAGGTTTTGTAACAATGTATGTAGCAAATCAGAGCTAGTGTTTAGGCCCCTCAATAATATTTTCTATCTCATGGAACTGTGGATATTAGAGTGGTTTGTTCTTCTAATTGAAAGCAGTAGGTTGTACATTGCAATTCCAGCTGAGTTTCATATATGTAAGCGGTACAATAAGTAATGAAACAATTTAGGTACAGAGTCACATGTATGTATAATAGTTTCAATATTAAAGGAAATATACAGTGTTTGTCAATATCATAGATTTGCCAAATGTATGGTTTTTTTTTTCGGTTGTCTATGAACAAAATGAGAGTAACATTTTCACTTAAAATGTTACCAAGGTCATAAATGATATACTTGAAAGATGTAAGACCAAAATTGTTTGGAATATTCACTTTTAAATAAAATGTATTCCTTTGGAGATTTCCAGTAATTTATTTTTCTATAAACTTCATTGTATGAATTCAATTTGGACGTAAGCTAAGAAATAACTTTGATATATTTTCAAGTATGCTGTATTTATAGTTTGTAAACATCACCTTAACATCAACATTAGATTCAACTCCTACCTGTAGCAGAGGTTTTCCAGGGCTGATGGGTCAACCAGGTTACGAGTAACCTTTGCCCTGGATGTATGGGTGGAGCCGCCCTTTGACCTCCCACCTTCTTTCCCACTGGCTTTGGGCTTGTCAAGAATAGCACCATACAACACAGATCTAGTATGAAGAGAAGATAAAAAAACATTGAAGAGTGAAACCTAAAGGAAACCGTATGCCGGACTCAAAGAGGTGTAGTCTGGTAGTTACTAAACAGCCATACATTCAGCAATCCATATGAGCTATTTTCAAGGGGGTCCGGAAAAGTGTCATACGAAACCAGTAGGCTCATAAATGTGTATCCTGAAATCATTTGGCAAACTGGGAAAAATTTGCATGAAAATGAATAATTAACTGAAAACACAAGCACAAAGAAGATGGATGAGGGATAGAACAGGAGGAACATGAAGAAGAAGAAATGAGGTAATGAAGTTATGAAGAGCAATGAAATAGAATGATAGAAGAAAAGGAAAGAATATCTCCAAGAGGATCTATAAATAGCCCACAATACAGTCCAATATTTACCTGTCATCTGTGTGCTGCAGAATGACTATGTTGAAGTTTGGCGGTAATTCCTTGATCAGATCCAGATGATTGTTTGCTATGGATAAGCGTTTCCAAGCCTGAAATGAGGAAATGAAATGACAAGATTCTCTTCATCCCATCAATAATTTCAAACACATTTTTATGTAAACTGGGAAAAAATATCAAAATCAACCAAAAAGCAATGCCCATATTATAAGAGAGTTTCTCACTGAAAAATTGTATATGCATCATATTTACCTACCTTGTGACATAAAGGAGGTTGACTTTATATGATTGGGAGAAATTTGGATTATGGCTCTTCAGCTACTCAGGATGCTTGCTATTCCTTTCTTTTTTTTAATTATCATTATTGGGGGTGGGGGCTTCTAATAACACAACTAATAACAATACTATTAAAAAAGGGGGAGGAAGAACATATCTTAAAGAGAAGGTTGGGTTCTGGGAAAGGTGATGAATAAATTGTGAGCTTTCTTGTTCTCTTTACATCAGTTTGGAAGATTATCATGGAAGAAATGTTCCCTGAGAAGGATTGCTCTTCAAATGCCTTCATATTAAAAATATGACAATAAACAAGTGAAGTGTTCAGGCCGAACAATCATGCAACATATGTGTGCAGTCCCATATACCCATTTCTGTGTGCAGTGCATGTGCTTTTCAGCGAGATTGGGTCAATTTGTTATCATTTTGATGATTCCAAAACCTCACAGTATACAACATTTCTTATGTAGATATGATCAACTTTTCACGATTGCTTTGAGACAGTTTCTTTCACAACGTAATCGCACGACCAGAACTGAACTTTATCTTTAAGCTCACCTCTGACTCAGTATTAAGAGAATCCAAGGCAGTCTTCATGATGGTCCCCATGCCTTGATTAGTGGTGACGTTCTGAGCCAGGAGCTGCTGCCTCTGGTGTAGGATGTTAGCCTGCCTGGAGGTGGTGGGGTCCACCTGGGCTCTGGATAGGGTGTCCTCTAGGGAGGCAGAGGCCTGGCAGGACTGGTAGAGAGCTAAGTAGTGAGAGGCATTGGCCTGGTCGTACTGACCGCAAGCCTCTATGATGTCCATGCAGGCTGACCGCACAATGTCCTTTTGGAGGATTTGGGAAAAATTCAGTTATTTCCAAAGAGAACTTATGATCAAAATTCTACAGGTACATGTAGATCCCCTAAAGTATGAAATACAAAAAGAGCTACTGTACAAGAATGAACCATACTGTTTCCTGAATAAAAGAAAAATAATTCATATGATTTTTTGTAGCACTTACTATAGCAAATTCTTTAAATATATACATGTACATATGTGAACAAGAATTCTTCAGATATCGTTATTTTCAAAAATAATAATGTGCAACTGCATTGTGAATTTGAGACTTAGGTTCATTGAACTGAATTAATTGAATCAAATTGAATAGAAGTGAATTGAATTGAATTAAACTGAATTGAATTGAATATCTACAGTATTTGAAGGCAACTAATAGAGTCAGAGATTTTGAGACAGAGGATGACCAACCTTCAAGTTGTTCTGCAGAGACAGCTGAACACATTGTGTCAGGACCTCAGTGGCTTGGCTTAGGTATAACTCGGACGCAGTCTGTTCACCCTGCGCAGTGAAAACGAAATTGAATATAAATAACACAAGTTCACATTCAAGGATGAAAGATATTTTGAAAAGTTAACCTGATTTGTGTAATGGATTCTGTTGGATTCTGTGGTCTAGTAAAGTTTCTATTAAAACTGTCATCAAAGTTATTGCTTCAATCATCAAATATTTGGCAGTCACCTGAGGAAAGGGGACACTGTAC
Source organism: Heliocidaris tuberculata (assembly GCA_025618425.1). Lineage (NCBI taxonomy): Eukaryota > Metazoa > Echinodermata > Echinoidea > Camarodonta > Echinometridae > Heliocidaris > Heliocidaris tuberculata. The sequence continues at coordinate 29,854,334 of CM046847.1, forward strand.
TTCACCACTCTCGTGGCTAGGATCTCTTCCCGATATAACTGATTGGGATACATGTGCAGGTTTACCACTACCCTTGGGTCCCCCCCCCCCCCCCCACTTAGTGCAGTGCATTCTTCACATGCAAATGGGGTGGCTCTCCTTTAGTACGACCTTCATTTCACTTCTAATCAGAGAGACAGATTTGTTTTCCTTTGTTTCCTGGCCTGTATCTTTGGAACAAGAATGGGGGCACACTCACAACTACTATGAATATCATCTGCAGAAAACTTCAGAGTGGAATGAAAATCAATTTCCATGTACAAAATGATCTTTTTAAACAGGAGTATATCATTTGGGATTTCGACATTCAATCCTGTTTAGTACAAGCAAAATGTATACTGCATAACAGAAAGATGAATCAATCTTTGTACGAGAGGAAGCGGTAGCTTGATTACCTTATACTGGTTGACCATCTTAGTGATCTTCTCAGCTTGTCTTATCTCTGCTGGAGTCAACTCATCTTCTTCTTCTTCTACCTTCGCCTCGGCCTCCTCTTCCCCATCCCCATCCCCATCCCCCTGGGTGGGCTGGGCTGGGGCAGGCTTGCTGGCTGCTGCCACCGGTACCAGGTTCTGTTAGATTTAGGGAGGAGCATATGAAATGCGGATGAATACAAATACAGCGAGAACAGATGGTAAAGCAAGCATGGCAGCAAATCAATAGATCTTACTATTGATTGATCAACATTTTAAATTTTTTCCTCCTTCATCCTAAATTAATTGTCTATTCCCCCCCCCCCCCCCCCCCCCACATAGTGATTAGAGGACAACAGCAGTGTTTACACATTAGGTTAACATGCTGTAATATAAATCGATGAAAGATTCACTATGAGGTAATGGTTGGCATAGACCTCCTATTCCCCCCCCCCCAAACTCCAATCCTTCTCAAGATGGGTGGGGCCCTGTTGACTATTGCTATTTTAGTAGGTACATGCCCCAAATTATGTTGCCCTTAAGAGGGATAAGATAGGTGTTTCTGATTTCAGGCACGGTAGACTTAAACGTACTGCAAAGTAAAATATGTTTATCTCTTAGAATACAAAGGAAAAGCATGAAACTTCAGTGCAAACAGCTGTTTCAGCAGAAGACTGTGTGGAAATCTTACCATGAATTGAACGTCCCATTGGTTGGGAGCATTTGGTCCTCTCTGAATACCCAGCATCCTCAGGCAACGACCAAGGTTGTACATAGCCTTCAAAGAATAAAGGGGAAATTATAATTAGGTCTTATTTACCCAGGGTAGCCACATTAGTATTAATATTGCTCTCCCTGCGGGCCCTGCAATTATTATTACCCCAGCATTGCCAGGTACCCATTTAATACATGTACATCTCAGTCAAGAGGGACAAATATGGGCAAAACACCTTGTCCAAGGATGCAAGCACTGAGCCAGGATTGAACCCAGGACCTCTCGCATGAGAATCAGGAGCCTTCACCCCAAAACCACAGTGCTCCCAATTAATTCAAGATTTACGAGAAATTTAAAAAATAACATATACATGTATGATACTATGAAAAGTGTGCAAACAGCTAATGAGTAACCATGAAGAATATGATTTCAAGGTAGGAAGTTTATCAAAAAAGGATCATACTTCAACGACTTACAAGATATTTTGTTGATGAAATGAAGATGAAAAAAAAACACGATATCAACATGACTGCACATTTTTCCTTCTTTTAATTTGTACTTCTTACAATATGTGTCCTAATGTATTCCAAGGAATGAATATCTAGTATTTTTCATTTGCGTGCAAATAAAATGCATATGCCTTAATATTTGATTGACAAACAAATATAACATAAATTGTATCAATTTTCAAAAATGTGTTATGTGAGGGTTAACTGTACCTGTCATTGTGTATAATTGGACTAAGAGCCTAGCTAGTGTTACATTCTTCTCATGAAAAATTTAATAAAATATAATTTTACATGAACCCAATTTACAGTAACTATCCACTACATGTAGGAAATCCTTCATTAAACAAAAGGATACGACAGTTCCAGGGAGATATGGGACCCATCTCACAAGACCATTACAATATACCCACGAAACACTTAATTTTATCACACATGCTTGAAAGGGATGTCATCAAACTTGTGACTGTCTCGTGAGACAGGGCCAAGATGTGTCAAGTTATGAAGATTACCTTTGCCTTGAGGTGTGGTATAGAGCCCCCTAGAGTCAGTGCACCAGTAAGCTGGGTCAGAGCAGAAGATGCTACAGTGCTGTAGAAAAAGACAGTATTACCATTGAATAGTCATGTCATTTGAGAACACAAAAAAATCTTTAATGAAGGATAGCTGTAAAGAAGGATAGTACATGTATATACATTCAATAGTTATGTCATTTGATTTCAAAGAAATTTACATGTAAATAAAGGAATTTTCAACAAATTGTTTTAAAACAGTTTGGCTATTGGCTTACATAATGCCAATCTGGAGTCAATATTTTTTACAGATTAAATAACTTATAAAGAAGGCTTGAGAATGCAAGCAAAATGGAATAATCATATTCCTTTAAGGTGCCACAAAGTCTACTGACATTCATCACACATAAACTTTTATGAGACATGTTTTAAACCATTGAGCCTTTCTTACAATGTTCATTTTGATACGAACATTGTGTCATGATATCTAACTTTCATCATGCACTGCTTAGAAATTTCAAGAAGGAAGGCAGGCATTTTTCAAGGTATAATATCAGAATGTAGGCAGTTACGGTCATCCACGATATTACAAGGGATGCGATAAACAATTTGAATCATTTATACCTTGTGAGTTCCTTCCAGTCTCTAGTCACATCACTCATTACTGGTGTGGCTGCTATGAACTCCTCAACCAACTGTTGAAGAGAGAGAGAGAAAAAATATATACATCACAGTTAAACAGGCGTTATGAGTGTCTGGATTTAAAGACAAATATTTTCTTCTGTGGACTTTACAGTAACTGCTGGTAACTGTTTATGATGATCAATGATATTGGTAAATGTGAATAGATAATTATCTATTCTATTATCTTAACAATTTACAAACAGAGTAACCAATTTGGAGCTTATTACAGTTTAATAAATACTGGACATCATGGTAAAGAACATTCTAGCATGAAAATTTTTCAAGTTTTCAATCAAGGACAAAAATTACTTGACTAATAAAGTTGTGAGTGGTATCTATTTTTTTCCCCCTCTGTGCAAAGGATTTTTCAAGGGTCACACTTGTTAAAATTCTGTCTGTTGTGTACATATGCAGACAGACTTACTTGGGGTTGCTGTTAACAAATGTGAACCATTCAAGGTTTACACAAATAGATACAATAATAATATAAAGGATTAATAATGCGCCAACTCCACATGATTCATGTGCTCAAGACTGAGATTTCAAAATAACAACGGTAGTCATACCTTCTCAAGAGATCCCTTCCTAGATTCTGCAATCCTGTGTTTCCTGTCCTCTTCAGCAAAGATGGCAAAGACATCTATGAGCAGCTCACTTAGAGTCAGCTTGGCAGCACAGGCTTCTCGCTGTACAGGCAGGCTCAAGTTTCTCATCTATGAAAAAAATAGCAGCAATTCATAATCTTCAATAACAATAATCAGACGGACAAAGTTTGATGATATCAACCCCCCCCAAAAAAATAAATAAATAAATAAAGAGTGGGCGGATACAAGAGAGCATAGCAACAGCAGTACAAACAAACAAACAAACAAAAAGACACCATGTATCAGACTCTACTGCTGAATAAACCAACACTTTTGAGGTTAAACAACATTTATGACATTGCAGGAGGTTATGTGGTAAAAGCCACAATGAAGATACCAATTTTATTATATTTGAATTTTGGAGATAACTGAATATAAAGATAAGCCAGCCTATCATGCATGATTGTATCACAAATATTGATAGAATTTAGCATAATTTCTTCAATTAAAAGAGGGCACTGCACAGTAGCGAATAATTTACATTGTATTTTAATCATATCATGGAGATATCACCAATTTTCATTGCAAAAAGCATAGACAATAAAGATGAACCTTATGGACCCAACCCTAATTTCACCAATTATCTTCAAAATGAATTCTTCATAATTACTGATGTATACTCTCTTATGATTACCTCAGATACAGAAGACAGGGTCTGGATGTGAATCATGAGATCATCAGCGATGGATACCACTGTCTTCATGACTCCATACGCCTCCAAGAGAAACTTATGCTGAAGTTCCTTGTCTTGGCTGTCACATGCAAATAACCTGACAAATATGAAGGGGAAAAATAATGATCTATCAGCATAGAATCACTGGAAAACATGTATTTCTTGTCATCTTCCTTCTCCGTTTCTCATCTCTTATTGTACATTTGTTTCCTTATTTTCTTTTTCTTATATTTTTTTACTTGTCTACATTATTTCTCCATAATTTTCTTGATCTCTTTCTCTTTACAAGTTTACATTTCCTTCCAATCTGTTAGTGAAATCCTTCTCCTCTTCCTCCTACATGTCTTTCTTTATAAAGATGTATCTTGATCACCATATATTTGAAACCATTTAATTTGTCATTTGGCATATTCTTCTCCATCTTGCATTATGAAAACAAAGTTTGCTCCTCCCCTGAAACCCCTCGCAAGAAAATTTTTAAGTATATAGAAAATGATGATAGGAGAAAGATAACACTAATAATAATAATGACAGCTACAATATGTGCACATATCTATCCCAAGGGATGCTCAAGGCACCTACAAAATACAGCTAATATCCTGCTTTTAACTAAGCTGCTCTGGGGAGCATTTCATCAAGTGTTTTGTCAGTGCGTTTTATCAGCAAATTTGCTCTCAGCCAATCAGATGCAAGGATTTCAGTAGCTTATAACAGTTGTCTGTAAAAATCACTGACAAAACACTTGATGAAATGCTCCCCTGCAGTGCTAAAAGCATTAAAGGAGTTTCTTTCTGCCAGGTACCCATTCACCTCACCTGGGTTGAGAGTGATAACTGTTAACCCGCTGACAACTGGATCATCTCATTCCCATAGGCATACAGGGGCCGACCGGTTCCAGCAGCCATGGGTTAATTGTTACTCAAATATTACTCAAGAAAACTTCAATGAATGTTGATACCTGATAATATTAGCCTGTTGTTGCATGATCTGCATTGCCTCTCTCTTGTACCCAGCACCTAACATCTCCTGGGCGCTGTGTTCAAACTTCTGACAAGCCGTCTGTAGCTCTCTATGAGCCTTCGGTTGCATGGTATCACGACACTCCTGTAGGACCTGGTTTACCTGTACCTCGGCAAATCTGAAATGAATATCCCAAATCATATTAATACAAGATTTATTTTATATTATGAGGAAGGAGAAACAAATCTGTACAGCTAAAATTGGTCCCTTCTTTGTTTCCATCTTATGGCATGACTTTCAACTGATTAATTTCAAATAGCATACTTCAAGCTCATGTACAGTTTTGGTAGCAAAAAGGAAATTGGAAAGAAACGTGTTGAATATAGTCTCATGTTGTTTCCCATGTATCAAAAGATGTTTGTTCATTTGGTATTCCATCAATTATTTCTGGTCAATTTTACCGTAAATATATGTAAGGAAAGCTAGATCACGGCAATATACTGCCCTAGGCTAGGACCATTCCACCCCGATGGCTCCCTGCACAACAATTTTGAGGCTTCGCACGGATAGCATGTGCGTCAGTGTGTGTAGGTTTTGAACGCGTGTATGGTGTATAGTTATAGTGCATACTGAAATTGTTGGGAGTTTATATCCCTGACACGGCACCTAAATTATTTTTTGCCTCTCATTTGTTTAATATGCCACTTTAGGACATGAAATCTTCACAGCATCTTTTGCATTGCTGGTATCTTGCTATTTATCAACCAAAATCCAATAAATGTGACGAAAAGATTTTGAGGGCTTACCAAAACTAAACATTACCTTTAAGACCTGTTCAGAATCAGTTCATCCAGTGCTTAATCAATCATATATATGATGTTATCTTCTAAACCTCTTGTTATAATATTTTTTCAAAAGGTTTTTGTGTGTTTACTCTTCTCTCTCTCTCTCTCTCTCTCAATTTCTCCTTTGCTTTCTCTTTCTATTCCCCTCAACTGCCTGTGTTTCTCTCTATTCTTCCATGTTTCTTTAACTTCCTTCTATTCTATGCCAAACATATAACCCCTTTTGCATTCTCTTCTTCAAGTCCACTTGTGGCTTTTTGCATTTCAAATAAATAGCCATAAAACCATCAAAGTCCTCTTACTTGGCCTCCAGTGTAGCCTTGATGTAGGTGATGAAGCCAGTTTTGTTAGGTCTCTTTTCAGCCAGTGCAGTAAAGGTCGCTAGAGACTTGAGGATGAGTGCCCTTGCCTTGTTGCTTCTCTCCCTATCCTCTATGTCTCCCAAGTAAGCATCAACCATCAGCAGGGTTGTCTTCAACCAGAACATCTCATCAGTCTCTAAGGTCTACAAGGTTTGAAACAGGTTTGAAAGGTAAGATGGTTTATTTTACCTGACTACTAAGAAATGTGTATGCTTGTAAGTAAGCAACGAGGGGACCGACGGCATTAAGTCCTCTCTGATGGACTTGGTAATGTAGATTAATGCCTTACCAAAGGGCACTAGCGCATCCAATTGGTTTTGAACCCAGGTCCTCCCAGTTACAAGACCACTGAGCCATCGCACCTCCTTCAACACATGTAAAATAAGACATTTTCCATTTCAGTGTGATTTTCTCCATACCAAAATTGATTGATTTTTGAGAGGATACTCATAGTATAGGAAGCAATTTTCAATTATAAATTTAATGACAACCTTCTGTCTATATCTGTACTTTGAATATTGCTTTTACCGTCACTTAGAGAAGACATGCATTTAAATTCTTTCTCATTTTTCACAATCTTCTTTACAGAATTAATATTTGAAACTGATATTTTGAATAGAGTATAGAACCAGGGAACCCAAAACATGGAAAGCAAAATATCATTTAGTGATTTGGTCCCCTTTAAGAGGGTGTATTTTTCGTATAGTTCTAGAGGTATTGTGAGTAAGTACACCTTGTTACCTCCAGGAAGGTGTTTCATAAAGCTGTTCGTAAAGTTACGCATGACTTTACAAACGACTTGAATATGAAGTGCCAGATGGGATGCCCAAAGTTTTCCCTGATGTTTTAACAAAGTGTGACTGTATTTCTAATAACCTCAATCAAATTATGGCAATAAATATACTTTTCATTAAAAATGTTTGTTATTATAAGAATGTTAATCTACATCTGCACAGTTCAACTTTAGTTGATGCAGTTAAAAATGATTGAGCATCCCATTTGGCTTGTCATATTTAAGTCGTTCGCAAAGTCATGCGTAACTTTACGAACAGCTTTATGAAACACCCCCCAGGTACCCTACATGGAATGAAATCTGATTTTGACCCTACCTGTGCCTCTTTGAGAAGGTTGATTGCCTGTCCATAATTGGCTTCATCTGAGAGAGCTAGACTGGCCAGGTGAAGGAGGATGTAAGCCTGAGTCCAGGTATCTTCAAAGGCCTGAGCTGCTAGGTAAGCCTCGTTCAGAAGCTCTCTAGCAGACTGGTAGTACCCCTGGATAGAGATTTAAAAAAAAAAAAAATAATACTATTACTTGATTGATGGGTGAACTTGCTAAGCATTTTACATCAAAATATTTGTACATTCAGAATAGAAATTGAAAAAATTAAACGAGTACAAAGGATAAGAAAGCATTCCCCCAAATAAAAGAATCAAACTTCTTTTCTAGTAGCAAGATATCCATGGATGAAAGAGAGAGATAGAAAAGTGACAGACAGAGGAAGGGAAATGTGGATGGAGAACAGGGGTGGGAAAGAGAGAGAGTTTCTATGGACATACAAATCATTGCATATTTTCATGAACTGATGCAAAATGCACTGCGTGTATGAAATCATAACCAGAATACTAGCTGAAAGAAATATATTTAAGAATAAGATTGTTGTCATGTTCACCTGTTTGATGAGTATCTCAGCCTGCTGCGTCCATGCCTGTCTGTAGGACTGAGCACTCAAAGACTTCTTAAATCCCTTTACTGCCTCTACAATATCAGTCTGAAAGTGAAGAGATTAAATCAACAGGGGTTAAGAGATTTCATTAGTATGCTTGCTAAACCTTATTCACAAGGTTCATACACTTTCAGATTTTTACATAAGTAGGATAAGACATGTACATTCCTATCAATAGAGGACTCTACACCCAAATCCCTTCACTACATTTAAAGGGAAGGTTGAGTTCTGGGAAGGGTAAAAATATAATTTGTGAGCTTCCTCATTCTTTTTATGTTAGTTTGGGAGATTACCATTGCTCTTAAAATGCCCTCACATTCAAAATATGACAAGAAACAGCTGAAATGTTCTGGCCGAACATTTGTGTGTAGTCCCATATACACATTTCTGTGTGCAGTGCATGTGACTCTCAGCAGGAGTGAGTCAATTTCTTATCATTTTGGTGATTCCAAAACCTTACAGCATACACCAATCATTATGTGCTATATGACCAACCTTTCCCAATTGCTTTGAGACAGTTTCTTTCACAATTCAATCTCATGACCAGAACTCAACTTTATCTTTAAAATAATGGTCTAAGAAAGGGAAGAATTCATTCATAAGATGATAAAAGCCAGCTCTGACAAGGCACATTTTACAGAATAGTCTCTATGTACTTTGTAACAATTACTCAGGCTTAAAGACTGTGCTTTCAACTAAATAATTCAAGAATTTAGAAAGCTTTGATAATAAATATTGTTATGTTTTACTGTATCAGCAATAACTTTCATGGTGGAGAAACTGAATTGCAGGTTCAGTTTCTCCACCATCAAAGGTATCGCTGATACAGTAAATTCTGGCTCTAAGGGGAGCTATCATTCAGCGAAAAAAACTGGCGCTTGTTCTTTATTCAGAGAAACCTTCTCTTTTCATGTAGATTCAACAGTCTGGGCTGCTTTCTATGCGTAAGTGATTAGAAATTTCAGAATATAAAGCTCACCTTCTGGTCAGGTGGGACAAAGGCCCTGGCTAGCTGAGGCATCTTGCTCTTATCAGCTGACATGGTTCTTTTGAGTTCCTCTACTCGCTTGGCCTCTCTCTCCACCTGGGCTTGCTTCTCTTTCAGCTTAGCAATCTCATCACGAGATCTAAGCAAGAGAAATCATAAAATAATATCATGCATTGTTACAAAACCCAGCACAACAGGAGTATAGAAGTAGGAGGCAGCTTCAAGTTTTCTCAGATTTTCAAAGTATTTGTCCAAATACTGGCTGACTGAAAAGCAAGGGCTTTACACATGAAGCTGTACAGTTGATTTTAATAATCACCCCACAGTGCATGTCTTGAATGTGATATGTATAACATTCTTGCATGCCAGGCAGAATGGCACATTTCCTTTTTTTTTTCTCCTTCAAATTAATAAACAGTTTAGCTTTGACTGCTTCAATATCAATGTCAACAATTTGGATGGTGTACGGGCTGAGCTGTCTGGCGCAGATATTTTCAAAGAACGATCTAAACTTGGAACCCTTTTCTTAAAATGTACATCCATTGTCCATGCATTATTTTGCATCCTTCTGCCAAGCACACAACATCTTTATACAAAACAGATAAGGGCCCTGTTTCATAAAATTTGTCATCTATAACAAGTTACATTAATTGTTATAAGCTATTGAAATCCTTGAATCTGATTGGGTGAGAGCAAATTTATCCTAGAAATGGGGCAGTTGTTATTGATAACAAGTTTAACAAAACAGGGCCCAGATGAGATACTGATTCAAGTAGGCAATGGGTAAAATGATATTGCAAATTTACTACAAGTTTTGCATGATAGGTTGTGAAGAAATCAAAGAGACTCAAAATGAGCATCCCTGCGAATATAAAACTGTTAATGAAAAGAAAACTTACTTGGCCTGTTCCTCAGTGCTAAGATTGGTTGGTCCTACCACAGCCTCATGAAACTTGGCAGATGCAGATAAGTTCATCTCCCAACATACCTCAGCAGCACTGGAATCAAATTGTACAGGGCGCATAAAGAGATGAATAGATTATAAGAGAAGCAATTCAGAATTAATTATATAATGGTGAAAGTGTAGTATTTGTTCATCAATCCTTGATTTATACAAACCAGGCATAAAGAGTATAATTTCAAAGTGTATGATTAGAACTGAATTTGAAAAGAAAATTTCAATTTTTTTTTTTAAAACAAACTTCCTTTAAATATCTAAAAAAGACACACCATCTCATCTTTACTTCAAGAGGATCTTCACAAGAATGTTCATTTCAGCATGCAGTAATTCTTTGAAATTCAGTATTTCTTTTACACTAACAAAATATGCAAAAGAAAATCAATGAATAACAATGCTTCTTACATAAGACGATATGTCTTTGCACATGTCTCAGAGAAGACAATATCCTTGGCTATGACCTCAGCCATACTGAGTGCTGGGAAGACAAGATGTGTGAAGTTAGCTGCTCTCAGCTCTGTCACTAAAGTCTCCAGATAATATAGGGTCAAAGTCTGCAAATAAAGAAACAAATATCAATATTTAAATGTCTTGGGAATAACAAGTCTTTATGCATACTTCTCTTTGTGTTGCTTATAAATTATCAATAACCCTAATTAATATTTCTGAATACATCTTTCATTTGCAGTATGAATATGCAAATGACCTTCCTTCCTTCCTTCCCACAAATTGCCTCCAGCAATTTCCAAAGAAATGCAGGTTTTGTGATTTTCAGTAACATATTTAAGTCAAGGTGGTTCCTTTTCATAAAAAGTATTCCATTTACATGTAAGTACCAATCTTTTTTTTATTATTTCCCTTGAGACCACTCAAGTCAATATAGAACTAGTAAATCTGCCCATTTTAGAATAGGATGAATAGAACTCACAGGTTTGAGAATAGATTCCTTGTTGATACTCTCACCAGATGGGTCATGCTTGAAGGCTTCTCTGATCTGTGTCATAGAGTAAAAAAAAAAGAAAATGACTGGTAAGAATTAGTAAAACTTATTAAATGCTAGCCCAACTTTGATATCAACATGATATGAGGGCAGAAAAAACAAGAGATGGACAACTACAAACTTAGGGAAAATTGGATAAGAAATTCATAAACTTTTGAAAGACAAATGGAAAGCTTAAAGTGGCTCAAAGCTCAAATTAGTTAAGTAATGGTATCTATGATGTGATAATGAAAGAAAATCTGATCCTTGAAAATATAAATTCTCATGGTGGAAAAAAGAACATCAACTGTGAAGGTAGCAACTCACAGGATTAACAAACCCTTCCATGGATAAACAAATTGATAGAGCTTCTGGAAACGAAGTAATTATTTTAAATTCTAGCATACTGTCTGCTGAGATCTAGAAAGTCATTTACATATAATAATGCCGTTCTAACTCTTAGCAGATGATACAATAAGCAGAATGCATCCTACATACCTCATCTGGGACATCATAGGCAGCCCATTCTTCAGGACTAGTGGGCACTGCATCAATGGGTCCCTTCCGCTTGGGTTTCTCCTTGACAGGCTCCTGGTCCTTGGCTCCCTTGCCCTTGTCTCCTCCTTTCTTGCCCTTAGCTGAACCCTTAGCAGCTGCTTGATCGCTGGCGGCAGCAGCTTTGGCTAGTTCCTTGGCCACTTGACCGGCAGATGTGATAGACACCTGATTTCAAACAAAAATAATACCAGATTTAATACACACACTGACTCATTTAGGGGTGAATTTAATCTTTTTTTTTTTAGATGTCATGGTATAGTGGTTCACTCACTTGACTCTCAATCAAAACGTTGAGGGTTCGAATCCCAGCCCGGCACTAACGTCCTTTGGCAAGACGTTAATCCACATTTGCCACTCTCCACCCAGGCGTAAATGGGTACCCAATATGCTAGAGCACTACACTATTTGGCCGCAAAGCTATGCATTGCTTGCATGACAGATTCCACTACAATGAACTGAATACAGCTGTCTTTTGTTTAGCAATTTTGTTTCATGACCTACCTTGCCAATTTCTGAAATATTGTGAATAAAGATAACAGCTTGACATAAAGTAAATTGAGCACAAATGGGATTTGTTTAACACTGGGCTTATAATGTGACACATTAAGGTTAAACTGATGATTGAAAACATGACAAACCTGCATGATTCTGGAAAGAAAGCCCCAGGCAAGGACACAGTAGTTGCTATGGGCATTGGAGCCCCGCCCAGCAACCACAGCCAGCATGGTGTGGATGCGGACAAGGTGTTCTAAGATCTTGGCACTGGTGATCTCCTCTATGCACAGGTCCAGATTGGATGCAGACAGACCAATGACATATGTCTTCTGGACTGGTATGAAACGAGAGGCCTCCATCCCATCAGCATCACTCTCTGTATTAAATACAAGTAGATGAACATACAGCCACCTAACATATACAATGTAGCTATCATAAGGGTAAAACAATCATATAAGAACTTAATTCGCATAATACATTAAAGTTTATTTACTTCGGCAGTTTTTTTAAAAAGTCTTTTTCAATATTTTGATTGGTTGTAAAAATGAGAAATCAAAGTAAACAAGATGAATGTGACTGGGTCTCCATTATTAGTCTTAACCACATTGGTGATTACCACTGCTACTAATGGAGTACAAATGAATACAATAAGCAATTTGATTCATAATTGTACAGTAGATATAAAAGTACATGTAGATATTGTTTTCCACAAAGGTTTTTATATAAAATTAATGCTACAAACATTGGATTAATTAACCCTAATCTAATCTGGTAATCCTTCTTTTATAGAGATATAACTCTTGTTACAAGTTTTAAAATTATGTCTCCAATGGCTATTCAAGTATCCCAATGACAAGATAGCAGAATGACCAATAAGACAGCATATTACCATAAATAAAAAACATTTTGTAAAATAAGCATGCTTCAGAATTTAAAAAAAAAAAAATGTTAGGCTTTAGCATATCCCAAGCTACATACATAGATCATAAACTGCAATAACCCGAGTTTCTCTTCCCTCACTGGTTGTAAATTACACATTCCTCCTTGTTTACAAATTTTTACCCATGAAATTACTCCTAGTTAATTTCCTGTAGATTTCTGTGTAGATTGCAATTTACACATTGCTAAGCTTGTTTGTTACAGGCCTCCTTGAGTAAATTACACCCAAGTATTTCCTGTAATATACTAGCTGTCAATCAAATACACCACATAAGTTTATTGACCTACATCTCTCCTAAACCAGCTGAAACTAGTTCCATGATGATGTAATGGTAAGAGTGCAAATTTTCACCTTCATTCATATTCACTGATATTTTTTACAAGATGGCATAGGAAAAGGCAATTTCATTATGAATTCAAGTTACTTTGCTTCCTCCACTGGGTGTATTTTGACCTGATACATGTCTAAAACAACACTGTAGTTCTATAACAGTTTTTGTGAGGGTTGGTGGGGGTTTTATTTGAAAAAAATGTATTACAGCAATTTACATAAACTTTCAAAAATTGGATAAGATTACTTAGTTTTTTTGGGGGGAAAAAAAAGACTTAAATCAGTGATTTAAATCAGCACTGATTTTAAGTGCCAAACCTAAATCTTGTGCTTCTCATAAGTTACACTCTCCTGTAAATTATTTATTTAAAAAAAATGAATACTAAATGATTTCATATTTGACCGTAGACCTTAAATGTCTACTGCCCTGAAATTGAATGGTCCATGCTCCCTCATGTGACTAACATCAATTTTTATTTATTCCAAACTTACTGAAGTAAACAAACATACTGACAAACACAGTCATACAAGACGAACAATCAAAAGAAAATAATTGAAACTCTTTGTTGTGAGAAGAATAATGACTGAAAAGAGAATACAAAACAAACTGCTACATAGAGACCTGTACAAAAACTTACCCATTGTATCCACTGTCTTGTTATCTGTAGGGGCAGGAGAAGGCTGCTGAATCTCTACTGGGTTGGGAGTATTGACTTTGGATGACCTCTTAGACTTCTTCTTGCGACCTCTCTCGGATCCTATGAACATGATGAAGTGAAATTACAGATATCAGCATTTTTCATGATAACATTAGATTAGTGATTCTTTCAATAGAAACATATATCTATGAAAGGAGGTGATCTCACATAAATAACTAAGGTAAAAGGTACATCAGACACAAACACGTAAAATGTTGAATGCATAACCAAAATTGCTCATTCCTTCAGGATTGTCATTGTTATACCTGTATTTGTGTATTTCAAATCAGATTAATACAGAAATCTTTGACAGGAATCCATTCATGCATCGTATTCTATTGTTCACAGTATAACGGAAATTTGTTGAATATATCCAACACATGATTAAATTCTTTACACCCTTCAAAACAATGACTGCATAACTCCCATGCTGTTGAGATTACATGAGCTTTCATTTTTTTTTTTAGGTTGTGCTAATACTGAGCAATTGAGGAAAATTGGCATCCACAAATTCAAATGCACTGCTAAAATGGTATGTTATATACCTGCATCACAGCCTATACTCTAACCTGCACTTTTCTTTGCACTGCGAGTCCTGATCCTCATATTGAGGAGAATATCAGCAGCCCATTCAAGCTGGTCCATGCAATCCTGCAGAGGAAACTCATTCAGGTAGAGCCATTCCGCAAACTCCATCAAGTATTCCACCTTCTGCCAATCACTAGATGGGGACTGTATGGAGGTAGGAAATGATTGTAAAATGACAGGTGAATTAATATGGGAATGTGTCTTCTTGCGGATAAGTTACTTACAGAGCAATTGTGGAGATAATTCAAAAAGTACTTTGGAAGTGCATAGTATCATTGTTCCACAAGTTTTATGACCTAATGTTCTTTCAAACTGATGTCCTTTGACAAGACTTTTAATCTACATTTGCCACATTAGACCCATAAGTGAGTACCTACATGTAGATAGAACTGATTCCTTGACTGCTGGAGCACCTTATCGAGGAAGGTCCATGAAAGCTGTGGTGATACTTCCAAAGAAATTTGGAAGCACATGTCCCATACCATACCATTGAAATATGACTGACTGAAGATATTACATGTATATAGATAGAAAGAGCAAAGGTTGTCACTTACCCTCAGAGCCTCAATAGCATTCTGGTAGGCAGTAAGCTGCTCAAACTGATCTTTAGAGCATTTGGCCACCTTGTACCACATCAGAGCTACATAGTCCTCACTCTCATCCTATCAAAGAAGTTAAAAGAATTGTAATAATGATTAAGAATAAAGATTATTTATTCAAACACAGTTTAAATAAGGTAGCTGTTGTCATTTATTTTATCAAATAAATAATTGCAAGAATACTTATTCAAAGATGCACAATTTATCAAATCAAGAGAATATGGGCAATTTGTTGTTAAAGAGAGTCAATTATGAAATTCTATATCAACATCTAATAGTTGTCAATTGTTTGTCTTTCATAATGAAAAGAAATGGCATAAACATTCATCAAAAAAAGATTTCACAAATAATCAAGATATTACTTTGATTATATAGACATAATCAATCTTCATATCATTTTAATAAAGTTCATTCAAATATTTTAAGCAGAGAAGCATTCTTGTTTTCACTCTTCCCAATTAATTCTCAAATTAAGAAAGTTGCTACCTCATTACAATTCAACTTAAAATTTCACCTATTTTCACCTGTTTTCAATCGCTTGAAAGTTAATTCAAAATTAATAATATTCTTACCCTGAATTTTGCAATATCAACATGAATGTCTCTGCCTAGTTGTGCTTTGACCATCAGACGATGCTTGAAGATCAACCTGCATAAATATGAAATATTGTATGGGTGGACTATAACTGAGTGCATTTGATATCAGGATACAAATCTTACAGCTTTGAAATAAGGACAAGGACAAATTTTCTTGATTTTGTCATTCTACACATTCTTCTATAAGATATCAACAAATGATTTACAAGCCTGCAGTGTCCCTGTATTGCCTTACACATAGGATATTATGAAATAGAAGTACATGTATGAGAAGATAAAAAGAAATAAGATGGAAGGAACGTATATTATTTCAAATTGTACATACCACAGCTTGTTGATTCTGTTAATCATTAACAATTTTTACCCCCATCCTTCTTCTGTTGGGTGAATGTAGCTTCTCATAAAGAAATATTGAAAAGATTGTTTGTATCAGCATACAGACAATGTCTTTGCAGACATTGTAAATAGCCCCCTCCCCAATCCCCAAATAGGTCTTTTACCCTTGTGGGTACATGACATAAATGTCACGGCCATAAATTTTTGCAAATAGGACTAACCAGACTATTTTGCGAGTGGTTGAAATTGTGATCGGGAAATTCTCAAATCTACAAACAGCAATGATGATGTAGTAATTTGCAAAGCGAAGTGGTGAATTTCTGACCAGGGTGCCATTGCATAAAGACTTACTATTATAGTAACTTTGCCATCAATGGTAACTACCATGGTAACGTTGCTCAAGAGCCAATCAAAATCCAGTATTCCATGAAAAGTTACTATAATAGCAAAGTTACTATATTAGCAAGTTTTATGTAACAGCACCCAGGAGACAACAAATTCAACTGACTACTTATGTTGGCAATATTATAGCGTGTTGTTAAATTTGTGACCCACTAGTGATTCGCGAAATTTGCGAAAATAAAACCCCTGCGAAATATATGGCGTATACAGTAATTCATCTCTTGCATAAGATAACTTGTAGGTACTAATTGTCCTCAAGAGATGAGAGAAAGTATTGTGGTGATATAAAGAGTGTAAAAACTTACAATCGATGTTTGGTTCTTGGCATGTCATTCACTGCTTTGTCCATCGCTGCTAAAGCTGCCTCCCATTCTCCCTATTGAAAACAAAGGATAGACAATTGTTTCTCAATACAATATAATTAAAATTTCATACACTTTGAATATCAGTTAACAATTTAAAACATTGCTTGTAATAAATATACATGAAACTGAAATTGGCAAGAGTATTGGATCTGCAAATATTTATATTTAACTGTACATACCTTATTTGCATGCATTAAGCTTTTGCCTGTGAGGCATAGTAAAAGCAGAATACATTACCATAAATTTTAGCTCCAGAAAAAAACAAAAACAAAAAACAAAAAAACGTTACATCCTTTACAGGTGTCTGTATTCATAGCCTACATGTAAATCAAGATTACATGTATATACATGTATAATAAGGATTTTCCAAATACACTTTCCTGGCAGTGAAGGTAAATGCAATGGTTAAATTATACCTGGTCAGCATAAGCCTGGAAGAGGACACCATAGATGGCTGCTCTCAGGGTCACATCATCTTCTGGGTCAGATAAGATATCCACAGTGGATGAGGGTTGAGTGGTCGCTGTGGAAGCTATGGTGCGAGGGGTGGGGGCTCCTCCATCATCATCCTCATCATCACTAGCATCAGTTTTCTAATGTTTGGAAGACAACATCAATATGATCGATGCACTATCATTGATCTCTGAGCACTAGCTTAGCCAAGGGGGGGGGGGCAGACTGGCCCCCTTGACAACTTTTGACAAAAAAACTTGTGCCCTCTTTTAGAACTGATAACCTTTTTTTTTTTTTTTTTTTTTGTTTGCTTTTCAAGAGAATTATGGAGGAGAATTATGGAGGAAAACTGGACCCCATAAAATCTGATACCCCCCCCCCAACAAGAAGAAAAACATACAAATCTCCCTCCAAGCAGTTCCCCAAAGTTGACAGCCCTACATTTATGTGCCCCCCCCCCCTTTTACAAAATCCTGGATACGCCACTGTCTCTGAAGCCCTACTTAACATAAACATCTTCATTATCACTATCATCAGCTTTTCTAATGATTGGAAGCTAATGACAATATGATATCATTCTCATCACCACTATCATCACTTTTCTGATAATTTGGAGATAATACCAACATGACCGATACACCTTCATTCATCTCTAAGGCCCCAATAAACATAAAACGTTGTCATCATCACTATCATCAGGTTTCTATTAAAGGGGGTACCCAATGCTGAAACAATGTTAGTTCATTTAAAAGATCATGATTTTATTAGCAGAAAATCATCTGCCTTAAGTTTTTTTAAAATTCGTGTTGCCAGAAAAATCCCCGAAATATGGTAAGATTTCAGGATATTTTGGCCCCTCAGCTGTGTCCCAATTTCAGCTAGGTAACCACAATGACGTCAAAGTGGTTACCCAGGTTCGCGTATTGCAGATGTGTTGCGCGCTAGACTGTACAAAATGCATTACACCTTGCGCGCATTTTGCTATAATTGCGCGACAAGGTAACCACTTTGACGTCATTGTGGTTACCTAGCTGAAATTGGGACACAGCTGAGGGGCCAAAATATCCTGAAATCTTACCATATTTCGGGGATTTTCTGGCAACACGAATTTTAAAAAAAATTTAAGGCAGATGATTTTCTTCTAATAAAATCATGATCTTTTAAATGAACTAACATTGTTTCAGCATTGGGTACCCCCTTTAAACTGGAGATAACATCAAGATGATACATCATCATTCATACCTGAGGCCCTATTAAACATTTAAAAAAGTTGTGATTTAAATCATCATTTAGACAAACTGACTTCAAGTGATACTAAACATATCCTAAAACTTTTTACAATTTAAATACCTATGTTTAATTTTCAACAAAATATGATGCAGAAATACTGGTAAAGTAAGCATATGATGGAAGTGTAAGGCTCTGGTTACCTTTTTTGCCATCATCAATATGGATGTTCATTGTATACAAATATCTATATATCGTTGCAAAATTGTGGATGTTATAATTTACATCAACGCTTCAAACTTAAGGTACACTTTATATTACACACAAACCCTGATATTCAATATGAAAATGTTTCACTATGTTAGCACAGTATTATAAGATGGCTGCTTATGGCCATCAAACATGAATGGCAGATTACATGTGATATTGAAATCTCACCACTTTGACATCTTTTTTGTAGGTTGCATTGATGCACTCTAGAATGGATGTCAGAGGTTCCTTGAGAAGCTGTCGTTCCAAGGGTTCTGAGATCAACATCAAGCATGCATTCCAGTAACGTCTGGCTGCGGTGATCACTAGGTCATAGTTGTTCGCCTTCCGTCCATACCTGAATTATACAATCAAAATGGAGTGTGGTATGAACATGTATAATAGGATGAAAGGAGTAGAACTGTTGGATAATTAAGTGATAAAATCTAAACCAAATACGGTATATTTATTCCAAAGAAGATTAAAGGAGAATGAAACCCTGGGAAAAATCAATGTTAATGAGAAGAGAGGATAGAGAGAAGCAATTTTAAAAAAGTTCCATCAAAATCGGTTAAGAAATGAGAAAGTTATGAAAGTTTGAAAAGTCTCAATTTACTTTCTATGGCAATCCTCAAATTGGCAATGTTGCTTCAAAGTGACAGGTTTAGTAGTACAACTCTCCATATGTTCTGTACACAAAATTTCATATTTTCTCCATTATCTCTAAAGATGCTGCTTGTCTTTTTGTGAACTCAACATATGTTGTGTCAAATACATTTCCTATATATTTTGAGCTAAGAAGGAGACAAGCTGCACCTTGAGAGATAATGGGGAAAATATGAAATTTTGTGTACAAAAATGGAGAGTTGTACTATATAACCTGTCACTTTGAAGCAACATAGCCAATTCGAGGATCGCCATAGAGAGTAAATTGAGACCTTTCAAACTTTCATAACTTTCTCATTTCTTAACCCATTTTGATGGAACTTTAAAAAAATTACTTTTCTCTATCCTCTCTTTTCATTAGAATTGATTTTCCCCAGGGTTTCATTCTCCTTTAAATCTTTATTTTCCTCCCCAATTTCACTCTAAAGAATTAATTCTCCTTTTCTTCTTTCTAATTTCCCAGGTTTGGGATATGAAATATGAGTGCTTTTAAATCACCAAAGAAAACAGTTTAATGTACATAAGACATGATCATCTGTATCATATGCCTTCAAGAGCCTGATGATTATGACCTAAGCATGAGAAACCTGAAAGCAATGCTATCTATAGCCTCATGACCTACAACTATCACAGTGGTACCATCAGTCCATGGAAACCCTTTATGAACCTAAATCTTTAATTTCTTACCCAAGACAGTCAAGCCATTGATATTCATGAGAGTTGTAATCTTAACACCTCTCCATTTCTGCAGAAATACTAAAGAGTGGCTTGAAGAAATCCGATTTGACAGTATTTACCTTGCACTGTACAGGAATGCTTCCATGGCTGACCTACGAACAGCGTTGTTTCCTTCCATACTGCGTACATGACTCTGACCAAGCACACAGCTAGCATAGCTTAACATCTCATACCACACCATCTGTTTGTGCCTGCCATTAGAGAAATGGGGAGGAAAGTGATATCTTTGAGATGGAGGCACTATACAAACACCCTCTTGTTATGTCTGCTATATTAAAGTAGTTTACAGGGACAAGTCAAAGAAGTTTTTATGTGAAACTCATATGAAATTGAATTCAATATCTACATTCAACATCCTTTTTACCACCTTGAGGCAACTGTCTCTGCTGCAGAATGAAACAAGTGAATGAGTAAATTACGCAATGAGTAAATTACGCAATGCGTAATAAATGTTCCCGCCGGAAGTGCAGATCTGTGGAAATTAACTAGCCTGAACCTTAAAACTTCAGTGAAAAACTTTAGTGAATAAAATAATAATGTTACTGCATGCAAAAGAAGAGAATACCAACAATGCATGTATACAACTGAAATATAAAACATGAAAACATTATGAAACTTCAGCCATTTTGAATAAATTTGCATAAATTTGCATGAATAATGAATTTCAAAATTCTGTGTAGAAGTTTGGAAGCCCCCACCCAGCCCTATCAGATAAAACAATCGGAATCAAAATCCGATGTGAAATAGAGGAGAAGTAGCATTTTTTGTCAATTTTGAATAAATTTGCATAAATTTGCATAATTAATGAATTTCAAAATTCTGTGTAGAAGTTTGGAAGCCCCCACCCAGCCCTATCAGATAAAACAATCGGAATCAAAATCCGATGTGAAATAGAGGAGAAGTAGCATTTTTTGTCAATTTTGAATAAATTTGCATAAATTTGCATAATTAATGAATTTCAAAATTCTGTGTAGAAGTTTGGAAGCCCCCACCCAGCCCTATCAGATAAAACAATCGGAATCAAAATCCGATGTGAAATAGAGGAGAAGTAGCATTTTTCGTCAATTTTGAATAAATTTGCATAAATTTGCATAATTAATGAATTTCAAAATTCTGTGTAGAAGTTTGGAAGCCCCCACCCAGCCCTATCAGATAAAACAATCAGAATCAAAATCGGCCAAGAAATGACGGAGAAGTAGCATTTTCTAACATTTGAGCACACACGGACAGACGGACGGACGGACGGACGGACGGACACACACACACACACACACACACACACACACACACACACGCGCACACGCACACACGAACGGAGCCCGTTTCATAGTCCCCTCGCGAACTTCGTTCGGCGGGGACAAAAATATACACTTCCTGTAAATGATGTAAAATATTCATGCAACAATGTAGAGGTAAGAATAGTGTGAACAATAAAAAGTGGAAACTTATTCAATCCTTAACCAAACCTTTTCTTTGTGATTTTAACAATCTTTTTCATACTACCTATTTTCCTCCTGGCTATAAAGCACCAAAAGTAGCTAAAACACATCAGTTCCTGGAACGGAACCTAGATAATATATATATAGTTTCGGAATCTGCTTTCAATTTACACAAACAACACTATGTCCTTGGGCCTTGAGAGCTAGGGAGAAACTATGCTCAATACACTTTTACAGACTTACTCATCTAGTCTGCGATGCTTGATGGGGACCCCATCAAATGCCATGGCCTTGGCGGCACAGCGCATCACCAGAGAATGGTTCCTGGACTTGTATGCAAGGTAGGCCAGACGGGACCACACCTGGAGCTCTACAGATGGATCTGGCCACTGGCACTGCTCTACCAGGTTACTCAACTGCAAAGGAAAGAGACCATGAATTCATGAAATAACAACTTATCTTATAATATCTTCTTTATCTTCTTTCTTAGTCCAATCCAGCGCCTTTTCCTTGCAGTTAATATCCTCCTACGCGTTTTTGTCACTCTCAACTATTATTTTCTTCTATTGTTTAAATGCATTGCTTTTCCTTCATTTTTCTACAATTCAAATGCACAATTAAGTTGTTTCATTCCATAATGTTGACATCACTCTATGCCTAACACAAAGCATAGAGCAATTCCTTGTAGCATCAGGATTTCCCTTGCCTTTCCTTGTAATCTAAACAAATGAAAATGGTTATACATAGAAGTCCGCTGTCCTCAATCAAAAGCCTAATATCTGATACATTATTTCATTTCATACATAACGAATCACAATGGTTCCAGAACAACGACATGTACCCCTTAGACCATTAACCTTGGATAACTACAACAAAAAAACCATCCTTAGGACCCCACATGTCATTATCCCCTCTGTAGTTGTTTGAGAGTGGGGTGATAGTCCAAGGATAGTTATTATGATATGAATGAGAAACTACAATGTATGACTTACATCATTGAGAGAGGGGGCATCTTTGAAGTCCATGATGCCATTCCCATTCAGTGACAGCATCTCCAAGGCAACCAGGCATCGGGTCAAAGGTCGCTGACCTTCCATGTTGCTCTACATAAAAAGCAAGTTTACAGCAAGATAAGGAGTCAGAATAGTGTTCTTTAAACTGCATATCTGACTGTAACTTTATAACCTCTAAGATTAATACTTGTGTCACCAAAAATCACCAAGACTACAATTATTTTCTGCATTCCCTTGAGATAAAAAGCTTCATAAGAATCTATGAATTCTTGATAAAAATTGCATCAACGTTAACTGCATATTTTATTCATAAAAGTCCTGTCCAGTGGTATGAAACAACACTTTCACAATAAAGAAGGCAAACAGCTCATTTGTGACATGAAAAGATCAGATGACATATAAATTATCAAGATATCTTGAGTTCCAAGCCGGATCAATTCGGCCAATATATAAGGCAGGCATCACACATCTCCTTTGTAGTTCCTCAGATAAGACTGATGGCTGCAAAACCTTCAGCAGAATGTACATACTGGATTACTTTGCAATGCACATGAAATACATCATTCAATCATTCAATAAATCTATCTATCAAAGGATCATCATATATGGAAGGTATCTTACCTCATCTTCAGTGCCAAGACTCTTCTGGATCTGTTGGCTGAGGAGCTGCTTGACTCTCACCCATGTGATGAGGAGAGGATGACGGATAGCGATGGGGACCAGGTCCAAGTGTCTGGTCCCGTTGGTCACATTGACAGCATAGTCACAAACCTATGGTTGAGAATAAGAGTGAGATAGAGTGAGATAGAGGAGAGAAAGAGGTGGAGGGGGAGTGAGAGAGAGGGGATGGGAATAATAATAATAATAATAATAATAACAACAACAATAGTAAAACATTTTGTTTACCCAGGGTAGTAGCCTCTTGAGTACTAAATACTGTTCTCTCTGAGGGCCCTGGAATCATATTATTACCCTGGCTCCAGCAAAGCAACCACATATAAGGCATTCATCTGTTCACATATTTCACATATTTCAGTCCCTCCATTAAGAACACAAACTCTAGGTCCCCTGGTTGCTTATGGTTTCTTTGGTCTCAGGTTACAACAAATAAAACAAAACATACACATTATTGAAGTCTAGTGTAACTGATTAACCATTCATTATCTGATTCAATCTAGCCTTCATCATACCTCCAATGCTTGCTTGATGTCATTATTGCCCTCTGGGTCCACCGTTAACACCATCTTACTCTTGCCACTGGTATGACTGGCCACCGACTTGGCTTTCCTTGGGGAGGGGTCGGGGTCCTTTGAACCCTTCCCTTTCCCCTGGGGTGGGATGGGCTGCTCAGGCTCAGAGTCACCATGTGGGATCCAAGGGAGGATCAGGCCTACAGCCAGAGCGTTGCACAGGTTAACCAGAAGGACTGTTTCACTGTGTTAAGAATGTAAAATTATCTCTTTAAAACACATTTATTTTTTCCCATATCCTTAAGCTACATTCTTGTTCATTTAAAAAATTATTATCCAAGTTATCTAAAACCATATGCCAGACAACAATGGGAACTTATTACCATACTCATACTACATTAGCAATGTCAGAAACAAGGAGTATACCATGACACTGATTTCAGACGGTCCTTATCGATACTTTTGCTCTAAAGAGCAGTTATCTTATACTTATTCTTTATTTCTTTATCCTCTTAATTTATTTTTAATGTTCAAATTATAGTATTCATACTATAGTTTTTATCAGCTATACAGTTGAAACTCACTATAAAGAGGTCTGATATAACAATGTTCCTGATATAACAAGGTAATATTCTGGTCCCAGCTCTTTATATTCTATCGTTTTTTTTTAACCTGATATAACAAGATTCCTGCTATAACAAGGTAATTTTAATGGTCCCAAGGACCTCATTATACTGAGTTTCCACTGTACTAACAAATGCAGCATAGGGTTAAGGCCACCGCACACTACACGACCTGAGGTCGTACGACCTAGAGGTCATACGACCTAGTCCACGACCTCGCAAAAATTCAACATGCCAAAACCTGGGACCTGATCGTGCGACCTGGTCCTACGACCTGAAACTTGGGTGTTTGGTGACGTCATACCGTAGTTCGGAAGGTCGTACGACCTCAGGTCGTGTAGTGTGCGGTGGCCTTTAAGGTCAAAATTGGGATGCTAGCTAATTCTATACCTGGAATGGCCGACTTGCTTTAGGGCTTGGAGGAGTGAGTTAAAGGGATTCACCAGCTCTCTGTGCCTGTTCTCTGTCATTACATGGTTGGTATAGTTCCAGAAGTAAGAAGCAGCACTGCACACAATCCAAGACTCATTGAGGGTGACACCCAGCTCGGCAGCCCGCAGGAAACCTTGCGTGGATGATTCTGTCAGGTACCGGATGAAGTCACTGTGGGATTTCAATGTTGTGATACACATAATTGAAATATGCATAATTATATTTTGCTCCTTAGTGATCTCAAAGTGATCTTTGCTATTATGAGAGCTGTATTTCCATTCAATTCATCAATATTTTCAATATGTTCAGTCATTGTTACATTATGTTTACTTTGACTGGCTGTATATCATTATCATCATCATGATCACTACTATCATCATCACCAAATCATCATCATCATCATCATCATCATCATCATCATCATCATGACTCTATTCATCCTCACATCATTGTCACTATCACAGCCTTACCAGTAGTCAATCCAATCTGGGTCCTCTTCTGGTTTCTTAGGGATGTATCCTTTGGGATGCTTTCTTTTATCCACTGGTGGGATAGGCTTGTTATACATCTCAACACTCTCTGATCTTAGGAGGTGAATCAATGCCTAGAAGAGAATAGGATGGTTATAAAACTAGAAATCACATATTTTTTATCTAGCAAAGATAAACATTAAAAATCGTACAAAAAAAAAAATCTTACAACCAGTTTACACATCACATACATACAGTCACCTGAGAAAAGGCCAGTACAAATGCCTACCTCTGAATTGAGAAAGTGAACCTCAGCAAGCATACGGACGAGGTCCTTGTCTGACAAGCCGAGGACTGGTTCAGCTACCACTGTGTTCTGGGACTTCTTACGACTCGTCGGGGTCTCTGAGGTGGGCGGGTGGTCACTGGCGACACTAGCACTACAGAATAAACAGGAGATTGACACAATCGGTATTATCATGGACTAATGAGCAGTCTCCAGATGTGCCTTGAAAGGAGAAAAGTGAATTTAGTTAACATGAACAGTGAGACCCCGAGCCTCTCCTCTCCTGTACGACCGATAAGGGTTTTAAGGTGTAATGATACAAAAGTAAGGGAAGTGCAGTGCACACCTAATGTACTGAGGGTATGACTATCCTACAGATAGGACTTCCATTTAACACAATATTGAAGGGACAGTTTGTTTAATCATGGGTACCTTGTCTGCTTCTTCGGAGTAGGGAGAAGGCAAGATTACAGATGACAGTGGCTTTAGTTATCAACTCAACACCATGATTATTATTCTTTAGATAGGCAGATGCTCTACTTACTGAGCCAACCTGCTTTCCAACAGGGAACACATATCTTATTGGCCATGCACTCTGAATACGACTGGAAATCATGATGAAAACAACCTTAATATAACCATTACATTTAACTAACAAGAACACATCTTATGATGATGAACATAATATTTTTTAACATGTCAAGAGAGGTAGAAAACAGGAAGGGCATATCTTGTCTTCTTCTTGACATTTCTAACAATCTTAAATCAATACTTACTTTTCTTGCCGTGTCTCTGGCCTAGAAGGTGATTGAGGTCTGCTCCAGCGATCATCATCGTAGAGCAGGCAGAAGCGGGCTGCCACACGACAGATATCCCACACCTCTTGCTTGCGAGCAGTCTTGGCCAGGTCCCCCCACAGACGGGCCCTGAAAGAAAACCAAGGGATTTGAGATTTCAGTATGGATATGAATCCTGCCAGTGGAATTGCATTTTATAAATCTCCAAACAGAAAGTTGAGTGGTATTTTGATCCATGCACCTGAATGTGCCAAATTGAATTTTGACACAAGTTTGGTTCAGTCAAGCTTGCTAGATTGATGATTATAATGCCACATCTTTGGATCTGTACCATCATACATCGATATGTACTCTGATTCAGATCTCTCAAGACTGTTTCCAGAAGATGATTCTCATCTCATTCACAGTGCATTTATTTTTTTCCACCCAGTCTCTGACCAGAGAGCAAGATGATGATACAGAATAACTATAAATCAAAACTTTTAAACTGTGCCATCACTGATCACCATCCAACCCTTAATCTCAACTTACCGTTCCCTCTCATTCTCACTACCAAGTCTCTTGATGTGTCCGTTGGCTTTCTTGGTACTCTTCCTGAAGTTCCTGGCCTTGGCGCCAAGCTGAGCAATGATGGAATCAGCACCACGCCCACCGGCTATTAGATGAAGAACAAACTTATGATTATGATATTGAAATACACAGACATGCCTAATGCTTGATTTCATGACTTTTCAAAGCAATTTGAAACCACTTTTAAAAAAAAAGTATGCAATTAACATAATTAACATATCCATGGACAGGACAAATATAATTCCATGGACCTCTTACATGCAGTAGACTGCAAATCCCATTCAAGACTGTGAATGTTCTACTGTAAGTTTGAACTGAAAATAGCTGTGATTTCCTTCCTGAAACAGGAATGGATACATGAATTGTGAGGGTTATTCTCAAAGAAGATATTTTATGCCCAGTTTAAAAATTCATGGTCAATATTTGTCTCTTGAAAGTTTATTTATGACCCTTTTTGTGGAAAAAAAAAACTAGTGGCACTGGAAGGATTAATAGGTACATGTATTGGCTCTCATTTGTAACCACATCAGGCCTTCAACTCTTTACCCACCTTTAGGTGCTCTTTCACTCTCTAGGACCAGCATGAAGGCATCCGGAGACAATGCCTGTCCAGCCTTGACCAACAATGACCGCTTCATCAGGACAGTACCAGAATCAGCACTTGTCCTTGCCTGTAGGGTAGATAAAGAGCAAAATAAAAAGAATGCTGTCTCATCTATTCAGTGACAAAGAGGTGTGATGTTGTTGTTATTAATAGTTTTAACTGCATCCATCATCAAATTTTGAATATTTAGTAGTCTTGGGAGTTTCTGGGTTTAAAATCAAGTTGATGTGCTTGTGCCTAATGGCAGGGCATTAATTCATGGATTACCAAGTCCTTCAAATAAATATTAGGACCTAATGTCACAGATCCAAAGGCTGCTTAATACATTTAAGCCTATAATAGTTTTAATTAATTTGTAATAATTAGGTAAAGTAACACTTACATCATGACTGCCTCCTCCTACTTATACTCATATCAAACTAGTACAATTTTGGGACAAAAATGATTTGAATATGTCAGGAGGGGAAAAAAAATTACAACTCGGAATTGAGGTATATATTTTGTTCATCCTTTATCCGTCACAGATGGATATTCAGGTGTTATATGTACAAAACTTTCTATATCTCTCTCTCTCTGATGACCACAAAGCCAATATTTCCACTGACTGTTCACACGGTGAACCTGCCAGTGGGAGTTAATGGGTTAACCAATCTTTACCTACCTGTTCAATGATCATAGCAGCCTGATCCTCTAATCTCTCTGGTGGTTTGTACAGCTCAGCTCTCAGCTCAAGACGGTGAAGAGATGTTTCCAGGCGTTCATGATAAAGTCCTCCATCATCAAGGCTTAGAGCCTATCCAAAAGAAAAATACAAAATTTAGAGAATGATTAAAAAAGATCATAAACAATGCCAGATTTTTATCATTTTTTACAGACAATTTGACCAAAGCATAGACATATTAAGGTCATTATATATGAACTTTGAAGATACATGAAATCCAAGCAAACTTTCCTTCCTCTCTCTGTCTCGCCCTGCCTATGTCTCTATCTCTCTCTTTTTCTCTCTCTCTCTCGCTCTCTCCCTTTCTCAATATATATATATATATATATATATATCTTGAGCACCTTATTACATGATGGATATGAGCACTATAAAAATACCCAACATTATTATTATCATTATTATTCTATTTTACTCCTCTCCTCAATTCATCCCTTGCTCCTCCCTCCCCCTCCCTTCTCTATCTCTCTCTCTGCCCTTGCGTCTCACTGTCACTGCCTCCTTCATTAAACTACTCTTACCTTTTTTAGATGTTCCATGGCCACTTGTATCTGTTCCATGTCTTCCTCACATTTAGCCAGTTCAGTATGCACCTGACATCGCAGCAGGATCAGTAAACTGAACAATCATAATAACATGATGAGGCCATAAAATCAAACGCTTTCCACGATTATTAATTTTGTTCATGTTTAGTTATTTGCAAAGGTATGACATTAACAGAGTCTGTATACCTTACGCCTCGTTTCATATGTAACCAATAAGATGCAACCTCCGTATAAAAGAGGAATGTTGCTACATAATCTAGTAATGACAGCACAAGTACATGTAGATCAATGCTAAAATGCACAGCAAAAACTTGCAGGTTCAGATTCAGATATGGCATAAGCAATATATCTTAAACTCCAATTGTATGAAACTTGCTCCAGTAACAAATGCTCTGCAATCAATCCCTAGCACTAACAGAATTCCTACCTTCAACCCTATACCTAACCCTAACATTAAACATAACCTAAATCCTGAACACAACCCTAGCCCTAACCATATATATCTTTAAAGAAAGAAAGCCTGCAGAAAATGTCTGGGTAGCATATGTCAGATCACCATTGTGATTTAATCTATAATTATTGAATTAGAATCAATACTCAAGAGACTGAAGTGATATTGTGTCTGTATTCCATACCTCTGAATATTTTCCAGGGACTCAGCCAGCAGTGTGAGAGGTTTCCTAAGTTGACCTCTGAGATTCAACTGAAGCAGAGGTAAGCACATGTTCCACAGGGTCACACAGCCAGCCTGGATGATGTTAGGGTCACCATGACGTACTGCATTCATGACTGCCTCGCTAAGACGATCTATGGCATGCAGGCGAACCTAAAAGAACAAACACTATGCGTTTAATGCTTTCTAGGACTATAATGAATTCATCTTAATAATATGGTACTGCCCAAGTCCAAAGTGTTTTTTGCATCCCACAGGCTACCAACTATTATGGAATAATAAACATTTTTTACATTCAAGGTATCATTTTCCCTGATCTCTGATATAATCATTAATATGGGACAAAATACCTTGGAATTGCCCTTCTCAATCATAATTGTGCAAACTACACATTTAAGAACACTGATTACCACTGACAGAGAAAAAATAGTGATTAGTAAATCAGTTTCAAAATCTAAAATGAGGAACGAGAGGGAAGTGGATAAACCATGAATGTATCTTAGAAATACTGAGATGTCCAACAATAACTAACATGACAATAAAAACCATGTCACAGGAGAATCAAAACCAAGCTATATTTGTTGTATGATCTGTGTATAACTTTCAGCTCATAGCCTTGGAACAACAAAGAGCAATCTGAATTTTGAATAATCTTAAGTGCCACTCCAAATGTTTTTTTTTACCTCCACTGCATTCTTATTGTAAGTTTCCTGTTTATCCAGTAGATTTCTGACCATCAACTCACACTGGAGGAACTCCATCTCAAAGAAAGCACCCTTGTCCTGTTATCAATCATTGGGATAAAAAAAATGTGATATTTTAAATGACATTCGGCATTCTTTCGCTATGCAACACTTGTCTGTCTTTACAGGGAGATTCCTGTGCTGTTGTAATTCTAATTGATAGGAATAGTTGTAAATTGGACTGAAGTTCCTATGCACAACAAAACAAAAAGCACTATATTCATTTATTTATTACTTAATTCAGTTTTATTTCAGCAGGATGGTCTCATTTCAAGTCCATTTCAACTATTATAAGGTTGAGCATACTCTCACAGACGTGACAAGTTTTTTCCTACTACATCCAAAAGCATCATAAAAATATAAAACACTACCATATAATTTTGTAGTGTTTAAAGTATCTTCCCTAAATGAGGGAACTGAAAGAAGAGTAACAATTAGCATGATGTGTACAGTGTATAAATACATATCACTGTTAAATTTCTACACATCATATAAACTGTTACCCTGTCGGCATCTGGGCAGTCAGCATATATAAGCACTGAAATCATTTAAGGAACGGATTCCCTATCATGTATCCATTAAAACTACTCCTGGATCATGAGAGATGACTGAAAATAAATGCAGTGTCTAATAAAGGGCATGAGCACCAGGTCAGGATCCAAAAACACAACAACAACAGTCCTTAACATGAACCAGTTTGTAAAGAGAGCCTCTAAGGCTCTACTATAAAAATTCAATAATATACAGTACATCATTCATGAATAGGACTTGATTTACCACTCACCTTGAGAGGAAAGTTTTTCATAGCATCCAGAGTCCTGGCTAAGAGATCAGGCAGGTTGTATTCACCACAGAGACGAGCCAAGTCTAGCAGCAATGATGCTCTGAGATAGACAAAGGTACATGTACATTTATCATTAATTCTTGATTGTCTGGTAAGTTAGCTGATTTCATTCATAATCAATTATCATTGCTATCAGCAACCACTGGGATGACTTTTTATTATCTCACATTTTGCTTGCTATGATCATTAATGAAATTAAATATTTGGACATCTACTGCCTATAGACTACCCCCCCCCCCAAAAAAAAAAAACCCACAAATAAATAGATAAAAAAAT
This sequence comes from Heliocidaris tuberculata, assembly GCA_025618425.1. Taxonomy (NCBI): domain Eukaryota; kingdom Metazoa; phylum Echinodermata; class Echinoidea; order Camarodonta; family Echinometridae; genus Heliocidaris; species Heliocidaris tuberculata. Next base: position 29,885,804 of record CM046847.1, read on the forward strand.
ACCCAACAGACAACTGCACTTTGGTCCATGGGGTATTTGTCCTAGGGAGTAGCTGTCCTGGGGGGGGGGGGCAGAGTAGTTGTCTGGGGGAAGGGATAGTGAGGCAGGCCAGGAGAGGTAGTCATCCTGATACAATGAAATTCATCCTCATATTGATAGATTTAGAATATCACAGTGATAATGAGGTATGAATGTAATCAGCTAATTGAATTTAAAACTAATAATAATGCTGGTAATTCTATCTAAATGTACCCAAGTGCAATTTCTACAGTCAACTCTGTTTATTGTCCTTACAGGCACTACATTAAATAATCTAACAGATGAATAAGTAAATAGTTCAGAAAGAAAAGTAATATCATCTTAAATACTGGATATATCAATACCTTTCTTGCCTAGTGCCTTTCAAATGAAAAGACAACTGCTTTACAAAAATCAATATGAATTTATCATGCAATATGTTGTGCTTACTTCTGTTGCGCATGATGGATTGCTGATGCAATATGACTGATGAATGTACTGAAACGCACATATTCATTCAATTTCATATGCAAATTTAACATTATATACATTCAGTGTAAGTTCAAAACTGTAACATAGAAACATCATGGCAATCAGATACTTTCATAAAGTTGTGCAAAGTAAACAAGTTCACTTTAATTTCATGTTACACAAAACAAAAACTGATCATCCTGTAGTACGTTTGAAACATTACAATTCAATCCACTGCTGTTTATCTTTAGAAAATGAAATCTTTACATAGACATTCAATCAAATTCAGTACTTAACTAAAGACTATGCAAGTCATGATGGATGACTGTAGCATTGGTATTTCATTGTGATACATGTATAACCAAAGCATATTATGCCTCAATTTTTGGCAATCCACATATTGAACTCTGAGCATTTCAATCTCCTGTATAGCCATATTTTCCAATTTTCCACAATAGCTGCAGCAGGATTCTCAATTAAGTTGACATTCGGCATCAGATCTTACAGAAACATGCACCCTCAGACACCCACACATACCCACCAACGCACAACATAAAAATCACATGAAAAAGCATATACACTTCATCATTCACATTGTTTTATCACTATGTATGTGGTGCACACAGTGCTTATCATGCAGTTAACTTACTTCTTGTCCCTATTGACAGGAGCTACAGGAGCTGCTTTCCATTTAGACACCATAGACTTGCTACATGACAGCATGCAATTGCCATGAAGCATGATTACAAATGAAACAATGAAAATAAAAAAGCAGGCATATATAAGATATTGGCAGCAAATGCATGCATTAGAGGAAATATATTAACATAGCATACAGGACCAAGAACCAGAATCGTGACTTGGTGTGGCATTCTGAAAACAATTTCATCTTTTATTTCAGCGAGATAACAGTTCCATCAATCAAAATTCTTCAAACGAAAATAAGACAAAACAATCTTCAGAATCAATGCCATCCCTGATTCCCTGAAATCATTGTACATGCCACTTTCTAAGCTTAAGAGCAAAGAATAGATAAGAAAGTAGTGAGTAGGCAGAAAGGAAATTCTTTTCTCTGATACAATGTAAGAGCTGAATGTATAAAACTTTAAGAGGAAAATATTTTACTGTATTTTTTCCAACCTCAGAAAACATTTTCCATTTGATGTACTAAGAAGATGAGATGTCATAATAGAATGTGATGAAGTACGTAAACTCAACAAAAATAATTATAATAGACCCTTTGGTTTTGTTATAACGCACTGTAAAGATAAATCATAAAAATTCATGTTTCTAAAGGAAAAGCCACAGTATTAATCAGAGTACTGAGACCTTGTAATGGCCGACTGCTTGCTCTGAAAATAAATTCATGCCTGAGATGAATTTTGTAAGGTAAGCCATAGGTATAAAAATGGATTGGGTTATCAAAGAAAATATACACTCATCTATAAATTGCTTTTGTTGAGGTTACTGTCTTCTATAAGCACTTACCAGTAGATTTTTGTTACCTCCATAACATTCACCAACAATGCGCATTACATGAAAATGTATTTATCTCACAATGGAGTCCCACTAAAAGTCAAATCAATCATTTACAAAACAAAAAAAACCCCAAAAAGAAGATTATACCTGAATATATTGATCTCCCATTAAGCCATTATACCCTAGTAAAACCAACAAGATCAACACCAGATGAATAGCAGACAAAACAAAATATTACATTGCCCCAAATGGCCAATATTTTGTCAGTAGTTGGTGATTCTGGAGTTGGACTGGTGGTTTGACTGAGGGGTAAGTAGTCACTAGAGGGATAAGAGTTGTAAGCAATTCACAGCAGCAAGGCAATGTGTGCAATGGTATGAGGAGGTGATAGGCTTAGGAGAGTGAAAAATGTGCATTAAAAAATGTAAAAACTGAAGGCTGCAGAGTTATTCATATATGATTCAGTTGCAATGTAAATACGTTAAAGGGAAATCCAACCTAAATGGCTAGTTGCTCTGAGAGAAAGCAGAAAAATCAGAAAAGCAAACTGTTGAAATTTTTCAATGAAATCGGACAACAGAGCCAATACGAAAGTTATGAATTTTTGAAAGTTGTAATCACTATACACATGGGAATTTCAAATTGGCCAATTCGGTAATGCCAGTGTGATGTAGTGGTGGACATCTCTCCCAATTGTTCCAACACACAAAATGACTAAAATGTCAATTTTTCAAAAATTATTACTTAGTAGGATTGTCTTCATTTATGAGGACCTATAACAATATGCTTTCTACCATATATTTTGAGTACTGCCCCGAGGGAAAGTTGACCGCCAATATGTCACAATCGAATACCAAATTGCTAATTTGAAATTTGCATAGATTTAGTGATCTCATTTTTAAAACATCCATAACTTTCTTATTCCTTGTCCGATTTCTTTCAAACTTTCACCATCCTGTATTAATCATATTTCTGCTTCCACACAAACCATCTTATTACCAAGGTTGGATTGCACTTTAAGGCTGCAAAAGATGTTTTTATCTGTGTGCATGAAAATGTGTAAGTGACAAATGGCACAGCAAGGGAGCAAAAGGGTAAAGTGGACCACCCAACACAGTGACAAGCAGGTTTGGCCAAAAAAAAACAAAAATAATGCTCATTGAACTCACACATTTACATGTGTAAATTATGACTTTTCATTTCTTTAAATGGATTTTAAACCAATTCATCTGATAAATTTGATCTAAGTCCTGCATTGGATAACTTTTTTTAAAACAAAAGATTAAAGATTTATTAGTCCTGGTGAGAAATTTAAATTTGTTTTGGAAAAAAGTTCAACAACAAAAAAAAAAATCAAAGAAGTATAACCAATACAAACAAACTTTTAATTTCCCACAATCAACTAATAAATCTCTTATCAAAACAAAATATCGCACCCTCCAATATGTATCTAGGGTAAAGATGGATGCTTGATTGCAATTGGATGTTTAGAGATTTTGTGATTGATTCAAGTACAAACTCATAAATGTTGTGCAGCAAGGTCAAGTGTTTGACCTCTGTTTCTCAATTTGTGCAGCTATTATGAATATGAATATCATTGGATTTCACAGATGCCTAATAAATGAAAAAGGAAGACAGGGAGCTCTTGATGATGAGCAATATTTCTTACACCTCTAAAAGGTCTGATTAAGAAAATAAAAAGCAAACTAACTGTCTAACAGATAATATTTACAAATTACTAGTCTAGAATAGAAACAAAAATGCTACATTCAACATCACTCACAACTATAAGCATGCACTTTGCATGCCAAGATCTACATTTTAATACAAAATGTGAACTAAATTAAACTTTCCAGAATATAAATTAAGACTCTAAATCTCCTCTTCATCACTCAAGTATAAAGCATTATATTGATGTCTAAAGAGCTATGAAAAAGGGGGAAAAGATCGAGCTATAAATACAAACAAGCCATGCCATATAAAAAGTATTGCACAAGTACAATCTACTGTAAAAACAAATCTACTCTACATAGATAAACATAGCCATAAATCTACTGTGTCTTCAACTTACACAGGTGGGTCAAGGTTTGGTGACCTGGCAGAAAATGAAATTTATAAGCACAATAAATATCTTTGAATATCACAGTAGGCTAGCTTCCAAAGAAATACATATCTTTACAACTTGATAAACATAGGATCATCAGATTTTGAGGTAACATCATTTGTTAATCAAAAGGAAATATAATAAAATGTAGAAAAAAATTAAATCAAATTAAAATAAAATATTAAAACATGCAGTTGCTTATATTTTTGTTATTGAAGTGTAGCACCGAGCCTTACTAATACATGTAGTTTCATTTCTGTTTGTTTTCCTATCACTATTCATCTAGAAGACTTACCCTGAAAGGCAACAACTTTCCATTCAGTAATGACAATTACATGTACAAGGTTCAACAAACAAGTAAAAAAAAAAAACCAACATAGAATCATCAAACTGTGCAAACTGTCCAAACTAGGAAGAATAGTAGAGTACAGGATACCTCAACAAATTAAATACCTTACTAAAGCTTCAATTTTAAATTTAAAAATAGACAAGGGAACAGCCATACAAGAGAATTCTGATGAAAAATATCAAAAGAACCCAGTTTCACATCATTACAATGACCCTCCATTTGGAAAAGAAACACATTTACCCAGATGATACGAGCTCATCATCGGTTGGACTAGTGCTGTGTAAAAATTTAATAAGGAAAATCACTGTCAGATACGGCAGAATGTCCAAGGAACAAGAGGTGGTTAAAAAAAGGATATGTCCATTGATATAAACTCATGCACAAAATGTAAAAGTTAGCGAATACATATGAACGTGATTGAAATATTATATTAGCAATATATAAAATTTGAAAATAAGTATTAGTTGAGGATTCTATAAGAGATGCTTTGATGATCATGGCACAAACAAATCAAAAGTAAGATGCTTCATTAAATACAAATTTTTGTTTTACATTTTTCAATAAAGGTGATAATGGTTATGTTTTTTTTCATGTGCTTTTATCTATAAAAGGTAGAGGTTTATTTTTTCTATATTGATCCATCACATTTTGAATCCGGAGGTATCAAAGGAAAGGAGAGAAATCTTACAAAGATCATTACACACAGAATAAAAGCTAATGAAAAAAATTGTCAGTGGTATACCAAGAAACCATGACATTATTATGGATTCTGGAAAAAAGAATTTATATTCTCAGCAGAGTGGTCATCCCATGTCATCTTACTCTCAACCATATTGTGCTATGAATCACACATGAAGGAGGTGATCGACATGTGATCCAGCAACATCTGCTCTGGGGAGCGTTTCATGAAGCGTTTTGTCAGTGATTTTTATCCGACAACTGTTATAAGCTACTGAAATCCTTGCATCTGATTGGCTGAGAGCAAATTTGTCAGTAAAAATCACTGACAAAACGCTTGATGAAACGCTCCCCTGCTCTGAGCTTTATTTCCTCAAAGTTACAGGGTTTATACTTGGGATGCTATCATGTTTTAAAGAGATTGATTAACTTTGTGAAAAAAAATCAAAAATCAGCTCAAATGCCAGTGAATTGTCTGCAGTCCTCTAACTACATATATAATTAAGGATATGTGAAAGTATGAGAGAAAATGGAACCCGTTTACTATCCTAAAAAAGAGAAAATAGTGATCAATTGCTATAGCGCAAGTCACTCGGCTTCTTCACTGCGCTGCAGCGCGCTGCAGTCACAAAAACCAAGCACCAACGCTTGGCGATTTCAGAGCGGGTGTCCAGCCCGTGAAGAAATAGGGATTCGTTCATTGTACGGAATTCTGTGATAGAACCGTAAGAGTTCTTTAGGGTTCGGTGGTACTAGTATCCCGACATCAATGTTCAATCGTAGATATCCTGATATATAAACGACCGATCAGCTTATAAAACTCAGGCGATTCCTGTCTGACCTAAAGGTTTGCAATTATGATTACAGCATTAGCTGGAACAGTGATTTTTTTTTTCAGTCCTGGGCAAAGTTAATCAATCCCTTTAAGATTAGGTTTAAATGGTTAGGTAGAGAGTTGGTACATGGGTGAAGTTACAGTTTGATTAGTGTTAAAATTGACAATAGATCAGTTGTCGCTGGAACATGTGTTGGGTCAATTACAGTTGTTGGGGCATTGCAAGACTGAAGGGGAAAGGGGGAGGGGATGGGATCGGAGATGAACACTGTGAAGGATGACCGCAACCTGTGAATCTTATTTTGAAGGGTGGGGTGTAAAGAAACAACTTACACCTCGCTGGCAGTGTTGGCCATGCGGATAATAGAAGCAATGGAAGGAGAGCTTGACCCTTGTTCCCGACCCCCTTCACCCGATCCTTGGGTGGGGGCGGCAGATGACCTGCTCCTAGATCATCACGTAGGGAGAATAATGGAACAGCCAGCAAGAATCAAGAACAAACAAGTTAGAATGAATGATTACAAACACTTACAAAAAGAAAATGTTTACTAACAAGTACCAAATACTATAATCTTACACACACAGAAGATTAGATATATAAAAACAACAACTAGTATGAATTCTTTAATATTAGTGCAAGCAACCTTTATTTTGTATAGCTGTTAATGCTTGTTAATATCCTTCAATCATGAATGTAATGCTTTCATCTATTTCTGATGATAACTAAAATTGTTTAGCTTTTATATTTTGAAAAAAGAAAGCTGCAAATCAACCATGTTCCCTTTAGAAGTCAACCAGCATAGGAAAGAAGGCAAGATGATTTTAAAACATGATGTATTTGGATAAATATCAGTGATCTAACAAAAAAGGTTTTTCAGAGAAGGCACATCAAAATTCTAAACTACGCTAATCAACACATTTATATCTTCTTGTTTGGTAATCACACTGCCTTTAATACAATAATGATTACTTCTTGTCTATTCCTTTTTTTAGAGATTACAGATATATTTGGACTACTTTGGAATTTATCACCCTATCAAAGAAACAAAATGAAACAGATACGCAAAGACATCCTTCTCATTCCATCACAAACAACATAACATAACATTTCGGAATACATGCAAGATCTATATTGAACAATGTTAAAATTACAAATGACAGTTATTGACAAAAATACAGTAGACTGAAGACATAAACACAGACAAATGCAGAAAACCAATATCATTCTGAATTTTATTATAATAAAAATTGTAGTTCTAAATTAATGTCACTACCTTGAATGCACACAAAAACATGCATAAGGCACACAAATACAGACAGTACGTTCCCTATTTGAATTATACATCTCACCGTATGTGAAACTATCTCAAAACCTTACAGACCAGCTTCGATCCTACCTTTCATCGGTCATAGTCGGCGTTGCCGTCTTCCGGCCGCTAGCCACACTCATAGAGCTTGAGGATCGGGAGAAGTCCTCGTCATGCACAATGTTCTTCAAAATGCGTTCCAGATGAGGTGTGTGGTCGGTTATTTCACCCTGCTCAAAAGCACTGCAGGAATAACATACAAAGGCATGGATTTGAACTTACAATAAATCAAACAAAATTGCACTTCATTTTGCGATATAAAATATGCAATGAAAAAAAGTATTGAGGTAGGTCAAAAAACAATGAATGAATAGCCTTACATGCTCACAAAACAACAAAAAATAAAATACCTGTATGTGAATTTGTACGGAATTTCTGAGTTTAAATGTTAAACACATATGAAGCTAAACTACTCTAAAATTTTGTTTACAAGATATGCTCACAGTAATAAAGACTCACCATCTAATTATTGAATGATTTTTTTTTAAAGCATTTACCCAATGAAAGTTAAATTATTCCCTGATATGAAAATGAAGCAATTTTCATTATTTCCCCCTTTGACAAAATTTACAAATTTGATGATCATCATTGTATATTTTAGAAAAGTATTGTCATATCTGCTGCAAAAAATTTACAAACAAATGTTTACATCAGTCAACAGATGACTGTTTCAGTTCTATCACAGTTTGCCTAAAGAACAAGAAGAAGGTTTGAGCAGGGCTTTGTGGAATACTTACACCCTAAGCCTCATGAGCTTGAAATAAACAGTGAGTTCACCACTTGATCTAAGATCCTTCTGTAGTTTGTTCATATCTACAAGCTGGTGACGAACCTGGAGAGTAAAAAGGGTAGAATGCATCGATTTGAATAGAATGTACTGAGGTGAATAAATAATCAACCTATGAAATTGATTTGAACAAATTTCAACAATTAATGTATGATTTATACTTCAATAAAGATTATGTTCCATAGAATGGCAATGCTGTGAAAATCGTCAAATTGCAGAGGTATTTCTGATTTCGAATTGATTAAATTAGTAAATTGAAACATTTTATCTAAAAATTCAATATGTTACCTGTTAACTATGAGCTTCATTATCCATACCAAATTAAGAAATGCTTCAAAATTTTCACTAATTTCCTGATTCTAATGAAGCAGATAATGCTCTATAATGACTCTTAGTACAAGGAAGTATCTACCATTTCTTTGTCAATTTCATACCAAAGCAAGTATGATTTGTAGTTTTCTCTTGGCTGATTTCTTTACTACATTAATATTTGATGCAACATTCACCTGAAGAGCTATGACTTGTTTATAGAGAAGTGGGACGTGCGTCTTGGTGAACTCAGCAGTGGCCTTGCTGACCTCCGCAGCCTCCTTGGTACGACCAGCATCAACATGGCACTCGATGAGGGCGATCATGAGCTGGGCTCTCCACTCGTAGTCCTTGTCTTCAATGTCATCTAGGGCTTTGACGACATGATGGAGACTGACAGAGAGGTACTGACGGTAGTTGAGCTTGAGGAATGGCCGACAGAACTGCCAGTAGAGCACCGAAGCATTGTAGACCAGAAAATGGTACCTGAGAGAGGGGTTATCAAATTTCAATTAATTTTTCAACTCTTAATGTATTTCCTAACACATTTCCTTGTATGAAGTCTGCACATTCTTCACATTAGAACAGGACAACATTAGTTGGTCCTAATTGAGGTATAAAGTTTTAAAGTTAATTATATTTGTCATTTTATCTTCCTAACCATAAAACTTTAAAACATGAATGCATACATGTACAACAAAAATTAAATTCATATTCTCCTGTAGACCTGCACATTTATCCATATTATTCACTGTTTCATAGCTTCCAATAAAACTTATACAATACCTTGGATTTTCTTTAGCAAAGTTGATGGCCTTTTGAATGTACACCACTGCCTTTTCAAGCTGGCCCTGTGAAAGGATACATAAAAAAAAAATAATTGACATAAAGTTCTTCATCACCAACAATTTTTGATGTTCTTTACATATGAAAGTGAAACAATTAGTGCATGTTTCATCAGTATTAAATACTTCAATACATTTTTCAAAATTTAAAGTATCACCCTGCCCTAAATCATTCAGAAATGTTAGTGTTTCTTGCTTATAAATCTTAAAGCACTGCTAGCAATGACTTGACCTTTATTTGATCTTCTCTTAACATTGAATAACACATTGCTCATCTCACAGCTTTTTTTTTTTTAAATTGCAACTGTACTCAAGTGTTAATCCAGCATCTAAAACATTGATTTCATGAAGAGAGTGGGAGATTAATACTATAAATTTAAATAACTACCCACCAGTCACAACCGTTTTTTCTTTGTCCTTTGAATTCAACTTTCATCTTTCTTTAGGAGGCATCAGAGATACTATGCACAGTATTCAATTGGTATTGTACCCAGGTGCACTTTAATACTGCTATATAAAGCCTTTATACAACCACACATTACTTATGGAATAGAAGTGTGGGGAAGCACTTATAAGACTAGCCTACGAAGCATATTGTATTCACAGAAAATGGCGGTCCGCGCCATAACATTCAGTGAATGGAGAACTCATACGACTCCTTTGTTCCAAAGTTTGCGAATCCTTAATGTATATGATTTGCATGATTTGTCAAATTCTATTTTCATGTTTGATTTGTATAATAATAACTTGCCTCATACTTAAGTAAATTACTGTGACATTATACAGCATAGGTACTCCACAAGGCAAAAGGAAAGTGGACAATTGCGTCTACCAAAATTCAGAACGACGCAAGGTCAATTTTCATTGTCTTTCATTGGTAGTGAATTTTGGAATAGATTACCTTTTAAAATCAGATTAACCAGGTCTAGAAGTAGGTTTCGGAATTCTATTACGACACACTTGCTGAGTAAATCATGAATGAAAACATTCATGCAAATAGTCTGTATATGTACAAGAAATGTATTTAACATCATTACATTCTACTTTTTGTACTTCATTGTTAACTATTATTATTTTTAATTTTGGTAATAACTGAACTTTACCAAAATACTTGTTTGCTTTTTTCTGTTGTGGGTCAGGCTCGACTAGCACATGTGCTATTATCTGGCCCCCTTTACCAACCAATGCTTTTCTTCCTTTATATGTAAACATCATTGTATAAAAAAATGTATTGTACTTAAATGTTGTTGGTGGTAATAAATCAAATCAAACTTATAAGTCAAGTCACGGTAAGAACACAGTTTAACTGCACAAACAAAGCAACCCCATGTATAAGCAAACTCACAGAGTCGTTAGCTGATGAAGGTGCTAAGAGCTGAGCATGGCAGAGGTAGGCTCTACAGAGGAATTGATTGGAAGGTGGTGTCTTCATGAAGTACATTTTAAGGCACTCCTTGGTGATGTGTGGGAGGTCATTCTGGATTAAGAAATAAAATAAATAGAAACCAGTGGTGTTCAGTACTCAGTCAGGACTCAAGAGTCAAATACATTAAAATTTGAGGGCAAAGATTTGAACATTTAATGTTTACAGAAATCAGGACATTTCCTGTCTTTTGAATTAAATATTCCACTGATTAAATACAATGTAGATTGCAAATAATCAAGAATCGACTATTTCCATGTTACTTTAAATTCATAAATTTTATATAATCATTGTGAATAAATTGAAGTAATACATCCACAAGAAATACAACACTACAAAAAAGATATGAATCAAAATATGCAAAGAAAGTAGTTACCTTAATTTAAGGAATTAATTTGAATTCAAACATGTATACTAAAGGTATATTATGTCAGTCAATGCTGCTGTTTGTACACACATATGTACCTTGAGTGCCAGTTCTGCACAAAGCACATAGAGGTCTTGGTTGAATGGTAGAGGTCCATCTGGATTGGGTTTAGATTCAGCAGCACTCTTCAACAGATCATAGGCTTGATGAAGGAAAGAACCCTTTCCTTGCACTGGATGATGTAGAATAGAGAACATATTTATAATAAAAACATGATTCAAACTCTGCCAAGTATGCATTTGGGGGGAATATTGTAAAGTAAAAATTGAAATTCTGTTGTTTTTTGTTTTGTTTTGTTTTTTCTAGTTTTTTTTCTTTAGGTCTTTATTATGAATACCAATATTGAGGAAAATAAAATTTCCGCTTCACTTTAGAATACCTTATCAACATGGTTTATGTACCATACACAATTGTCCAATACCTAGGGGTAGGGTTAGGGTTAGTTTTATAGTTAGGGTTAAGTTTAGGGTTAGGAATTAGGATTGGAGTTAGGGTTAGATAAAAAAATTGAGTCTACGAATTAAGCTTCATCGGTTAAACATTGGATACCAATCGTCATCTGGGTGCCATTGCATAAAGACTTACTATTATAGTAACTTTGCCATCAATGGTAACTACCATGGTAACGTTGCTCAAGAGCCAATCAAAATCCAGTATTCCATGAAAAGTTACTATAATAGCAAAGTTACTATAATAGCAAGTTTTATGCAACGGCACCCTGGTCAATTTTTGTGGTTGCATATTCTAAAGTTGCTTCAAATTTTTTTTTTAAATAGCTACAGTAACAGATCTGTTTTCTTACAGCAAGCAAAAGTCTGCAGTTTTCTTATAGACAGCCTGTATGAACATTGCGCAGTTCCGACTTAAATTTAAATGATGCACTGCATTTATACAGACCCAAGAAAAACATAATTTCTATCATGCCATTCCTTCGTCAGAATGAAAAATAAATACAAAGCTGCATTTCTGCTTCTTTTTACTATTTGAATGTCAACCTCATTTGTATTAATCAATACATTTTCCCTTGCCCTTTTGCTTTTTCTTCTTTTATTTTGCCCCCCCGCCCCTCTTTCTTCCCGATCTTCTTTTTACATGTATATGATTTAGATTCCTCTTTTTCCTCTTTGTCCTCTTTGTCCTAATAGTCTACGATCTATTCTCCTTCTAAGATGCTTTTCTTCTGGTTCTCCTTATAATTGATTTTTTTTTTGTAATTCAGCTCTTTTTGCCCCTGCTTCATCTTCGCCTGTTCTTCTGATCTTCTCTATGTTTTCTTACTTCACTTCTTTATCACTGTGCCAATCTTTTTCTTTTCTGTTACCTTCTGTTCCTTATTCTATTCCTTCTCAACGGTTTCTTGATGCTTTTTTTCCCTCTAAATTTATCTTGTTTAATGATATTCTTATTTTCTTCATTTCCTTGTTCTCTTGCATCTCATTTTTTTTTTCTTATCAGCATTATTGGGCAATAGGAAACTACCATTCACACTGCACAATAGCGCTTCATTCCATCACATGCATTGCCATTGGAGTCATCATTCCCTGTCCATACTCACTCACACTCACACAGTCTAACCTCAAACTTTGTATCTCCGCACTGCCGGGATTGCCTCCCATAGCCTTAGGCTTAGGCAAGTGTGCAATCTCGAGCTCATGTGAGAGCTTCAAAGGAGCAAGATCACCAGCCAAAAACATCCTGAAAATTTCATTTGATCAGGGTGATACTGATAGTGATCCAATTAATTCAACGGGACAATTCAACGCGACAAGCAATTGTCTAGGAATAGATCTAAGATATTTTATCATCCTAAAATGTATAGACCTCTAAGTAGATCTAGATCTAACTGTTAGACACTATTTTCCAAGGATTTTGTTGATTATTCTGGTGTTTTATCTCTTCAACTTAGAAAATCTAGATCTAGGGTCTAGATCTACATGTACTTAGAAGTTAGAGGCCTAGACCCTAACTGTAAGTGCTAACATTACACGTTAGTTAGGCCGGGCCGCACTCATAGGCCCATGCCTACAGATGTGGGACTGTGTCAAACATTCACTGTTGCAGTAGTGAAAAACAGACAACAAAATTGCTCTAGCAAAATTTAATTTTCTTAATTTTTGCTAGATTACAGGATTCAGGGACTCTTCAACTCTTACTATGCTACAAATTTTGGGTTTCAGAGTTGAAATTGAAATTTTAGATAATCATTTTCCTCTCAAGTATGAATGATCTAGACTATACCAATCCCTGCTAATAGGCACAAAACCTATTGAAGCCTATTTACCCGTTAAAGCTATGTCTGGAGTACAAGCTTATCTTTGGATAAGCTTGTACATGTATAAGTGACCGGGCCGTTGACCACCGCAGAAATTGACACAGTCACAGCCTGTGCCCTGGGCCTGGCCCCAAACAGTCACAATGGGGTCGTTTCATCAAATTAACTCCATGACTGTCATAACTCTTGTCAGCGATCTATGAATGTCATGGACCTGACAAACCATTTCATGAAGACATGATAAACAACAACTCAATGATATGGATACTCATCGACTAAAAACATGATCTTTATTACAGTCCATCGGATTTATCGTCAATTACCCAAACAGAGTTTGAGGCTCAGTTTTTAAAAAAACCGTTCCAAAATGTAAAAAATAGCAGCGAAAATTAATACTGATGATACAAACATCCCGGTTACATGAAAAGATGTGTTTCTGTACTTACGTCTATGGCATGTTAGAATTTTTAAAATTGAGAAAACTCAAGGATGATTGTGCGATGTACGAATCTAGATTTATAAGTAAGAGGATACCATAATTGACTATTCATGGAAAGAAGACCCAAAACGTGTTCACTTCAGAGAAAATAATTAAATTAAGATGTTTTAATGACAAAATTTTAAATATTTATTCATAAAATACATGTAATATTATTTATATCAAAATAATCAAAGCATTGCATGAAAAAGGGAAACATATTATAGGCAAAATACATGATAAATTGTTGTCGTTCATATGGGTCTATATACAGATGCTGATCATGCTGTGACTGTGTCAATGCTGTTTCTAACTTTCTATGCCTACATGTATGGTAGACGGATGTGGTTATCTTTAACCCTTTCAGGACAGGAATTACCTAAGTGCTAAACTGATCACATTTCATTCTTCAACTTGGCAACAATAATATTTTTCTTTTAGTGCTACATGATTCTAATACTGTGTAATGTCTTTGAAAACAAAATAGGAATTTTGTCAAAAAGTTTTAAAAGTTGCCAATTTTGATAAAAAACAATGATTTTAAAGCTTATTCTTGTTTTTTAAATTCCTGGCATCAAACACAATATGGTCATGCAACAGAAATGTGCACAGTATATACAGAAGTGTTTGCTCTTTCTACTCATGCATCTGGTACATTTTTTATAGCTCTGGGGCCTGTTTCTCGAAACCAACGACAAGACAGTCATAACTTTATCCGCCAACTACGGAGATGTCCATGATCTTCCTAAACTGTTTCACGAAGTGCTAACTAGGTAGACATCTCGTGATATCGATACTATCGGCGAGAATAGGAGCCGACACGTAGCCTTGGTTGCAATTACACTATATTTTTAAAAGCTAAATTTAACTCAACTGCAAATATTTGAATGAATTAGGGAATAAAAGAAAATAGAAAATGTAGAAGGGTATAATAGATGCCAAACTCTTTTTAAATCATGTAAATTATATGATGGATTCGCTTGTAAAAGGAAAAATATGAGTGATTGATTTCATGATCAGTGAGCCAGTTTTATGTTGGATAGGTACCCCCCGGATGTCATCATTTGATAGTTTATCAAAATAAACCCATATATTTTCATTATAATAATAATATGCTTTGAATGTTTTACATAATGTTTTTGGGCTTGAGCATGATATGGAAATTACAAAAATATTCATGTTATAAGTTTAAACACGTATATTTCAAAGTATTCATTTTAAAAATCGTTGATATAATCTATGTTTACACTGATATGGGTCTGAAAACCAGAGAATATGCCGGTGACTATGGCTGGCCTACGGTGTCATATTACAGTTCCCTCGTCAGATTTTAGTTCACCAAAGAAATCTTTATAGAAATCATTTACGAAGATCGCCCAATTATTTGTTTTCACACAAAAAGCACTCTTGTAATTATCATATAAGAAGTAACATGTGATTTTCAAGTTTATTATGGTAGCACGTCATTTTTCATGCTAATTGATCAGATATGAAGGACCCATATCGTAAAATAGCTTTGCAATCAGAAGTTATTTGTGACTTACTAAATTCATTTTGACATAAAACATACCTAGCAACAGTTATGAATTTTTATTTTTTTATAGATTATAATACTTCCCATTGCTTATCAGTAAGGCTTGTATTTTTTTCTTGCCCAATGTTTATTTGTCAATAGTTTTTTTTTTTTTTTTTTTTTCCCCAGTTTCCAATGATGGGATTAATTTGAACTTTTTTTTTTTAAATCCCACCACATTTTAATACAGGCCTATCTCCTGTCAGTCTATTATTGTTATCGTTTTTATTATGGTTTTCTTTTTCATTTGAAAAAAATAGTTCCTTTCATATTGAAATGACCTCAATTAGACAATTTTTTTTTTTTTAATCCATTAGAATGTGGAAAGAGTGTTGATTCACTAGAGTTAAGTGGAGACAAGCCTTGAACAAAAACACTATGTATTTTCATATAATTTTCATAATATAAACATGGATAAATTCCAGATAAAGTGAATGCGTAGAAAGAGTTGCATAGAAGTATGTAGTGTCCCGTTTTGCCTACCATAATCTACCCAATAAATAACATGTGATGGCGCTGTACATCAACTAAAAAAGATATGACAGGGTTGGAGGTGTCATAAGTCCTTAGTCAGGAAGTTGTCACACACCTTGGTAAAGACGGCTTCGTGAAACACGTAGCGGACAACTAGAGAACTAGCACTGACTTAGTCAAGA
This sequence comes from Heliocidaris tuberculata, assembly GCA_025618425.1. Classification (NCBI taxonomy): domain Eukaryota; kingdom Metazoa; phylum Echinodermata; class Echinoidea; order Camarodonta; family Echinometridae; genus Heliocidaris; species Heliocidaris tuberculata. Next base: position 29,901,875 of record CM046847.1, read on the forward strand.
ACTTAGACATATGACGGTTTCGAGAAACAGGCCCCTGAATGAAAAGTTATTGAGCCAAACTATAAAATGTGGTCATTTTGTCCCGAAAGGGTTAACAGATCTAGATCTAGAATCTAGATCTAGTTTAAGATTAATCTCATTTACTTGTTCAGGGGTCAAGAAGCCATAAGAATGTATTGTCCATCTGTACAATATTATAATAAAAACATTAGTAAGAACTATAATTTGATAAAGGAATATGCTTGGAGATCTGGGGTGGTTTTCTGAGATTTATTTTATCTTGATTTTAGTGAAATAATTTTAATTGTCATAACAAAATGTACACTTGTGGTGCATCATTGGTTAATGACTGTGCAAATACCAATCAAATGTTGCAAATTAAGATTTGTTATGACAATTAAAATTTTTTCACCAAAATCAATAATTCTCAGAATACCACCCCAGGAAGTAAATTTTCTCTAAATAATAAAAAAATAGCTAACTTTAAACTCAAAGCAGACTTTGTCATTCATGTGATGGCATTCTATTTCTAAAAAGAAATGGGCTGTCAAGATATGACAGGTATGAAGTACCGACAAATCACTTTTCAGAGAGGTTGTTGCTGGTCTTGGCAAATACGGCTTTGTGAAATAATTAGCGGACAAGTTGAGTGACAGCGTTGAGATCAGCGACATTTCAACGCTGTCGAGATGTCGCTGATCTTGTCGTTATGAATTGACGGTTCGATGAAACAAAGAAATGGACATGGTTACACTGAGTGGTCCATAGGCATGTAGCCTTCATTATCCATTATCATCTCTAGAAGATCCAAAAATCCAACTCCAAACACGACGGGTTTTTTTTCTTTTTTATGCGTGCTACCATACAGTCGATAACCGGATAAGGATCTGGCCCAGCCCGGGCCTTCCCGGCAGTCAATGATCAGCTGACCCAGTCCCATATGCTAGATATTGTGCTAGTGCTGACCACGTCAACTAACAAAATCAAATTAACTCCTTCTTCCAACGCTTCCATTCATCAAGCCACTCCCAAATACTAAATACAACTTACCTCCAAACTGTTGAGTTGCTGCCAATAGTTGTCTTATGTTACTATCCATGTCGACAGCAAAAGGTGAAAGTTTGCATACTTTTTGTAACCTCGCAACCTTGGCAACAGAAATTGTTTAATAACCACAATGCAATGCGCGCGTGCAAGCGCAAGAGAGCAATTATTGGTAAATCTATAATTAATACGTCTATAACACTGCGCTATAAGTTCTCTGCATAGGTTCTCTGCGCTAATCATGTATATGCATGTATATGTATGTTTTCATCGTTTTAGGACATTAAAAAGAATAGAAATTGGTAAAATCACCAAAATACATGTAAACAGACTCCCATATCGAAAATAATAGTCTGGGAGCCTCTCCCGAAATAGTCGAACATTTTTACATATGAGATTTAATTGACCCCTTAAAATGATCTTTCCAGTCTGAACGATCGAAGCCCGGCAATGCCAGGCCCCATGCCCTCAGCTATAATAGAGCCCACCAAAAGAGCCCCCAAGTCGGGTCAATTTCAACCCATCTAACATATGCGCCAAACTTTGTCAGATCGAAGGAAGTTGTATCGTGGGGTATACATTCAACAAAAACATAATTAAAACATAATCCTGAGTTCCTACATCATTCAATACAATTTTGAGAATTATGAAGCACTTAATAACCCGTCAATAACTTACTCAAGATTGTACTATGTAAATTTGACCTGAATTTGAATAAGAAACTTCGGAATGCCAATTTTTTTTCTCTCTCTCTCTCTCTCTCTAAATCCATGATCAATTAGGGCAGCATTTAAAGTGTCAAGGGGCACTTTTTTACGTGTTACACCCCCTTCCCGATGGAAATTTTTGTCAGTTTTTACATGTTTGTAATTTACACCCATACCTCTTCCTTCTGACAAAATTTGGTAAAAAACTTACCCCAATTTTTAGGGGCCGACTGCATAATTCCCATCCCGACGGAAAATTTTGTCAGTTTTTGTGTTTTAATTGGTAATGTATACCCCATAGTCACTGGCGTAAATCCCCGGGGATGGGGGGGGGGGGGGGTTATATACCCCCCCCCTCCGACCCACACACACACCTTTCCAGGGTGGGGGTCACGCCTGTACAAATATACCCCCCCCCCCACAAACACACACACTTTTCAAGGGAGAAATAATTTATATCAATCAGTTATTGATAAAATCGATGAAATTATAAAAGACTGTTATTGTAGTGAGAATTCTTATAAAATGCAAATAAAATGCTAAAGATATGATTTGAATGTCCTGATATTTCCGATTTTCATATATCATAATCTCTCATCCATGTCCATTACTAACATGTTTTCCGTTGGTACAAATGGACATTACATCCCGTCTTTTTAATACACAGTTAATGCAAAATGTAGGCATAACGAAACATGGTATTAGAAACAAAGTGTAGAAAACAAGCTCAGATATTTTCACGTCATGCTGAGGACATGAGAAGACTTCTCGGGACTGGACAGCATTCTCGATCCAAAATGACAGTCTATCTACAAGTTCATAAGTCTTCTTTCAGGATTCAGAATGATGCATCAACTCATTGCGGCCCCCTTTTTTCGATTGTGGCCTCCTTTTAGAGCGGCCCCCTTTTAGAGCGGCCCCCTTTTTTCGATTGTGGCCCCCTTTTAGAGCGAAAACCTTTTTTTTTTTTTTTGCTTGTCAGAGAATTATGGAGGGGAACTGGAACCCCATAACCGCCCCCCCCCCCCCCCATGAGCGAATTTTGGAGGTCTGGGGGAAAAAAAATTGTTGACACCCCCCCCCCCCCTAAAATTGCCTATTAATCCCTTTCAATAACTGCCTTTTTTCCATTCTCACTTTTCAGACACAAGAATTACCCCGGCCCTTTCCATCTGATAAGGGCATCTTCAGCTAACACCGACTGATTTTTTTCTCATTTCATAGTCGGTGTTAGATTATGATTTCGCGGCGAAATAAACACACACCGAGCGTGAAATTACCCATTCCTGAAAATTGAAAATCATGTTGGACGTGGACGTGCGCCCACGTGCCCATATATAGTATTGGACCACTGGACACATGCACATTGGACACCAAAGACACATATAGCGCAAATTTAGCCGTGCCCCCCGCCCGTGTGCATGGCTGTGCGACGCGCGCGAGAAAATCTTTACTGGTTATTGCATGCTCTCAGCTCAAGAGGCAAGTTTCAGCTTCTGCTAAAGCTAGCTAGACCTTTACTGCTAGCTGTAAACACAACATTTTTCCCTGTCATAGGATTGCTGACTTTGTCAAGTGGAGGAGATTAACAATATAATCGAAATGTCAGCATTTGGACCTCCTCGTCGCCCTGTGCCTAACAAAAAAAGCACAAGTTCAAACAGCAGGGGCACTAATCAAGCAGGCGATGGGAAACGTACGGGGAGTTCCGGGGGAGCAACCGGGTCTGGAACCGCTAAACCTTCCCAAAAGCTAAATCCCAAAACAGTGGATCCAGTGAGTAACTTAGATGTATCCAAAATTATCCAGTGCTTTTGGTAGTCTGTCAGAACTGATTATGGAACGATGAATAGAAATAGTGGCTCAGGCAAGAGACATGATAGAGTCTTTGTGATTTATGTAGAAAAAATTAATAAGATTAAGATTTTGTCTTGCCTGATGATGGTTGGAGTGATGAGTGATGACTGACGTCTTCTGTTGGGGGGGGGGGGGGGGGGGATATTGTTCCAAATGTTTTCCCCAATTTGTGTTATTTCCCTCACTAATAGATGGGCCTTCCTACTTCCTAGCCCAAAAGTTCACAAAAGGAAGGCTGCACATTATTTTTACCCTTAACAATCAAGGCTTCTAAGTTCTTTTTCATCTTTTTATATTTTAAAACCAAGATTAACTTGGGCTGTTTAATTGCACATGTGGACTAGAATTAACTGTCTTTTGTCAATCATAGAAAATAAGAAGTCTACTAGAGACCAGATGAAGTTGTAATTCGTATAATACTATAGTAACTGAAATAAATAGATCCAAATGAATCCTGATGACTTAGACTACTGACAAAATATATATGTTTATTCCTTCTTTTTTTTTTTCTTTTATGTCAGTTTACCAACCAGAAGAAGGCCAAGTCGGCATTTGAAACTGTGTATGTGAGTGGAGGTGTACCTTGCAGGTATGATCTATTGGGAAGCAACTGATTTAAACATAATTTACACGGTAGATTCTTCAGGATATTTTTGTGCCATTATAATATACTTTTTAAGCGGTTGAATTATCCACAAATGTTTATGAAAATTTTAGAAATAAACAAATTAACTTCCTAGCGAGATAATAAGTGTCTTGAATAGAAAATTTTCACTTTTGCTGTTATATTTGTATTTTTGTTTAAAAAACAATTAAAAATGGCAACAGTAGACAAAACCTTTTGTTATTACAGAAATTTTGGTTGTAAATTTCCTCTTGAATTTTATTGTTCATATTATTTATTGTTTGTTATCTTGCTCTGGACATGTAATCTTACGCAGATTAGTGCATGGTTCAGTGAAGCACAAGCTCCAATGGGAGGGTAATCCAGAAGACATTGCTTTTGATCCAGTGCTACTGACACTAGCGGAGGTAAGCAATTGTTCACACTTCTTTCTTTCTTTTTCTTGGGGAGTAAAGACATCTACAGTTAGCCTTGCATAACTCGAAGTCGCATAAGTCGAACTTTCCCTAAGTGAAATCATTTTTTCTCGACCAAACTGTGCAAAATATGTGTTATTTACATTTCCTAAGTCAGATTTCACGTAAGTCGAACTATTTTTGGTGGTCCCAACAGAATTGACTTATGCAAAATTAACGGTACTTCTGCAGAAGGTCAAGGGGGAGCCGTCTTTCACATCTGTCAGTCACTTTTATAGTTTCCCGCTGCCAGAACAAGTGATTAAAAATTAGAATGGCTGAACTGACAAATATTATCAGAGATAAAAGAAACTAACATCATCCTTGGCTCTTATCTGTAAATTTTGCTCAGATTTTGAATTTAAGAAAAGATCTTAAATTTAGGATTCAACTTATGTGTTCAATGTATGTAATGTCACAGTCATTCCATACGATAGATGTAATTTTACATTGAATGTTATTTTTTTCATTGAAAGTTATAGTTCTTTGTGAATATGTTCATGTCAAAAGTAGATGTAAATTACGAAATGAAATCACAATGCTACTTAATATATCCCTCTTCAAATATTTCCCTTTTTTTTTTCAATTTTGTTAATGATTCTGACAGGGTTTGAAGGAATACAAACATCCTTATCAGTTTGTGGCTCAGCAGGGCTTCAAAGAATTGCTGCAAGTTAGAGATGCAGATATCAAGGCTGTACCTCTTCTCTCACGGCTCATTCCACCCCTGCGTGCAGCATTGGTGAGTCCTATTTTATTCTTTATTCTCCCCCCCCCTTTTTTTTTGCCCCCTCTCTTTCTGTCTCTCACTCTCAGCATTAAGAGAATATGATGCTAAGCTCATCTTCTATAGATATTAAACAATTATTTTGAAATTTATTGATTTCATCTTTTGATGGGATCATTGCTTCAATACTTTATCAAGTCAGTTGTCTTTTACTGCAAAGAAGATATAATCGTTATTTTATTTTCATATCTTCAGTAGAGATTGCAATACAGATGTCCTTTTTTTTCTTCTTATTTTTTAAAAAACTTTTAGATGATCTCTTTTCCAGATAGTTCTTTGAAATTAAAAGTGAAGATGCCATTTGAAGTGTGAAATTTTATTTAAGTTTTGAATATCCCTTATTTGAATATTGCAACAACAAGAAAAATTAGCATAATATCATATGTACTCCATTTAGCACTTACCTTTTTATAATAAATCATTGTTGTTTGTTAATTGAAAAGATAAAGAAACATGTAATAGTTTGGTATTTCTATACAAAATGATAAAATCTATATTTTGTATGTAATTTGTGTGTTTTGATGATTTTTTTTCTCCAAATAGAGCTCAAGCAATGAAACTGTGTATCTAGGAGCAGTGATTGCATTAGTCGACCTTAGCGGAGCAGTTGGTCCACATCTCAACTCCCATCTCAAGTCAGTACTAGCCTATGTAAGTATCATACCTTGTTACCAAAAAATCTGAATGAAGAACTTACATTGTTTAAGACATTTAAAAGACCAAGCTTATCATTTGCAAGTGTTGCAGTGATGAAGAAGTAATGTATAATCCTGTTAGTTTTTAATGTAGACTACTTAAAATAGCTATAAACTTGAAATCCGTTGTACAAAGATGTGACTGAATTACAACAGCAATGGAAATCAAAGGGAACTTGAGATGGCAGTTAGGTCATTCAACAAAATGTTTTGAGAGCAAAGGGACATTTGAATCTTTAAAGTTAACCACAATGATTTACTTTTCAAAGAAAGATGAATCCATCATAAACAAGCAGAGCCTGAATTATTTTTTGTTCAATTAGTATGAAAATATTGGATTGAAGAGTTCATATGGGTCGTTATTATCTGGCAATACTAAAACTCATCTGAAGAGTTCATACTGTATGATAATACATTCATTAATCATGAACTGCTTTAATATGTGTTTAGCTTTGCATCTTCCTCACAATACTTGTGTTATGATAGGACACACATTCTATGTGCGTATGGTGCCTTAAGTAAAAAAAAAAATCAGCTTACTGGTATTCTAAATGAAAATACATTTCAAAACTTGACTTATATGTATTTTATTTGTAATTGTGAGATGAATGTAAACTATGTAAATATAATGGTTTTCCTTTCTTTGCATCAACCAAATAGTTATCAAAACACCAGAATGACAAGAAGTTCAAGGAAAAGATCTACTCAGCACTTCAGGATATTGAACAGAATTGTGGAAGGGTAAATAAAATCATTTGAATAGATATTTTATGGAGTTTTGAGAAAGAAGCTATGAAATTTGAACAGGTCCAATCATTGATCTGGCATAGAAAATATTTACCTCCAGAAGTTTAGGTTTGCAATGCCTGATGAAAACTGCAAATCATGAACCATGTAAAAATGCCATTCTAACTTTAAATACAGATTCTGCTAAAAAAGTTTTGCATTCTCATTCATAAACAATAGTGGAAAATTTACCCCACTATACACATGAGGATTTAATTTTAACTCTACTTTAAAAATGTTTGTACTTTAAAACTCATTTTTCATATTAAATTTAGAATCTTAAAGTTCCTTCATACCACCTGTAATGTTAATCTTCATTGAAGGAAGTTTATTGTGCCTCCTGTATTAATCGTTCTCCAAGGTTTTGTTAGTTTAAAGAATCTTCTTATTTAAGTTTCATCTTGACTCAGTAAAGCATTGTGCATCATATGGCCAATTTCTCTAATATTTTTTGTAGGTTTGTGATTCACATCATCATGATAATTCAGCTCTACAAGATGAATGTAATTTCATTTGAGCTATTTTCAAAAATGAGCTAGAAATGTCAGAAGCATGAAGGCTATCTGACAATCTCGCTGTCAGAGAATATCATATTTTAGAGTTATGATTCTTTAATTCTTTTGTAATCAAGAAATATATTTGTTTCTTAAATCATCTCAAGATATAGCACAAAGAGAAGGTTTGTTATTTAGCCATTATTGATTCCTTTTTTTGTGAAAGAAGACATAACCAAGTTTGCCATTAATCAAAATCCACTGTTGCATCATTCTACAATATCCATTTAATTGAAACCATGATTAGATATTTCATTCTTGTCTTCTGTTTTTTTCATTCTGCAACAGGAGAGTGTGCCCATCATCAAATCCAAGATTCCAACGTACACGTCAATCACCTGAAATGGTCTTATTCAGTGACGTCTTCAACTATGATGTTTACATCAATGAAATTTCCGTCCCTGCAAGTCAATTTCTTGATGCAATAGGCTCCATGCTGGTTTTCTAGAACATTTATGTATTTTTAGTGCTGTGTGTCCAAGAGTTGAATTCTCTCTTTAATATAGATCAATAGACTGATCATTGTAAAAATATAAGAGACTTCACCTCATTGAAATTCAACAACATTTTGGGAAATTCCCAGTGCAATAATGTGGATTTCTTTTTAAGGTAAAGCCACAAATCCCACTTTCCTAGTAGCAATAACTTCAATTGGACCACCATTTGATTTATTTTAGTAGAATATGAAAGTTAATGAATAGTTGTACATAAATCTGTTTGGAAAAAAATGTAAAAAACATTCAGTCAAAAAGATCTTCATTCACACTTTGAAAGAAAAATATGCCTTTTTTTTTTCTTTTAATTGCTGAAGTACACTTGAGGAATAATATCACTGGATAGTTGTTTTGTTGGTTATATTTTACCCCAACACTTGATGCATAAACTGTCATAGCCTTAAACAGTGTTGAATAGAACCTTCAATTACAGAGAAATGGTTATTGTTATTAGTCTTAACTCTTAAAGCAGTCTTCGTCAAGGTAATGGATTTGGTGGAAATCAGAATCTTGATATGATCATTTCCTTCAAAGAGCTTTGAAAGTTGTACATAGGGAAAAAAATACTTTTAATCTGTCCAGCTCAGCAATTCTGCTTTTCCCTTCACATACAGCATGTTTCTTATGGAATTTTAAATACTTTTTTCTTGTGATATCTATCATCATGAAAAGAACCATACATGTATTTGGGAACCGTCAGCTCATAAACATTTTTATTGATAAGATAATGGTGATTTATAGAAATAGGTTAAACACAAGATATAACGCACAAAACGGAACATGTGATTTCTTGAAAGTGCAGACAGTCCAGAGCAAACCTGTAATGGGTTTTTTTCTAACCTCAAAAGTGTGTCAAAAATATAGATAATTAAGGAAAGCTAGCTTTCTCTCCTTGATTTTGCTCCAACGCTGTGCATTACCTTTGATGTTGCTCTTTTAACACTTTGAAAGATATATTGAAACTATTTTCCTTGTCAACTTTTGGTGGATGGGAATATACTTCTCTCATTGTAAAAGAGTAAGAAATGTTTCAATTTGATTTGAAAAACAGCAAATATTATGTCGTAAAATGAATGTTGTAAAACCAGAAATTTTTGCTTTCATGAAACTTTTGCGAATTTCTTGAGTGGTCAAGATTCATGAAAGTTTCTTGCTGCAAAATTGGCTGTCATTAACACTTTATGGTTGTACGGTATACCGGTTATCGAATTGTTGTTCCCCCAAGATATACATTTTAAAAGTTAGGAGATGTTGAAGATTTTCAAGGTAATCTTGTTCTGGTAATGACAGAAAATAGATTCATACAGAATCAAACATATGTTCAAGAATACAAAATTATGGTATCTGGCAAACTCAGAAAGATCCTGACCATGTGCATACACTTTTATACATGTAGGTCTAATGTGAGTTGTGCTTTTAAGTTGAATTGATTTGAGTCAAAACAGCACGTCCACCAATTCAGAACTACATGTCAGTTTTTTGGGGGTTTTTTTGCATTGAATTTCAGCTGTAGTGTGACAGTGTATATGTACTATACTTACAGTACTGTAGGCATTTACATTGTAATGTATACCTTTTTCATAAGTTCCCTGATGTTTTGTACAATTTCAGTGAGACGTATGTCATATAGTGAGTTTCCATCTAATTTCTAGTTCTTATTTGTGTTTTAAACTTACCGGTAATATTATAATGTTAAGTTGGCATTTTTTTTTCCATTTTGTGATTTATTGTCCCCGCCGAACGAAGTTCGCGAGGGGACTATGAAACGGGCTCCGTTCGTGTGTGCGTGTGTGTGTGTGTGTGTGTGTCCGTCCGTCCGTCTGTCCGTGTGTGCTCAAATGTTAGAAAATGCTACTTCTCCGTCATTTCTTGGCCGATTTTGATTCTGATTGTTTTATCTGATAGGGCTTGGTGAGAGCTTCCAAACTTCTACACAGAATCGTGAAATTCATTAATTATGCAAATTTATGCAAATTTATTCAAAATTGACGAAAAATGCTACTTCTCCTCTATTTCACATCGGATTTTGATTCCGATTGTTTTATCTGATAGGGCTGGGTGGGGGCTTCCAAACTTCTACACAGAATTTTGAAATTCATTAATTATGCAAATTTATGCAAATTTATTCAAAATTGACTAAAAATGCTACTTCTCTATTTCACATCGGATTTTGATTCCGATTATTTTATCTGATAGGGCTGGGTGGGGGCTTCCAAACTTCTACACAGAATTTTGAAATTCATTAATTATGCAAATTTATGCAAATTTATTCAAAATTGACGAAAAATGCTACTTCTCCTCTATTTCACATCGGATTTTGATTCCGATTGTTTTATCTGTTGGGCTGGGTGGGGGCTTCCAAACTTCTACACAGAATCGTGAAATTCATTAATTATGCAAATTCATGCAAATTTATTCAAAATCGACGAAAAATGCTACTTCTCCTCTATTTCTCATCGGATTTTGATTCCGATTGTTTTATCTGATAGGGCTGGGTGGGGGCTTCCAAACTTCTACACAGAATTTTGAAATTCATTAATTATGCAAATTTATGCAAATTTATTCAAAATTGACGAAAAATGCTACTTCTCTATTTCACATCGGATTTTGATTCCGATTGTTTTATCTGTTGGGCTGGGTGGGGGCTTCCAAACTTCTACACAGAATCGTGAAATTCATTAATTATGCAAATTCATGCAAATTTATTCAAAATCGACGAAAAATGCTACTTCTCCTCTATTTCTCATCGGATTTTGATTCCGATTGTTTTATCTGATAGGGCTGGGTGGGGGCTTCCAAACTTCTACACAGAATTTTGAAATTCATTATTCATGCAAATTTATGCAAATTTATTCAAAATGGCTGAAGGTTCATAATGTTTTCATGTTTTATATTTCAGTTGTATACATGCATTGTTGGTATTCTCTTCTTTTGCATGCAATAACATTGTTATTTTATTCACTAAAGTTTTTCACTGAAGTTTTAAGGTTCAGGCTAGTTAATTTCCACAGATCTGCACTTCCGGCGGGGACATTTATTACACATTGCGTAATTTACTCATTTACTTATTATTATTATGATTGTATTCATTTTGACATGTATTAAACTGAACTGAACCTTTGGACAGATAGACAAGGCTACATGTGGAAAGAAAAAACACATTGAAAGAAAGAAATTCAATTAAATCCATTCCCTTCATGCAGTACATGTATTTTAATTTATTCACTGACACCATTTAAAAAGAGTCCCCAATACATAAAACTTACCATTAATGGCAACTTTGCCATCAATGGTAACTACCATAGTAACATTGCTCAACAGCCAATCAAATTTAAGGTTTAAATACAAGTTACCATTGATGGCAAAGTTACCATCAATGGTAAGTTTTATGCAACGGGGCCCCAAGACCTGTTTTAATTATTTTGATATACCAGTAATAAAAGTTGCAAATGTGATGTACATGTTGAAAAAGAGGCTTGAAATTCAAATAATTCTTCTGTTATATGAAATAAATTTTATTACAAATATACATGTATGTAACAGTGTATTTTTTGTCAGAATTTTCTGTCAGTACAAATTTATGAATATGAATTGCATTCTCACAAACTACATGACTACAGTTGTGTGTACATGTATTACTTAAGAAAAATACAAGTATAATTTCATGTGTACTGTGACCTTTGGGAAATCTTTCTTCTAACAAAATAATGCTAATAGACATGTATATTTTCAGCATAGCTTTGTCATAAGAAAAATCATACATGTACATGTATTTCAATTCAAATTTTAACTACTTTTTTAAAAAATTCTTTGACTGCCATATTTCAAACTAGAAAGAATATTTCAATAATACAATTTAATCCTGAAGGCTTGAACATTGCGTGATTGATAACTGAAGCCATTTCTGCACATTAACATCTAAACATTTGAGCATCATCTTTTCCTATACTTGCAACTTCATCTCTTTCAGCCCTTCTTCCAGTAAATACCATAAATGCTAGTTCTCAAAATGCTAAAAATTAATGATTTACAGATTATACTTTCTCATTAAATGAAGTAATAATCAAACATTTGCATACCAGGTATATTATCAGATTTCTTCAGAAAACCGCTGGAATAAAAGATGTTCAGTAAGAAGGAAACTTTGAAACATGGAAAAGTAGACATCTTGTTTCATATCGTTTAACAATATACACTTTTTCTTTTTTTCTGTGATTGGTCCCCCTTTCAACTGATTCAATACAACATATTATTCTTATAGAACACATCTCTATCTGTTGAACTTTACATAAACTCTAAAGCCTAGGTCACATATGACCAATAACGATAAGATTTTTGATTAAAGGTACATCCTAGAGCTGCCCTACTGTTAACAAACGGGAGCATACTCACACCTACACACCATATACAGTGGAAACTCGCTATAGAGAGCTCCGATATAACAAGATTCCTGATATAACAAGGTAATTTTCTGGTCCCTGGTCTTTATGTTCTTTTGTGTTTTTTTACCCTTATAAGGTCCTCGTGATAGTGAGTTTCCACTGTAGTAGGGTGTACCTTTAATTGAAAATCTTGTTATCGTTATCGATCAAATGTGACCTAAGGCTTAACCCTTTCGAGACAACTGACCACATTTTGTGGTTTGGCTCAATAACTTTTGATTCAGAGCTCTAAAAAATATACCAGATGGATGAATAGAAAGAGCAAAAATTTCTGCACACACTATGTCCATTTTTGTTGCATGACCATATTGCGTTTGATGCCAGGAATTTTAAAAACGAGAATAAGACTTACATGTAAAATCCTTAAATTGGCAACATAATGAGATGTCAAAATCATTGTTTTTGTAATCAAAATTGACAATTTTTTCAAGTTTTCGACAAAATCTGTAACCATGTATATTGTTTTCAAAGACATTACACCTTTATTAGAACCATGTAGCACTAAAATAAAAATATTATTATTGTCAATTTGAAGAACAGAATGTGATCTATTTATCCCTTAAATAATTCCTGTCCTGAAAGGGTTAACAGGAGTATTGCAAAGGTTATGTGATCATCAGATTACCCTCATGGAGGAGCTATTGACCCTCTTGTGTACCCGAGACAATTCTGATTTCTTGAAAGTCTTTTTGCACAGCCCACAGATGATCCAGCTTGTCTTGGTAGATGTACAGCTTCGACATATCAGATGTTCGCAAGGCATTGTGTAAATGTTGATCTCGGAGTTTTGGAATGAGGTATTACAGTTCACACACACATCGCTTGTGGGTTCTACGGGTGCACCTATGTCGGGAGAAGGAGAAAATCACAAGTGGAAAGTGGAATGAGAGTATGATTCAAATATTATATTAGGCAACAAGATGAATAAGGAAGATTTTTCCATTGTCAATAATGTACATTTTAAATACCTTAAAACATGTGTTTGTCGTGTTTTTTACTTAAAAGAGGAAATATTAAAAATGATTCTACGAAATGTGAGTGATGATTATTGTCATTTCAACATAACTTCCTCATATTACGACCCTTCATATCTTTATTAAATAAATTTTCAAAATGAACACATATGAATCCAGAAGATGCATGCAACTCCAAAAAAAAATGTAAGGTACATATCAAACTTTTTATGGCTATTAAAAAGAGATGGTGACAAATGGCTGAATATTTCAGTCACTAACCACAACTCTCATGGTTTCATTACTTTTTGCCATCAATATATTGCCATAAAATATATCTTGGAGCAATATTCTAAGCTAACAATATCCTCAATGAAATACAACTGCATCAGAAAAAAAAAATTACACTATTCTTAGAACTTAGGTGTATGTGCAGTCTCTGTACAATGTCGCAAAACAGGTCTCTTTCACCATTTCTACCATAGCAGTATTCTGTTCTTTTATACAAGTATGACCTTTAGTAGAATATAAACAAGAGTGAAATTCATACCAGTTAAGGTTGCACTTGGTTTGTTGTATGAGGGTAGAAATGCGAGAGTAGAAGCAAGGGCATCATCAAGACTGTCTGACACAGCTTTCTCATGGCTTCCAAGATCTACAAAGAATCATAGGAACATAACTGCAATGAATACATGTACATGTACGTATCATAAATGATGGCTATACAAATGGATGAACATTTCCGACAATCAATTCAAACAGAAGATACAATCACCTGGAAGGGTACTAATTGTAAAAGAAATCAAATAAATCAAGCATATGTTGTGAAGCATCAAATCATTATCCTTCAAATATGATTTGGTCTGACAACAAATTCTCCCCACCTCCCCCCCCCCCCCAAAAAAAAAAGATAAAATCATAAGCTTATACTATCATTTTATTCTTTAACTGGATTTGCATTGCAAATAAATTAATTTTAACAAAAATATGATGAACTGAGTTTACATTGGTTATATCTCATTTTTATTCTAGATAAACAAAGTGAATATTTACCTATTTTAATTCCTTTATGACTGCTTTCATTCCAAGCCAAATCTTCAGAAGGTAAGTGGACACCATAAACCTTTGACCTCTTTGCTTCAATGTTGGCATAATGTTCATTAACATATGATGTTTCTGTATCTTCAACATGCCTTTTTCTCTTTCCTTTGTGCTTTTCAACATCTTTTCCTTTTACGCAAGATAGCTTATTACTTGATGCCTGTGGTTTATTCTTTAAGCCATTAAGATTATCCCCATGCTTTGGTTGAATCAGGACAGAAGTTATCACTTTTGATGAGTCTAGTATATCACAGTCACTTTCAATTGCACCTCCAGCAGTTCTAGGAACATCTTTGAATGCAGCACCACCCATCAACAAGAACTTATCCAGTCTCGCTTTTAGTTTGACATTTGGGATGGGTTTACTGACAGAAGAGAATGGTACACCAGTGAAGGGATCATTTGGTGGGCGTCCCCAAGTTGCTTCTATCTTATTGTGTTTTTCAAGGGTCTCTTGGTCTATGGTGTGACCCGAGGGAAGGAGGATTGGAATTACCATGATACTGCATGTAATGGGATCTACAAATTCCTCAGGGCACCGGTCAGAGGGATCCATTCCTGTTTCATCTGAAGCCGGCTTGTTTCCATGATGAGGAGGGGGATCTATCTTTTTCTTAACTTGATGTGAAGTAGATGGTTGTTGCTCTCTTGAGGTGAATTGTTTCTTCTGTTTTACACCAAGTCCTTGAAGTTGTTCAACAGTATGCACTATTTTTTGAACAAGCAATTTATCACAAGACATGGCTGGTTGACCCCATATTTCTACCTTCTTCAAGGCCGGTACGGAGGCACCATGTACCCTTGTGATCTTGACGACTATCTGGTTGACATTTTTCACACATGCTGGACTTGAACACCTGATGTCCCTTATCAGAACATCCGCTGCACCCTCTTGGAAGGAGGGGGGCTTTGTTGGTACCTTGTGCAGTGATCGGTATCTCCTATTGAAGAAGCAGATAAGTCGTGGGGAGACATTGTTGCAGTATCCCTTTCCTATGTTTGTGGACACTACAACTGGCTCACTTCTTAAATCCCGACCTGCATCACCATGCGTATCAGAGCTCTGCTTTTCTTCAGGTACAATGGCAGAAAAAATCTCTATCCCACTGGATTTCTGAGAGCCAACATTGGGGTCTATGATGATGCTGCAGATGTCGATCTTGAATGGCAAGGTGAAGGTGATGCTGAGTGGAGGTTTAATGAAATGCTCAGCAAGAAAGCCTTTCATCTGACCATACTTTCCAGCTTTCAGGAGATTCTCTATCTCATATCCATCTGTGCTTACTGATGAACTGGTGACTTTTGTTCCAAAGGCCACATTGCAAAAGTTTATGGCCATCTCACTGCTTTTGTCCAAATATGTAGCGAAGAGTTCATTAGTTCCTCATGCTGAACTGAAGCTGAAGATGTGGTGACTCATTCTCACACTGAAATTAGGAAAAAAATGATACCAAAACTCGGAGTGGTTAATTTGAGTGAAAATTTTAGATTCAGAAAATTTCAGGTCTTTCAAGGATGTGTCAATTGTTACCATCAATTCAGTTTCCTAAAAAATTTACAAGATACAGAACCTTACATCATGAGAAATAAAATATAAGTAGATCTAAACTCATTTCAAACCATTTACAAATTAAATCCAAAATAAGCTCCCTTTGTCTGATTATGAAGCACTTTACCGTGGCCACAAATGACTTACTATGAAACTTATGAAATAGCACTCATCCAATATAGGAGGTTATAATATAACTCCATAGTAGTGCAGTATTTCTCCACTGAAATAGTACAAATAGGCTCAAGACGAATACAACTGCAAACACAGGCACAAAGATTAGACTAAACTAACATGACTAAAAAGATTGAATTAAAATCACAGGTTATGTCTTCATAATTTCATATGCTTTGTACCATTGCAAACTCAACATCTAGAAATAAGGCACCAGGTGCCCTACATCATCTCACATGCCTTTGATTTATTTTCTAGACTTACCATGCCCAGGACCAAGCCCTCAATCACTCAAGGGACCAAGCCTATATGGAACTGTGTCATGAATTCACTGCTTCATTCGTGTAAAACAGACACCAAAATAACTCTCAGCAAGATTTACTTCACATAAATTTGCTAGATTACATGATTCAGGGACTCTTCAACTCTTACTATGCTACAAATTTGGAGTTTCAGAGTTGAAATGGAAATTTTAAATGATTATTTTCCTCTCATGTATGAATGATCTAGCCATACAGGCTTGATGTTTTGTAATATATGACATTGATGTTGAACATCAAGCCATACACACAACGAAATCTTCCCTGAGGAGAGACAAGTGAACAAAAAATTCAGTGGGCAAGATTCATCCATTTCTATGTATGGTGAACCTTGCAAACCACCTTCGGAGTTTGCTAAAATATTCCCCATCCAACCACATTAACGATCGGATCATGAGAAACATGATGCGGCATGCTAAATTTAATTGTGCTAATATCTCACACACAGGCCTAGCGATACGGTGCAATTTGCATCTCATTAACCACTGGTTTGTTTTGAATTACCAACGGACTTCTAGCTCAGTGCATGCGTGCGGTCATCACAATGGCAAAACAAGGAACTTTAATTTACGCCTCTATTTTGGCGATTTATGAGCTAAAACTTCCCACATGAACTAATTTGTAGTTATAAATGATTGTCTGAAAAAATCCTGAAATATGTGACCCATTATGATGACTGTTTTGTTGAGTTATAGCAACATTTTGAAATGAAAACGTCAAAAAACTATGTGTCTATTTTTTTCTGACACAAGTTTACCCCTGCATAAATATTCATGAAACTTCATTTCCTTATTCGGGGGTGTATATTCCTTATTTAGACAAAGTTTTGCTGATGCGACTTCTTTATTTGCAGAGATACTACCTCTTTTTCACACGATATCTTGAAGCAATTTAGAGCAGCAAATTATGCGCAGTGATGCCAAATTCACGATCTGCACATACAATATTCATGAGTCAGCCGTAGTCAGCTCATTCATAGATTGCGCATGCGCATGGTCCATGGAGCACGGTCAGCACTCGCGCACAGAGCTCAGCCCTACAGATTTCAACGCGTGGGACGAGGTTGTAATATTTTTCTGTTATGTCAGCCTCGGCGATCTGACACCGAGATCCTTTTTTTCTGACACAACTCTATGCGGAAAATTCACCTCAAGTAAATACCATACGATTGTAGAAAAATGTACAATGAAATGATTCATTACAGAGATTTTCTTGCAAATCTAGCCGAAATGAGGAATTTTAGGAGAAGTTTAACAGGTAAAATTTTTTGTTTGTAACTGAAGAAATATCGCTAAAATTTCATATTTTCCGTTGGTCGAGCTTTGATTTTGCAGTATTGTTGTGAAAGATACATCTATATTTAATCATTTTTCGAACTTTATGTTTACAAAAAATGGTGTTTAATACATTATTTTTCAGCTTGCATTTGTAAACAACTTTACGTAAATCGTGGGAAAATGCAAGAACTGGCGAGGTCAAAGGGGGTCAACTCAATGGACAATCGCTCGCTAATTATAGGGCTAGTCCCCCACTGCACACATCTCAAGATACCCGGCCAGAACAAAAGTGCTCATCTCTCTCCATTTCCCCCGGCGTGCACCCAGTACCCTAGCTCTCGGGTACGAAAGTCCATTCTTTTGCGGGCCCAATTGTAAATATGCATGCACTATAGAATCCCCACACTAAGTGCCGTAGAGTCCTTAGACCATGTTTTTTCGCTCAGCTGGGTATACTATCTACATGTAGTTCCATCATTCCAAAGACCCTGTTTTTCGCTTCAAGTCAGTTCCTTGGACCCCCACTTTGGGGTTGGCTGAGGCCACTCACACTTATGCGAGGTTATTGGAGAGGCACACCCCTGTCAACATAAAACTTGAGTGCCCCCCCCCCCCCGGGACAAATCCCTGCTGATAAAGATACACACAAACCTATTCAGCAGTTAAAGCTATGATGGATTACAAGCTTATTTGGATAGGCTTGTAATATGTACAGTGTCCAGTGAGGACACTCACACTTATGCGAGGTTATTGGAGAGGCACACCCCTGTCAACATAAAATTTGGGTGCCCCCCCCCCCCACTGGGGACAAATCCCTGCTGATAAAGATACACACAAATCAGCAGTTAAAGCTATGTTGGATTACAAGCTTATTTGGATAGGCTTGTATATGTACAGTGTCCTTTAACTTATAAGTACCCTCAATGTACAAGGTTATCAGCATAAAAAAAAATGGCAGTGTATACAGCCACACGCGTGTCACTGTGGCCGTAAGGTAGAGACACACGCGTGTGGCTGTATACACTCACCGGGCCTGAGGATACAGCCACACGCGTCTACTTAGACTCTACGCAGCGGCGCAGCACGTAGCAAGTGCATAGCACGAGCGATGTGTACCGTATATTTATGCAACGGTACATGTTGCAAAACTTCATCATGAAGGTTTTATCTCTTGAAATTCACTGACATACAAACAATATTTTTACTTCATTTGTCATCAGATGACAATGAAGTAAAAACATTGTATATTTTTCTATGTCAGTGAATTTCAAGATATAAAACCTTCATGATGAAGTTTTGCAACATGTATTGTTGCATACATACACACATCGCTGGGGCTATGCACTTGCTACGTGCCGCGCCGCTGCGTAGCTCTAGTCTAAGTAGACGCGTGTGGCTGTATCCTCAGGCCGGGCGAGTGTATACAGCCACACGCGTGTGGCTGTATACACTGCCAAAAAAAAAAACCTGGGCTCACTTATACATGTACAAGCTTACCTGAAGATAACCTTGTACTCCAGACTTAGCTATACGAGCTCTGTGGCTTATCAATCTGCTACTGGCCACAGAGCTATACAGCCCATGCCTATACTGCGTGTGGAGGAAGATATCAACCAAAAAATCTAGATCTAAATATCACCATTTCCCACATACTGTGAGCCATGCAAACCACCCTCGGAGTTTGCTAAAGGGGTTACCTTCCAGGATCAACTAAGATTGTAAAAATTGAATGAATAAAAAAGAAAAAAAGCCACAAAATTGGCAGGTGTGATCAGGTTTTTTTACCTTGCACTTGTAACTTGTATATATGGGACTACACATGCAAGGTAAGATTGGTGTAGTCCCATATATACAAGTTACACAGTGTAACTTGTATATATGGGACTACACCAATCTTACCTTGCATGTGTAGTCCCATATATACAAGTTACAAGTGCATGGTAAAAAAAACCTGATCACACCTGCCAATTTTGTGGCTTTTTTTCTTTTTTATTCATTCAATTTTTACAATCTTAGTTGATCCTGGATGGTTACCCCTTTAGAAAACTCCGAGGGTGGTTTGCATGGCTCACAGTATGTGGGAAATGGTGATATTTAGATCTAGATTTTTTGGTTGATATCTTCCTCCACACGCAGTATAGGCATGGGCTGTATAGCTCTGTGGCCAGTAGCAGATTGATAAGCCACAGAGCTCGTATCGGTATAGATACTCCAGACTAGCTTTTACGGGTGAATAGGCTTCAATAGCTTTTGTGTGTATCAGCGGGCTTTTTTCCAGTCTAGACAATTCATAGTCATACTCACTCATAGGCCCTTTCCTATGTGGGACTGTGTCCAACATTCACTGTTGCAGCAGTCAAAAACAGACAACAAAATTGCTCTAAGCAAGACATAATTTTCTTAAATTTGCTAGATTACCTGATTCAGGGACTCTTCAACTCTTACTGTGCCACAAATTTGGGGATTCAGAATTGAAAGTGAAATTTTAAATAATTATTTTCCTCTCCTGTATGAATGATCTAGCCTGGAAAAGGGCCTGCTGATACACACAATAGCTATTGAAGCCTATTCACCCATAAAAGAGCTAGTCTGAGTACAAGGTTATCTTCAGATAAGCTTGTACATGTATATAAGTGAGTCATACTCATACTCATACTATCATAGTCATACATGAGAGGAAAATAATTATTTAAAATTTCATTTTCAATTCTGAATCCCCAAATTTTTGGCACAGTAAGAGTTGGAGAGTCCCTGAATCAGGTAATCCAGCAAATTTAAGAAAATTAAATCTTGCTGAGAGCAATTTTGTTGTCTGTTTGTGACTGCTGCAAGTCCTGCAACACTACAGTGAATGTTGGACATAGGCAGGGGCCTATACCTGGGCCCCCGCTGGCGTCAGCGATACAATGTTAATGACATCAAAATCAATACATGGGACTGAATTAAAAACAAGTTGAATCAAAGTTTACATTTACTTTTAAGTTAGAATCTATCTGTCACTCTTTTTGTGTATTTACTCTGATATTAGTGTTCAAATTACGCTTAGGAGTTATGATATTGACGAAAAAATACATCATTTGAGGAAAAAAACTTACATTACAAGTAACAAATCTCCCTGGCGTCTGCTGCTTCCGATCAGGTTGATGGTGTCTGCAAACATTCAAATATAAATGAGAAAAGGGGAACTATTGACACTAATTATAAAAGATGCAACTAGGGCATCGTTTCATCAAACCGTCATAAGTACAAGTTCGCCGACATCCTATTGAAACGCGTGTTAATTTTAATACACGCGTTTCAATGTGATGTCGGCGAACTTGTACTTATGACCGTTTGATGAAACGCTGCCTAGATCTTTAATCGCAAAAAAATAACTACTCTTGCTCAAAGGATAGACTCAGTGCCACGAGAGGACTGGGCTTCATAGAGAGTGATTTATTTTGTAAGCTTCTTTTTTACAGAAAAGCTAACTTTTAGTGTTTGTTGGAACAACAAATTTGTGGTTGTTAAAGGGAAATCCAACCTTAAAGGGAAAGTTCACCCCGAAGATTACTTGGGTTTAAAAAATGCAGAAAAAATAAAGAAAAATATTGGCGCAAGTTTGGACAAAATCCGTTAAAGAATAATGGAGTTATGGACTTTTGAAGTTTTTATTTTGTGACGTCACATGCGAGCAGCTCCTCCATTATGTAATATGATAAATATTCCATAAAATATAATTTTCTCAGAAAATTTAGAATATTTTCGTCTGTGCATTTGATGTATTGTCAGAAATGTTATTCAATACTGGATTCTGAAAAGAAACAATATTAATTTATCTTGGAACGTAAAAAAAAATGCGAATATATGGAATATTTATTACATTACCAATGGGCAGCTGCTCGCATGTGACGTCACAAATCCAAAACTTTAAGTACGCATAACTCTTTTATTATTTGACCGATTTTTATCAAACCTTCGCCAATATTTTTCTTTATTTTTTCTGCATTTTTTTAAACTCGAGTAAACTTCAGGGTGAACTTTTCCTTTAATAGCAAGTTGCTTTGAAAGAAAGAGGAAACATCAGAGAAGCAGATTGGTAAAAATTTGAACGAAATCGGACAAGCAATAAGAAAGTTATGGATTTTTGAAAGTTGTAATCACTATACATAAGGGAATTTCAAATTGGTCGAATAGGTAATGTCACTGTGATGTAGCTGTGGACAACTCCCCCATTCACTCCAACACACAAAATGACTAAAATGTCACTTTTTTCAAAATGTATTACTCAGTAGGATCTCTTTCTTTCATGAGGACCTATAACAATATGCTATCTCCAATATATTTTGAGTACTGCCCCGAGGGTAAAAGCGCCTCGAAGAAAACCACAAATTAATGATATTTTTGTGTACGATAAATGGAAGAGTTGTCCACAAACATGTCACAATTGAATCACCAAATTGCCAATTTGAGATTCGCATAGATGTATAGTGATCTCATTTTTCAAATATCCATAACTTTTTTATTCCTTATCCGATTTCTTTCAAACTTTTACCATCCAGTTTTTCTTATTTTTCTGCTTTCACGCAAATCATCTCCTTACCAAGGTTGGATTGCCCTTTAAAACAATAACCTTCCTGATGCCTGATGCGATGGTGTATATACTATTTACCGAATATGTATAGGGACTATCATTCTTGAGATATTGTGATTGCGATAAAGACAAAGAGATAAGGCAGACCACACAAAAAAGGAAAGAGATGGATACAATATTCAAAATCAAGGGAGGATAAATGTGACTATGTCAAAATCATAGCTCAAATTATTTATGTAGGCCCTATATAAAAGGTCAGAATAGACCAATTATGGTAGGAAAAACGCAGCAACCTCGCTAGTCATAATGACCGCTATTCATAAGGACCACTATTCAGAATGTATAAGTCCCTATACCTGAAGGTCCGCTATTCATAAAACGGAAAGGGGGTCACTATTCATAAAGTCATAAGGATCATTATTCATAAGGACCTCTATTCATAATATGAGATGAGGCTCACTATTCCTAATTCACATTAAGGGTCACTACCCATAAGGACCACTATTCATAATACAGAATGAGGGTCGCTATTCATAAACAAGAAGAGGCACTATTCATAAGAGAAGAGGGTCACTATTCATAAGGTATGAGGGTATAGTGACCCTCATTTTGTATTATGAATAGCGACCCTCTTCTCCATTATGAATAGCAACCCTCTTCTATTATGAATAGAGACCCTCAATCCGCATTATGAATAGCGACCCTCATTTCATATTATAAATAGCCACCCTCTTCTCCTATTATGAATAGCGACCTATTATGAATATCAACCCTCTTCTCCCATTATGAATAGTGACCCTCAATCCGTATTATGAATAGCGACCCTCATTTTGTATCATGAATAGCCACCTTCTTCTGTTATGAATAGCAGTCCTTATAAATAATGACCCTTATGAATAATGAGCCTTTTCTCCATTATGAATAGCGGTCATTATGACTAGTGGTCCTTATGACTAGCGAGCGAACCCCGGAAAAACAGTATTAATTTGCATGCCAAAGTTGGGAACATTTAATTTTAAAAACTCCTCAATAAAAGCTTGGCATTTTTAAATCCAGGGACGGATCTAGCTTTTTTCCAAGGGGGGGGTTTTGAGGGGCTGAGTATTATGATGGCGTTTTCCTATGCACATTAAATGTTTACTTGGCAGCCCAAGGGGGGGGGGGGTTTAAATCCCCTAAACCCCCCCCCCCCCGTAGATCCGCCACTGGATTTTATGATTCTCAAATTAGCATGAAATATGTAATTGAACAACTAATCTGGTAGTGATTTCCAAACTACAATCAAATATACATGCGCATTGAAATCAATGAACTGTCAAGTTAAAGAGGAAGTCCACCCCAATACCAACTCGACTTCAAAAGAAGCAGGAAAACTAAAGAAACAGATGTATGTCAAACTTGGTATGTTACTCCCTGTCTTTAACCACTCTGCATTGTTTTATAGCTCAATGTTCAGAAATCATATGTCATAAATGTGAAGATGTGAAAATGACACTCAATTTTAGTCACATTCAACATGAATGTGCATGTCACTAACAGATACACAATTTCATTTAGAAAAATAGAGACCTCAAGAGAGAACAAATTACAATTATGACATTCAGTTTGATTAGATAAATATGTCATTTCATTTATCATAAAATTATATTCATATAATCAGACAAACTAACAAAAAAAAACATTAAAAAATTACTAAGCTTTTAAATCATTGATATGGAATAATAAAATGCAGATTGAACAAACAAGTTCCTTTTAAACTACATCCAGGTAATTCAAGTGCGTTTCTTCGTACCTTCTCCAAGGGTAACAAATATATATATAAAAACAAAGTATCAGACCAATATCCAACATAACTTCAAGTTAACTTGGTCATCATATAAACTATTGAGTTTTAAAAATATAACTTATATACGGTATGCAAATCAAAATGAATCTGGTCCAGCTGGAAATCATTCACAAAGAAGAGCAACGCAACCCATAGACAAAAAAAATCTGTCTAGTTGGAGTTTTATAACATGTTTTGACTTTCGGTCTCTCCTCCGATGGGATTTGGAAGAGCCAGATATAATCTCAGCAGGGCGCATCTCCAAAAGAAATAGTTAACCTTGCATAACTCCAAGTCGCATAAATCAAACTTTCCCTAAGTCAAACCAATTTTTTTACCAAACTAAAATATGAGTAATTTACATTTCCTGAGTCGAACTATTTTGTGTGGTCCCAATAGATTTGACTTATGCAAAGTCAACTGTATACCAAAAAAAACAAAAACTTGTCTACGCAAGATGCAACTTTGTAGGTATCATCCCAGGACCATTATCATAATGCTACAAAAGTTTTACAGTGCAAGTACCTGACATTTTACCAAATTACCACATACTGCAAGTAGAAAAATTGTGTAAAACTTCTGACTACTGTATGTAAACTTTAAAAATATGTGGTCTGTCTGGAAATCAAGTACAAAATAGAGAAAAACAATTTTGTATCATACCAGAACCAATAGTGTTATATGATATTATATATATGTAAAATGTATGTTGTTACGGTGACCCAAACACAAGCGATGTGCTTCCAGGGAACACAGCCTCCTTCCACTATTTTCTTTCTCTTTTTTTCTCAATTTAATTTAATCTTTTACTTATTTGGTTATGAGGATATAAATGTGCTTGAAATTAGAAATCTGAAATACAAAATTGAAACAGAATAGACAACTAATTTAAAGGATTTAAAACCTGCTCAAAATGAGTAATAATGTAATACTAATTAATGTTTTGCACACATTGTTTATGCCTCTCTAAAAAAGAGAAAAGGAAAAAGATTTGCATTGTGGTAGTTTCGATGGAAGAGATGTCAGTGGCAAATCCAAGATGCTCTTCGAGGGGGACATGAGTAAAGAAATATAAATAAGTAAGATGAGCTGTCAACAGTTGTTGTAAAATGAAATTCATTTGAAGCATAAATAGAACATAATCATTTGGACTTTTGATACATTGTACTTAAAATGTATACACCCTGTAGATGCAATATAATTACAGAATATGCACCAAAATTTAAAAAAGAAAAACATTCCAACAAAATATAACCAGCAGTAATACATCAGTATCAAACAAAGTAGAAACAAAAGAGTATAGCAATCCAAAGTCCAATAGCTTAGCTAAACTGTCATTATACATGTAAATATAAATACCACAAACATGTTGATAAAGAGTCAGAAATTATAGTAAATAAATCCTTACCCCTCATTGCATTTAAATAATGCATATCAATGACTTGCATCTCTCAACATTATGTATTCAATTTTCACAATGCACAATACTGATTTGCATTTGTTTATATAATGCAATAAGTCTTTGTTAATCTGATTTGTAAATAGGTTTTCCATATTGCAGTATAAGTGTACATGCTCCTCCCCTTTAAATCATGTACACATTGGTAAATACAAAAAAACAACAACAAAAAACAAGATGAAAGTGACTGCATCTCCTATTTGACTCTGCCTAAATTCAGTAAATATTTTGACTCAAAGTGTTCTTGAAAGATTGTGATAACTAGAAAAAAAGTATACAATTGACCTCTTTGACCTTAGACCTTACGACCCAAAAGTCTGATCACTTTATCTTGTCCTAGTCATGCATACAAAATAGTTGAGATATGGTGATAACAAAACCAACACTTCTTTAATTTCATGCATATCCACTGGCATTGGACTAGGTGTTAGAAAAACATTTTAACACTTTTGATGGCTAATAATTCAAAAGCTATAACTCTTCTCATACTGAGATTTTCACATAGTAATTGTGAATGATACGAAGTTACTTGGAGTAAGTTTTATGAAATTTCCTTCATCAATATTCTCACCATAGTGTTCTGATTATCAAATTAGATTTTTACTTTTTGAAAACTCAAGGCCACAAATCTGTGTGTATCAGTAATTAATTCAGAACACAACAATACCATTGTACATCAAAGCTATGTTCATACTGGACTCATGGTTTTGAAACTTTAAGTTAGCAAAACTTTAAGTTAACGAAACCACGACTCCCTAACAGCAACGAGGGTTCATACGAGCCTGAAACAACGAGCTGTAACTACAAGCCGAGCGATCGTCGTGGTTGGTAGATACTACCGATTGTGTGTACAGTACACATACAGATCCTGTGTTCATAATGTGTGCGAAGGGTATGACCCAGAAATTTAACATGAACAGCAAGGTCATTCTAAACCACAAGCCTGCGAAACTTAAAGTTTATTCCATTCACATGGTGCAAAACTCCGACGGAGGACCACCCACTGCTCGTGGTTTCCGCCTTAACCACAAGCACGAGTCCGTTCATACGGGCTGAAACTACAAGATAACTACAAGTTAACTTAAAGTTTTGAAACTACAAGCGAAACTTAAAGTTTAGCTCCACTGTGAACGTAACTAATGCTGCCAAACTTTTGCTGTAGAGTGTCATTAATGATTCATGACTCTAGGCTTAAGAGATGCTCTGGAATTTCAGCTGCAATGCACAAAAGCAATCATTGTGCTCTGATATAATTACTGATACACACAGATTTTGTGGCCTTGATTTTTCTAAAAGTGAAAAAAAATAATTAAAAATTCAAAACATTGTTTTAAGAATAGTATTCAAACAAACGTCATAAAAATTACTCCTATTAAATTTGGCAACCTCCAACCTTACAATGTGAAATGCTCAGTCTGATACCAGTTATAACTTTTAAGTTATGAATAATTAAAAGTGTCAACTTTTTTTTTTTTAACCTAGTGCTTGCAGTGCCACTTTTGAACTAAAATTCCCGGTATTTCAGTTTCATACACTACTTTTGTTTAGCCAACCTCACTTTTCAATCACAAGACCATAAAGTTGAGTATGTAAGCTTTGATTTGATACCAAATTTGTAGTCATTTGCCAAATGTTGACAAAGATATAAGCATTTTTCCAAAAATTGCATTAAAAAGTGAATTTTCCTATTGACTTTGTACAGGTTCCGGCACCACCCCTTGTCTTCTAACTTTAGAATGTTATAACTCCAATTCTATATATCCTACGTCAATGAAACTTTGCAGGCAAATGGAAATGTAACAGACCTACAAAATGATACCAAATTTGTTGGAATAGCTTTTAGGGTTTTGAAAAATATCTAACATTACTTCAGCATGATATCATAAAGTGTAACAGCACCACCCTTTTGGGGGGACCAATTCATGACACATGACCATACTAGTACCAAGTTTGAAGTTAATGGCTCAAATTGTTCAAGAGATATTGCAATAACAAGGCTAAAAAAATGAAATTTCAACGTAAATGACCTCTATGACCTTTGACATTTGATCTAATTACCAGCAAAGCTTATCAGTATGTCTCATTATGATGATGCATACTAGTACCAAGTTTGAAGTTCATACTTCAAATGGTTCTTGAGATATTGCCAGAACAAGAAAGCGAGAAGGACAGATGGATAAACCGAATACATAATGCCTCAGGCACCACCTTCTGTGGGCGGAGGCATAAAAAACTGTATGGAATTGCTATACCTTTAAGCTACACAAACAAGAATCGAAAAGTATACTAACCCTTTTCAAACTTTTTATCAGAAGTAGTGACTGTTTATTTTCCTGATAACAGGGTATTAATGGCTACAAGTGTGATGGAGTGCATTATAGGCCTACACTATCTTGATCTTCCTAAGTAGAAGTAAATATACTAATACTGACATACTCTACTTATTAAACATCCCAAAGTTTGTGGGCAAGAAGGATGTTTAATTAGAAGTCATACCAGAACATGAAATCATACACTACAATGAAAGTACATGTAGCAGTTCTTACATGTCTGTTCATTAACTTAATCCAGAATTGCAAACATAATGCAATTTTGGACTTTGCATTATCTGTCTCATCTGGACAATTCTGTGCAATGTGTAAGGTACAATGAACATGTATGTTGTTTATCCACTTATTTCATCAAAAAGTAAAATAATCTTGATATGACTAAATGTTGACATATGATTTTTGGGGTATAAACCGTATAATTACCATTACTCAGTGGTCATATTAAAAGATTTACAATTTTGTGATGAAAAAAATGGACAAAAGACATATGTCGTGGGGACAAATTCCACAGACTCGCTCATTTAACATAAAACATACATGGGTACAACTTTAAGTGGCTGCAAAAATTCATTCATGATGATCTAGTTTTACAAGAAGGTTGAGTTCTGGGAAAGGTAACAAATAATTTGTGAGCTTTCTCATTCTTTTTATGTTAGTTTGGAAGATTATCATAGCAGAAATATCCCCTGGAAAGGATTGCCCTTCAAATGCCCTCACATTTAAAATATGACAAGAAACAGTGGAAAACATTTGAGTGTAGTCCCATATACACATTTCTGTGTGCAGTGCAGGTGACTCTCAGCAGGATTGAGTCAATTTCTTATCATTTTTGGTGATTCCAAAACCTTACAGCACACACCAATTCTTATGTGCTATATAATCAACCTTTCCCAGTTGCTTTGAGACAGTTTCCTTCACAATTCAATCTCGTAACCAGGGGCCCATTGCACAAAACTTGCGTTTGAACGCAACTCAGGAAAATCAAACGCAACTTTATTTTCAGCCAATCAGAAGTGCGCATTCAGGACTTGCGTTTGATACCGCAACTCTTTGTGCAATGGGCCCCAGAACTCAACTTTATCTTTAAAGATGAAGGTGAGTTCTTTCAATAAAATATGCACTGGAGCAAACATTGATGAATAATTTTGATACATGTACATTCTTATTTTGTTCTGTATCAATGAAACAGCAAAGTGCATTTATGCATTACATTCTGTCCAGATTTTGTATAGACTTTGAGGGAACAAATGCTAATTTTTCATGCAAAAGTCATCCATTTGTTCGCCTGAACCTAGCCACACAATTATCACCAAACATTACTCCCCTGCTCCAAACATGAGTTTAACATACACTGATATGTTTACATATATTTTGTTATCTGAAATGATATAATTTTTTACCATCTTTTCTCTCTCGTTTTCTTGTTGAAACAAAATATTGATGTACATTATGTCAATGATATCTAATAAAGTCAAGCACCCCCCCCCCCAATACAGCAAAGCAGATATAGCCTGATGCCAGCCTCTCCAATGCTCAAATAAATTCAAAGTTTCATACTGATGCAAACGAAACTTTGAAGTCTTTGGACCAAATCTGGACTGTCTTTAGGCCCACAAATCACAACACATGTTTCAAATGGGAACATATTTCATATGAAACTAAAAATTGGAATAACTGTCATCGCCAATTCATACCTCTTAACCAGACCTCAACCTTCCCTTTAATCTACATCTGATTGATTACATTTTTGTCAGTGTATGTGATTTTTTGTTTGAGAAGCTTCAGCAAATGAAGAGAGACTGGATATGACACCAGTGTAGCTGGAGTCACCTATCAAAAGCCCAGCTCAGCCATGATGCGATAAACTGCCCCCCAAAATAATACTGCAGTAAAGTAAATCCCATTTACTGGTAAATGAATGATAAAAAGGGGCACAAAAACTTGATGAGTGCAATTAAGGCCCCCTACATGTCCTCTGTAATTTGTGGTTTATAACAAACAAATGCACTTAGTTATTGCTTTTCTTTTTTTTTTCTTTATTTTTTTTTTTGGGGGGGGGTTTGATTCTTGGTTTCTTTTTTTTTTCAAGGTGATTACGACTGAATGAGGCTTCACAGAGGGCTGGAGGAGAAGAGAAATGTGACCAATGACCAGTAAACTGAGTAGATGTGTATGGAAACTATACTACATAGTACATGTATACACATTCCTGGTTTGGCTGGGCAAATTATTAACTTCTTGCATCTGCCATACATGTAGCTTGGGGGCTCAGGAGCAAAACTTGATTTCATGTTCTGCTTTAGTTTTGAACCCACCTTCATACAAGCCATTCAATCATCTTTGTCACTTGTCATGATTCTGGTGGAATCCAGTTATGATGGATAAGTGCTCACAATATTTTTAAAATAAACTAGTCAATCAATGCCAAAGTGAGATTTGCATGTAGAACTGTCCAGTGCTCTAATGTAATAAATTTAAAACCTTTGGTTATATATGACTGCATCAAACATGATACATTATTTTTTGGTATTCCATACATAGCACATGTCAACAAAATTCATGAATCACGATAAATGGCATGAATGAATCGTTGATATAATAACAAAATATTATGCAAAACACTCAAACCAATAACCCTGCCATCTTATATGGATTACCATCCTATGCATATGTCTAACCACCAGTACATTGAATTGGTTCTTGGGTGTAATTCACACTAATAGATACTAGCTAATAGATACATGTACATGTATGGAAATAATCTTCATTACAAACCAACCCTTTTAAAGACCAATGGTGACAGGTAGTTAGATGCCACACATATCGCAAAATAAGTGATGTATTTATAGGGGATCTCAATCCAAGTTTTTTTCTTAGTCTCCTCCGTTATCTTCTCACCATTGATAGCAGAGAGGATTCCCAGGATGATTGTTTTGAATGTGAGATGTGAAAGGCCCATCAGTGCTAACCCGATGAATTGTCGCAACACCATGAGAAGTACGCTGTAAGGGCCTGGCCATTTTATCCGTGGGGGTGGCAGTTCATCATACAAAGGAGGGATGCCCTGCTGATGGCATAACCACAGGGAAGAGTAGATGCCCGTTGTCACCCCCATGATGACGATGGTATCAGCCCGGGTGCTGCTCCAACCATCCTGAGTGGGGTAGATGATACTGAGAAAGAAGGCTGTTGCCATGGAGAATAGTGGAGCGTAGGGATGCGTGATCAGGAATGTGTCTAATTGCTCCAAGAATTGGAATACAATGGCCATCAAGATGGCTGTAATAATAATGCCCACGATGATATCCTGTACACCAAATAAAAACATGAAAGGAGACCATTACATCAGCCAGCAATAAAAAAGAAAAGAAAAATTGAATGGGAGCAAACATCACTTCAGATCCGGAAGAGGAAAAAAAAGGAACTAATATACAATACAAATAAAATATCGTTTTTTTATTGAAAAATATCCCCAAAGAAACAAAACAAAAAAAATATTTGTACACATCTTACTGACAATCTAAAACCAAATGAAGGTCCAACATATATGACTGTACACGTACATGTACGTGTACAAAAAAAAAAAGAATCAAAGAAACTTTCAAAGGGACGGGTAGGGTCCTAGAATGTGTGAAAATTGTGAAAACTTGCTTTCTGTAGTGGCAAGCACTGGTCTGCACTGGTTAAAATAATTGTAAAAAGCCATAGCCAAATGTTTTGTATTCACAAAGTGGCTAGTAATACCCATTTGCCAATCAGCCTTTTTGGGGTTGCCCCATGCAAGTAGACAGCAGGGGCAAGTCTAATTGTAAAGAACCCTTTTGTAAATAAAAATCTATTCATAACTGTTCAACACTCACAACTGTTCTATTGTACTGAAAACAACTGAAAAATGATCTTTATGGAATACATAGGGTTATTTTTGTGCGTAACAAATATATTTTGAAAATTAAAGGCATTGATTAACTTTGCCCAGGATTGAATAAAAAAATCACTGTTCCAGCTAATGCTGTAATCATAATTGCAAACCTTTAGCTCAGACAGGAATCGCCTGAGTTTTATAAGCTGATCGGCCGTTTATATATCAAGATATTTACGATTGAACATTGATGTCGGGATAGAGTACCACCAAACCCTAAAGAACTCTTACGGTTGGCATACCTCGCTCTATCACAGAATACCGTACAGGCTGGAAACCCACTCTGAAATCGCCAAGCGCTGGTGCTTGGTTTTTGTGACTGCAGCGAAGCGAAGAAGCCAAGCGACTTGCGCTAGCGATTGATCGCGATTTTCTCTTTTTTAGGATAGTAAACGGGTTCCATTTTCTCTCATACTTTCACATATCCTTAATTATATATGTAGTTAGAGGACTGCACACAATTCACTGGCATTTGAGCTGATTTTACAATTTTTCAGAAAGTTAATCTGAACTTTAAAGGAATATGATTATGAATATGAAATGGATGTACAAACTGCTTACCAGAATGTAGTGCATGCCCTTGTACAGTCGACTCATACACACCAGCAGAGTGTAGGAAGTGGCCAATAGAATTCCAACTTCTGGTGGATACTGGAAGGAGAAAAATAATGGAAGTGTGTACTAAATAAAATAATAAAAGAGTAATACATGTACCAGAGGGAAAAAATCTATAGAAATTCCTCTCTATACTTCCTATAAAACTGAACAAGTCAGTCCATCATTTATTAACTTTGTTTTAATTCCATGAGAGAGGGGGCGCAAACATGAAAGCATCAAATTTGTAATACAAATTAGTCAATTACATAAAATTTGAACTTTCACTTTGAGTAGGCTACACTCAGGTACTGTACTTATTACGATAATATATAAAGTAATCTGGATTCATACAGAGCTACATGTAAATAGGAAATAACATCACCATGCACTTTACAGATATATCAATACCCTGGGACAATTTGGATTCATACATTAGAAGTTTGCTACCAACTAATTATTAACCACTATATTGGCTGCAACTGATCCACTTTCCTAGTTCCAGGATTCTGGATCCATTCATTAACAAACTGAGTTTGAATAAAGTAAATGCTAGAAAAATGGTAATACTGCACCTGTAATGACTAGATAACAAATGGAATGGACACTTACAACAAAAATGGTACCAAAAGAAGCAAGAGGAGAAAGTTTACTATTATGCACCAATTTATTCCATGTTTACAGCTCCATCTTGAAACAACAGCCTTATAGGCAATTTAAATTGTGCAATTTTTCGGAAACACACTGTAATTGAAAGAGAAAAAACAATTAAAGGCTACTTATATCATACTTGTAAAAGAAAAAAGTAAATTTTACCCAGGTTAGACATTGACAAAAAAATGTACCTCAACCTTGCCCCAGGTGACAATTAAGAGTGTGAACGGAACTAAGGTTCCCACCATGGCGTGCGTTGAAGGCATCCCGTATTCTTGAAAGTATCGTCTTTCCATGGGAGCAGCTGGTGGTGAAAGAGGGCGTGGCCATCTGATAATCTGGAAAGAAAATGACAGAGCTAGAGAATAAGTGTCTTATACTTTTATTTTCTTTTAATTCCTTAAATAAAATAATATCATATCATATGAATACATGTAGAAGCAGGCCTGAGTGGCAACTGATGCCATGTAACACAAGTATAAGTCCTAGCAGCCAAACGAACTTAATACAATCATTAACTGCATAACCATAACTTTCCTTGATCCAGAAATTGCTGTACATGTAGTAGATTTGAAGATCTCTAACTTTGGCATAAAGGAAAGGTTGAGGTCTGGGAAAGGTGAAAAATAATGGCATTATCATGAAATCTGTCACTGGTCCATTCACTGTAATTCATTTCAGTGACAGCATTCCACTCCCATAAACTTTGTACAAAATGCGAACACACACACGGAAAGAGAGGTGACAGATTTCACGATTAGGCCAAAATAATTTGTGAGCCTTCTCATATCTTTTTATGTCAGTTTGGAATAAGATCATAGTAGAAGGCACTTATCCAATGAACAAGGTTATAATATAATGGTAGAAGGGTCCCCTGAAAATGATTGCTCTTCAAATGCCCTGATATTTTTGGAATATTACAATTACCATGACAAGAAATAACTGAAGTGTTCTGTGCTGTGCATGTTCTTTTCTTCAGCAAGATTGAGTCAATTTCTTATTCTTTTAATGATTCCCAAATCTCAAAGAATACGCCAGTTCTTGTGTAGACACTATCAACCTTTCCCAATTGATTTTGAGACTGTTTCTTTCACAATGTAATTGTATGACATAGAAAATTGATCTAGATCTACATTTTGTACACTTATTTTTCTTAAACATGTGAAGATTTACATCGATCATTGATTCAAAAAATGTGTAATACATTGTTAATGTTAAAACTTAAATAAACTGATTTTTAAAAAATAAGACTGAGTTGGAAAAATCACAGATCACCTCCTTGCTTGATTGACCAACATACATCAACAGTCCCCACATAAGAATCACTCTGCGAATAACCCATGACGATATATTGAAGAACCAGAAGGGGTATACAGTGTAGTAAAAAATATCATCTCCTAAAGAGGCGCCGAAAGCGAAAAGGTAATACCAAAATCTGTTGTGCACGCGATATTCAACTGGCGCCTCCAACCTAGTGGCGTTGGGGTCACCAAGCCGTCGATTCTCCCCGGAACTTCCCGGGTCTTGTAAAGACTGATTGCGGACATCCTGCTGCGGTGAATTACGCCTGTGAGATAATCCGTTCGTTAGATCACTGTGCGACTTTTCCTTGAGATCATTTGGTTTGGAATTGGGCGCTTCCTTTTTGATATCTGCGACTGGAACACATTCTAATCCAAAAAATAGCTGGATTTTCGCGACCGTTGCAGAGTTGTATAGCCACCCCTTCTCCAGTTCCATTTTGCTACACCACGATCACCACTAATGACATGTATTATTTATTACGTTTTTGGTGCATGCACGCGCCAATAATACATTTACGGACCGTCTACCACCTAGGGGCCGAACACACCAGGTTATCGTTGGGCGCGACGCCGTTACGTTAGTACTGTACCGTACACGTAACGATCGTCGCGTTGGTACCCCGTATATGCTGCAATGTGACGGTACCTGCACCCTTCCGGATCGGCCTCGTCCGAAATCTCGACCTCACAGCGGATAATATACAAAGACGGGCTACTCTTCCTAGCACTCGTTGCATACTTTGAGAATGAACAATGTGAGTGTGTGTGAGTGCATGTCGAGCAGTAACTAATCTCTTCATAAGTTTCGTGGGACAATCCAGTTGACCGAGCTGTAGCTAGCTCTTCGCAGGGATGTCATGGTACTGTGCTGGATATTCATCTGATTCGCACTAGCTCCTTGTTGAAAACATGCTAAAGATTATCAACTCCTCCTTTCGACTGGCTAATTTTATCACTGAAGTTCCCAGAGTATTGTCGCGTTCAATTCATCTTACTAGAGAAATGGGTGGAAATCGTGTGGCTGTGGTAAGTGAGTTTATGTGCCTTGGATGGTCTGCTGAGCCTGAGCCCGGGGGGGGGGGGGGGGGGGGGGGGGGGGGGTCACTCGACCCAAAAAGTGGTAGATATGTGCCGCTGCGCTGGCAAGACAAAAATAGGGGGCTTCGGAACAAGCATATCATGAAAAGGATGGTCTTCGGAACTCTTAACATTTTGGAAAAAGAGGGTCTTTGGAAAGTTCTGAATTACAATATAATGCTACAAAACTGGGGCCTGTTTCTCGAAACCAACGACAAGACAGTCATAACTTTATCCGCCAACTACGGAGATGTCCATGATCTTCCTAAACTGTTTCACAAAGAGCTAACTAGCTAGCCATCTCATGATATCGATACTATCGGTGAGAATAGGAGCCGACACGTAGCCTTGGTTGCAACTAGTACTCTATATTTTTAAAAGCTAAATTTAACTCAACTGCAAATATTTGAATGAATTAGGAAATAAAAGAAAATAGAAAATGTAGAAGGGTATGATAGATGCCAAACACTTTTTTTAATTATGTAAATTACATGATGGATTCACTTGTAAAATGAAAAATATGAGTTATTGATTTCATGATCGGTGAGCCAGTTTTTACGTTGGATAGGTACCCCCCGGATGTCGTCATTTGATAGTTTGTCAAAATAAACCCATATATTTTCATTGTAATAATGATATGCTTTGAATGTTTTACATAATGTTTTGGGGCTTGATCATGATATGGAAATTACAAAAATATTCATTTTATAAGTTTAAACACGTATATTTCAAAGTATTCATTTTAAAAATTATTGATATAATCTGTGTTTACACTGATATGGGTCTGAAAACCAGAGAATATGCCGTTGACTATGGCTGGCCTACAGTGTCATATTACAGTTCCCGCGTCAGATTTTAGTTCACCAAATAAATCTTTACAGAAATCAATTACGAAGATCGCCCAATTATTTGTTTTCACCCAAAAGCAAATTCTTAACTTCGGGATCGGGATTTAGCTAGGGTCTATATATTTCTTGTATGGAAATGTTATACAATGTAGATCTATGCCAATTCCAAAGTAGATCCTCCCACTAACAAGGTTTTAAAGCTTATATTATTAATACCAGTACAGAGTATTGGTATTAATAATATAAGCTCTAATACTAGTACAGAGTATTGTCGTGTAGCAAAAAAGAGGGGTAAACTCAATTCACATGTTCGTAAATGGAGATTTGATTTGTAATTGTTGTGCTTGTCTGCCTATACATGTATATTGAGTAAAAATGTATGTTTGCTGCTCCTTTTTTCTTAATGCAATATTAATAATAATAATAGTGAGTCCTTGTATAGTGCACATGCCTGTCAGACTTGACACTCCTGGCGCTCCACAATTATTACCCTGGCTTTAGCATGGCTGCACTTACGGCACTCTAGCATTTCAAGTCCTGAATTAATTCCTGCCAGGTACCCATTTTCCTCACCTGGGTCAAGTGTGGCAAATGTATGTAGATTAATGTCTAGTCTATTCTATTCTTCTTCTTCTTCTTCTTCTGTTCTCTTCTATTCTTTGTGATTCTGTAATTTTTGTTGATTTTTTTTTTTAATCATATCTTGATGATATTGATTGTTATGTCAGTTTACTTTTAATAAAAATGGAAAGAAAAAAAAAAGGACAGTGGAGAAGTAACCACCCTGTATAGTCTAGATTTCTAGACTCGTATCCGCTTAAATCCAGGGAGCACCGCCACACCGCGCTCCCTGGAGTTAGTATCCACTGTGCATGCACCAAGTTAGAAAAGGGGTCTAGCAATGGCGTGTCTAGACAAGATTCTACGTCACTTTTTAAAAGTCGTCCGTTCATGCTTTTCAGCCTTGGTTCTCAGGTCCTCAGATTCTCAGTTTCAGGTAGAACTGCCTTTTTCAATTGTGAATATTATTGCCGTCTTTTCTTTGGACGTCTTTTCTGTGGACATCTTTTCTATGGATGGTACCACTTCCAGTGTATTGAGGCACTTGCACTAAACCAGTGAAAAAAATAAGCGTGGGCTAAGGGCGATTAACCCCCAAAACTCTTGAAAAAGCCACCGTAAAGGAAAAAAGAGCCACCGTCAAACAATATTTCCGCCCATGGGTCATAGTGCATTAAAATCTCTGAATACAATAGGTGGACTTCGAAGTAGCCCTCGCGAAAGAAATTTTAATTTTCATACTGCACTAAACACAGGGTTGACACCCTACTCTTTGCGAGAAGTATAGCATATTAACGTGCATAGGGTTTGACTCTCCTACACACGGGGCCTCCCCTAAACTCGAGCCTGCATCGGGAACAGAGGGGAGGGTACACTGACACACAATGCAGCGACAATCTTTTTTAATTATTCATGCAGCTCATAGTTTGTTTACTATTACCCTTTGTTTTTCTGGTTTCGTTTTTTTTTTTCTCTCAGGCACATTCTAGTAGTTGCAATACCTTTACCTTTGACCTTTAACTTCCTGAGTTTCTGGAAGAATCCTGTGGTCTCAGCTGTCAGGCTTCTGTAAATATTGGTGAAAACTAACTTTTCTCATTCATTTTTGCTTCTTACTCTTACATGTGTAGGTCTTGTCAGGATCAGGAGTATATGATGGCAGTGAAGTCCATGAGGCTTCAGCGTAAGATTTTTTCTGTACTTAAGTATAACCATTACTAGTCAAAAAGGTGCTGCACTTAACAAGGCATACTTGTGCAATCATTTGGTATAAAATAGTACTACAGGGGATGTCAGCCCAATCCCCTGAAAGAAAACATAAGCAGAATATGAAGAGTAGACCTCTTTGCATTTTTTTTTTTGTATTGATAGGTTCGCTTTTAATTGTCTTCACAGTTTTGATGTATTGAAAAAAAAAATTCCTATTCACTTTTTTTAAACACATACAGGGTGTGTTGAAAACTTGGCATTGGTACAGTATGTTGATATTTCACCCAAGTAAGTTCCATAAAAATGAAACATTATTTGCTATCAGTTCCTGTTTAAATGTAGGATGATTTTTCTTGTTGAGAAGTTCATGCTATCTTGTTGAACTAGATACTGTTTATAGTTGAATATCTTTTAGCTTTGCTCAGTGTAGACACTGAATTAAATTTAGTTCACAAAATAGAAGTAATTTCAATATTTCACCCAAACAACAATACTGACCAGACCATGTCAATTTGTTTTTCCTCCATTTTCCAGAGTATGGGTGCACCTGAGTCGGGCTGGAGCTGATGTCTCTTTCTTTGCTCCTGATGTTCCTCAGATGCATGTCATCAACCACACCAAGGGAGAGCCAAGTGAAAATGAAACAAGGTACCGTTAACACAAGGTAGTAAATGATTGTTTGTATTCCGTATTAGCTGCTCAGCATAGACGATAGGCAACAATCGACCAGTTGTTCTCAGATCGCTACAGAACACCTGTCCAGTACAGGATTCAACTTCAAGGCTAGAACCTTTCCTGGGCCCAGTTTCATAAAAACTTCTTATCAATAACAACTGCCTCATTTCTGTGACAAATTTGATCTCAGCCAATCAGATTCAATGAATTCAGTATCTTATAACAATTATTGTTATTTGTTATTGATAACAAGTTTAATGAAACAGGGCCCTGATCTTTAGGAGTACAGGGTTCTGGTAGAAGGCAGCAGACAAGAAGGTTCATCTAGTTTCCTCCTCATAGTCACACACAGGTTGTCCATCATCATTGGAAAAAAAAAAACTGTGTGCAAGTTTTAACCAACATATCCAAAGTCTGGCCTTTTCTTCTCAGAACCCATGATTACCAACAGTTCAAATTACTTGTTATGTATGAAATTATATCTGTGGATGGAATCGACCTTAAAATACACTACTGTTGCTGCACTTAACAAGTCTTTTGCAAGCTTTTGGGCAGTAAAAAGCAAACATAAAATTTTAAAACTTTAGTAAACTGGTCTATCTATGATAAGATTTAGTCTGTTTTATGGAATCTTCATAACTAGTTTCCATGTTGGTTCAAATGACTTCAACCAGGCCAGTCTTCCCAAGTGCTTGCCAATAAATTTGCAATTTTTTCTTATTCCTGTCCATCCATATATGATGTCCTTTGTTACTTCTGACCAAAGAATTTCAAGCAAATGTGGATAATGCAATGTTCATTAAAGGTACACCTTTTAGATTTGGGTGTTCCATAAAGAAATAATATTTCGCAGTGAAAGACCTTTTAAACTAAATTATGCATTACTTGTGAGAATGACTTTTTTTCCCTAAGTGTATGAGATAGAATTCACATTTGCTGTGTCTAGGTGTTGAAGCAATATGATGCACAACTGAATTCATGTTTCTGTTTTGAACATCCAATTTTTAGGAATGTACTGGTGGAATCTGCACGTATTGCTAGGGGAAATATCTCTGCTCTCTCTGGGCTCAGCAGTGGAAACTTTGATGCTATTGTGTTCCCAGGTGGATTCGGTGCTGCTAAAAATCTGTAAGTTTGTATAAATATATAGCCACCCAAGAGGATGCATTGAAATAGGGGACTTGATTTTCTTTTTTAACGCTTTCGAGACAATTGACCACATTTTGTGGTTTGCATTAATAACTTTTGATTCAGAGCCCTAAAAAATACACCAGATGCATGAGTAGAAAGAACTGTGTCCATTTTTGTTGCATGACTATGTTGCCTTTGATGCCAGGAAGTTTAAAAAGGAGAATAAGCTTTCAAATCCTAAAATTTGGCAACATGTTGAGAAGTTCAAAATCATTTTTTTTAAATAAAAAATTGGTCATTATTTCAACTTCTCCAACAAAGTTCCTAACCATGTACGTTGCTTTCAAAGACATAACATATTATTAGAAACCATGTAGCATTAAAAACAGAATATTATTGTTGCCAGTTTGAAGAACAAAATGTGATCAATTTATCCTTTAAATAATTCCTGTCCTGAAAGAGTTAAGGGGTGTGTTTTTAGGAAACTGTCAACTAATATCAAAAGGGTCATCATACTGCACACTTCAAAGATTAATAGTTGATATTGGACTTGGTGGTCATTTATCAAACTTGGATCCTTGTTGTTTAAAGTAGATATTCAAAGCAAATCACAAATATGCTCAAAAATGTATCTCTAGAAACTAGAAAGCTTGCAGATGGTAATCGTATAAGTTTTACGTTAACTGCGTGTTTGATGATTAAAAAATAACACAAATAAAAACACTTCTCAGCATCTGGGATATCCGAGCGATTTGCCAGAAATATACCAATGTTTTCATGACGTCACATCAGGTGCCAATCCTGCCTAAGCAGACGACGTCCTATATCAAGTGAATGTAACTGCAATGCAATTATTTTTAAATTATAAAGAGTTTGGTGTGTTTCACCATGACCGTATTTCACATCATTCTAAAAGGGAAGTGAAACCGTTTCTAGTAACTAAAATCTTTTGTTTGTAAAAAGTCATGATAAGGGTCAATGATCAATCAAAGAAATCACACTTTCGAATTGTAAAGCCCGCTGAATTATAACATGGATGGTATTCGTTCCCTCTTGAAACGCCGAAATGCCGCGGTGCATGCAGCTGAAAATACAATGGCATCTTATTTTGTTTACAAGCAATTGATTCCTTTATTTTTTTAACGCTGCATTTTTCATCAAAATAATACCATGCAGGAAATTTAGAGTGAGGCAACAAATAAACATTTATACTGACGCTAGCGAAGTAAGAGAAATAAGTGAAGATGAGATGACAAAACAGGCACTGAAAATGTGTAAGATGTTATGGGGCATCGTCTGCTTAGGAAGGATTGCTCCCCGGTATGACGTCACATATCTCAGCAGCGTTCAAAGAGCTCTATAGGTGCTATAGCGGGGCTGTGTTATATCATTTTATAATTGATAATAATCATTACTTCAAATGTTTCCAAGCGTTGAATTTTGATGAACCTTGTTCAATCTAAGCTTCACCTATGCAATAATAAAAATTAAATCAATATTCAAAATCAATGAAATTCTACTTTAAGAAAAAGGATATGTAGCTGTAAGTGGAGGCCATTTCTAAGGACATCTTGCTTGTGTTAACGTCTTATTAAACTTGAAACTTTAAGATCAAATACAAGTCCGTAATTGGCATTTCTGGTTGTATTTATTGGCTACTCTTGACAAGATTGACCCTGAGTTCAAAGTAACAACTGTATATTAAATTTGTGTGTAATAGAAATTAGAAAGAGATATGTAGAAGTATGTGAGCAAAAATACAATGATAAATGACTTCAAGATGCCTTTAATCTCGGCAGTGAACCAACTTTCAAACTGTTCATAATACAGGAGTGATTTTGCAGTGAATGGGACAAGCTGTACGGTAAACACAGATGTAGAACGAGTCCTCAAGGAATTCCACCAGGCCAAGAAACCTATCGGGTAAGACAGAAAACTTACTCTGGTTCGCTTAGCGTGGTCGGGAGATAGACCTCTGGGTCAAAGTTATGAAATTCAACCCTTTACCTTCTCAGGTAGCCAAGCTGGTGCAACCAGTGTATCCAGTCAGTGATTATAATATCATGAATATAATTATATATGCCTACATATTTACCCAGTACAATATCAGTACATAATGAACCTAGTGTTTTTATGGTTATGTTTTAATTTGCTACAGATCATTTACATCAGTGGTATCAAATACCCCCGAATCATCCCAAGGATCCGAAAAGTATTATGATTAGCTATGATGTCTGTATCCTGGCTGGCATGCCTGCCTGTGGAAGCTTTTCCTTAATACCTCTCAGTGATTATATGCTCTTGGTTGAATCTCAAAATTTAGAAGACTAGAAATATAGAAGAATTTTTGAAATATCATGCTGCAAAATATTGAAATCAGATGGAATCTCAACATGAAATATGTACAAATTCATGAAAGTTTGCGATAAAGTTTTAGTTTCAGAATATTCTTCACACTGTATGTTTTTTAATGAAAATGGGATGATGATGATGACGATAATGATGAGGATGATCAATATTTTTTTTACTCCTTTGTAGCCTCTGCTGCATATCACCTGTCCTTGTTGCCAAGGTCATTCCAGGTTGTAGTGTAACAGTTGGCCATGATTCAGAGGAAGGAGGGAGGTGGCCATACGCTGGAACAGCTAAAGCAATCCAAGAGATGGGATCCCAGCATGTCACCAAAGATGTCACTATATCCTTTCAGTCAAGATAGTTTTACTTTCAATTTATTTACTTTTTACCTCAAAATAAAGCTCTATCCCTGGTCTAATGCCCCTGTCCTTTAAACTAGGAGGGGCAAGAATTATTGTGCCAGGATTATTTGGTATTATGACCGTCACTCAGTCTGGAATGGGGACGACAAGCTCAAAATTAGTGGTTGTCATGGACTGCCTGTTTGACAAAGAATGAGGGGAACTTGTGAACACTTAAGTGTCTCTAGTTAACAAATGCGGACTAAACCACTCTGAGATATGTAATATTTAATTACTAATTCGTAAGTAAATAACAAAGATATACATTTCTAAAACTTTTATACTGCAAAGTACACATAGCTCAGTACCACACTTGTTAACTTCATAATGATCCAAAACTATGTTTCAGACAATTCCAAAAGTTACCTAGTGTTTTTAATTTCATGTAATGTAAGCTGAGCAATATGTTAATTGTTCATTGAATGTAAAACATTGGCCCTATCTTTCAGCATCTTATAATGAGTTGCTCTTTATTTGAATCGATGACAATGTGGATTGTTAACAGTCACAACCCTTTACATGAGAGATTGTAAGTTTGCCATTGGATGGTGAACTTTCCGTCACTTAGGATCAGTCACATGTCTCTATAAAATAGGGCCGTTTTCCTCTCTCTAGATATTGATGTTGATAACTTGATAACATATGTACATTAAAACTCTTCCTTGACTGTCATTCTTTGTTATTCACGAAGCTCATGTCGATGAGGAGAACAAGATTGTGACAGCGCCTGCATTCATGTGTGAAACCAAGGTTCACGAGATCTTTGACGGCATTGGAAGTATGATCAATGGAGTCATGAAACTTTGCTGAATGGAAATGATATCTTTGCGTAAAATGACTGTGTAATGTAATTTCCTCTTTTGTGATGTTCTTCATTTATTCGCCGGGAAATAATTTTCATGGTATTTCATCGCTTGCCTTTGTTTGATCTATTCCGGTAAACCATCATCATTTTCAGCAGCTTGGTAATTGCATGTTATATCAAAACGGTCTTTTGATATCTGATATTAAAACACCT
Source organism: Heliocidaris tuberculata (assembly GCA_025618425.1). Taxonomy (NCBI): domain Eukaryota; kingdom Metazoa; phylum Echinodermata; class Echinoidea; order Camarodonta; family Echinometridae; genus Heliocidaris; species Heliocidaris tuberculata. The sequence goes on from CM046847.1 coordinate 29,945,628, forward strand.
GCAAATATGCTGATTTTTAATGCACATACTGCCACTGTCTATGTGTGCAGACAAAATTATCCTACAGAATCACCACAACAAACAAAAGCAACCAGGGGAGCGTTTCATCAAGCGTTTTGTCAGTGATTATTACTGACAAATTTGCTCTCAGCCAATCAGATGCAAGGATTTCAGTAGCTTATAACAGTTGTCGGTAAAAATCACTGACAAAATGCTTGATGAAACGCTCCCCTGGTTTCAATAATCCAAATGCTGGGGAGCATTTCATCAAGCGTTTTGTCAGTGATTTTTACTAACAAATTTGCTCTCAGCCAATCAGATGCAAGGATTTCAGTAGCTTATAACAGTTGTCGGTAAAAATCACTGACAAAATGCTTGATGAAACGCTCCCCTGATTTGATAAACTCTTGCTTGTGCTTACTTAGGAAATGCTTCCTGGCAATTCCATAGTAACATACTTTCACTAGAATGCTAGCTCTCAACATTTAAACCTGTTTGCTAGAAATGTGTAAGCACTTTAGCTGAAGGTTTGCCTCCAAGAGCTTCATTTGATCAAGATTTTAGTTTGCATCTCTCTAACCAATTTTTTGTTATTTTATGTGGTTTTGACAAGTTATGATGATCATTAATTGTATGATTGGAGTGGCATTTCTTTCTTTCACTACATTATCATGTATGATAATCATCATAACATGTTGTTATGATAACTTGTTGTTAGAACAGAGTTGACAATCATGGTGTAAAATCTTTGTTAAGAACCATGAATTGTAAAATATATTCATGAAAGGGCTCTGAAATTAATTTAGTGGATTGCTACTTTTGAAATCGAAATTCCACATAAGTCTGTAAGTTATGATAGAACTCATAATTTGATAAACTTAACTAGTTTATTTTACATACCACTCTTTTTATGATTTTTTAATCATCAGAATTTACAGTGAAAGGATTAATTTACATTAGAATGCAATATTCATATCAGTATTTTATCCAAAGTTTCAAATGATGAAAAAGAAGAATGCATTGCCTGAATGGAAGATATCAAAAGAAAGTATAGTGCATAACACTGCAAACAGTGGTATTTATGATCTGCGCTTTGTTCCTGAAAATCCATAGGACATTGTGAAAATGTAACTTTAAAAGTTCATGATATTGAAATCATATTTTATTCTGTGTTACTTGAAAAAATATTAAAATTCACTTGTAAAGTTTGAATCTTTGCTGTGCCTTTTGGGGTTCTTTATATGAATATTGGTAAAACTGTCAGAGTGGTACTTGCCTTAATGATGTATTCTATGTGACTTTGTATGATGTAAGGTTTTTCTTCAGTTAGTAAAGAATGTGGTCTGTGTTAAAGGCCAAGTCCACACTAATATCAAGTTGATTTGAATAAATAGAGTAAAATTAAACAAGCATAACAGTGAAAATTTCACTGAAATCGGATATAAAATAAGAAAGTTACGGCATTTTGAAGTTTTGCATTATTTCATGGAACAGTGATGTGCATAACATGGGCGGCATGCAAATGAGTGAACCGATGATGTCACACACTCACTTTTCCTTATGTATTTTATTTTATGAAATTTCAAATATTTTAAGTTTTAAGATGGGGATAATCAAGAATCTCTCCCTTGTATCAAAATAAGTTACAATAATGATGATTTTACATGTTCCGTAAGGAGTCGAATCATGTTTTACATTATTGAAGCAAAAAATTGAAATATATATTTCATATAGTTCACACATTATCAGTTCACTCATTTTGCATACCGCCCATGTTATGCTTATCACCGTTTCAAGAAATAACGCAAAACTTCAAAATGCCGTAACTTTCTTATTTTTAGAACTCATCCTAGTTAATAATGTGGATTCTCTGGGTCTTTTACTACGGAATATCGAACATCATATTTATCAAATCTATCTGGAAAAAAAAACTAGGTAGGATTTTTTATTCACTCGTTCTGCCCCTTTAAAAGGCAAAGGTAGATCTAGTTCCTTTCTGTGTGCTCTAGATCGAACGTTGGACTAAATGTTGGCCTAGATTTAATTTCAGACCTATATGAACATATTACCTCATAACACCTGTAAAATTACACTTCGAATGATGCCTACTGACTTTATTTCTCACGGCTAATCCCCCAAATTTCCCGTATCTAGCATACAAGTAGCAACACCAGCACCAACACCGAACGTGAAATGAAAATTTCTTAATCCCTAGGGTATAGTGTTAGTGAACAGAATTTTGTACATGAAATTAAACACTGGCTGCCGAGCTCGGTTCAGCAGACAACATCTGACAAAAATTAAACACCGGCAACCGGAACTACGTCAGAAAATCAGAGGTCAACACCTAACACCGACTGATTTTTTTCTTGTTTCATAGTCGGTGTTAGATCATGATTTCGCGGCAAAATAAACACTAACCACAAACACCAACACCGAGCGTGAAATCACCCAATGTAGATTTCAGTTTTGACCCCATAGTATAGTATTACAACTACTCTGTAGCACCGCCAAGGCGTGGGTCTACCGCCTTTGACGGCCCCTCTGTTTGTTTGTTTGTTTGTGTACAAGATAACTAGAGAACGGGGGAACGGATTTGCACCAAATTTTCAGGGATTGTTTGGATAGTAACAGGAAAGAATCGATTAGATTTTGGTGATGATTGGTTGATCCCTGCGAATTCTGTGAGACTTTCTAGTTTTGTCTCTGTAGTATATGTAAAGATCACCGTTTCGGAGCCGATACCGATATCCCAACAAATCGCATCGATAGCTTAACACTGGTAATGGCGTCAGCACCATTCTCAACGAAGAAGAAAAAAATGTTTTTAACTACTGAATTATTAGTCTAGAATATCGTAAAATTGCCCGAGTAGTCCGGTGATTCTAAAAGCAATCCTTATTTGATCTAGAGACCGGTAAGAAACTTCACAGAAATGGATAGTATTGATAGGAACCAAGGGCGTAGGCTGGTTTGGGCATGGGGAGGTGCACATCTTGGGGAGGTGGAACTAAAGTTTAGAAAATTAGAATAGATATCACATCACAAGCAAGCTTTTCCTGGACGATACAGTGTAGGTTATGTAGGTGTTTAAGTATTGTTCAGAAAATTATAAAGCTTGTGATTTGGTACCTAGCCTATAAGCTGCTTTGTTAATCAAATGATTGCTTACCTGATGTCAGTAATCATTCAATCAGCAAAATATCATTCAACAAGTCGAAACTATTTCCAGTAAAAACATTTACTCTTGAAGATGGCTGGTTTTATTTTAATTTAAATGTCGATTTAATCTCAGCTTATGCTGAATTCTGTCAGGCCACATTGCCTCCTTGATTACAACATATCTAAATCCAAGATTATGATGCCTAGGAAGGTTCATAATGTTAGTTTTAAATATACTAATAATGGTCAAGGGTTACAATGTACATCAACTGAGAAATACTTGGGTCTTGTGATAAATAACACTTAAAATTGGAATGATCATTGTACCGAATTACATGTAAATTGCAATAGACCTTTTTGGTACATAATACGGAGGGACTGCGTTGACTGACCAAAACCAGTTTTAAAAACCCTTTACAGAATCTTTAGTACGCTCATGTTTGGATTATTGTTGCACAGCATGTGATCCATACAGAAACAAAGCGGTAGCCAACTGATTGTAAAGATTTTAAAAAACGTTATACGTAAGAATGTTGAACAAAGACTGGAGTAGTACATGTAGTTACAACACTTTGTTACAAGAATTTAGTATGAATACATTAGAGAGTAGACGAAGGTTCCTCCAACTTATTTTTTTAGTGTTATAAGCTTGTTAATGACATCACAGATATAGGACGTAATAACATGTGCAAACCTGCGAACAGAATTGGAAGAACAGATCATCATAACTTAAAGATGCATGTACCCAGAACAGCAAGAACAGATTATTATTATATGAACTCATTCTATCCGAAAACTACAAACGACTGGAACAAACTCCCTAAAAGTATAGTCAACATGAAAACTCTTGGCTTGTTTCAAAAAAGTGTTAAAAACCACCTCAACCTGCAGAGTTAAAGGCTAAGTCCACACTAATATCAAGTTGATTTGAAAAAGTAGAGTAAAATTAAACAAGCATAATGCTGAAAATTTCATCAAAATCAGATGTAAAATAAGAAAGTTACGAAATTTTAAAGTTTCGCTTAATTTCACAAAACAGTTATATGCACATCCTGGTCGGTATGCAAATGAGGGAACCGATGATGTCATCCACTCACTATTTCTTTTGTATTTTATCATATGAAATGTGAAATATTTCATTTTTTTCCTCATTATGATGTGAAACAAAAATTGATTCCTCACTGAACTTGTGGAATTGTCATTGTTGTAACATATTGTGATTCAAGGAAGAGCTTCCTTATTGTCAAATCTGCAAAAATAGAAATATTCTATAATTCATATAATAAAATACAAAAGAAATAGTGAGTGTGTGACACCATCAGCTATCTCATTTGCATATCCACCGTGTTATGCATATAACTGTTTTGTGAAAATAGGCGAAACTTTAAAATGTCAAACCTTTCTTATTTTACATCCGATTTTGATGAAATTTTCAGCATTATGCTTGTTTAATTTGACTCTATTTATTGAAATCAACTTGATATTGGTGTGGACTTGGCCTTTAATTTTAAAAAAACCTATCACTGCATAATATATATCACCATGCAACTCTGTGCTTGAAATGTTACAATCATAAAAACCATGACTGCACTTTCAACCAATCAGATGTTAGGATTAGGAAAGATTCTTAAAGTGAGGTATATAAAGGATACTGAAGTCAAGCGGGCTTTCTGGGCCCGGGGGGGGGGGGGGGGGGGGGGGGGGGGGGGCACTCAGAGACTGAGTGAAGTGGTACCCATGCCGGGTACCCATGCTTGTCAAAAAAAAAAAAAAAGTCGAATGAAAGGATCAGATGACGTCTTTGGGGGAAAAGGGGTGTTTTTCAGTCTTACATTCGACGGTTTTGAGAAAACGGGGTGTTTTTCAGTCTTACATTCGACGTTTTTTTTTTTTTCTTCTTCTTTTTTTAGAAAAATGGGTGTTGTACAGTCTAACATTCGACGTTTTTTGAGAAATAGGCGTTCTTCGACATTTGTTGGTACATTTTCCTACGCCATTTATGCCTTTTAAGGGTATATTTTACAATATCCTTTTAGAGGTAGAATTTGACACCAAGAATTACTTCCTTTTGGGTCCAGTTTTGAGGTGCTTAGACGAGCATGGGTACCACTTCAGTCCGCGAGTGACCCCCCCCCCCCCCAGGTTCCGGGGCGTTTAAGTAATCTCTGTTTCGGGCGTCAGTTTCGGGTGTTATAGGTGCGAAAGGGTTTTAATTAACTATAAGTCTCGCGGTACTGTCGTCATGAGACAAGAATGGATTTGGCCGACCTCTATGGATGGCCTGACTTTTAGTATAAGGTTTGGGGCAGAAATCAAGACTAATAATTGTTTTACAGAATGTTTCGGATCATGTGCCCCCTTGTTTTTGAAGCTGTTGAAAGGAGGAAAAAAGTTTTTTTTGTTTGTTTTTTTTTCAGGGGCGGAACTCCTATGCCTCCGCGGGGGGGGGGTGCACGTGCACCCAGTGCACCCCCCCAGCCTACGCCCTTGGGAACAGTAAGTTTAGATTTAATTTCTCTCGAGTTTCTCACTTGGAGCAGAAAATGCTGCGGTAGCCAATATGCAGCTAGACGCCGGATCGGACGGCCCAGCGCGTACATGGCTAACGGCCAAATTTCGGGCATCAGGTCATATAATAATGTGGATTCTCTGGGTCTTTTACTACGGAATATCGAACATCATATTTATCAAATCTATCTGGAAAGAGACCGGTAAGAAACTTCAAAGAAATGGATAGTATTGATAGGAACAGTAAGTTTAGATTTAATTTCTCTCGAGTTTCTCACTTGCAGCAGAAAATGCTGCGGTAGCTAATGCAGCTAGACGCCTGATCGGACGGCCCATCGCGTACATGGCAAACGGCCAAATTTCGGACATCGGCTCAGATTAGCCGTAAAGTTTAATTACTTTGCGTTGTGATTGTTGATTTAGAACTCATCCTAGTTAATAATGTGGATTCTCTGGGTCTTTTACTACGGAATATCGAACATCATATTTATCAAATCTATCTGGAAAAAAAACTAGGTAGGATTTTTTATTCACTCATGGCGCCCCTTTAAAAAGCAAAGGTAGATCTAGTTCCTTTCCGTGTGCTCTAGATCGAACGTTGGACTAAATGTTGGCCTAGATTTAATTTCAGACCTATATGAACATATTACCTCATAACACCTGTAAAATTACACTTCGAATGATGCCTACTGACTTTATTTCTCACGGCTAATCCCCCAAATTTCCCGTGTCTAGCATACAAGTAGCAACACCAGCACCAACACCGAACGTGAAATGAAAATTTCTTAATCCCTAGGTATAGTGTTAGTGAACGGAATTTTGTACATGAAATTAAACACCGGCTGCCGAGCTCGGTTCAGCAGACAACATCTGACAAAAATTAAACACCGGCAACCGGAACTACGTCAGAAAATCAGAGGTCAATACCTAACACCGACTGATTTTTTTCTCGTTTCATAGTCGGTGTTAGATCATGATTTCGCGGCAAAATAAACACTAACCACAAACACCAACACCGAGCGTGAAATCACCCAATGTAGATTTCAGTTTTGACCCCATAGTATAGTATTGCAACTACTCTGTAGCACCGCCAAGGCGTGGGTCTGCCGCCTTTGACGGCCCCTCCAGTTATAAATATCTTTATTGAAAGTTCAGGTGATTCACTTGATACCATATTATGAACATTTTAAAAATAGAATTTCTTGCATGGAAGGCTCAAACGTCAAAATAATGTTGATAATGGAATTATTCAGCGAATGTCTTTTAACTTTTGTCTTCCAACCTAGATTTGGGAGTACGTGGGATGTGAAATATGTATCTTCTTCCTTTTTTTTTTTTTTTTTAGTAGAATGTGATAAAAATGGTTTTTATTTTACTGGATAGGAGCCTGTACTGATAACCGAAGATACAAGTTCGGGTAACTCACGTTTAGTTACTGTAGTTGGAACATGAATATTCCTAAGAGCTCATAAATCTTAAGGAGGTTACATAATTATGCTTTTAAAAGTTTTTTTTTTTTTTTTGTATATGGTTATGAAAAAAATATTATTGTTGATTCTTCTGAGCTATGCTTCTGACAGTCTTATCTGTGCGCCCCCGCGTGCGCGTGTGTGTGGGTGTGTGTGTATGTGCGCCCATTTAAAGCGATGACATAGGCATGAACTTTACATTCGGACCGATGACACACAGCGAACCGATGACGTCATCGGTTGGCAGACCTGCGCAGTTAGACCCAAATTACATGCGTTTGCATATAGGGGTAGGTCATCAGTTAGTGTTACACGAACAAGTCGTCGGTTGTTTAGAAAAATTTCAGACGGGTCATCGGTTATGCGGTTGAATTCTATACACACAGGTCATCGGTTATGCGGTCAAATTCTAGGTTGTAAAAGATGTCATCGGTTATTATGCGCGCACAGGTAGGTGTGTGTGTGTGTGAAGGTGCATGTTGGGGGTGTAAATGATATTATTCATTCAGATCAAGTGGGTTACATAAATAATAGGCACATTGGCGAAGCTATACGTTTGATAGATGATGTGATTTTTCATTGTAATAATTACTGTGAAGAAGACATTTTCCTCATAGTTGATTTTGAAAAAGCATTTGATTCTGTTTCACATAAATTTCTCTTCAAAGTACTAGAATTATTTGGGTTTGGGCAGTCCTTTCGTTCATGGGTTAAAACTATGTATAACGGAATTAGTAGCTGTGTTATGAATGGAGGTTTCTCTACTGGTTATTTTGATATTAAGAGAGGAGTAAGGCAGGGTGACCCACTTTCACCGTATCTGTTTTTGTTAGTGATTGAAATTTTGGCGCATGCTCTGAGAAACGATGGTGTTATTAAAGGAGTTGAATTTGGTAATTTTGAAGTTCGACAAATTTTGTATGCCGATGATATGACTTTGTTCGTTAAAAATGAAACATCGATTACAAGAATACAGGATATATTCCGGGCTTTCTATGAGTAAAGTGGTTTTAAGGTCAACATAGAAAAAACTAATGTGATGAGGATAGGAAAAAACAGAGGGGATTCGGGAACATTACCTATGGGCAATATAGTAACTAGAATGAAAATTTTAGGAGTATATTATTCACTGGATATAAAAATGAGGGAAGAGGTAAATTACAAAGAGATTCTGAGTAGAATTATAAGACTTTTGGGATGGTGGAAACAGAGAGATTTGACAGTGATGGGGAAAGTACATCTGCTTAAAACATATGCTTTGTCAAAATTGAATTATGTTTCCTCATCATTAGTTGTTCCAAAGTGGGTAATAACAGAGATTAAAAAAATCAGTTTTGATTTCATATGGAATGGAAAAGACCGAATTAAAAGAGTCATCTGCTACCAGGATTACGGGGATGGTGGCTTAAGAATGATAGATTTTGAATTATTTGTGAAAACTCAAAGAGTAATGTGGTTAAAACGGCTACTTTATGGGGAAAGGACTATGGGGTGGAAGCTTTACTTTGACTATAGCTTTAGAAAAGTGGGTGGAAGGTTTATATCCCTGTGTAATTACGATGTTAAATTACTGACTTTTAAAGTACCATTGTTTTATTTAGAAATTTTAAAGGCCTGGCAAGATATGGAGAAAAGCAGGAGTTTTCTTGTAGGAAAAGCTAATCCAATCATTTTTAATAATAAAGATTACCTTTCCAAAGGTAAAATGATTTTTGATGAAGACTTATTTAAAAAAGAAATTTATCTAGTGGATCATATTTTAGAGAAAGAACAGGTGAAAACAATTTATTATTTCCGTAAATTAGGTTTGAGTAGTGAAAATATTATGGAAATTTGGAAGATAAGTGATGCAGTTTTGAAAAGCGGAAAATATGAAGGGAACTTATCAGATTTCTACTCCGTTGATATACGCAATTATAATATTTCATTGAAGATTTTTGAAAATATCATTCTATTGAAAGATGTACCTTCCAGAAAGGTTTATGAATTTTTTGTAACAGATTTACAACATTTATATACTTTACGAGTAAAAGATGGCCACAATGACTTTGAATTCTCTAAAAAAGAAATAGCAGAAATTTTCATAAGACCTAGAATTGCAACAATTTTACCAAAAGTTCGAGAATTTCAGTATAAATTACTTCATGGAGCAATATATACAAAAGAACATCTCTTTAAATTTGGTTTTGTTGAAAATAATCACTGTTCCTTCTGTAAGAAAAATTTAGAATCCTATGAACACATATTTTGGGATTGCGATGATGTGAAAGCCTTATGGCAGAGGGTGATTGAAAAATTTAGTTTAGTTAAGCTTCAAAATGCAGAGTGGAAAGATATATATGTGGGGATTACTGGAAAAGACTTTGAAATCAAAATTTGTAATACAGTAATCTTTTTAATGAAATACATTATTTTCAGGTCAAGGTCAAAGGGTGTAGTTCCTACTCAGGAGGAAATTTTTCAGAGAATAGTAGAACATCGAGAGGAAGAAAAGGCGATAGCTAAGAAAAGGAACAAGTTAGACAAGCATTTGTTAAAGTGGGAGAAGTTGTATGAAAACAGCAGGACTGAGGGCGGTATCCACGAGTGAGAGAGAGTGAGAGAGAGAGAGAGAGAGAGAGAGAAAGTTTGTGTGTGTGTGTGTGTGTGTGTGTGTGTGTGGGTTTGTGTGAGTGAAGGGGGGGGGGGTAGGGGTTTGGGTGTAGGGAGGCCAGTACATTGTATATGCAGTCATATGATATAAATATTGTTTCCCATGTTCATAGGGGGGGGGGGCTATTTTTTTTTTTATGAAAAGATTTCATTCAATGCTTTCTTAATAGTTTTTAATTTCAGTTATCTATTTAAAGAAGATGTTACATGATAATGTGCGTTATTTGTTAAATACTATCATTGAAATGTTGATTTATGATTTATGTATAATTGAGTGGAATCCAAATAAAGATCATTAAAAAAAAAAAAAAAGTAACTACGTTACACACCCCAACATGCACCTTGTTTAACGTAGTAATGAACAGAGACCTGGATTACATGGGGACTAGTATGAATGTTAGAACAAATTTTGTGAATCAGTTAGAGATGTTTATAAAGAAACTTGATTTATTGGATATATGGAGGAAACAAAACCCAATTTTAAAGCAATTTACCTTTAGACAGAATATTCCACTTGTTCAAAGTCGTTTAGACTATTGGTTTATCTCAAAAAGTTTGGAAAGCAAGATCCTTACGTGTGATATTATCACATCAATCATGTCAATTGCTCCTGATCATTCAGGTATCCTTTTAGAATTGAAACCTATTCGAGGTAATGAAACGTATGGAAAATCATATTGGAAATTTAACAACAGTTTGTGCTTAGATAAAGATTTTGTACAGGGAATGTGTGAGGAAATCAAAGCAGTATTGAAGGAATTCGATACTAAATCTTCTTTTTGGGACTTTCTTAAAATGAAAATGAGAAAGTACGCAATGAACTTTTCGAAGAAGAAATCGAAAGAAAGGAGACTAAATATACAACAACTTGAAAACGAAATAATATTACTCGAGAAAGATGGTGCTATCTCCTAATAGTTCTTTAATTATCAAAGATATAGATGCTAAAAAAGGTCAGTTAAAGAAATTATACAATGTGTGTGTAGATGGACTCAAAGTAAGGTCAAGAGCTGTTTGGTATGAAAAAGGGGAACAGAATAAAGAGTACTTTGAACAGTTGCTTCAGTCTAATAAAAAGAAAACACTGATAAGGAAACTGTTTCATGACAAAGGGGAAGTAATAAACGAAATGAAAGCAATATCGCGGATACTTAGAGGGTTTTATGAAAATTTGTATTCAGAAAATTCAAATGTAGAGGTTGATTTAAATGATATGTTTTGTAAAGATATACCCCATCTAAGTGTTGACAGTATAAATTCATGTGAAGGGAAGATTACCAAAGAAGAATGTCACGTAGCGCTAAAAAGTATGAAACTTAATAAATCCCCTGGGAATGACGGCTTTACTGTAGAGTTTTATCTCACATTTTGGCCACAGTTAGGAGGGCTGCTGGTCGAAGTTTTCAATGAAGCAAGTGATAAGGGTTTTTTATCGACGTCTCAGAAGCAAGGTGTCATAACATTAATTGAAAAAGATGGTAAAGATCCTTTATATGTTAAAAACTATAGGCCTATTACATTGTTAAACACGGACTATAAGATAATTTCAAAGATAATGGCAAAACGAATAAAAGAAGTTTTAAATGATATTATTCATTCAGATCAAGTGGGTTACATAAATAATAGGCACATTGGCGAAGCTATACGTTTAATAGATGATGTGATTTTTCACTGTAATAATTACTGTGAAGAAGATATTTTCCTCATAGCAGTTGATTTTGAAAAAGCATTTGATTCTGTTTTACATGAATTTCTCTTCAAAGTACTAGAATTATTTGGGTTTGGGCAGTCCTTTCGTTCATGGGTTAAAACTATGTATAACGGAATTAGTAGCTGTGTTATGAATGGAGGTTTATCTACTGGTTATTTTGATATTAAGAGAGGAGTAAGGCAGGGTGACCCACTTTCACCGTATCTGTTTTTGTTAGTGATTGAAATTTTGGTGCATGCCCTGAGAAACGATGGTGTTATTAAAAGAGTTGAATTTGGTAATTTTAAAGTTCGACAAATTTTGTATGCCGATGATATGACTTTGTTCGTTAAAAATGAAACATCGATTACAAGAATACAGGATATATTCTGGGCTTTCTATGAGTTAACATAGAAAAAACTAATGTGATGAGGATAGGAAAAAACAGGGGATTCGGGAACATTACCTATGGGCAATATAGTAACTAGAATGAAAATTTTAGGAGTATATTATTCACTGGATATAAAAATGAGGGAAGAGTTAAATTACAAAGAGATTCTGAGTAGAATTAAAAGACTTTTGGGATGGTGGCAACAGAGAGATTTGACAGTGATGGGGAAAGTACATTTGCTTAAAAACATATGCTTTGTCAAAAATGAATTATGTTTCCTCATCATTAGTTGTTCCAAAGTGGATAGTAGCAGAGATTAAAAAATCAGTTTTTATTTCATATGGAATGGAAAAGACCGAATTGAAAGAGTCATCTGCTACCAGAATTACGGGGATGGTGGCTTAAGAATGATAGATTTTGAATTATTTGTGAAAACTCAAAGAATAATGTGGTTAAAACGGCTACTTTATGGGGAAAGGAATATGGGGTGGAAGCTTTACTTTGACTATAGCTTTAGAAAAGTGGGTGGAAGGTTTATATCCCTGTGTAATTACGATGTTAAATTACTGACTTTTAAAGTACCATTGTTTTATTTAGAAATTTTAAAGGCCTGGCAAGATATGGAGAAAAGCAGGAGTTTTCTTGTAGGAAAAGCTAATCCAATCATTTTTAATAATAAAGATTACCTTTCCAAAGGTAAAATGATTTTTGATGAAGACTTATTTAAAAAAGAAATTTATCTAGTGGATCATATTTTAGAGAAAGAACAGGTGAAAACAATTGATTATTTCCATAAATTAGGTTTAAGTAGTGAAAATATCATGGAAATTTGGAAGATAAGTGATGCAGGTTTGAAAAGCGGAAAATATGAAGGGAACTTATGCGATTTCTACTCCTTTGATATACGCAATTATAATATTTCATTGAAGATTTTTGAAAATATCATTCTATTGAAAGATGTACCTTCCAAAAAAGTTTACGATATTTTTTGTAACAGATTTACAACATTTATATACTTTACGAGTAAAAGATGGCCATAATGACTTTGAATTCTCTAAAAAAGAAATCGCAGAAATTTTCATAAGACCTAGAATTGCAACAATTTTACCAAAAGTTCGGGAATTTCAGTATAAATTACTTCATGGAGCAATATATACAAAAGAACATCCCTTTAAATTTGGTTTTGTAGAAAATAATTACTGTTCCTTCTGTAAGAAAAATTTAGAATCCTATGAACACATATTTTGGGATTGCGACGATGTGAAAGCCTTATGGCAGAGGGTTATTGAAAAATTTAGTTTAGTTAAGCTTCAAAATGCAGAGTGGAAAAATATATATGCGCGGATTACTGGAAAAGACTTTGAAATCAAAATTTGTAATACAATAATCTCTTTAATGAAATACATTATTTTCAGGTCAAGGTCAAAGGGTGTAGTTCCTACTCAGGAGGAAATTTTTCAGAGAATAGTAGAACATCGAGAGGAAGAAAAGGCAATAGCTAAGAAAAGGAACAAGTTAGACAAGCATTTGTTAAAGTGGGAGAAGTTGTATGAAAACAGCAGGACTGAGGGCGGTATCCACGAGTGAGAGAGAGTGAGAGAGAGAGAGAAAGTTCGTGTGTGTTTGTGTGTGTGTGTGTGTGTGTGTGTGTGTGTGTGTGAGTAACAGTTATACCATAAATCTACAACCTCCAAATTACACAAATTAATCACTCTACAAAAGAAAATAATTCGTATAATTACAGGTACTGCTCCTCGTTGTCACGTCTGAAATGAAATGACAGGCCGAATGTGCTAAGCTAAAGGGGGCGCTAGAGGTACAAATGATATAATTATCATTCATTATCATCGATATTGTTATGGTTATTGTTATTATTATTATTGTTATTATTATTATTATTATTATTATTGTTATTATTATTATTATTATTATTATTATTATTATTATTATTATCATCATCATCATTATTTTCATTATTATTATCATAATTATTAATATTATAATTATTATTCATAACAATTACCAGTGTCGAACTACTACCCCGTTCCCCCCCCCCCCCCCTCCCTCCGATTCCATCAAACTTTTGATAATACAGATACTGTATTTCGAACACATTGAAATTAAATAGGAAACTAGAACTTTAATTCGTCACTGAAGACGAATTAGGTGGTCTGTCTATCCGTTGGTAAAATTGCTAAGATGTGATAATATTTGTGCAAGATAATATTCCTGATAATGTTGACAATGGATGGAGACTTGCGTCAAAGAAAATCGGACAATTTCATATTGCATTATACATGGGATTTAAACCCATAGGTTTAATACACGACAGGCAATCAGATTTTGCATAGGGTTGTACACAAACTACATTCAATTAGACATAACACGCAAAATAAAAAAGTTTATTACATTGTTTGTGATTTTATATGTTACAGTAGTCGAAGCAAATGATAAAATATAAGGCAAAAACAAGAAAAAAAAAATTTCCAAAAAAATGGACCCACCGGGATTCGAACTTGGGTCGGCGGGATGGGAGGCAAGTACTTTACCAATAGACCAAAAGTTTTGCAATAGACATAACACGTACACTAAAAATGGGATTCTCAAATTACAATTTGTACTTAAAAAAGGGGCATGATCCCGACATCTGATCAAAAATTGGAGGGCACACTTGTAAAAGCTTATAGTCTCAGCTATAACATACTAAAATTTGGAAGAAAATCGAGCAGAAATAACAGAGATACTGCTCAAAGAAGACGGGAATGTAGAATCAAGATTTGAGAAAAAGTCATGTCCCATAGAGAATACACGCAAAATGAGAAAAATTGACATACCTCCTTTAATCGCAAAAATACGCCATGATGCCTTTGTCAAAATGAAAAATCGTGGCAACTGATCTGGTAGAGAATTGTCTCAGCTACATCATATCCAAATTTGGGCGAAAAATGACCAATATTAAAGGAGTTATAGTCAAATTTGCATAAATTTGATGACGTCATTTTTGAAAAAATGAAATTTTGAGTTTAGACGCCATTTTGATAACTTTGCAATATAAATGAGGCTCAAATTACCCATGAAATTATATCTATGATTCCTCCTCTACCCAAATATGAAAAAAAATTAGGGGGTCAACGGACTATTTAAAGGGCTAGAGTTATTTTTGTAGAGGCATGTTTTTACGACTTTTTACACTATTTTTCCCATTGACGCGCGCGCGGATTTTAAAGTTTGACGCGCGCGTGTGGCCTTATGGAATGTCGAGAATGCCTGTAAATGGTTGGAAATTGTCAAGAATAGTGTCAGGAACACAAACCATGCGAAAAAACGGCGTTTTTACACTCTGTACGCGCTGCGCACGCGCATAACGCGCGCACGGACGCGCACGGACGGAAATTTTTGAAATGCTTGAAATGACCTGAAACGTACTCTCGTTTGATCCTTGGATGATTTTGAGCATTTTTAAAATTTGACGCGCGCGTACGTGCCCGTCATGACCTCTGAATGACCTTTGATGACATGACCTGATGACCCATGACATGAAGTTAATGTCATGTAAATATGAACGATTTGTGATGATTCGTTATGAAGATATGATTGATAATGTGATTTGACAAAATGGCGCCTGGATGACGTCACGATGACCTGTTGACCTTGATATGTAAACGGGAACATGTCCTCATGGGATGACATCACTGACGAAAATTTGACGAAAATTGATAAAGTACTATTGAAGATTTCGAATGGACAAGGAATGGGGGAAATAAAAATAAAGAAAATTCGGACGAATATCAAAGGTGATCTGTCGATTACGACAGACCACCTAATAATACCTATAACGTGTGTGTCTATGGCAAAATGGGTAATTTGAACTTTGAAAGCCATTTTCACCCTGAAGACGACCGTTAAAACGTTTGAGCTATACGAACCTTTTTTGTGTAGAATTTTCTGCTCTTTCATGTGAATCAAGTCCCAAGTCTCTAGCACCCCGCAAACTGAAGTTAGGGTTCATTTTCAGGGTCCGAAAAGGGCATTTTTCACCCCAAAATCACTGAATGAAGCGTAGATGACGTCATAATGACGTCATGAACCTCAAATTTTCACCGTCAACACTTCTTATCAGTCCTCATTACTGTGTCGAATTTGAAAAAGATTCATGGTTTCATTTTTGAGTTATTGCCCCCGTAAAAAGAGGGGGGGGGTCAAAAAAGGAAAAAATGAATAATAAAGAAAAAACGAATTGAGCTCTGAATCTGATTTTTGGTGTGCATGATATTTGGTCGAAATGTGATGGACGAGGCAAAATTCAGAAAGATTTACGTCCTCTTTTGGGAGTTATTGGGGGTGTCATCTTTCATATTTGCGGGGGCACTGACGAGCGAACGTGTGCGCACGCGCACGTCTAAATCTCTGGGATTGACCGGATTGATATCAGCTTCAATCATGCCAAATATGAATGAGAAATGACATTTCGTTATGAACATATGACCATAAGTTGATTTTCACAAAATGGCGCCTGGATGACGTCACAATAACCTGATGACCTTGAAAAAGATGTGGGAACTTGACCTTATTAGGACTGATGACTGACGAAAATATGAAGAAAATTGACTGAGCCGATTTGGAGAAATCGGGATAACGAACTGGACGATTTGGTATTGCAGGACATGTGGGAGATTATCCCCTTAGCTTTAATACACGACAGGGAATGAGATTGTACACAAACTACTGCACACTATTTTCCAATAGACATAACACGCAAAATTAGGCAGTTTATTACATTGTTTGTGATGGTTTATGTTATTATAGACGAAGAAGATGGTAAAATGAAAGGCAAAAAAAAAAAAAAAAAGTGAAAAAAAAAAAAAAAAAAAAAGATGGTCCCACCGGGAATCGATCCGGGGGTCGCCGGAATGGAAGGCAAGTGCTTTACCAATGGACCAAAATATTTCCAATAGAGATAACACGTAAACGAAATACGGGATTCTGAAATCACATTTTGTAGTGAAAAAATGGGCATGATCCCGACATCTGATCAAAAATTGGAGGGCACACTTGTGAAAGCTTTTAGTCTCAGCTATAACATATTAAAATTTGGAAGAAAACCGAGCAGAAATTACAAAGATACTGCTCAAAGAAGACGGGAATGTAGAATCAAGATTTGAGAAAAAGTCATCTCCCATAGATAATACACGCAAAATGAGAAAAATTGACATACCTCCTTTAATCGCAAAAATATGCCATGATGCCTTTGTCAAAATGAAAAATCATGGTGACTGATCTTGTAGAGAATTGTCTCAGCTACAACATATCCAAATTTGGGCGAAAAATGACCAATATTAAAGGAGTTATAGTCAAATTTGCATAAATTTGATGACGTCATTTTTGAAAAAATGAAATTTTGAGTTTAGACGCCATTTTAATGACTTTGTAATATAATTGAGGCTCAAATTACCCATGAAATTATATCTATGATTCCTCCTCTACCCAAATATGAAAAAAAATTAGGGGTCAACGGACTATTTAAAGGGCTAGAGTTATTTTTGTAGAGGCATGTTTTTACGACTTTTTACACTATTTTGCCCATTGACGCGCGCGCGGATTTTAAAGTTTGACGCGCGCGTGTGGCCTTATGGAATGTCGAGAGTGCCTGTAAATGGTTGGAAATTGTCAAGAATAGTGTCAGGAACACAAACCATGCGAAAAAACGGCGTTTTTACACTCTGTACGCGCTGCGCACGCGCATAACGCGCGCACGGACGCGCACGGACGGAAATTTTTGAAATGCTTGAAATGACCTGAAACGTACTTTCGTTTGATCCTTGGATGATTTTGAGCATTTTTAAAATTTGACGCGCGCGTACGTGCCCGTCATGACCTCTGAATGACCTTTGATGACATGACCTGATGACCCATGACATGAAGTTAATGTCATGTAAATATGAACGATTTGTGATGATTCGTTATGAAGATATGATTGATAGTGTGATTTGACAAAATGGCGCCTGGATGACGTCACGATGACCTGTTGACCTTGATATGTAAACGGGAACATGTCCTCATGGGATGACATCACTGACGAAAATTTGACGAAAATTGATACTGGACTTTTGAAGATTTCGAATGGACAAGGAATGGGGGAAATAAAAAAGAACTAGAAATTTAATTCGTCACTGAAGACGAATTAGGTGGTCTGTCTTTCACTGTGGCAAAGTGCTTTGTCAGGTGTGATAATATTTCTGCAAGATTATAATCATAATGTTGACGACAATGATCATAAGATATGGTCATATAAGTGATGACAATGACGATAATGATATATTGATAATGATGATCATAATGACAATAATGATGACAATAACCACGATAACCTAAGTGGCATAGCGCCCCTACAGGTTCAGTTTTATGGGCGATTTTTCGAAAAGTGCTTGAAATGGCATGAAACGTTTGCAAAATGAATTTGGGACGATTTGGATCATTTCAAAATTTTGCGCGCGCACGGACGCGCGGACGTACGCGTACGCGCGCGTTTAAACGAAATGACCTTGACTGGAATGACAGTGACCTTAACCATGCCAAATATGAAAGAGAAATGACATTTCGTTATGAAGATATGACCATAAGTTGATTTTCACAAAATGGCGCCTGGATGACGTCACAATAACCTGATGACCTTGAAAAAGATGTGGGAACTTGACCTTATTAGGACTGATGACTGACGAAAATATGAAGAAAATTGACTGAGCCGATTTGGAGAAATCGGGATAACGAACTGGACGATTTGATATTGCAGGACATGTGGAAGATTATCCCCTTAGCTTTAATACACGACAGGGAATGAGATTGTACACAAACTACTGCACACTACTTTCAATAGACATAACACGCAAAATTAGGCAGTTTTTTACATTGTTTGTGATGGTATATGTTATAATAGTCGAAGAAGATGGTAGAATGAAAGGCAAAAAAAAAAAAAAAAAAAAAAAAAATGGACCCACCGGGAGTCGAACCTGGGTCGCCGGAATGGGAGGCAAGTGCTTTACCAATGGACCAAAATATTTCCAATAGACATAACACGTAGACGAAAAACGGGATTCTCAAATGACATTTTGTAGTTAAAAAAAGGGCATGATCCCGACATCTGATCAAAAATTGGAGGGCACACTTGTAAAAGCTTATAGTCTCAGCTATAACATACTCAAATTTGGGAGAAAATCGAGCAGAAATAACAGAGATACTGCTCAAAGAAGACGGGAATGTAGAATCAAGATTTGAGAAAAAGTCATGTCCCATAGAGAATACACGCAAAATGAGAAAAATTGACATACCTCCTTTAATCGCAAAAATACGCCATGATGCCTTTGTCAAAATGAAAAATCATGGAACTGATCTTGTAGAGAATTGTCTCAGCTACATCATATCCAAATTTGGGCGAAAAATGACCAATATTAAAGGAGTTATAGTCAAATTTGCATAAATTTGATGACGTCACTTTTGAAAAAATGAAATTTTGAGTTTAGACGCCATTTTGATGACTTTGCAATATAATTGAGGCTCAAATTACCCATGAAATTATATCTATGATTCCTCCTCTACCCAAATATGAAAAAAAATTAGGGGGTCAACGGACTATTTAAAGGGCTAGAGTTATTTTTGTAGAGGCATGTTTTTACGACTTTTTACACTATTTTGCCCATTGACGCGCGCGCGGATTTTAAAGTTTGACGCGCGCGTGTGGCCTTATGGAATGTCGAGAATGCCTGTAAATGGTTGGAAATTGTCAAGAATAGTGTCAGGAACACAAACCATGCGAAAAAACGGCGTTTTTACACTCTGTACGCGCTGCGCACGCGCATAACGCGCGCACGGACGCGCACGGACGGAAATTTTTGAAATGCTTGAAATGACCTGAAACGTACTCTCGTTTGATCCTTGGATGATTTTGAGCAGTTCTAAATTTTGACGCACGCGTACGCGCGCGTCATGACCTCTGGATGACTTTTGACGAGATGACCTGATGACCCATGACCTGAAGTTAATGTCATGTAAATATGGACGATTTTTGATGATTGGTTATGAAGATATGATTGATAATGTGATTTGACAAAATGGCGCCTGGATGACGTCACGATGACCTGTTGACCTTGATATGTAAACGGGAACATGTCCTCATGGGATGACATCACTGACGAAAATTTGACGAAAATTGATAAAGTACTGTTGAAGATTTCGAATGGACAAGGAATGGGGGAAATAAAAATAAATAAATAAATAAATAAATAAATAAATATAGAAAGAAAATTCGGACGAATATAAAAGGTGATCTGTCGATTACGACAGACCACCTAAATATAGAAAGAAAATTCGGACGAATATAAAAGGTGATCTGTCGATTACGACAGACCACCTAATAATACCTATAACGTGTGTGTCTATGGCAAAATGGGTAATTTGAACTTTGAAAGCCATTTTCACCCTGAAGACGACCGTTAAAACGTTTGAGCTACACGAACCTTTTTTGTGTAGAATTTTCTGCTCTTTCATGTGAATCAAGTCCCAAGTCTCTAGCACCCCGCAAACTGAAGTTAGGGCTCATTTTTAGATTCCGAAAAGGGCATTTTTCACCCCAAAATCACTGAATGAAGCGTAGATGACGGCATAATGATGTCATGAACCTCAAATTTTCACCGTCAACACTTCTTATCAGTCCTCATTACTGTGTCGAATTTGAAAAAGATTCATGGTTTCGTTTTTGAGTTATTGCCTCCGTAAAAAGAGGGGGGGGGGGTCAAAAAAGGAAAAAATGAATAATAAAAAAAAAAACGAATTGAGCTCTGAATCTGATTTTTGGTGTGCATAATATTTGGTCGAAATGTGATGGACGAGGCAAAATTCAGAAAAATTTACGTCCTCTTTTGGGAGTTATTGGGGGTGTCATCTTTCATATTTGCGGGGGCACTGACGAGCGAACGTGTGCGCACGCGCGCGTCTAAATCTCTGGGATTGACCGGATTGATATCAGCTTCAATCATGCCAAATATGAATGAGAAATGACATTTCCTTATGAACATATGACCATAAGTTGATTTTCACAAAATGGCGCCTGCATGACGTCACAATAACCTGATGACCTTGAAAAAGATGTGGGAACTTGACCTTATTAGGACTGATGACTGACGAAAATATGAAGAAAATTGACTGAGCCGATTTGGAGAAATCGGGATAACGAACTGGACGATTTGATATTGCAGGACATGTGGGAGATTATCCCCTTAGCTTTAATACACGACAGGGAATGAGATTGTACACAAACTACTGCACACTACTTTCCAATAGACATAACACGCAAAATTAGGCATTTTATTACATTGTTTGTGATGGTTTATGTTATAATAGACGAAGAAGATGGTAAAATGAAAGCCCCCCCCCCCCCAAAAAAAAAAAAAAAAAAAAGTGAAAAAAAAAAAAAAAAAAAAAATGGTCCCACCGGGAATCGATCCGGGGGTCGCCGGAATGGAAGGCAAGTGCTTTACCAATGGACCAAAATATTTCCAATAGAGATAACACGTAAATGAAATACGGGATTCTGAAATCACATTTTGTAGTGAAAAAATGGGCATGATCCCGACATCTGATCAAAAATTGGAGGGCACACTTGTAAAAGCTTATAGTCTCAGCTATAACATATTAAAATTTGGAAGAAAATCGAGCATAAATTACAAAGATACTGCTCAAAGAAGACGGGAATGTAGAATCAAGATTTGAGAAAAAGTCATGTCCCATAGAGAATACACGCAAAATGAGAAAAATTGACATACCTCCTTTATTCGCAAAAATACGCCATGATGCCTTTGTCAAAATGAAAAATCGTGGTGACTGATCTTGTAGAGAATTGTCTCAGCTACATTATATCCAAATTTGGGCGAAAAATGACCAATATTAAAGGAGTTATAGTCAAATTTGCATAAATTTGATGACGTCATTTTTGAAAAAATGAAATTTTGAGTTTAGACGCCATGTTGATGACTTTGCAATATAATTAAGGCTCAAATTACCCATGAAATCATATCTATGATTCCTCCTCTACCCAAATATAAAAAAAAATTAGGGGGTCAACGGACTATTTAAAGGGCTAGAGTTATTTTTGTAGAGGCATGTTTTTACGACTTTTTACACTATTTTGCCCATTGACGCACGTGCAGATTTTAAAGTTTGACGCGCGCGTGTGGCCTTAGGGAATGTCGAGAATGCCTGTAAATGGTTGGAAATTGTCAAGAATAGTGTCAGGAACACAAACCATGCGAAAAAACGGCGTTTTTACACTCTGTACGCGCTGCGCACGTGCATAACGCGCGCACGGACGCGCACGGACGGAAATTTTTGAAATGCTTGAAATGACCTGAAACGTACTCTCGTTTGATCCTTGGATGATTTTGAGCAGTTTTAAATTTTGACGCACGCGTACGCGCGCGTCATGACCTCTGGATGACTTTTGACGACATGACCTGATGACCCATGACCTGAAGTTAATGTCATGTAAATATGGACAATTTTTGATGATTGGTTATGAAGATATGATTGATAATGTGATTTGACAAAATGGCGCCTGGATGACGTCACGATGACCTGTTGACCTTGATATGTAAACGGGAACATGTCCTCATGGGATGACATCACTGACGAAAATTTGACGAAAATTGATACTGGACTTTTGAAGATTTCGAATGGACAAGGAATGGGGAAATAAAAATAAATAAATAAATAAATAAATAAATAAATAAACTAGAAATTTAATTCGTCACTGAAGACGAATTAGGTGGTCTGTCTTTCACTGTGGCAAAGTGCTTTGTCAGGTGTGATAATATTTCTGCAAGATTATAATCATAATGTTGACGACAATGATCATAAGATATGGTCATATAAGTGATGACAATGACGATAATGATATATTGATAATGATGATCATAATGACAATAACAGTGATGACAATAACCACGATAACCTAAGTGGCATAGCGCCCCTACAGGTTCAGTTTTATGGGCGATTTTTCGAAAAGTGCTTGAAATGGCATGAAACGTTTGCAAAATGAATTTGGGACGATTTGGATCATTTCTAAATTTTGCGCGCGCACGGACGCGCGGACGTACGCGTACGCGCGCGTTTAATGAAGTGACCTTGACTGGAATGACAGTGACCTTAACCATGCCAAATATGAAAGAGAAATGACATTTCGTTATGAACATATGACCATAAGTTGATTTTCACAAAATGGCGCCTGGATGACGTCACAATAACCTGATGACCTTGAAAAAGATGTGGGAACTTGACCTTATTAGGACTGATGACTGACGAAAATATGAAGAAAATTGACTGAGCCGATTTGGAGAAATCGGATAACGAACTGGACGATTTGATATTGCAGGACATGTGGAAGATTATCCCCTTAGCTTTAATACACGACAGGGAATGAGATTCTACACAAACTACTGCACACTACTTTCAATAGACATAACACGCAAAATTAGGCAGTTTTTTACATTGTTTGTGATGGTATATGTTATAATAGTCGAAGAAGATGGTAGAATGAAAGGTAAAAAAAAAAAAAAAAAAAAAAAAATGGACCCACCGGGAGTCGAACCTGGGTCGCCGGAATGGGAGGCAAGTGCTTTACCAATGGACCAAAATATTTCCAATAGACATAACACGTAGACGAAAAACGGGATTCTCAAATGACATTTTGTAGTTTAAAAAAGGGCATGATCCCGACATCTGATCAAAAATTGGAGGGCACACTTGTAAAAGCTTATAGTCTCAGCTATAACATACTCAAATTTGGGAGAAAATCGAGCAGAAATAACAGAGATACTGCTCAAAGAAGACGGGAATGTAGAATCAAGATTTGAGAAAAAGTCATGTCCCATAGAGAATACACGCAAAATGAGAAAAATTGACATACCTCCTTTAATCGCAAAAATACGCCATGATGCCTTTGTCAAAATGAAAAATCATGGTGACTGATCTTGTAGAGAATTGTCTCAGCTACATCATATCCAAATTTGGGCGAAAAATGACCAATATTAAAGGAGTTATAGTCAAATTTGCATAAATTTGATGACGTCACTTTTGAAAAAATGAAATTTTGAGTTTAGACGCCAATTTGATGACTTTGCAATATAATTGAGGCTCAAATTACCCATGAAATTATATCTATGATTCCTCCTCTACCCAAATATGAAAAAAAATTAGGGGTCAACGGACTATTTAAAGAGCTAGAGTTATTTTTGTAGAGGCATGTTTTTACGACTTTTTACACTATTTTGCCCATTGACGCGCGCGCGGATTTTAAAGTTTGACGCGCACGTGTGGCCTTATGGAATGTCGAGAATGCCTGTAAATGGTTGGAAATTGTCAAGAATAGTGTCAGGAACACAAACCATGCGAAAAAACGGCGTTTTTACACTCTGTACGCGCTGCGCACGCGCATAACGCGCGCACGGACGCGCACGGACGGAAATTTTTGAAATGCTTGAAATGACCTGAAACGTACTCTCGTTTAATCCTTGGATGATTTTGAGCAGTTCTAAATTTTGACGCACGCGTACGCGCGCGTCATGACCTCTGGATGACTTTTGACGACAGGACCTGATGACCCATGACCTGAAGTTAATGTCATGTAAATATGGACGATTTTTGATGATTGGTTATGAAGATATGCTTGATAATGTGATTTGACAAAATGGCGCCTGGATGACGTCACGATGACCTGTTGACCTTGATATGTAAACGGGAACATGTCCTCATGGGATGACATCACTGACGAAAATTTGACGAAAATTGATACAGGACTTTTGAAGATTTCGAATGGACAAGAAATGGGGGAAATAAAAATAAATAAAGAAAGAAAATTCGGACGAATATAAAAGGTGATCTGTCGATTACGACAGACCACCTAATAAATATAGAAAGAAAATTCGGACGAATATAAAAGGTGATCTGTCGATTACGACAGACCACCTAATAAAGAAAATTCGGACGAATATAAAAGGTGATCTGTCGATTGCGACAGACCACCTAATAAGACTGAATTGCTGCACCGCTGCAGAATCTTGGTGTTTGTGATCTTGTCTTTCTATAGGAAACGCCACAGATCTTCCTGAGGCGGCGCATGTGTAATTGTTTCAACCTTTTCAGATGGGAGCGGTACGGTGTCCAGGACTCACAGCCGTAAAGGAGGGTAGACATATGGGCCGCGGAGCCGGGGCTTCCCCACCCCCCCCCCCCCCCATTTTTTTGAGTAGACACGTTTCATAAAATCTTAGAAAAAAAGGTTTGAAAATTGTCACTAATGAGGGAAAACAAATCACCCCCTCCCCACTAGCGTAGCTGAGGGGAGGGCAGGGGGCAGACTCCCCCCCCCCCCCGGGCCCAGCCCCCTGACAACTTTTTTCCCCATTTTTTTTTTTTTTGGGGGGGGGGGGGGGTTCGTTGAGAATTATGGAGGAAAAACTGAATCCCTTAAAATCTGAGGACCCCTCCCCCCCCCCCCCCCCCCCACTGAGTGACTTTTGGATGGTTGGCAAAAAAAAAAAAAAAAATAGCCTACTCCCCCCCCCCCCCCCCCCCCCCCCCCCCCCCCCCCCCTCCACTGAGCGAGTTTTGGAGGGCTAGCAAGAAAGAAAAAATACGGGTCTCCCTCCAAGCAGAATTTGACAATTGACAAAATTTGCCCCCTTGTAAAAAATCCTGGCTGCGCCACTGCCCCCCCCCCCCCCCACTTTCAAAAACGCTCCGCTGCCCATGGGACAGTACCACAGTACAGTAGACTAGATCTTCAAGTTGATACTCAAACGAACACAAGCGATGTTGTAATCGTTCGAACGACCAACTGGCCTTGCTGATGCCTACTGTCACCTCATCGTCGAAGGCTTGGCATTCTGCGATACGGTACCACCCAGGTAACAGAACTTGTCAAGGGCCTTCAGTGGTTCATTGATAGTGATGAGAGGGTTGGTTGGGAGTGCACCAGGGCGAGGTTGGTGGAGCAACTCTGTCTTCTTTATGCTGATTGTCAGTCCGTATATTGTGTGGTGGCTCTGGCAAAGTCATCAACGATCGATCGATACTCTGGACATCCTCCAGGTTGTGGGCGACTAGGCGGCAGTCATCAGCAACATGTGTGATATCTTTGTCTTGGCATTCAGCCTCTGCAGGTTGAAGACACTGCCATCAGTGCGGAATCGGATCATGACTCCTTTATCGCTGTGTTTGAAGGCATCCTGGGGGATGGCAGAGAAGACAATGTTGAACAAGAGGGGTGCCATGACATAGCCATGCTCTTATTATTCCATTGTTGACAGCTGGGGAATGAATCAGAGATAGAGCCCTCATTAATGACGTGACCTACCTTTCCATCAAGGAAAGAACGGATGATATTGATGATCTTTTCAGGACAGCCAACCTTCGCAAAGAGACTCCAGAGGCCATTTCTCCCAACAGAGTCGAATGTTTTTGTTAGTTCGACAAACACAATGTTGATTCTGCTCCCTATACAGTTGTCCTGGACTTGTCTGAGGGAGGAAATCATGTCCGATGCATGGGCCACGGAACCGTGGGGCTGGGGGGCTGCAGCCCCCCCCCCCTCACTTTTTTGAGTAGACACGTAAAAAAAAAAATCCCCACTAATTTTCAAGGAAGCAATCATTTCTAGTAATTGGTAAAATTGGTAAAATTGATAAAATTAATATAAAAGACTGTTATTATAGTGAGAATTCCTATAAAATGCAGATGAAATGCTAAAGATATGATTTGAATGTCCCGATATTTCCGATTTTATATATCAAAATCTCTCATCCATGTCCATTACTAACATGTTTTCCATTTTCCATTCCATTCAAATGTACCTATTAATCTCTCTCAATAACTGCCTTTTTTCCATTCTCACTTTTCAGATACAAGAATTATCCCCTTTCCGTCTGATAAGTGCATCTTTACCTGTGGTCATGTCCTCTATTCAAATTTGAGATGTGCCCATTCTAATTCGACAAGTGCCCCTTCCGCCTTCTGTTAAAATTTTAATGACACTTGACACAGTGTGGCCAGCGCAAAAATACTCTTCTGCTTAGGAGCAGCGAAAATTCTGCAAAATCAAAAATTTTACTGCTAAATCAAAATTTTATTCAAAAATTCTCTGACAAGCATTTTTGGGGTGTATTTTTACTGGAAAATTCTCTGACAAGCAAAAACTCTGGCAACGTTGACTTGACATCTCTGATGAGTGCCCCTTTACACCTCTGATAAGTTTTCCTTAAAGGGAAATCCAACCGTAAAGGGAAATTCAACCTTTATACCAAGTTGCTTTGAAAAAAAAAGAGGAAAAATCAGAGAAGCAGATTGGTGAAAGTTTTAACGAAATCGGACAAGTAATAAGAAAGTTATGAATTTTTGAAAGTTGTAATCGCTATGCATATGGGAATTTCAAATTGGCCGAATAGGTAATGTCACTGTGATGTAGCTGTGGACAACTCCCCCATTCACTCCAACACACAAAATGACTAAAATGTCACTTTTTTCAAAATGTATTACTCAGTAGGATCTCTATCTTTCATGAGGACCTGTAACAATATGCTATCTCCAATATATTCTGTGTACTGCCCCGAGGGTAAAAGCGCCTCGAAGAAAACCGCAGATTAATGATATTTTTGTGTACGACAAATGGGAGAGTTGTCCACAAACATGTCACAATCGAACCACCAAACTGCCAATTTGAGATTCACATAGATGTAGTGATCTCATTTTTCAAACATCCTTAACTTTCTTATTCCTTGTCCGATTTCTGTCAAACTTTTCACCATCCTGTTTTTCTTATTTTTCTGCTTTCACACAAATTATCTCATTACCAAGGTTAATGGATTGTCCTTTAATTCATTTTGAAACGGGCTCCTTTTCTTTCTAAGAAGTACAGTTCCTTCTGATAAGAGCCCCACTTCCTTTATAAAAAAAAACAACAACAACAATAACAACAAAAACACCCCTTTTCCATTCTCATAAGTGCCTTTTTTTTTTTACCTCTGGTATAAAGTGCCAATATTCATGTGCGACAAATACCACATGTTTCATCCTCTGATAATAGCTCTTTTTAATATGACATACTCCTGCTCCTTTTTTCTTTTTTTTTCTTTTTGATAAGTGCCATTATCGTTCTTAATAAGGGCCTCTTTTTTCTTGCTCCATAATTTGTGCCCCTAATTTATAGCGATTTAGAGCAATTTTACTTTAATTTCGTCAAGGCTTGCTTGCTCGCTACGCTCGCTCTCATTTATATTTGATATAGTTATGTTACTTATTAGAGGTCTTTTCAGTCTCTCATGCCGAGACTGTGTTTAAACACCCTTCAGATTTTTTTTTTTCTCTTTATAAGATGTTGTTGATCACCATGCAGTCACAGATCTTTAAAAATCGCTCGCTCGCACATTAATATGTAGGTCATCAAACCCACCTGCAACTTTGATGCTTATTATATTAGAGCATGTAAGAGAGAAACATAATTGAAATCCTTATAAATGTAATCACAATGTTGGGTATATATGACAATGTTTAGAGATTGTATATTTTTCCCGTTGTAGTCGCCCCCCCCCCTTTTTCCCCCATTAATAGCCCTTACCCCCTAAACTTTTGAAATTTCCCCTCAATGTTGCTATCATACCTCCACTGCTTAAACTGAATTTACGCGGGTGCATTAATGGGTGAAATCAGATCAGCCCCCCCCCCCCCACATTCAAAAATGCTCCGCAGCCCCTGCGATGTGCCACGCGAGGCTCGAAACCCACACTGACTCTCAGGAAGTATGATGTCTGTAATAGTGTGTAAGCCATGAACTATCGTTGGGGGCGGGGGGTATCAGATTTTATGGGGTCAAGTTTACCTAATTAATAATTCTCTGACAAGGCGAAAAAAAAGTTTTTAGTGCAAAAAACACTGCAAACAGATTTTGGTCAAAAGTTGTCAGGGGGCAGTCTGCCCCCTGCCCCCCTCCCCTTGGGTACGGTACGCTAGAGATCTAGAATAACTGGCTTGTATACATTTCAGAGGATATTGAATGGAAAGGAGAGATTTAAAATGCCACCATTTTCTGGTATTTCCGTTACCGCGGTATATATAAATATAATTAATGTAAGTGGAAAATTGTGCGTATTAAAGAGTTCAAGTGAAAGAATGAATACATCTGCAGATTATTAAATGGTAGGAAGGGGACCAAATTACAAAATTAGTGCACAAACTCCAAAAATGTGAGCAAAAAATCTCTAATTTTTAATTTCGTTACCGTGGAATTGCCCAGTATATATAGAGTTC
Organism: Heliocidaris tuberculata; assembly: GCA_025618425.1. Lineage (NCBI taxonomy): Eukaryota > Metazoa > Echinodermata > Echinoidea > Camarodonta > Echinometridae > Heliocidaris > Heliocidaris tuberculata. Next base: position 29,974,846 of record CM046847.1, read on the forward strand.
AGTGCCGCCAGTATGTCACAATCGACTCACAGCATTGCCAATTTGAGATTCGTATAGAGAGTGATCTCATTTTACAAACATCCATAACTTTTTTATTCCTTGTCCAATTTCTTTTCACCGATCCTGTTTTCTTATTTTTCTGCTTTTGCACAAGTCTTATTACCAAGGTTGAATGCCCTTTTATGATATGCGAAATATAAAGAATTACCAATGAAAACTAGCTGAAAACCATGGTCTCAATATGCCATTTCAAGAAATAATTTCTCATTTTTGAGCCAGGCCGACATACATTGTCAAAGTGTAGCTTAGGAGTCAATCAGGGGCAGCGATTTTTTGCATTTGCAGTGATGCTTTCTATCGACAGTCTTGGTAAATAAGGATTATTATTTTGTGAGGACGCGTACCGACCGAGAGAGAAAATATGTATTTCAGTAGAGTTTAATTTGAGCTTGTTGTTTTAGAGCACTTTTGATCCGCACTTGTAAGCAATTTTTTTTTTTTTTTTTGGGGGGGGGGGGTGGGGGGGGGGGGGGGGGGGGGGGGGGGGGACGACCCTCTTGCCTAGTTTTCTAGGTGTCCCGGCGCCGTGGAACGGTGACGACCATGCATTTTGTAGTGCCACATTTGGGAATTTGCATTTTTATCGGTCTTGTATGAAACACAGAAAACACACAGTAACCTTTGCTTATATCGGCTTGTAGATCTTCTACAAATAAAAGTTAAAGAATATTATGTGAGGGCCTATAGCGAACGTTTTTGTATTTTCATTATTGAAACTGGGTATTTTAGAGGAAGTTAGAGCCGTTGTTACCTTTCTCTGTCTGTCTGTCTGTCTGTCTTTCTGTCTCTCTCTCTCTCTCTCTCTCTCTCTCTCTTTCTTGTACGTTTTCATTATAATTTACCCCCTCCGGAGTCGCCGCCCCTGGTTGATCCTCTTGCCCACCTAGAAATAATCACAATGAATGAATAAGCCTATAGTTGCCCAATCGAAATTCTGTCTGCACGTTTTATGAAAATGCCCTAAGAGCTTGCCCATATAGCTGACAGTCACTGCCTGCATGCATACTGGTAGTCACTTGTGAAAGAGATGTAAGAATAACTGTTTGACTTCGCCTGTTGTTTGTTTAGTATTTACGTCGGTACACTTATATTTTTGTTTACCATTTTTACGAGTGGTCCCGAGATACCCTACAATGTAGTTTGCCCAATGCAATGTGTAAAGTCTCGCTTTCTTGAACAGTACACTCCGCTCCTAGGGATAACAGACAACTCGTGCATGATAATCTCGGTGCACGAAAAATTCGGTACAAAAAACTTTTCAACTCGGTAATATTTCAGCCAGATTAAACACCGACCTCTTCACTCCCCCCCCCCCCCCCAATAAACTTAACTCTCTTCCTTCTCCCCCTCTCTTTCTTTCTTGGTCTCTTCCTCCCCCCTCTCTCTCTCTCTCTCCCTCTCTCTCTCTCTCTCTCTCTCCCCCTCCCCTCTCCCCCTCAGCCCTCTTCATTTCTTTTTCTTAGTTTCTCGGCTTTCTCTCTCTCTCTGTTTTATCATAAATTACATTGATGAATTACTTGCAAGGCAGCCGCATTTTTCTACAATGAGGTTTCTTTCCTAATTCTCTTTTCTTCCTTTGTTTACATCTCTTTTATAAGTACCTTCGTATGTACTTCTTATAGTCGACTTCTTTCAAATTACATTGATGAACCTGAGTTTCACATGGAAGACAAGATATGTAGAGCTTATGGAAGGAATACTGAAAAAACGAAAGATGGCAACTGTCATTCAGACAGGGGCGTTGCTAGAACATTTCGAATGGGGTGTGTGACACCCAAATTTGCCGACAAAAGTGCTGCAGCCTAATCTCTCCTCTCCATTAATGATAAAAGAAAATCGAAAATTTGGAGATCTTGATCATACGGGCCCATTTTGGCAGAGGGGGGGGGGGGGGGGCTGATGCCTTTTGCCCGAATATCAACTTTTCAATTTCATTTTTTTTTTTTTTTTTTGTATACATGTACTTTTCGTATACTGAAATTGTACAAAAGTTATTATCCGGGAACCTCGCGGGCCAAATAAGTGCATTCTGTCACCTCACTGCCCGAATATCCTTCGGGGGGGGGGGGGGGGGGGCTACAGCCTTTTGCCAGAATATTAATTTTGCAGTGCTTTTTTCTTGCTCGCTTTGCTCGCTCGCACAAAAATGTTTTTCTTTCCACCTCTTTTCTTTCTTTTAGTTTCCCTTTTTTTTTCTTTTTTCCTTCTCCTTTCTCTTTTCTCCTTTTTCTTTTCTCTTTCCTCTTCCTCTCCCTTCCCCCTTCTTTTTTTTTCCCGACAGAGTTGGCGCATTTGCCTTGACAATTTTGAGGAGGGGTGTCACCCTCCCCTCCCCCCCCCCCCCCCTCTAGCGATGCCGCTGTATTCAGAGTGCATGAGTGGCCATTACACCAATGAGGCCTCGGTTTACTACCAGTCCATAAAAAAAAACTGGTCATAGCGAGGTGATTGTACAACTATGATTGCATAGGCTTACGAAGATTTTTAAATTTCTGATATAATTATGGGCGACTATCCAGTGGCGGATCTACACTGCAAACAGATTTTGGTCAAAAGTTGTCAGGGGGCAGTCTGCCCCCTGCCCCCCTCCCCTTGGGTACGGTACGCTAGAGATCTAGAATAACTGGCTTGTATACATTTCAGAGGATATTGAATGGAAAGGAGAGATTTAAAATGCCACCATTTTCTGGTATTTCCGTTACCGCGGTATATATAAATATAATTAATGTAAGTGGAAAATTGTGCGTATTAAAGAGTTCAAGTGAAAGAATGAATACATCTGCAGATTATTAAATGGTAGGAAGGGGACCAAATTACAAAATTAGTGCACAAACTCCAAAAATGTGAGCAAAAAATCTCTAATTTTTAATTTCGTTACCGTGGAATTGCCCAGTATATATAGAGTTCAGTGCCGCCAGTATGTCACAATCGACTCACAGCATTGCCAATTTGAGATTCGTATAGAGAGTGATCTCATTTTACAAACATCCATAACTTTTTTATTCCTTGTCCAATTTCTTTTCACCGATCCTGTTTTCTTATTTTTCTGCTTTTGCACAAGTCTTATTACCAAGGTTGAATGCCCTTTTATGATATGCGAAATATAAAGAATTACCAATGAAAACTAGCTGAAAACCATGGTCTCAATATGCCATTTCAAGAAATAATTTCTCATTTTTGAGCCAGGCCGACATACATTGTCAAAGTGTAGCTTAGGAGTCAATCAGGGGCAGCGATTTTTTGCATTTGCAGTGATGCTTTCTATCGACAGTCTTGGTAAATAAGGATTATTATTTTGTGAGGACGCGTACCGACCGAGAGAGAAAATATGTATTTCAGTAGAGTTTAATTTGAGCTTGTTGTTTTAGAGCACTTTTGATCCGCACTTGTAAGCAATTTTTTTTTTTTTTTTTTGGGGGGGGGGGGACGACCCTCTTGCCTAGTTTTCTAGGTGTCCCGGCGCCGTGGAACGGTGACGACCATGCATTTTGTAGTGCCACATTTGGGAATTTGCATTTTTATCGGTCTTGTATGAAACACAGAAAACACACAGTAACCTTTGCTTATATCGGCTTGTAGATCTTCTACAAATAAAAGTTAAAGAATATTATGTGAGGGCCTATAGCGAACGTTTTTGTATTTTCATTATTGAAACTGGGTATTTTAGAGGAAGTTAGAGCCGTTGTTACCTTTCTCTGTCTGTCTGTCTGTCTGTCTTTCTGTCTCTCTCTCTCTCTCTCTCTCTCTCTCTCTTTCTTGTACGTTTTCATTATAATTTACCCCCTCCGGAGTCGCCGCCCCTGGTTGATCCTCTTGCCCACCTAGAAATAATCACAATGAATGAATAAGCCTATAGTTGCCCAATCGAAATTCTGTCTGCACGTTTTATGAAAATGCCCTAAGAGCTTGCCCATATAGCTGACAGTCACTGCCTGCATGCATACTGGTAGTCACTTGTGAAAGAGATGTAAGAATAACTGTTTGACTTCGCCTGTTGTTTGTTTAGTATTTACGTCGGTACACTTATATTTTTGTTTACCATTTTTACGAGTGGTCCCGAGATACCCTACAATGTAGTTTGCCCAATGCAATGTGTAAAGTCTCGCTTTCTTGAACAGTACACTCCGCTCCTAGGGATAACAGACAACTCGTGCATGATAATCTCGGTGCACGAAAAATTCGGTACAAAAAACTTTTCAACTCGGTAATATTTCAGCCAGATTAAACACCGACCTCTTCACTCCCCCCCCCCCCCCCCCCCCCCAATAAACTTAACTCTCTTCCTTCTCCCCCTCTCTTTCTTTCTTGGTCTCTTCCTCCCCCCTCTCTCTCTCTCTCCCTCTCTCTCTCTCTCTCTCTCTCCCCCTCCCCTCTCCCCCTCAGCCCTCTTCATTTCTTTTTCTTAGTTTCTCGGCTTTCTCTCTCTCTCTGTTTTATCATAAATTACATTGATGAATTACTTCCAAGGCAGCCGCATTTTTCTACAATGAGGTTTCTTTCCTAATTCTCTTTTCTTCCTTTGTTTACATCTCTTTTATAAGTACCTTCGTATGTACTTCTTATAGTCGACTTCTTTCAAATTACATTGATGAACCTGAGTTTCACATGGAAGACAAGATATGTAGAGCTTATGGAAGGAATACTGAAAAAACGAAAGATGGCAACTGTCATTCAGACAGGGGCGTTGCTAGAACATTTCGAATGGGGTGTGTGACACCCAAATTTGCCGACAAAAGTGCTGCAGCCTAATCTCTCCTCTCCATTAATGATAAAAGAAAATCGAAAATTTGGAGATCTTGATCATACGGGCCCATTTTGGCAGGGGAGGGGGGCTGATGCCTTTTGCCCGAATATCAACTTTTCAATTTCATTTTTTTTTTTTTTTTTGTATACATGTACTTTTCGTATACTGAAATTGTACAAAAGTTATTATCCGGGAACCTCGCGGGCCAAATAAGTGCATTCTGTCACCTCACTGCCCGAATATCCTTCGGGGGGGGGGGGGGGGGGGGGGGCTACAGCCTTTTGCCAGAATATTAATTTTGCAGTGCTTTTTTCTTGCTCGCTTTGCTCGCTCGCACAAAAATGTTTTTCTTTCCACCTCTTTTCTTTCTTTTAGTTTCCCTTTTTTTTCTTTTTTCCTTCTCCTTTCTCTTTTCTCCTTTTTCTTTTCTCTTTCCTCTTCCTCTCCCTTCCCCCTTCTTTTTTTTTCGCGACAGAGTTGGCGCATTTGCCTTGACAATTTTGAGGAGGGGTGTCACCCTCCCCTCCCCCCCCCCCCCCCCCCCCCCCCCCCCCCCCTCTAGCGATGCCGCTGTATTCAGAGTGCATGAGTGGCCATTACACCAATGAGGCCTCGGTTTACTACCAGTCCATAAAAAAAAACTGGTCATAGCGAGGTGATTGTACAACTATGATTGCATAGGCTTACGAAGATTTTTAAATTTCTGATATAATTATGGGCGACTATCCAGTGGCGGATCTACGGGGGGGGGTTTAGGGGGTTTAAACCCCCCCCCCCTTGGGCTGCCAAGTAAACATTTATTTGGGCAAAAAAGAGAAAAAAATAGAGCATGCAAGTATGCTTAAAATCGCAAGCTAGCAACCCTAAAAATGAAAAATCTCCCTACTGAAGGAGGGGGTATACCCCCCTCCCACACCCTCCCCCCTCGCTCGCTTCGCTCGCTTCCAAGTAAACATTTATTTCGGCAAAAAAGAGAAAAAAAAAGAGCATGCAAGTATGCTTAAAATCGCAAGCTAGCAACCCTAAAAATGAAAAATCTCCCTACTGTGGGAGGGGGGATACCCCCCTCCCACACCCTCCCCCCTCGCTCGCTTCACTCGCTTCCAAGTAAACATTTATTTGGGCAAAAAAGAGAAAAAATAGAGCATGCAAGTATGCTTAAAATCGCAAGCTAGCAACCCTAAAAATGAAAAATCTCCCTACTGTGGGAGGGGGGATACCCCCCTCCCACACCCTCCCCCCTCGCTCGCTTCGCTCGCTCGGGCTCGGTCTCTACGCTCCCTCGCAATACCCAGCTCAGCCCCTCAAACCCCCTCCTTGGAAAAAAGCTAGATCCGCCCCTGCTATCACCTCTTATTCAGATATAGGATGTTCCGACATGCTCCCGCCGGCGACGATTGCTCCCAGTTTTATGTCGTCAAGATATAGGGTCAGGGCTTGGGTTGCGAATGGGCTTTAAAGTTTGGTTTAGGGTTAGGGTTAGTTATACAGTGGCAGAGGGCCAGGCAAGGCGCCAAGGGCGCACGCCCCCTTTAATTTTTCTGTTTTGTGATTTTTACAGTGGTAGGGGTGATCTCCCGCCCACATCCTCCGCTCCCTCGCCGCCTGGCGCCCCCCCCCCCCAAAAAAAAAAAAGTCCTGGAGCCGCCATTGAGTTAAGTACGGTTTTAAGGGTTGAACTCGTAATTGTCACTGGGCGTTGTGGCGTGCGCCTAATCCAGCTAACAGTGGAAGTTATAAACTGATTCAGCGGACCTAGGTTCGAAACCGAATATCCTCAAAGTAGCGAGGAGTCCGAATATATTATTCGACAGCAAGATGCCCTAATAATGTAATTTTTTCATATCTTATCTAATGTCATTTTTACAATATGAAACAGGTTTTTTAGTCAATTTTAGAAACTGGAAAATGTACCCGATGGTTGGACGTAAGTCAGCTTCCCGGTTTAACAAGTTTTCTTGAAGTAAGGGGGCCTTTGCGACTAATTCGTCCTCTCCCCATGTCCGAGTGGCCCCTTCCCCCGGCCTCCGCGCACCAGAGTGACCCTCACACCCCCACATGCATGGACCTGACTCGACTGAGAAGAGCAAGTAGATCGACCGAGTTGTTTGAATATTAATACCGAATTCTCTAAACCGAAATGTCTATGTCACGTCGCCTCGCGCTCGGGTCGGGAGAAGTAATGGTGTTTTCACTGGAACTGGATTCAGGCAGTTCCGTCATGACAGAAAATGAATAATTTCTTGTCTTCATGTTACAGCTTTCTGATGCCGACATGAATTGCAGATTTCCGTCTTGATATGTCTTTGAAACTTGTCTTTCAATTATAAGAAATTTCCTGCGAATTTCTGCCAATACAGTAACAAACTGACGTGCGTTGAACTGAAGCCTTTGCCTTTGATGCAGGCGATCGAGCCGCACTGAGAGTGACGGATCAATAGCATATCGTGTATTACTAGACTGGAGACGACGTAGAATTTTGGACAAAAGTAACGAAGTCGAAGAGGTTCAAATCTGAGGGCACAGTCGGTCGGAGCAGTTAGGAGAGCAACCAAGTTATGAATCATGTTTGCATCAGACTTTTTGTGTGGTGCTGTTGAGGGTAAGACTAAGTAAAAGAAAAAAAAAGAATTCTGATGTGGATGATTTTACTTTTTAGAAAATAGCTAATAATGTTAATGATAATGTTACAGGGCTGCCAACCTTGAGTACGAGTGAGAGATTGGAGTGAGACACTGCGAGGGAGCGAAGGTGTGGAAGGGGGGTGTCCCCCCTTCCACGGTAGGGAGCTTTGACAATTTTACATTTTAAATGGTGCAATCTGATGCATACTTAGTCATGATTTGAACATATACATACATACATACATGCAAGCAGCATCAATGTACTTGAACTGGATTTGTAAGATATTAATAATGTAGTTCACTGACCATGAATAAATAAAGTTCCTGACTTCTAACTGCAGTATTCCACCTCAACTGACTTTATTAGCTTAGTGATGTACTGAGACCACTATAGGATTAATTCAATGTGTAACAAAAAGAAAAAAAACAACCTGAAACTACAGAGATAATGCAAATACATCAATGGGTATTGCATTTTTTTTTTTCATTGTGTTTTCTTCTTTCTGTATCAAATACCATACTACATGCCAATATCAAATGCTATAGTCTCAGTCTGTAATTACATGTATTCTAACTTGTTGACTGAAATGCTTCATATAAAATATTGAAATTATATTGATAATGATTTTTGATATGAATTTCAAGCGTTAAACTTACAAATCGAAATGACTTACCATGATGAAGGATTGAAAGTCAGATCCTCCTGGCCTGCAGCTAGCTGCTGTATACTGTATAGCGGTCGTACGTACGTACGTACGTGTAAAGCGATGTAAAGCACACGTCATAGCCATACATGTACTGTAATTTGCCAAAAGTACAAGCTACGCTCACGTGACATAGGTAGAAACCAATCGTAATCCAATAGCTCGTCTTTGCCCGCGAACAGAAAACGATTATTATTGGTTAAGCTTTACACCCGCGCGGGAAAATCTCGAAACTTTGGGCTTGGGCATATCGATATTCGGAAAATCAGAGAATTTAGAGATATATTTATTTTTGTACATTCCATTTTGGGGGTTTAGCGTGAGATTTCGTTTATCAGAGTGAGACAGTCAAAATTGGTTGAATTGCGTGAGTCTCACGCTCAATGCGTGAGAGTTGGCAGCCCTGATGTTATGCTAAGTTCACACCGACGCCGAATTGATGGCGAATTAAATCGGCGAGCAAAGCGGCGGCAAAGCGTAACAAAGCTTAATGAAAGCGTAAAGACCGTAATAGAGCGTGAGAAAGCTTTGAGCAATTCGGGACATTCGGCAAGAGCGCCAAAAATTTTTAAACTGTTTAAAAATTTGAGGCGATCTGTCACGAATTGCGTAAAGCGGGGAGAGCGTATCAAAGCTTATCAAAGCGTCACAAAGCTTATCAAAGTTTTGCTCAAAGCGTAGGAAAGCTTAACAGAGTTTAACAGAGCTTGGTTCAAAGCGGTGACCCCACTTTGTACGCTCTGTCACCAATCGACACGCTTTGTTAAAGTTTTCAGGACAGGAATTATTTAAGGGCTAAATTGATCACATTTTGTTCTTCAAATTGGCAACAATAATATTTTTCTTTTAGTGCTACAATATTCTAATAAGGTGTAATGTCTTTGAAAACGATATACATGATTAGGAATTTTGTCGAAAAGTTTTAAAAGTTCCCAATTTTGATAAAAAACAATGATTTTGAACCTCTCAATATGTTGCCAATTTAAGGATTTTAAAGCTTATTCTCATTTTTTAAATTCTTGGCATCAAACAGAATATGGTCATCCAGCAAAAATGGACATAGTTTTTGCAGAAATATTTGCTCTTTCTACTCATGTATCTGGTATATTTTTTAGAGATCTGAATCAAAAGTTATTGAGCCAAACCACAAAATGTGGTCAATTGTCTCGAAAGGGTTAAGATGTCTCAAGATTTGATAAGATTTGATAAGATCTGGCATCAAGACCTGACACGCTTTCCCACGCTTTCACCGAGGATTGACACGTTTTCCCACGCTTTCACCAAGGATTGACACGATTTTCCACGCTTTCATCAAGGATTGACACGCTTTGTTAGGCTCTGTCACGCTTTGTTACGATTGGCAAGCTCTTTCACGCTCTCTCATGCTCTCCCACGACACACACGCTCTGTCACCATCCCTATAAATACCGCTGGGACTCGAGTTCTTCTAATTCCAGTTGTTCCAATGAAAGAAGTTCTAAATCTGGTGAACCCTAAATCTACTATAAAGTAAAATATGGGACCCAAGAGAGGTCGAGACACAACCAGGAAGAACCAGAGAGGGGGACGCAGAGGCCATGTCGTTGAGATTCATTATTTTGAAAAAAATTGTAAAAACTGATAAATATTTTGTTTTGTTAAGTTTGATGCTTTTTGTACATAGTGATAACATGTTCCATTTAATAGTAAAAGAGAATATGTTAAATTAAAAAAAATGCATTTTATTATAAAATGTAATAAAAAAAAAATAGAAGATATTAAACTAAAATTATGTGAACAATACAAAATACACACAAATCCCCCAACCAAAAAAAAAGAAAAGAAAATAAAACAAAAGAAATAAAAATACAGAGTGTCCTATAAAAAAACGCCCGTCACACTTCCGGTCCGAAATGGGCAACAATTTTGATATCATTGGAAAGAGCAACATTTTATAAGTAACTGACCAAAACATCACAAAATATAATTTGGTAGTTTTTATTTTATTGCACTTTTTGCAAAGGGATGCAAGCAGTAAAATCATGTACTTTTGATAATTTGCCCATAGGCCCTACAGTTAAGGATTCGTTCAGCCTGATTTTTACCGCTTACAGACCTTTGCAAGAAGTATTATAACACAAAAACTACTGAATGTGATTTTGGGATTTTTGGATCAGTTACTAAATGAAGAGTTGGTCTCTTCAATGGTACAAAAAATACTGCCCATAAACGACCGGAAGTGTACCGGGCGTTTTTTTTATGGGACACCCTGTATAAAACATAATAAAATAGAAAAGGCAATAGAATAAAAAAAATAAATAGAAAAACTCTGTGGAAAACTTAGTATTCTGAGTTTTTCACAAAGTTTTTTCTATTTATTTTTTTATTATATTTCATTTTTTAATTTTATAATGTTTTATATTTTATTTCCTTTGTTTTATTTTCTTTGTTACAATAAGGGTTATTTATCTCACATATAAAATTGATTTTCTTACTAATTTTTTTAATTAGTAAGAAAATCAATTTGTAATAATAATTTGTAATAATCAATTTAACAAAAAATTGCGTATTTTAAAGATCTTTTATCGCACATATCTAAATTTCAAATTCTACAACTTGATTTCTTTAAATTTTCACTCCTGATTTACAATAGTAGTATTATCTGATTTTTCATGGGGAAAAAATCAATAAAGTCTGTATTTATATTATTTACAAGCAGATGAAATAACAACAACAATAACATCAATAATAATAATAACATCTTCACAAGTACACATAATACAAAAATTATTTCAAACTTATATTAAAAATAAACAAAGTGTGCATATGGGAGAATGTTCTTATTTCCAGACACACAAGTCTTTATCTTCATCATCTGCTTCTGACGATATCTGAGCCACTCCTTTCTTAACTCAATCAGGAAGTACCACCCCGGCCATTCTTTGTTGCCAGTCAACAGCACCCACTGGAGAGACGAAGTATTCTCTGAGATGATCTCTCTGATGTCTGGCATCCACAGTGGCGAGGTTCCCCCTTGCAGGTGGTTGCGGAACATCTTCCCAGTGAGGTCCATCTCTCCAGGCCCCTGGTACGAAGTTGTGCTCTTCATCTTCGTGGTCCACCTCATTGGCTGCCAGCGCCACCCTCTTCCTCAGCAGGTTGTGGAGCACCACAGCAGTCTCCACCAAATCTCTGACGTTATCTACCTTCTGTTCCAGTGTTCCCAACAGGCACCGGAACCTGTTGGCCAAGATGCCAAAGGCATTCTCCGCCACTCTTCTCCCCCTTGAGATCCTGTAGTTGCAGATCCTCTGTTCATCTGTCATCCCTCTTCTACTGTATGGCTTCATCATGTAGCTCTTCAGGGCAAAAGCATCGTCATCCAGGATGAAGTAGGGAATATCAGGCTGATTTTCTCCAGGGAGAGGGCATGGTGGGGGCAGCCCTATGGACCCATCTTCTAGGCATTCGAAGAGCTCAGAGTCTGTGAATATCTGGGAGTCAGACATGTGTCCTTTACCTCCCAGCTCAATCCAGATGAACTTGTACTCTGCATCTACCAATGCCAGCAGTGGTATGGAGAAGAACCCCTTGTACATGTAGTTGTGGTAGAGACTGCCTGTGTTTGCTGGCTTCTTAATGGCTATGTGATTTCCATCCAAGGCACCAATTGCATGGGGGACATTCCATCTCTGTTCAAACTGCTGGGCAAGGGTGCTCCATGCTTCAGGGGTGGTAGGTATGTTGAAGACCTCATCTTTATACGCCTCTACAATGGCCCTGCACACTTCTGGAATCATCTCTGATATGGTTGAGATACCACATCTGAAACCATATGCCAGTGATCTGTAGTTGTCCCCAGTGGCCAGATGTCTCAAGGTGATTGCCAGTTTGAGGCCAGCTGACAAAGGGTGCCTGTAGTTAGTCTTTTGCTTCTGGATGACTGGTGCCACTCTCTCCAGGATCTCATCGAACACCTCAGGGGTCACTCTGGTGAAGTTTCTGAAGGCAACAGGGTCCTCTAATCTCAGTTGTGTGTCCAGGAGGCTAGTGTACTGGCCGTACTGCTGTCTTCTTTCTTCAGTGAGCCATGGCCTGGTCCAGCAGCTCCTGATGAATGGTCTTCTCCCTCCTGCATTTTTTGTTCAAATCTGAGGGCACAGTCGGTCGGAGCAGTTAGGAGAGCAACCAAGTTATGAATCATTTTTTGTGTACAAAATAGCTCTTTCTAGATCTAGGTCTAGATGATTTTCAGGCTTTCATATCAATTCTAAATTCTAAGTGGTATCCCTGTGTTTAGTTTTTTTCTTTGAAAAAGAAAAGAACTTTTTCTGATTAATATGGCCTTATGGGGGATTTAAAAAAAACTGTTCATCACCAAATCAAGATGGGGAAGATTAACTAATAACAGATCTGTTGTCAGACGTATTGTGCTGGAATTCGTATGATGGGGGTCGGGCTAACTCGGCACTACGGGAAAAGTGAGGCCGAGTTAGCCCGGAGGGTTTAAATCGATCATGAAATACCAATGTGTAAAGTTTTGTTGTGATTACTAGATAAGAATACGTTTATTAACCATTCTTTTTTATAGAATTGTATGAAATACTCAGATGATAATCTTGCAGTTTTCTTGATGTAACATGATGTAAAAGTAACATTTTAGACAGTTTAATCACACGACACAGCTTGCAATCGCTGGCCGTGCGTAGCGTGCACTGTGTTTGCATGGACTCGGAGCGATGAGTCGGACACACATATTGCAAAACCTCACAGTCGGTAAAAAAATGTTATCCATCAAGAATTTATGGAAGTAATATTAATATAATCAAATGAACGGTTGTTAGTTTCAGTTTATGTTACAGACATTAATATCTACGGAATTTTGCAGTAATTCATTCGTCAAGTCCGAGTACCAAACCCATGGCCAGTCACTGAGTCAGTGAGTGCAACGCACGGCGATTGCGAATGCGAGCTGTGAATTGTGATTAAGCCTAAAATGTCACTTTCATATGATGATATTAGCTCTAGAAAATCGCAAGGTGAACTTCAAAATAAGTATTTTATACAATTCTATCAAAAGAACGGTTTAAAAACGTATTCTTGGCTAGTATTTAGTAATCAAAATGAAACCTTATGGATTGGTATTTCATGATCGATTCAACCTCTCCGGGCTAACTCGGCCTCGAATTTCTGGTAGGGCCGACTTCGCCCTAGTGCCGAGTTAGCCCGCATTCACCACATGCAAGGTTATTGTAGATATGCACTTTCTAAGTTAGACAGAAATAACCGTCTGTTATGGGGAATAATTTCTTAAAACTGACATTGGTCAACCTTCCCCATAGACAGACAGTACGACCCACTCATAGGCCCTTGCCTATGTGGGACTGTGTCCAACATTCACTGTTGCAGCAGTCAAAAACAGACAACAAAATTGCTCTAAGCAAGATTTAATTTTCTTAAATTTGCTAGATTACCTGATTCAGGGACTCTTCAACTCTTACTGTGCCACAAATTTGAGGATTCAGAATTGAAACTGAAATTTTAAATAATGATTTTCCTCTCATGTATGAATAGCCTGGAAGGCTCTATGAAGATTAAAAAAAAAAAAAGCTGACGCTACTCTTCATAGAGCCTGATTTTTTAATCTCGCTCTGCAATAGAGCGGCCATTTTAGAGTCTAAAGAACCTCCTGAAAATTACCTTTCCCATGAGCCAGCTTCTCTCATCTCCTCTTCACCATAGCTTTACAATATTAAAACCCCATTTTTTACCCTAGAATTTAAAAATATCGAATAACAAAATGTGAAATATTCATTTTAATGGTTACCGGTAGTCCGAACGACGCCTCGAAAAAGCCTTCGCAGCTTCGCTGTGCTCGTAGACCCGGAAGTGTCCCGTAATGTCATCGACCTACAGTCACTCCCTTAATTTTCAGATCCACCATACGTTAGACAAGACCGCTGCGAGCGCGAGACGCGACCGGTCAGAATGCGTGCGAGGCCCAATGGCGAGGCCCTCGTGCTCGTAGCGGTCTTGTCTAACGTATGTTGGATCTGAAAATTGCGGGAGTGACTGTAGGTCGATGACATTACGGGACACTTCTGGGTCTACGAGCGCAGCGAAGCTGCGAAGGCTTTTTCGGGGCATCTTTCGGACTACCGGTAACCATTAAAATTAATATTTCACATTTTGTTTTCGATATTTTTTAATTCTAGGGTAAAAAAAATAGGTTTTAATATTCTAGAGCTATGGTGTAGAGGAGATGTGAGAAGCTGGCTCACGGTAAAGGTGATTTTTCAAGAGGTCCTTTAGACTCTAAAATGGCTGCTCTATTGCAGAGCGAGATTAAAAACCAGGCTCTATGAAGAGTAGCGTCAGCTTTTTTTTTTTTTTTACCCTTCATAGAGCCTTCCAGGCTATGTATGAATGATCTAGACTGGAAAAAGGCCTGCTGATACACACAAAAGCTATTGGAGCCTTTTCACCAGTAAAGGCTAGTCTGGAGTACAAGGTTATCTTCAGATAAGCTTGTACATGTATAAGTGGGTACGACCATATATCCAGCACAAGGGGTCCGTTTCTACGCATGGTATGCAGGCGGATTGCAGGTTTTGTCTCTGTTTTTTTTGTAGAATATTTCAACCGCAAATAGACCTCAACTCATGATACAAATATCCACAATCCACTGAAAATAATAGATCTAGACCTAGATCTATATTTATGAGGTCTTATAAATTTAAAATTTCTACTTACTTTCAGCTAATGATCTGTCTCATTTTGTGAAGCTGCTGTGCTGCGACGATACGTACATGTACGTAGTACCGTATGGTCCAATGTTAGACTGCCGTGTCCTTAGTCAAATAAGAAGCTCTCCCCAAAACAGGAAATTATGTCAAACTTTTCTTTTTGTGCACTGCTACTCTCTTCAGAATTGAATAGATGATCATCTAATCCCAAATTCCTTATGATACTGAAAAGATGATAAAATATCGCCATTTTTGTTTTGTAGAGACAGTTCAAGCTTTGCAATGTCAATCACAATACAAACACAATTGATCGGCAATACACCGACTGTACTATTATGCTTTTCTCAAGGCCCCCCCTACTATGACTTATGAGATCATTCAGTCTCTGTGTACGGAGGTTAGTGGAGCCAGACGTAGTCGCAGTGGAACAACCGACGATACAGAGAGACTGAAGCTTTTGGTCTAGATGCACTTTGTTGACTTTGTTTTTTAGTGGCTAGAAAAATTTGATTTTATGGTTTATGCAAATTTCTTTTGTCAACATTGGTTCCTACACTGAAGTTGAACCGATGAGAAAAATGGGGCGAACGAATGTCATTAACATTAAGACATGTATGTCAACAAACATTTTTGAAGTCGATATCAATGCTTGTGTCAAACTTTGTTCCACAAAATGAAAGGGTCCTAAAGCTACGCACATGTACCCAGTAATAACAAAAATTATGCAAATCTTGATTTTGAAGTTGACTGATGTGAATTTCAAATTTCCAAATAATGATAATATCACTAAAATAAAGGAAAATTACTAGTTCTTTTGGCAAATCTCAATTCTCGTTGCTAAGGCACATCAGAAGTTTGGCACTTTGAATGTAATGTATTGCGCGTAATTGCAGGGTGGGTAACTTTAGGACCCACATAGGTTTGGCCATACAGTTGTATGATGGGGGGACCTAAAGCTACGCACTTTGTTTCCAGCCCCTAAAAAGTCATTACTTTCAGCGGTTTATGCAAATTTCTTTAAATATGTTGGTTCTGCACATTCTGAGTTAAAATCGCTGAGAAAATTATGATGGACTAATGTCAACATTCATTTTCAAGTTGATGTTGATTCCCCACGTATACGTACCGCTGGCATTAGCAGGGCGCGGCCATTTTGTGACCTAAATTTCACTTTTTCGCGCGTTGGTACGTTATTCCCGGTTCTTCCTGTTCTCTCATCTTATGCATATTCATTTGCCCACATGTCCTGCTGTCGAATTATAACAGTAGTTTTCAGACGGACCTCTAGATTCAGTAAATCAAGCTTGTTTCAAACATATAATTTGTCATTATTTAATGTCATTAAAATAAACAAAATTAGCTTCAAAACAACCTTATTTTTCATATAATCAATTCATAAAATCATTCTTGAAATGGAAAAGGGGAAAGCATTAAATAGAGTATTAAAAGTTAAGAGTTTTATAACTCCGATGTCATTGGCAATGTGAGATTATGACCCCCACTAAGTAAGCACCAATATCATTAGTCAGGTTCACACAGAGGGAGCTAAACTTTAAGTTTCGCTTGTAGTTTCAAAACTTCAAGTTATCTTGTAGTTTCAGACGGTATGAATGGACTTGTAGTTTCGAAAAGTTAAGTTTACTTGTACATGTACATGTACATGTAGTTCCAGAAGCACAAGCGAGCTTGTAGTTAACGCCGAAACCCCGAGCAGTGGGGGTCCTTCCTTGCTGTTATGGACCGTGTGGACAGAGTAAACTTTAAGTTTAGCAAACTTGTTAACAATGACCTCTCTGTTCATGTTAAACTACGATCACTCGACTTGTAATCTCAGAACAACGAGCGTCATTGTTTCAGGCCTGTGTGAACCTTCATCGTTGTTAGTGACTCGTTGTTGCGTTAACTTAAAGTTTTGCTAACTTTGCTAACTTAAAGTTTCGAAACCACAAGTCCTGTATGAACGAGCAGCGGGGGGTCCTCCCTCATTGTTATGGACCATGTGGACAGAATAAACTTTACAGTTTAGCAAACTCGTTGTTAACAATGACCTCTCTGTTCATGTTAAACTACGATCGCTCGACTTATAATCTCAGAACAACGAGCGTCAATGTTTTGGGCCCGTGTGAACCCTCGTCGTTGTTAGTGACTCATTGTTTTGTTAATTTAAAGTTATTGTAGTGGACCATTGCTTATAGTAAAGATGTAGGCCTTTGTTGAAACAGTTTACCCATGTGCAGTAAACAGACCATGGGAAGCAACATCTGCATAAAATTTAGTGGACTGGGTTTTATCTTGAAAATATACATAAGTGATAAAAAAAATTTTTTAAAGGAAACAGTGGCAAAGCAAATCTTTATGTAGATATCTCCTATCTTATTATTTGATGTTTATTTCCAAATTCTGTATGCTGATTCTAGGACATATAGCTTGTTCTGGCTTTTGAAAAAGTTGTCATCTGTAAGGCAGCCCTGTTGCTTACAAGTCCATATTTAACAAACTACATACATGTACATGTATAGCCTATAATGACACAATTGCCGTAATTATTCTGTGTTAAAGCAGAGGCCAACACTTGCAGGCAGTCGAGAGTCAGGACACGTGAGCACCCAACCAAAACTAAGTCTCGGGCTTCCAAATTTCAAACTTTTGATAAGGAGCTCATGCATACAGACCATAGAATTCTCAATCAGGTCCGCTTACTGCAAATAATAGTGTGGAGTCCTGGTCAAAGCTACTTTAAAGGGATACTTTGGTAGGCCTGCATGGGCAATTTCCGATGAGAGAGGAAAATATACTCGGAGCTTCGTGTCACTTCGATACAAGGACTTCCATCGCACGTGCTAAAACATGTGATTCATATTGGACCACCTCTGAGATAAGACTGGCTTGTGTTTTAAATTTCGCGCGGTGGGAAAGTAATCAAACATATGGAAAAGTAATTACAGAGCCAGCTCTCTGGTAGAGCCTGGGATTAGTTACGTAATCGTGGCGACAACGAGTCGCGGCAGGGCAGTGCAGAAGCGATGGCTAGACTAATCAACCAGAAGTTAACCGTGTTTTGTATTTGGAAATATTTCAGCATTACACTAAACTTGTTTGGGGGAACGAGGTTACAACCAGTTACAAGACTAAGAGCCCGGGACTGGTTAAACCCGAAGTATTCGCCGAGCTCCAGTTCGGTCAACTTCGTGCCGTCCGATCATTTATGACCTTAGTCCGACGGCCTCGCACAACGGACGTGCTATGTGTACAAGTAAACGAGCCTTTTGCAAATTCCGCACGATTTCATTTCCCCATGAGTTCTCATTAGACTGCCCCTTTAAGTTAATCTCTTTATTCAACATTTACCAAAACACTGGACTGTCACATTGTATGAAGTATGTACGTGTGCCAAAAATCAACTCTGGCAGCCCCCTGTTTTTTCCATTGTCGACCAAAGCCAGCAAAGAGTTAATGTTACTAATTGTTAGAATATAGATTGCAATATTGTGTTTTTCCTTTAAATGATACAACATATATACATGTCTGTCAATTCAAATACCTTAATACAAATAAACATTTTATTCAGTAAAATGTCACCTACTGTATGTGTACAAAAACCATTGCAATAGCATTGACCTCTAGGAGTTTGACCACTAAGAAGAAAACACGTAGAGGCCCACTTGTACATTACATCCTGTGCTATCCAAATGAAGTGTACTAGTCTATACACACTGTAGTACACAATTTACACTGGTGTATACAAAAATGTACTGTAGAAGGTAGGCCTACTGTACATGTATGCATGAGGACAAGTAAAGCCAGTTTGTAATTAAAGTTTGCGCATATGCAAATAAAATTAAAGGTCATTTGTACCGAGTACAATTGACCCTTATATGCTGTCATTTTGTACGCACCATGATGCGCGTACCAGCAAATTGGGTCATTTTGGGGTCATTTGTATCATTTTACGAACTGGCTTATTACATGCACCGTTGCATTGACCTTTCGCATTGCTTTAGAAGTATACTGCATGTAAACCCAGTTCAAAATCCATCTATACTAGTTATAGTAAAGGAAAAAAAAGATATATATACATAAAAGAAAGTAGACCATACATGTGTGTACCTGTATGTAAAAGTACAAGGCATTTTTAAATGGACATGCAAAGTACACTGTATATACAGTACATGTATATAAGATGGGTTCCTTGAAAGAAGGTTTCTGATTGGTCAGATTCACTGTTCTTGCCGTTGCGTAATTTGTTACATGGATGTGACCATGGTATACAACAACAATTTTTGCATGCTTATTTGTGTACAAAATCCCATAAGGCCAAGGCAACAGTAACTTCTTATCACAGACATACGCGGAACAGTATAGCTGCGCACAAGCAAATTATATCAGCGCGCATGTAAGGGTGCGACACATTTATTGCGCATTATTTTGGACTGGCTGTGTGACGTCACATTGAATTTACAAATATGTACTTTATGAGTTGTGCTGGAGGTTGCAATGCAAATAGTTCAGTGAGCTCCCACAAGCAGTTTCCCATCTTATATAACGCATAGTACATGCTCATTGTCGTCAAATATACCATAAAATGTGCATCCATAGATATAGAATTTCTCTTGTGCATTATATAATGCACTTTAGAAATTCTGAAGGCTAAAGCTATGGATGCACATATTATGGTATATTCAACTCCTGAGCATGCACGATATGTATAATATATGGATTTTCTGTGATATTATACAAATCTCTGTAAATTAACAGGAACTACATACATGTAGGCTTGCATTCATGATGATAATCTGAAACTATACAGGCCTACTTGTACATATCATTTCTTCATGTAAGCACTTTTTAAGCATCCCTTTCTATCAAATAGTGAAAGAGAAGGTTGAGTTCTGGGAAAGGTCAAAAATAATTTGTGAGCTTTCTCATTCTCCTTAAAACATATCAGTTTGGAAGATTATCATAGTATAAATGTCCCCTGTAAGGGATTGCTCTTCATATGCCCTCACATTCAAAATATGACAAGAAAGAGCTGAAATGTTTGGGCCGAACAAGTGTATGTACATGTAGTCCCATATACACATTTCTGTGTGCAGTGCATGTGATTGAGTCAATTTCTTCTCATTTTGGTGATTCCAAAACCTTGCAGCATACATGTAGACCAATTCTTATGTACTGTATTTAAGCAACCTTTCCTAATTATTTTGAGAGAATTTCTTGTGCAATGTTATAGCATGAATGAACTCAATTTTATCTTTGATTAATCATTGTACATGTATAGTGACATGTGATATTGGTAAAGTGGCAAAGTGCTCTTGTAATGTACAGATACTGTAAGAGTGCTTTACATGTACATGTACATGTACATACCAATACAGTGGAAACTCAGTATAAAGAGGATTGATATAACAATATTCCTGATATAACAAGGTAATATTCCTGGTCCCAGCTCTTTATATTCTATTGTTTTTTTGTTTTTTTTTAACCTGTTATAATGAGATTCCTGCTATAACACGGTAATTTTGATTGTCCCAAGGACCTCATTATACTGAGTTTCCACTGTATTATTATTATCATTATTATCTTTGTTGTTGTAATGGCTAAAATACTATTTTTAAAAATTACTTTTTAAGTATTTTTTATTTAAAAATTTGTGAAACCAAAAACGTTAGAGACATAAAACTTATGCAAATTGTAAACGACTGCCATTCCCACAGCAAGAAATTTTCGCAATTTGCAAAAATTTGATATTATGTCAATTATGATTCAATGATTTCATGGCATGAAACTTTCACGAATCAGTACCACTTGCGAAATTTGCGAACATTAAATGCGCGCAAAAGCTTCTGGTTTTACAGTATTATAGATTAAGATTTTGAAATGTAGATGAAATTAACTTCGCATCTTCTCTGATTCTTTCTCTGTCTCCAGGTTTCTATGGTAGGCCATGGACCCCAGAACAAAGGAGAAACTTATTCTCTCTGATGCGACGTCTAGGACTGAACACCTACATGTATGCTCCTAAAGATGACTGCAAACACAGAGCCTTCTGGAGAGATCTCTACTCTGTAGAAGAAGCAGGTACTTTTCCTTGAAGCTTGATTTCAATTTGAAGATATACAATGTTGTAAGTGCCTATAAGCCCCTCTCATACACATGAAACAGCTGCCTCCAAGGGGTCATCGCAACAAACTAATAATGTTATGTGTGAATAGGGCAAGTGGGGGTTTAAAAGGGAAAAGTACAGCATAGGTCCCTACACATACTCTGTGCTCATTGTGCCATATTATACAGATTTGTGACACACTATACATTTGTCATTTTATTTTGTCACAGGTTTTGGAGGGGTTTTTTCAGGTGGTTTATTTTATCAGGTATGAAAGAGGCTTTAATGTTATCCTGAGGGAGATGTAAGTTGTTCTAGTGGTCAGCTGTCTAGTTTCCTATACACCAACTCATTTTAAACTCTTGAGTCTCGTCTTCCAGTGGTGATATTAACAGCCGGTCACATGCATTAATTTACAGTAATATCTGATTGATAGCCTTCAATTAATTAAAATCACATATATTGCAAAACTCCTAAAACAAATAAGCACCAGCATAGATTTGCATGCCACAAGTTGGAATCCATTGATGGCCTAATTGACCCGTTCCTAATTAGCTTGTTACTCAGTTCCTACATGTATATATTTTCTAGATGTTTTATAGATGCATCAAATTTGAAACTTTTGTAGGGTTCTGTGAGGGTTTTATTTTGTCATATTACCAAACATCAAGCTGCACAAATATGTCTGTTTTGAGGTGTGATCGATGCTGCTAGTTTATGATTAAGGAATCTCATTACACTTTAAAAACATTTCTTGTACATGGCTATTAGTAATGTTACACACTATGTCAGGGAAGTGTAATATAATTTCCTGAAGAAGCGGTAAAAAATTGAAAGTGGTTTCTGTTTCGTCATGTGGCAATGTGGTATAACACCCATTCTTCCTTGTAAGGTATTGAAGAGCAGAAAGACTGTTGGATGTGTAAGAACACCTTATAAAATCAATGTGGAATACATGTTGTATGTCAATGTACATGTATGTATTCAAGTTTATGATCATGAGTTGTATTTTTGTGCATCAGTATTACAGCAATAAACCTTATCTTTCCATTAATAGTGCCAGATGTTTCTGTCATTGAACTTTTTATTGAAAATCAAAGGTCGATCGAAATGCCAATTAAGTCTAGTGTCTAAAGTCTGAATTTATATGCTCGTTTTTTTCTTCATTTTAATTCTGTGATAAGCCTACATGTACATGTATCTATAGCCTGAATACTATGTATCGCATTAGTAATATGCAAGTGCACAAATGCATTACAAATATAGATTGGCATGTAATGTAGGGATAAAAACCAGGTTTTAAACAGGATTCATTTGTCAGTATTTGGAAAATCATGTACATGTAGTCATCAACCTTTTTGGAGCCCTGCTCTCCCCCCCCCCCCCCCCCCCTCTCTCTCTCTCTCTCTCTCTCTCTCTCACACTCCTTCCCTCCTGTCACTGTTTTCATATGATTTCTCCTTTTTAGTATGCCCATTTTCTTCCATTATTTTTCTCCTTTCATCTTTCTGCAAATTGATATTTTTTAATATCTTCCTCCTTCCTGGTCGTTTGTTTGTTGATTTTTTAAATGTTATTTTCTCACTTTAATTCTCACTGTTACAGAGCATCTGACAAGTTTGATCTCAGCAGCTAAGGATCATGACATCTTATTTGTCTACGCCCTTTCCCCGGGCCTGGACATCACTTTCTCAAATGCCAAAGAAGTCACATGTCTCAATAGAAAACTGGAGCAGGTAAAATATTTAGCTAATAATAATTGATATAGAAGTTTTTTAGATAGTGCGACACAGTAACGATCATAGGGAACTTTTGTAGGATGATCCTCAGACTACATTGTAATACAATATTTCTCAATCTTTGATTCCTGTGCTTGACTTATTTTAGTAATCCATAAGTCACTCTGTAAATACATGTAAGTGGAATCATAAATGACTTGAATACACAGTTTAAGGTAGCCTTAAACTAGATTAAAGCCTTTACATAATAGATATGCTGTAACTTTGAATATTATTGGGTACACAATATAAATATATAAGATGTGAAATGGGGAAAAGATATCAAGAAACTTTCCAGAAATGAAATCTTTTTACTTATTATGTTTTTTGTTTCATGAATCAGTATACATGTATGTCTGCGTAAGCATGTAATGTTAATTATTTTCTTGTGCTTATTCAGGTTAGTCAGTTTGGATGTGAAGCTTTTGCACTCCTCTTTGATGACATTGACACAGAAATGTGTGTGGCAGACACCGAGGTCTTTCAATCTTTTGCCCACGCTCAGGTCTCTGTCACCAACGAAGCATTCCAATATCTGGGCCAACCAAAGTTCCTCTTCTGTCCAACTGGTAAGCTGTCATGAGGATGGTCATTATTATCACCACTATCATTTTCTTCTTCTTCTTCTTCTTCTTCTTCTTCTTCTTCTTCTTCTTCTTCTTCTTCTTCTTCTTCTTCTTCTTCTTCTTCTTCTTCTTCTTCTTCTTCTTCTTCTTCTTCTTCTTCTTCTTCTTCTTCTTCTTCTTCTTCTTCTTCTTCTTCTTCTTCTTCTTCTTCTTCTTCTTCTTCTTCTTCTTCTTCTTCTTCTTCTTCTTCTTCTTCTTCTTCTTCTTCTTCTTCTTCTTCTTCTTCTTCTTCTTCTTCTTCTTCTTCTTCTTCTTCTTCTTCTTCTTCTTCTTCTTCTTCTTCTTCTTCTTCTTCTTCTTCTTCTTCTTCTTCTTCTTCTTCTTCTTCTTCTTCTTCTTCTTCTTCTTCTTCTTCTTCTTCTTCTTCTTCTCCTCTCCTCCTCCTCCTCCTCCTCCTCCTCCTCCTCCTCCTCCTCCTCCTCCCTCCTCCCTCCTCCCTCCTCCCTCCTCCCTCCTCCCTCCTCCCTCCTCCCTCCTCCCTCCTCCCTCCTCCCTCCTCCCTCCTCCCTCCTCCCTCCTCCCTCCTCCCTCCTCCCTCCTCCCTCCTCCCTCCTCCCTCCTCCCTCCTCCCTCCTCCCTCCTCCCTCCTCCCTCCTTCCCTCCTTCCTCCTTCCTCCTTCCTCCTTCTTCCTTCTTCTTCCTTCTTCTTCCTTCTTCTTCCTTCTTCTTCCTTCTTCCTTCTTCCTTCTTCCTTCTTCCTTCTTCCTTCTTCTTCATTATCATCTTCATCATCATCATCATCATCATCATCATCTATATAAATATCACCTTCATCATCATCATCATTATCACTGTCATCTACATCATTATCATTTTCATTCATCATTAAAATCATCATCACCGTCATCTTCATTGTTCATCATTCATCATCATCATCATCATTCAACAATAGTTATCATCACTATCCTTATCATTTTATTATCCATCATTGATTATCTTCATCATCATCTACATCATCATCATCATCATCTTCATCTTCAGCATCATCATCATCATCATAAGGCAACATTGATTATCATCATTATTATCATCATCGTCATCATCATCGTCATTGTCTTGATCATCAACTCCAACACCGTCATCATTATTGTCATCATCATAATCATTATCGTCATCATTGTCATCTCTCTCTCAGTATCATAATCATCCTCGGCATCATCAACATTCTCTTTACCACCATCATGTTTTTTTTAACTGAGAAGTAGGCAAAGAAACATTTAGAAAATTGAGCTAATAACGAGTTCTGACCATAATGCATAACACATATTTTCATATGAGTTGTGCTTTTCAGGGAATGTGATTTCATAAAAGATTTTTGTTTAGTTTGTTTACTTTGTTGATTCAAACAAATGATCTACTGCATGATGACAAAGAATTCCGTCAAGCCAGTTTTCTTGATATGCAGTTCCATAACCAGTTCTCAAGATGAACTTTAAAGCACATTCTTCTTGTGAAATTTCTTTTATTGTATGAAAGCAGAACTGAAGATGAAAATACTTGTTCGACACCTTTACAGTTTCTTGTATGAAAGTAAAAAAGGAAAATTATCAGCCTCTATTAAACACTATTATGCACGCTCTTTCACTTGTTATGCAAGTGTATGTAGCACCTGGTGCGGTATTTCTAATGAAATTATCGTTTTGTAAAAGTACACCCTATCACAATGTACAGAACAGGAGTTTGTCTAAATAACCACTGTAAAACAGTGGTTTGTCATGTTGATGCACCTTATCGTGGATCCAGACTTCTTAAATAAAGTAAATCTGCTTTGTCTTTGTTTTTGAGTGTTAAAAATGCATATTTTATTAATATTTATTGTTGACAAGGCTCATTAAAATGCCTTTTTAACCATAGAACCCTAGACTGCTAAACCTAATCTATTTTAACAAATCGATAATTTGCTTACAACTTTCTCATTTTTCTGCCTGTTTCATGTTCTTCACTTTAATGATTATCAGAAAATTCTATCCACCTGTCTTATAATGAAGAAAGTTTTATCACTTATTTTTCATTCCATTCCCATCCTACACATCATATGGACAATATTATGTTTGGTGTGTGGAGTATTATTTGCTTGAATGTATTTCCTTTTAATCCCAAGCATTTTTGACATGTAGTCTTAATGCATTTTGTATTTGTAGTGTTATATTCTGAAGAAAATGATATTGATTATGTAAAACTGAATTATCTTTCAGAGTATTGTGGTACGCGAGCGCAACCATCAGTGAAGAATTCAGAATATCTTCAGACGGTTGGCAGTAAACTCCTTCCTGACATCATGGTCATGTGGACAGGTGTGAATGAATGCCTTTTATTTTATCCCTGTATCATAGGACAAAAGGCTAAAGGACCGTGGACAAGCAAAAACAAAAACGCGATTCGTGGGTGTTTTCTAATCACTATTTTCTGAAAAATTCTCTGGGAATTTTTTTAAAAAAGCATATTTTTACTACAAAATTTCCTCACTAGTCAAGAAAAAAAGGTATATCACATTTTTAGGTGTCCTTTTGTTGTTGTTGTTGTTGTTGTTGTTGTTGTCTTAAATTGCTTCCAAGGGGGAGGGGCACAATTAGGGGATACATTCCCATGCCCTCAAAATGATTAATGAAGGCCCTTTTTTTTGGGGGGGGGGGGTGTTGTCTCACTGCTAATAGCCTTTTATGTTTCATTGCATCTTGTGATTTTCATAATTCATATCTTCATAAAATGTGTTCAATATTTTTATCCAGAATTGATGCAAAAAGTCTTTGGTAATGTTCCTACGGTTCAGAAGCAAGTAGCATCCATGGGTTCTTTTAAACCAGTGAACTAAAGGGATGGTAATGATTGCATAGCCATGACAAATTTCCCAATTTGTCCTGATAGATTTAAATGCACATTATATTTTAAGCATATGGTGTATAAAATACTGTAAAATATTAGATTAGCTATTTTTGTATAATTTGTTTTTGTCCCACAGGAGGAAAAGTTGTGTCAAAGTTCATTACCATTGAGTCTATCAAAGAACTGAGTTCTGTGATCAAGCGCAAACCTGTCATCTGGGATAACATTCATGCTAATGACTATGACCAACAACGAATGTACCTAGGTAAGAGAAAATATAGTCCCTTTAATAGGATGTTAAAAAGGTAGATCCATGTGTTCATTAACACTGAGTGCATGAAAGTATTCAGCCCTGTGATCAAATGCACACCTGTCATCAGGATTAACGTTCATGCTAATAATTGTGATCAACAGAGAATGTATTTAGGTAAGAGAAATTATCTAGGTCAATTATCCCTTTAATAGAATTTCAAAAAAGCAGGTCCATCTGTTCATTTCATCAGAGAATTGATCTCTGTGATCAAATGCAAACCTGTCATCTGGGATAGCATGTACGTAAATGAATGCGACCAGCAGAGAAAATATCTAGGTAAAAGTAATTGGTTCATATGATAGGACATAAAGCTATAGGTCCCGTGGGTGCTTCCCTATTATTTTTATAATTGCTTTGTGATCCTTCCAGATATAGTTGCAGTTGAATGCAAAACCCTACTAGAAGAGGTATGCAGTTTTGTATATGCCCATGTATAGTAGTAGAAAGAGTCTGGAAATACAATTTGATAATGTTCATCTTTTTGGATAGAGGTGAATTTTGGAAGCCATTTACTTGAAATCTGTTGAACAAAAAATTTGCAGGGAATTTAAAAACAGAAAATATAAGAGGTAATCTAGATCATATCCAGGGACTTAACCATTATTTTGCACCCCTCATTAGCTTATTTTAATTCTTTGTTTTGTTAAATGCAGATAAAAGAATGTGAACTGTTTTTTATATGTTCCCATACATGTAGTTTCGTGTTAGTAGTCTTTAATTTATATACCATTGGATGTTCAACTCATGCACATCAGTATATCAAACTATTTGTGATCTAGTTTAAAGCTGAATGGAAGACAGGCTGGATTTTTTTTTTTTAAATCATATCTGTGGTCTACAACAAATTTAAGAGGGCAGATACAAAACAACAACAATAACAAACACATACAGGTGTTGTCATTAATTGCTGATAATAGCAATGAAGAGTACCTAGGAAATGCATACATTGTGTTAAACTATTCTTCACTTATTATTGCATTCTTTATTAAACTAACCTCTTTTCTAGGTCCATACAAGGGCAGATCTACAGAATTGAAGCCATATACCTGTGGTGTACTGACTAATCCAAACTGTGAATACTACCTGAATCATATAGCTCTCCACACATTAGCTACATGGAGCAAAGCAGGTGGGGCTGAAGACAACAAAAAGGATGAACCCCCAGGTGAGTGTTGAAGCTGGAAGCCAGAGTTGAGAAGTAGTAGTGATGATGATAATGATGATAAACAATTCCTGTATAATGCACTATACCCTTCACTTTTTCATGCATTGTAATGTATCCATTTCACTATTTTGTATTATAATTAATCACATGTTTAGGGCTTTCATACAGAAACTGCCTTACATTAATAAATAAGAGACTTGGCTTGTGTGTGACCCCTCTCTCTCGTTTTCTCTTTATTTCTCTCCCATTATTTCTCTCCCTGCAACTTGCACCCTTTCTTATCAAGATTCATTTAATTTGAGCTTATCAAATATAGTCGTAGAAGTGAACTTGCTTCTGTCTTTGTTTCATTTCTTACCTCTTATGATCATATTGTAGGAGACATGACGGAAGAGGCCACCATGAGTGCCGACGAGCAACTAGAAACAGAAGGAAAAACCGAGCCCGGACCAAGGAGGCTGAGAATAAACCACGGGAACTATGACCCTGAATTAGCTCTCAAACTGGCCATTGCAGACTGGCTACCCATGTTCCAGCAACCCAAGGTAGCAGATGCCAAGAAGGTCGCCCCGATCCCTCCTGCAGCACTAACTGCGTTACCTGTCCCAGCCCTACCCGGTGTAGCCTTACCCGTCGTAGCCCCTCCGATTCAAAGCGTCAACACGTGCATGAGCGTGACCCCAACCACAAACACTTCCTTCCCTGCTTCTCTGGAGGAGACCTCACAGGTTGCAGCTGAAATCCTTAAAAAGAGAGAGGCCTTCGATCCTCTGGGTGTTGAGAACTACATACCGCCTACAAATATTGTCAACTCGCTGATCAGTCAGCCTCCTCCTGTCATAGAGGATACCTTGGAGCCAATGGAATGCAACGGTGACAACTCACAGACGACTCTTATGAGGACTAACGGACCGGTGCCGCCCATAATCCCGACTAAAGACAGCAGTAGTATGCCCACAAATACAACAACAAGTAGCAAAGTGACAGATATAGATATGCACGAAGCGGATATCGCGGATAAGCCCGAAGCGGATATAGCGGACAAGCCTGAAGCAGACATTACAGATAAGCCACCCATACCGAAAGTGGTGGAAGGATCCGTAGCTTCAGACTCTAGTCCTGATGGCACTGCGGAATGTGAGATGCAGGTGGACAGCTCCATGGATAATCCTTCAGTAGACAGCAGAAATAACAGGGAAAAGAAGTCACCACTAAGAGAAAAAATCACTGAGGAAGACCTTAGTCTCATGTGTGAACTGTTTTACTTGCCCTATGAACATGGCCCAAGGGCAACACGGAAACTTGAAGAGATCCATTGGCTAAGGAGTAATGCCTATGTGGTGTGTGCAGGCAAGGGCTCTGCCAAGGGTTCTGAAGATAAGGTGAGTTCAGACAGACACAGAGTGGAGTATGTGTTCATTACTTGTGACACCAGCTGTTAAGCAGTGGTTTTTCTGTAAGCCATGCTGTTTGAGCAATGATTTGCCAATCAAAAATTACAAATATTTTTAAGTGTACGTGTTATAATGTAATTTCTTTGACCGTTATGTTTAGAAAGACATCTAAAATAACAGTACGGTATAGATGCTTTTGGTTACATTGTCTCGTGCAGAAATCTGTTTATTCAAATATTGTGAAGTCAATACATAATTGAATTTTATGTTAAACATTTAATGATACTAGCTAGCACCTAGCACAATTGAGATCAGCATTATGGTAATTTTTGGTTGCATTAAAAATTTGTCACTTCTGAGGAATGTGTTGATTTTGGGGTTTTGCTTACTGGGCAAGTATGTTGTCGAAGTGTTGAATGTTTCCCAAGGCCGTTAGGCAAGTGCTAACTAAGGTGTACATGTAACCCAGTATCAAACCTGATCTTTGAATTTTAAATGTTTAGATTTATAAATGTAGTGGAGCATGGGCCACAAGAATTTGCCATTGTGTGGTTAGCCCTGTTGTGATGATATTGTATCAGAAGAGTCTCAGTAAATACATGTAAATTGTTTAAATTATTCAAAATTTCACCTGACTGTTAAAAATCAAGTAACAAAGAAATATTATCTATGCTTTTATCTGTAGAAATATTTCATTATTTGCTGATCAATGTTAATTCTAAAATCAATTCAATTGATCTTTGAATAGATATATATGCCAGCAAAGTATTAGCCATGTGTTCAAGTTTAATTATTCTTTATCTAGAAATCATTGATTTTGTTTTTCCCTGGAATTTCCTTAAATAGTCTGTGTGGGAGTATGGACATATGCATGGAAAATTCATTTTATAGCATTTTGATGAGTGATGCACTAAGGAGATTACTTTCAATGTTATCACTCTGTATATCGGTGGATTATTCATGATTTTAATATCATTACAATTGCATTGAAAAAAATGGTATATTTCAGAAAGTGGATGGGGGTAGAAGTCTTTTCTTTCAGTTGAATTTTTTGATTAATTTCACTGTCTGAGTTTTTATTGAATTGAATAGAATTTGGTATATTGAAGGAGTGGAATATCTACTATCTAGTCCTTGTAAGAGGACCCAATTGTGGATTATTCTGTAGTCACATGCAAGCATGCTCAAACAATTAGTACTTGAGTTAGCATGATAAATTTTACTGATGCACTTGTGATAAATCTTGCATGTGATATCATTATGCTGCCAATTTAAAATTAATGATGTTTATACAGATTGCCTTTATCATTTCAAGGATCTCTTCCAGTAATTTTCAAGTTAAATAAGTTACCTTTTATATAAGATTCAAATATGTTGAAGAACTCGGCGTAGATTGTTCAGGATTCATCTGATGCTTAAAGATTAGAGTCAACAAATTTAGTAATTCATGCTTTATTTTTGTGAAATCTTTGTTCCATAAAACAGTCTTCATGATGTTTGATTCGTGTTATCAGTATTTCAGTCATGAATTAATTATTGTACATATCTCAGAAATGTTAAGACCGTAGCTAGAAACATAACTTTCTACAGGATATTTCTGCATTCACTTTTTAAGATAGAAAGAGAATTACTATCAGGCCATAATATTATGAGGTAACTTATTTTTCTTTTTCAATAGTTTTTACTCATAAAATCTCAATAAAATATCTAGAATCATATAAAGCAAAGACAACATATTTCACCTTATGTACACATTTTACACAACAATTTTCATGCAATGCTTTGGTAAAGAAAATGCAAACATTGAATAGAAGCATTGTTTATGATTTGTTTATTTTTTTAATGATTTGTTTATTTTTTACACAAACCTTCCTTGTTGAGATCAATGGAGTGTAACAGGGTTGTGTAGAACATGTCTGTTTAGAAGCTGAATGTAGACAAGTCTTTCATAGAATCCAGGACCCTGTTTCACAAAACTTGTCATCAATAACAAGTTGCAATAACTGTTATAAGCTACTGAAATCCTTGCATCTAATTGGCTGAGAGCACATTAGTCACAGAAATGTGGCAGTTGTTACTGATAACAAGTTTTGTGAAACGAGGCCCAGAACAGGTTTTGTGAAAACTTCTTTGAGACGTCCATTCAGTTTGTATTGATTTACTATTGTGTTTTTGTATTTTATATGCTATTGTCTTTGCATCAATAAGCTTTCTCTCTAATGATCTTCTCATATCATATAAAATTTTCTGGAAGTAAGTCTTGTGCTTTTTTTACCCATGGGTTCTTTGCAAAAGTGAAAAAAAATGAATAGTGCTTTCAGAAATATAAGTGCATGGGCCTGTGGTTGAACAGCACTTTAGATATGAAGAAAGGAGCTTCTAATCAAA
The DNA here is from genome assembly GCA_025618425.1 of Heliocidaris tuberculata. Classification (NCBI taxonomy): domain Eukaryota; kingdom Metazoa; phylum Echinodermata; class Echinoidea; order Camarodonta; family Echinometridae; genus Heliocidaris; species Heliocidaris tuberculata. The sequence continues at coordinate 30,006,293 of CM046847.1, forward strand.
CCTTTGTACTTTTTGATCAATTATAATTTTTACAAATTACAAATTTTCTTCACCTTTCAGGCAGCAGAATGGGAGGAGCGTGCTACACAATTCCTGAAGTTCTGTAAAGATGTAAAGCAGCTAATGACCCGCCTTCTTCACACACCCAACCGTAGTCTTCTGTATGACATCTACCCCTACATGTGGGACATGGAGATAGCAGTCTCTATGATCGGCTCCTTTGTCAAGTGGCTAGGTAGGATTATTACTGATTACTGCCCAGAAAACACATCCCCTTCTTTCTTTCCTAGCATGTTTTTTTTTCCCCTCGTTTGAGTTTGCGCTTTAGGTGATAGAGGCCTCAGTGTTTCTTTGCCATGCTTCAATTTTTTTTTTTTTTTTGTTCATCATGTCACTTCATTACCTAGTTGTGTTTATTCTCCTTATCCTTTCTTCTCTCTTCGCTATTTGTTCTTGAGACAAACCCAATACATTCAACATACCTCACATCAAATCCTTGTTTTTCCATTTTTTTCAAAAGTTACTGCAATGCTCAATGCAATAACAAAATATCTTTTTCAAATGTTATTTTATATCCTTCTTAACAACCCTTGTTAGAAGTATACAATTGTCTAAAGAACTATAGTAAATATGTTTTTGACCTTACAGTATTTGGTTTTTAACTTGTGGATTTAAAAAAAAACTGATAATTTTTTTTTTTTTCAACTTTGACCTTTCCTGGAATTATGAGGCAGAATGATTTACTTATATCTTACTCAAATTTTTCTTTAAACCATTGTCAACTGATCTTCATTAAAGGACAGTATGGGAGCAGAGGAAATGATAGACAAAAATATTTCGCAGTGAAAACTTATTTGGTGTATGGCTCATTGGGGTATATGATACATAGTATGAATTTTTCTTTGGTACTTGTCTATCCACAAGACTTTGCTTTTTTATGACAAGGTTGTTAAAATCAGCCCAAGAAAATTTCAGGACTTGAGGAATAATCCTACATTTTCCTTTCTTTATCCAGCCTGTTCCAGTCCACTTTTGAGAAAAACATCTTCATTGTATTGCATGTAGAACTCCAAGTTCATTAGTTTTTCATCATTTTCCATTCACTGCGAGGCTATGTGTAAAGGCGCATGGCTGAATTCAAGCACAGCTGGCTCTTTTTCCTGTAAAACGCAAAATAATTAATCTTAGAAGGCAAAGCAATTCGCAGATGTCTCAGGCTGCGGAATTGAATGTACTATGAAATACACTGTTTGGTGTGTGTGGATGAACCTATGACACTTCTAATTGGAATGGTACTTCATGAATCAGTAGAGAGATAATATTTGTATGGTATGCAAGAAGAAAACCCTTTTTGGACATGATTTTCTTCAGTATGAACATAACCCTCATGTGTTTTTATTTTTGTTATGGTTTGGTTGTGTGTTGTGTGCAGTAAAATGGGTGGAGTGGATTAATGCAGGTGTACTAATGACTTTTCTCATTTATCTTTTTCCCTTTCTTATGAATGTCTCTCAAATTATAGCTGTTGGACTGCTATCAGAGATGACCTGTGACCACATGGATACCTTCTACTCATGTACGCATCTGAAGCTCACCCTATATATGTACCCTAATTACAATTAAGGAGCGCATACATGGCTGTTTGTAGTGTATCCTGCTGAATTGATCGAGTCCAGTCCTAATGAAAAAGCATTCCTTATTGGTGAATTAACTATCCTGTCAAGACTATTTGTTGGCAAGATAGCATATTACCTAGATTGCAACTTTATAATCAATGAATTTAATTTTTCCTGAACACATTTTCAGAAATATGAAAGAATTAGAAATGTATACAGTTTTGGAAAGGTTGAAGAAAGACTGTTATGAGAATGGACTCTGCCTTTCTCAAGAAAAAATACATGAAAAGTATGATTTGATATTTAGTTTGGTGGAACATGTGCAACACTATCAAAAGCTAGAAACTGGATTCATCATTTTGCAATGATGCATTGCCAACATGTCTGCTGTTGCTTACTCATTGCTCATGCGTGTGGCGCTCGAAGTGGGCTATGTGTGCGCTATGGTCATCTTCATTAAAAGCAATTCATGTAACATCCAGTTGGAACATCAGGTAAGTATGTCGCCCCCTTGTGTCTGCTACAAGGCGTTAAGCGATGCTGCTCAGTGGAGTAAGTGACCTATTCGTATGTATAGCCCTCCCATGTCTCTGTTTATAATATCTTCTGAAGGAGAGAACCAGAGTGAACAGTGTCATGCTGCTGGCAGTATTGTAGGACTGACTTTGAAGGTGGTCGCAGATGTGAAAAGGATCTGCTTATAAAAATTATTCTTTATTTTCTTCTTCTAGACAGAGCTCATTTCCAAGCTTTGTGTTATGAAATTGGTAGCAATTAGGGAACATTTTTGGCTATTGTTATTGGGATAATTGTCCCTTAGCCATTACTCTGCATGTATCTTGCATATTGTATATTTTGAAAGCCATGCGGTCAGATACATGTGTATAACATTCTTTCCCTAGTTTGATAGCACAACTTACTGAACCGTGCAACCACATTCAAAGCACAAAGCGCATAGGCTGAAGCAAGCTACTGTAGCGAGGCTTAAAGCGCATAGTTTTTAGCATATCGTTGCTTCTCTCTTTTCACAGACTTGGATGGCTTACGGAGATGAACAACATACAAGACAGTGTTTGGCTTTTAATCACTTTCACATGTTTTGATTCCACAAAAAATCTGTTGATTTTTATTGCAAAGAAGATCATTGAATTTCAAGTGGTCTCTGATTACCACAATGAGCACTTCACCCTGTTGTCACTAACTTCCCAAAACACAAGTCATTGATTCTGCCAACTTGATTTAGGAGTTAAGAGATCAGTTTGTAACACTATCATCTATGACAGCACACAGTCAAGAGAGAAATGCCATATGTTGACGCGTTTCTTGATGTTCAGAATCTTGTACTGCATGATAACGAATCGGTATCGTTGGAAGTTCCCACGACTTTGTTCAGAGGTTTTGTTAATCTGACAAACGATGTATGTGTGTTATTCTTGCACATGTCATTCAAGACGACTTTTGGGTGATTTTAGGTGCTTTGCTAACAACATTGCTCACCACTCGATGCCATTTTCAGGAGTTGTAAGAGATGCTCAAAAATAACCCTCTGGGCCCCCAACACATTAGATGTTGTTTACAATTGAAAGTATTTATAGTTAAGGTATTAGTGGCAATGCCACATCACATGATTTCATTCTGGTTTACGAGCAATAGCGTTCTTGTGTCTTATCATCAAGAAATAAAATGGCATCAGTAAATTGCAATAGTGGAAGCAAACCACAAATTCACCCAAGTGTCTGAGAATTTTGCGGAGTGTGGTCATTAATCTCAAGTATCTTTTCTTTGTTAAAGGGTAGAAAGCGCCCCCACAGGTCCGAGCAAGATGAACATTGTTGACGGCTGGAGTTTCTGACTGAAATTAATACAAATATGTTTTGCAAGGCTTGACAACTTATGCCAGATTTTAGACCAAAGAAGTGCCTATTGCCTAAGGATACTTGTAAGACTCTGGAGACAGAGTTAAATTGAAAGAGGAAAATGAAATATTGGATTTATACAGGTTAAATAAAGAAGTGAATGTACTAAAACTGGAATTCAATTTTTTCTTGATGTATATGCTATACATGACAGAGGGATTTCTTGTGAAATATTCTCTTTCATGCTTGATATAAAAGAGATTTTATAATCCTAAAGGGATCAGACATATAGTGTAATGAGTCTATTCACCTACATTTGCCAGAGGTGAAATAGGAAAAGGTACTTCTTTTGTCAAGGAATTGGTAGTTTTGAAGCCTCGCAAAATCTAATTTATTTTTTCTTCCTTATCACAAAATCTTGGGAACTTTCGCTGTATACGTGCGTTATCATGTTAGTAACGTGAATCATTAAAAATCATGCTGAAATTCATGTCCCGCAATAATATTTTTTAAAATAATGGTTGAAATCTCTGACTTGTGCTTTGAGTGCAAAATGTTGACATATCATGGTTTCGTTTTTTTCTCAGATGAGTGCAAACAAATTTATTTTGGCCTTCATTCTGCGGAATTAACTCTAGATGTCATTTATCCTGTTAAAAGTAGTAAACATTTGCTCGTACTGTTCATCTCACTAATTTGTTATTTATTTTTAAATTAGTTTTTTTATAGTTTAACCAACTAAGTACTAAGCCCAAGATCATTGGGCCTGCAGTCTACGGAAAATGTGTTATATGTCAAAGATTGATTGACAAAATATTCAAATATTTAAAAATTTATGAAACCATTGAGAATGATTAATGAGCTAATGTTTACTAATCTTATTCCCAGGATTAATGTGTCTCTGTTGTCTCTGTATGAATGCTTTTCAATGTATTTGCTCCTAATCCCTTCACAAAGTATTGGTAACATCTATCCAGTCCTCATTGTATTTCATGATAGCCTCTGGAAATATATTTGAGATTACATATCAGTAGGGAAGATTTTTCCAAAAAGGATTATCATGTTTCAATAGACACACAAAATGGAAACATCTCATGATGTTTACAATTATTGGAATTTTCATTATATACGATTACGGGTACTGGATGTAATTACTTTGCCAAGTAATGCAAATACATTACTAAAGCTTTTTTCATGCAGAGGCCATTCTTTGAGTGATATTCAATGAGCAGTGTGAAGTGCTTGTTGAATGTATAACCATGTGAAGTGGATTCAAATTTGGTCAAATGTTCTTTGCTTGAAGGCTCCTGACAAAGAAAAATCTATGAGAGAGTGTCTGTGCAAACCCCATTCTGTGTAAAAAGTAATGCAGGGAAAAGTCGACATAACAAGGTTAGCTATAATGAGAATATTGTCACGGTCCCAAATTTATTTGCGTGTAATTCTATGGCAGCAAAAACCTGTATAGTGAGGTCAGCTATAACAAGGTATCGGCTATAACGAGCTAAATCCCGTTCCACTAAAACAAAGAAAAAGATTGCTAATCATTCCCGTTATAAAGAGCAAGCAAATTTTACCATGCCTCAAATGGACAAAAATCATTCAGCTGGAGAATCTGCACACACACACCAGCATGTAGTAAAGAAATATTGGGGCATCGCGATGCGTCTTTTTATTCACATCACTCACACAGCGCAGGGTCCGTCTTTTTATTCGTATCCCAGCAGGGCCCGTCTTTTTATTCGTATCACAGCGCAGGGAGCGTCTTTTTATTCATATCACAGCGCAGGGAGATGGGCCCCCGAAGTATGAATGAGACTTCTGTACTCATACCATGGGTGCTGCTATGCTGACAGTGAAGGCGCAGTCCTGATCACAATACGTATACATGTACATTCAATGGGGAAGTGTGACGGACTTAACCATAATTAGTCGGTAACTTCGCGTCTGAAAATAATGCTTTTAACGCATTTTCCGACATGATCCGATATTTTATTAGCTACATGTAATTGTCCCTGCCGAACAAAGTTCGCGAGGGGATTATGAAACGGGCTCCGTTCGTGTGTGCGTGTGTCCGTCCGTCCGTGCGTCCGTCTGTCCGTGTGTTAGAAAATGCTACTTCTCCGTCATTTCTTGGCCGATTTTGATTCTGATTGTTTTATCTGATAGGGCTGGGTGGGGGCTTCCAAACTTCTACACAGAATTTTGAAATTCATTAATTATGCAAATTTATGCAAATTTATTCAAAATTGACGAAAAATGCTACTTCTCCTCTATTTCACATCGGATTTTGATTCCGATTGTTTTATCTGATAGGGCTGGGTGGGGGCTTCCAAACTTCTACACAGAATTTTGAAATTCATTAATTATGCAAATTTATGCAAATTTATTCAAAATTGACGAAAAATGCTACTTCTCCTCTATTTCACATCGGATTTTGATTCCGATTGTTTTATCTGATAGGGCTGGGTGGGGGCTTCCAAACTTCTACACAGAATTTTGAAATTCATTAATTATGCAAATTTATGCAAATTTATTCAAAATTGAAAAAAAATGCTACTTCTCCTCTATTTCACATCGGATTTTGATTCCGATTGTTTTATCTGATAGGGCTGGGTGGGGGCTTCCAAACTTCTACACAGAATTTTGAAATCCATTAATTATGCAAATTTATGTAAATTTATTCAAAATTGACGAAAAATGCTACTTCTCCTCTATTTCACATCGGATTTTGATTCCGATTGTTTTATCTGATAGGGCTGGGTGGGGGCTTCCAAACTTCTACACAGAATTTTGAAATTCATTAATTATGCAAATTTATGCAAATTTATTCAAAATTGACGAAAAATGCTACTTCTCCTCTATTTCACATCGGATTTTGATTCAGATTGTTTTATCTGATAGGGCTGGGTGGGGGCTTCCAAACTTCTACACAGAATTTTGAAATTCATTATTCATGCAAATTTATGCAAATTTATTCAAAATGGCTGAAGGTTCATAATGTTTTCATGTTTTATATTTCAGTTGTATATATGTATTGTTGGTATTCTCTTCTTTTGCATGCAGTAACATTATTTTATTCACTAAAGTTTTTCACTGAAGTTTTAAGGTTCAGGCTAGTTAATTTCCACAGATCTGCTCTTCCGGCGGGGACATTTATTACGCATTGCGTAATTTACTCATTCACTTGTTCAAATCGAGAATTAACATATTATTAATGCCTTCATAGCTTTCAAATAAGTATATAAGCAGCGGCAGCAGCAGAACTAGCTACATTATTAGTGTACATGTAGAATCTAGTCCCGTATGTGCATTTTTTTGTATGTTCTGATAAAATACTTGAAAATGGCTATAACGAGGAAAATCCTGCCGTCCCGACGACCTCGTTATATCGAATTTCCCCTGTACATATCTTTATAGTGGTTTTGTGTTTGATGGCATGGAGAGACTTTTGTAATAGTACCAATACTGTGTAAATAAAAAATTCTTACCCTATTTTCAATTTGATGGTCTATCAAAATAACATAAATCTTTCAGAAGGGATGGCTTGGCTCAGAGCAAAACAGTCTGTAGATAAAGGAATCATCTCAGAAAATGTCTGTTTGTACTCTTGGGGAAGGCATTCATTTTTAGTTTCCAAAATCCTTTACATTGGACTTTAAGCTTTAATGCCCCTGAAGCCTACGAGCACACATTTTTTTTTATAACTCTGAAAGAAGGAACAGCAATCAAAATTGCAGACACTTCTAAACTTTGAATCCTGTCACAAACAGTTTGTAGAATGTCCTATCTTCTCTTTGTTGTTGCCTGTCTTTTTTCAGTAGGGTATATAGGAGACGAAGATTGAAATTTGACCTAATTTGAGACTACTCTGTGATTCCTAGTCCAATACAGGAGTCTTATTTGTTGTTCATCTAAGTTGAACCAACCATCTGTGGCCTATACCAGCGAGCAGTGGCTATCACTGGCCCATACTGGTTCACCCTGGTTTAAACCAGTTTGACCTAAGCAATGCAGCTCCTCTCAGTTCTTACCATGGAGCTGTTGATGAATGTTTTTTTAATGTCTCTCTTTCAGATATAAGTACTTACATGTATCAGATTGTTTTATTTATTAAATCAAGATCAAATGATAAAAACTTATATGTATATGTTTACCCTTGTCTCCAGATATATTGTTTAAACCTATTTACAGATTTTTTAAAAAATCAAAACCATTCCTATCTTGCTATTTTCCTTCCTATAATTCATTCATTTCATATAGTCACATTGTGTAGTATTAGCATGCTTTTTTTATATTATTTCATTCTCATTGTAATCAATTTTCTTGTTCCTTTGTTTTTGTATATTTTGCATCCTGAACTTTTACCTGTGGGTTTCATCATTTGGTTATAGTGTTTGGCTTATATGAAGGCACATTTAGGGGCAATACATATATTATTTTTATCCCCTGTAATATTATAGAACTTTTGCAATATTTGAAACTTCAAATGAATGTCATAGAACAAGCCTATCTAACATGAATAAATATCCAAATGCAAATTTTTTTTCTATTTTGTAGTCATCCATTATAAGACTTGAACACTTTTGAAGTACAATCTACTCCTGTTCATGGAGATGTATCTTTCACATTCATCTTTTGTGCACCATGTCCAAGGATGTTGCGATGAGTAAATTCTATATTCATGTTTCTGTCAAAAATAAAATATCTAAAGCTATACTTTGTAAGAAAGTTCAGTTCCTTTGCTTAACTGCATTAAGTTATACCAAAATTGTCTGAAATTATTATTTTTTTAAAGAAAAGTTTTGATGAAATTGATGGTATAAACAGAATGCAAACTTTTTGAAACTTATTGGTAAAAGCAAGTGCCCAAGAAAGACTTTGGGTTGTAAATAAGTCGTCGTCATAGTTATTTAAGTTCAGAAAAGGAAAGGATGAAAGCAAGAGAAATCGCTGTTTTCTCAGCCATTTCTTTTTGACTGGGTTTTATATCATGAGTCATTCTGAAACCATCGCCTCTCTCTCTCGCCTAACCAACCATGTCTCCATAACTGTACTTTCCTCTTATATGCACTCTTCTTCTCCCACATCATGTTCACATCCAAATCTCGTTGCATGTAACCTGCACTCCTCATCAGTGTTTCATGTATGTAATGTCCCATAATGTTACTATCATTAACATGCCCTTATCAAATCCCAATCACATCCCTTCATTTATAGAATGTCAGTTTGAAAAAGTGTTCTTACATCTGCTTCTTTTGTTTGAACAGGGTGTACGTCCAATCACAAGAAAGCTTTCTTGAGCGGAGACAACGAGCCGTGGATGTTCAGGGGAGGTCTGACGGGAGAATTTCACGTGAGTAGTTTTACTGATCATTTACAGTGATGATAGAAATGATAATCTTCTTGAAGGTAATGATAATGATATTGACCACAACGCTGTATTGGGCAACTGAAAAATCAAAATTGGCTGAAGCTGGGTACCCGGTAATGAAATTTGAATATTTAAGTTGGTCTGGACCCAGTTCTTCACAAGAATTGATATTGATCAGAAGGATCACAATTTTTCATAAGATGCAGCTTTAGATTCCATACATTCTGTAACCTTTACATGATATCCTGGATCACATTTTCCCATTTGCAATATAAGACCTTGCCATTGAATTTGACATGACAGGACAGTGTTTAAAGGCCACCGCACACCTTACGATTGGTCTGCGATCCCACTTCAGAAGAAAATGTAATATCATTTGACAAATCATTTAAAAATGAAAAATATTTTTGATTGAGGGTCTGAATAGTCGTACAGATAGTAAAATCGATAATACGGCCTTTGCCAAGTTTTCTGGTCGGTGGAATGGCCAAATCGGCTCCGAGTCGTAGTGACGTCACAAAAATCGTACGACTGCCTACGATTTGAAACTAATTTTGCCCTTATTCCCTGAAGAAAGCTGACAGCTCACCAAAACCCCATGTTTAGTATTCATATTATTTTTTGGAACCTGAATAGGGTAGATTTCATTTGTTAAAATGCCAATATTTAATGCCATAGCGATTTATTTCAAAAATCCGATCGCAGACCGATCGTAAGGTGTGCGGTGGCCTTAAGCCATTTTCTACAGGAACTCTGTGGTCCCTGTATTGAGCCAGTGGGAATTAGAAAATTCAGTAGTCATTGAGTTTATGAGTTTGATATTGTTTTATTTTACAGCGTATGCTTCCCCTGGATAATGCAGCTGATCTCTTAATACGTCAGCAACCAAGGCAGGTGTGCAGTAGAGTCTTCACCATCAGGCCTTTCTTACCCAAGGATGAGGTCAGTAGAGAATGTTAAAAGCTCTTGTCATACTTTGTGCCATGAATAAGTTTAAACGTAAAAAGTTGAATACTGTGTTTTGTTTTTGCCCTAACATTGAAGAATATCAAAATTGTAAAGCATCTTAAAGCTGATTTCTCAGGGAATTGTTTGAGAGTATAATGCACCTCCTCCTTCACACCCCCCCCCCCCCTCTCTCTCTCTCTTTCTCGTACCCTGAGAGAAAAAAAACACCCGTGTACCAGAAGTGATTCTCTGGTCTATTTGATGTACATATACTATTGTTAAGAAAGTTAAGGCCCAGATGTTAACTTGAATTATGTACCAGTACTAGGGATTTACATGTAGTTTAGTTTAATTTGAAGATATAGGGAAAGCATCCGTGCATGTTGTAAACCCTGTTTGAATGAATTATTTCAAAATCATATGTTGATCATGAGACTGTAGGAAAAATTTCACTGTATCTATGCAGTTAACTTTGAGTAATCCTATATGTTTTAGAATATTTTGAAGGAGGTAAAATATACATCAGTATCTGTTCATCTGCTATGTAAAGGTGGAATTGTAACATTTGTTTTGAATTTTTGTTTGACTAAAATTGCTCATTTCTTATTTTTTAAGGAATCTGTGTACAAGATGTGCTCTCTGAAATACTCTGATGACAAGGCAGACATGAAGAGCTTTAAAGAGTATCCACAGCTCTTACAAGACAGGTAAGTACAATACAGACTATTATCTTACTTGTACTTCCCTTGTAGTGCACATCAGGCTCACTTTTAAATATTGTAAGTGAGCATAGTTTATTCAGCATTGTCAGTAACTGTGTAGACAAAAGTGATTTGTAGATCCCCAAATGTGCCGTGTAGTATCCATATGACAGAACAGCAATTTGAGTGTATATTCACTGTCAGATTAGACTACATAAGGATACCATGAAACCTGCTTTGCAACCACTTGCCTAGAAAATAGAACACACTTTTTTTTTTTGTTTGACAGTGTTATTGAAATATGTTCTAAAGTAACCTATATATAGATCACCTACATAGGCAGGTGACCTATACATAGATCACCTGCCTATGTAGAGCATGTTTGTTGTCTCCCTTGAGGGGTATATGTACATACAGGTTTGACTATGCATTCATTGCTATCTATCTTCACACCCACCATCAGGTATCTGGGTCACTTCGTCACCCTGAGTCCAGAATACTGTTTTGTATTGGAGGAGTCTGAGTGTATCGTTGGCTATGTCCTTGCTGCTCTAGATGTCATGTCCTTCCACACCAAGGTAGAGGCTGCATGGAAGCCTGAACTCCAGGCCAAGTATCCACTACCAGCTACAGACAAGGAACTCACTGCAGCAGAGGTGGGTAGCCTTCTTTAGGTGATCGGGGGGGGGGGGGGGGGGGGGGGGGGGGGGGGTGTTTCATCAAGTGTCTTGTCGGTGATTTTTACCGACAAATTTGCTCCCAGCCAGTCAGATGCAAGGATTTCAGTAGCTTATAACAGTTATTGCAACTTGTCATTGATGACAATTTTTATGAAACAGGGCCCTGATCTGTACTTTAACCACATTTCTATGGGTTTTTATTCCACTAAATAAAGTTGAATTTAGGTAATTTTGGAAGTTAGGTTAGGTTTTGTTTAATATTAAGGTTGGGGTTAGGGATGGTTGTATGACTCATGCTATGGCAACAATTGCTGAGTGGTAAACATCCTACACTAACTAAATTTTCAATTTCAACCCTGGACTCAACGCCATACCTAACCCTAACGGTAATCTTAGACCTAACCTATAAACCTATTGGAATCCCAACCCTAACCCTATATCTTTGACAAAATGAAGTCCGAAGCAATTGTCCCTGGATCATCCTAGGGATAGGCATAGGGTTTGGTCCAAGGTTGAAACCATTTTTAGGTCAGAAAGGACCAAAAGTTGGTGAATAGTCATTCAGCACTGCTACACAAATAATCAGTGGCAATTAGACATCAAAATATGAGATTGAAAAGGTGAAAGTTAGATCTCACTTACCTGCAAGTTGTCTGAGACAGTTCCTCTACTTTTTGACCAGCTAAACCATAAATTCAGGTAATTTGGAATTTTAAGCATCAAATTTTGCCTTCTTGATATTTTTTTGATAAGACAAAGTGATCTCTCTGTGTGCCACCCTCTCTGTGTGGAGAGAAATCTGCATTTGTTTATTGTTGTATACATGCAATTTGCATTCTGACTATTGAAAAAGAATAGCTTTTTACACGTCATGTAATAGTTTGTCACAAGGCAAACCTGTATAAATTTGAATACATTACAAAAAATGGCCTATTGTACCAAATGACTAATCTACTGATTGATACATAATGCCATATGGGCAATTCCATGGTTACTCATGTTACATTTGGAGAGGTTTTGAGTCACATCTTGAAATCCTGTTCTCTTACTACAGGTGTTAGGTAAATGAGTTTTAGTTACAACAATGCACACATGTTAGAGTACCTAAATACAGTATCAAAATTTCAGAAGAAGAAACATACTTTCTGCCAACCCTACAAATGTTCGGTTACTCATGTTACATTATTACAAGGAAGAAAAATGTAACGTGAGTAACCAAACATTTGTAGGGTTGGCAGAAAGTATGTTTCTTCTTCTGGAATTTTGATACTGTATTTAGGTACTCTAATATGTGTACATTGTTGTATTAAACTAAAACTCATTTACCCAACCTCTGTAGTAAGCGAACATGAGCTTAAGATGGAACTCAAAACCTCTCCAAATATAATGTTAGTAACCATGGAGTTGCCCATATCAGTTGTAACCAATATATCTCGACATCCAACCCTATTACCAGAGGTCAAGATTAGTTTTAATCAAACATTGTCCTCTTTTTATATCAGGAGTTGATCAAGAGTATACACGAGAAGGAATCAGAGGTGCCTGCCACCATGTCAAAACGTCTTCCCTCTCCAATCCTCGTTGATATACTGCCCTCCGTAGAGGATCAGGAGGTCATCAAGAATCTACTGGCATGTGTTCTGGCTGCTCTCAAGTCAAATGGTAAGAGGTGTAGTAGGACTTGATATTAACAGGAGTCTGCAACCAAAAGAACCATCAAAGTTTAGAATGATCCCCAAATACTGGTGATCTTTATGTAGAGATATAGTAAAAGTATCTTTAAAATGACTCTTGAATATATCAGATCTGTGGATCTCTGGATACAGTGTAATGCTATTCAGTCTGACCACCCATTTAAGGACCCTTTATGAGATAACACACCAACCTAATATAGCAAAAGGTTATTATTGTAGCTAAAGCCCACCACGCACTATACGATCGGTCTGCGATCCAATTTCGGAAGAAAATGTAATAGCATTTCATATAAACATTTGAATATGTAAAATGTAACATTGTAAAATTTGGCTGATATATACTTCTTCATCATTTTTAATGATCAGTGTTCAATCCTTTTTTACATGTATTTGTTATTGATCTTTTGCATGTTCATAAGCTTCTTTCATATTTGTTGTATTTTACTGTAAATATGATAATTTTAGTCTTTGCACTTTTGTCATGTATATTTTATAATGAAACCCAAATTGAATTTAATTGCATTCATTGTAATTGATTAAGATTCTAAATAGTCATATAGAGCTTTCTAGTCGGAGGAAATGCCAAATTGACTCCGAGTCGCAGTGATGTCAGAGCAGTCCTATGATTTTAAACAGATTTGGTGCTTATTCCAGATATAAGGCTGACAGCTCACCAAAACCTAATGTTTAGTATCCTTATTACTGTCCAGGGCCCCGTTGCATAAAACTTACCATTAACGGTAACTTTGCCATCAATGGTAACTCCCATGGAAACCTTGATTTTGATTGGCTGTTGAGTGATGTTACCATGGTAGTTACCATTGATAGCAGAGTTACCATTAATGGTAAGTTTTATGCAACGGGGCCCAGAACCTAAATTCGGTAGATTTTTTTGTTAAAATGCCTATATTTAATGATATTGCAATTTATTTCCAATATCGGAATCCAGTCGATCGTATAGTGTGCGGTAGGCTTAAGTATAGTGAGTACTTGTATAAATTGGGATTTATAGACATAAGTTGGAATGGAATTACATTTGTCACACTTGCCCTGATATTGAATTGAATAGTGAGTAATCAAACTTTAAAGTACCTTATTTTCAGTGTCTGTGTTATGTAAATTTTTTTTTTATTAATGATACATCACTCTTGACGAAGCAATTGTGTCAACTATGAAGAATCCCCTATCCAAATGAGATGAAATAAATACAATGTATTTGAAACTTCTTCTTCTACCAGAGATACATGTAATGTGAGAAAAATTCTCACTTGATGTCAATTTATAACATCTCTCAACTACTTTCATATCTTATCCAGGATCAACAGGGGTCCATGTGGTTCTAAAGGAAGGCAACGAGTCTCAGTTAGAGTTCTATGCTAAGCTTGGTTTCTTCCGTATACCAGAGCAGGACCAGTACCTAGACGGTAAAGCCATTGTCGGACGAGGAATATGAAGGATGTCCGTCAACGTCTCGTAGCTAGATAGAAGGCATTGGTTTTAATGTGATGATACCACCTGCTATTCCAAGGTCAAAGGTCATTGTAAATCCTCTTTCACATTATGATGTAGTATACGACCTTTAAAAACAAAAACACCATCGCAAAATAAGATGACATATTAAAGCGAAGTGCGCTTAACATTTCGCTGTCTTATAACACACAGATAAGTGAATAGGTCTAACGGTCGTTGTTTTCAGCAGCTACTGTTTTTTTTCACCCCCCACTTGCCATTAATTCACCTGTAGAATGGCTTTTATTTTGCTGCATTGGTTTTTTTTTTTTTGAAGGTGGTTAACCTCATCACGTGTTAACGAGGTGTAAGGGTTATTGTGAGGGTGAAGGATTGAAAGATGAGAAACAACTGGCTGCTTTCATTACAATAGATTCACACCATGTATCCTATATCACAAGCATTTCCTCCATGGATCCATCATTTACAGTTGTGTTTCCTTACTGTAACTATTTTCTGTCTAATTCGTCATTATGCATCAGCAGTTACATTTGTATTGACCTTGTTACAATGGTTTAGCTTGTCAGTATACAGAGATGCCAGTTTTCAGAGTTTTGTCTAATTTCAGACCCTGCCACCTCTCAGTTTCAGGCTTTTTCAGGCTTCGTATTGTACAGAGTGGTTGGGGATCCAACACGTTTGGGTCTCTTTTTAGACTAGTCAGGTAGAAACCAACTTGTATCCCAGTGAAATAGCAAAGAGAGAAGAATCACAAGGAACAATTATTTTTATTTATGTCCATGAAAAATTAAAATGTATTTAAGGTGCTAAAAACTACTAATGTCTGACTGCAAATTAACTACAAAGTGATTATTTGGAATGGAGGGAGAACTAACATGCAAGAAAGATGTTTGGAGATTAGGTTTTTGGTTGACAGTATTACTGAGTGTGTTGAATCATTGAGTTTCATTGTCATTGTGCTGATGAACTTTCTCTGTTGAAAAAAATAATCTCTTCTTTTCATCATAATGATATTTTGAACATACATAGAATCCATTTGCTTCTTGATTGTAATGAAAATGTCTTACACTTAAATACATATGTAGAATATTCTGTTAAGCAGATCTCATCAAGCACTTTGAATAAGGAAGTTGTTTGAAGTGGAAAACTTATCAAAATAGGTTAATATCACTTAATGTTATCATTTGATACGACTAGGCAAGAAGTGCACTAGTATAATGGAGAGATTCAGTTTTGGATGTTCTCTCATGTAATGATAAGGCATTTAAAAATTGAGCAGCTATGATCTGTTAGTTGACCCCCCCAAAAATAAACATAAAATAAAAATCAACCCTTCATAGGCGTGGATTTTGACTTACAACAGTAAGTGTTACATTGAAATAATGCAAAATGAAAAACATTGTCTTTTTTTTTCACCTTTCCAAATTCTCTGCAATGCCCTTAAAAAAGCATCATCTATGTCACTGCAGATCAAATCACCAAAGCACCATTGATGGCATACTGTATCTATCCTTGGTGTGTACCCTTCTAGCAATAATCAAGCTTTTTAAGTCAACTCATCTGCTAGGAGATGTATCCTTTCTCTTTGGGCAAACACCCACAAACTGCTGCTGCTTCGTAATTTGTCTTTTGAATTCTAGTATTTACTGTAGTCCACTAAGAAAATGGTTTCTTTGAAACAAACTTTGTTTCCTGTTGGTATTTGTTTCGTAGGTTCAACATAATAATGCTGATACAAAAAAAGGTGTCAAAAATATATACAAAAGGGGGACAGGACAGAGGGAACACGAAATAGAGACTGTTTCGTATTGTGCTGCATATATGTGTAAAAGCTGCCATTTTATGATTTTTAATTCTGTGGACAGAGCGTGTCTGTCCAATACATGTATTCTTTTTACTAGGCCATAAACAAACATTATGCTACTCGTCATTTCATGAAATCCATCTTTTATTTTACATATCCTTTAATTCATACAGACAGTACAACTATATGATTCCTATGACAATTATTTTGAATGTCAGTGCAGGAGAACTTTGATTTATGCGTAGAGCGTTTCAAGATGAAGAAAGAGAGATCATCATATGAATGATTATTTGATGTAGTGCATGTGGTATCCCGCATGAGCATTGTGGGTCTGTTCTAAATCTGAAATAATTATTTGATGAAAACCAAATGTAACTAAAGTATCACAAATGAACATTTATGTTTTTTATTAGTCCATGGTTATTTTATGGCTAGAAAGTAGCAGATGGTTTCCTTGTTTGGAAAAAAATAATTGTATATACCATGATGCCATAAAATGCAAGGTTTGTTTGAATCTTGAAATAACAGTTTTTTAATTTAAAGATAAAGCCGAGTTCTGGTCATGTGATTACAATGTGAAAGAAACTTTCTCAAAGCCATTGGGAATGGTTGGTCATGTCCACATAATTAAGAATCGGTGTATATTGTGAGGTTTTGGAATCATCAGAATGATCAGAAAATTGGCCCAATCTCACTAAAAAGCACATGCACACAGAAATTGGTATATGGGACTGTACACACATGTGGCATGAATGTTCGGCCCAAACATATCAGCAATTACTCGTCATATTTTGAATATGAGGGCATTTGAAGAGCAATCCTTCTCAGGGGACATTCCTGCCATGATGTTCTTCCAAACTGACATAAAAGGAATGAGAAAGCTCACAAATTTGTTTTCACCTTTCCCCAAAGTCCACCTTCTCTTGAAGTCTATGTCAACATTTAAACTGTAAAGATACAGTTCTCCAACATTCTGTCCAACGAATTATTGCACAACTAAATTATTCAGAGAGTGAACAAGGCTGTTCATGTTACTGCAAAAACTCAGATGATAATAGTAATGGAGTATCAGTGGTTACTGACAGTGCACAGACATATCACTCAAAATGTGTTAAAGATACTTAGGCATACAAGTTCAAGTTTTTTCGCTGTTTATTTTATTGTAGCAAAGTTCATGAACAAGTACTGTAGCAGTGATGTACTAATATTACATGAAAGATTAATGGTCACTCTATATAAGGCACTTGTAAAATCACTAAGAGCTTCTTACAATGTTCAAACATTTGTCTGACATAATATGACCTACACAAGTAGCAGCTAGAGTCTCTTTACTTCTTTGTCATCATTATCCCTTCAAAGAACATCTTTCGGCTGTATTTTATTTGTTCACCCAATGTAATGCTTACATGTCTTAAGTGTCTATGGGTTCGTTTTTTTTTTTTTTGTTTTTTTTGTCCTTGGTATATTGTAATGCTTTGCCAAAGTTATTTTTTCGTGTAAAAACTGATGATTAAAAAATTGAAATCATGTCCTTCAACTTAATTGTCTGTAGACTTGTTTTTCATGTCGGATGTTGAATATTTATTGCAGTAATGTTAGCATTTTCTGTGAATAATCCCAGAGAGCTCATGTTCGTTTTTTTTTATATGACAGTGTTGCTTTTATAGTTCTAATGAAACATTTTTTTCTTAACTTTCTATGCATGCACTTAGTAAATTGAATATCCATTGTAATCGTGCAAAACGCCCTTGCAGTCATGTGCGAGAAATAGTCGACGACTCTGTGGAGCGTACAGAAGCATATTATTTCATGCATTTATCAAATTTGCAAAACAGTTTTTGCAAGACAGCATGACATAGGAAAAGAAAGAAGGGGGGGGGGGTGGAGTTCACAGAGCATGATAAACAACATTTGCCTTGTGCAGATTTGAATAATTATGACCAAGCTGTTTATGAAATTCAAAAATTCTTGTCTCAGTCAAATGAAAATGATCTTAACAATCATTTGTTCCAAGTGGCAAATCTGCCCCCCCCCCCTCCCCACTCTCTCCCTCTCTCTCTGTGTTCTCCTTCTCACTCACTCTTATAGGTTGGGGCGGGCTTACGTAACTTCCGGTTAGCAACCCTCAGAGCGACGAAAACAATATTCGTGCTTGCTCAAATCCTGCTCGAATACTGATCACACAACCTGGTAACAGCTTTTGACTCTTATCAGGCCCATGATAGCCTCGGCATTGTGCTGGTCGATGATTCGGTCGAGCGAGCCATGTTTGATGGTCTGCTGATCATGCAAGAATCTCTGTGTTTTCATCGGTTGTCAATGGCATTGAAAGAAAGTACCTGGATGACCGCCCCGATCTATACGTCTTGTACTACATGCACATCTCTCTCTTTGTCTGTCTGTCTCTCTCTCTCTCTCTCTCCTCTCACTTTGCCTCTTCAATACAAGTTTCCTCCCTTCTCTCTCATTCCCTCATCACCCTTCCTTCCTTCCTTTCCTCAGTCTCTCCACCATACTCTCTGTAATAAATGTCCACATGCCCTTATTTCACATTACAACACTGTCTTTTATTTCATACATCTTTTCCCCCAAATGCCATTCACAATAAACATTGCAAAGGCACAGAACTCTACGATGCCGACACTCAATAAATATGTACCACTGGGTTTCCATTAATAATCACATATACCTTAACACACATCCCAACAACAGACATAACATTTAACACAGTATAATAATCAACATATAAACAAAAGTCTTACTATCCTAATTAATACCAAAATAAATCTGAAACTGCAGAAACATATACCAAATATGGCGATGGAAGCCCTCAAAAACAAATAAGCAGATCTACAAAATAAGTACAACTTAACAAAGGTAGATCAATGATGATGAGTTACTACAACTCAAGAAAGAGATCAAGTCAATTTGAATTCCCTAAGATAATTTGGACGTTTCTGCAACAAAAATGTGATTTGTTAGTATGTAATCATGTTATGTTGTGCAGCTGAACCAACCCTATCACACACAAATTTTTTTTTTTTTCTGAAAAGTAACATGTTAATAAACCTGACAGCCTTGTTAAATCAAACAATATCAAAATAAGAAAATATATTTAACATTGTTCTTTATAAAAAAAACATTTCACTAAAACATATCCCTTCTACACTTTCATATCAAAATGAATTCAGCTATGATAGAGTTGTTGAAAGGAAGAACTCATATACTCCATAACCGCCAATCTTGAACGTTCATTACATTTGATACATTGGAAATAGATATAAAAAATTAAAGACTAATAACGATCAAGTTAAAATTTGTTTTATTCAACAATATAAAAAGAAATGATACTACTTCTATAAAGTAGCACTTTGTAAAATTATACCTTGGTTTGTGGCTTTTATGACAGTCAAAATAATCTCTTTATTATGCTATATCAGGAGTACATTCTGAAAATTCTGTAAATATTAAAATGCAATATCACCATGATCTCTTTATTTTTCCTTTTGTTCAAAACTACAAAATAAATTTGAACCCCATATAGAATTTCCACTTCGTTTCATGACTCAATAACATCTGATTTCACTGTACACATGTAACTGAAGAGAAATGACAAAGTGAAATAATTGTGTAATTTACTACACAGTTTGTCATAATTTACATAGCAAAAATACATGTATGTACAAAGTGTTTCATTGAATAATACATAACACACAATCTAACTCAACAGTGAGATGATTAAATGGTTATCAAAGTATAAGTTACCAGATACAGGAATATATATATATAATGTTTGGCGACAGAAAAGACAAAAAGCAAGTACAGAATAATGCATGTATGCACACACCGCTGCCAGCGCACCAGACATTATGGTCCATATTCTACTAAATTCTAAAACCTGTGCTGGGTTTAAGCTTGGTCTAAAAGAAGTTGGACTGAGCTGTAAGTGTTCCCTTTGTTTAACATGACTTTAGTCATATCATCAGGGCCCCGTTTCATAAAACTTGTTACCAGTAACAACTGCCACATTTCTATGACAAATTTGCTCTCGGCTAATCAGATGTACAGATTTCAGTAGCTTATAACAATTATTGTAACTTGTTATTGATGACAAGTTTTATGAAACGGGGCCCAGGTTTAACTTAATTAGTAGAATATGGGCTTACATGTATATGTGAAATAAATATGCCTTGTAGTATAGAAAAGGACTGAGTTGAAGGTACAGGCATTGTTTCATTTCAGAGCAAAAGGCTTGATAATCAAGATGACTGGGGGGGGGGGGGGTCGAAAACCTTAGCTAGGATTGGGAATAATGGAACCTACAGGATCAAAATAAAATGTGAAATCCTCACACAAACATAAAAACGATTTTCAAAGACAATATCATCTGCTGAGAGAACAAAAAGGTCTTAACTCCTGTACATTACAAAGAGTTAACATACGATATGTCGGTATACTGTTTAACGTCAGAGCAAAAACATATCATACTATGAAGGTTCTAATTAAGGATAGATTTACATGTTCTCATACAAATTGCAGTATTACCATGAATTAATGATACATTACGTGGGCTTAGGGTAGAACATATTCATGAACATATGCCTATTTCATACTGTAATGTCAAGATGTGTTTCAATGAGTTTATTTTGGTCTTACATAGATAGAGAAATCATTTAAATATAAAACTTTACACGAATCCCAAATGTACATCCTGATCGTGAAAAAAGCAAGGCAGCATGTGATCATGTGCATTAAAGCACAAAGCAAAAATATTCTGAGGGGAAACGAAGATGCTTGCACAAATCTGAGTGCAATTGTAATGATTGTAAATATGTGCCATGTTTTAAAAGCATGATATTCCCCAAAATTCATTATCGATTTGAAACAAAGATAAATACATGTATTCCTCAAATGCCCAATTTTGACAAAATTATACATTTCAATTTATGCATCGCACAAATCTTACATATATACAGAAAATGATGACAAATATAATGCACAGATTTCCCAATACATACTTGAATTCATGTCATGATCCAGTTGAAAGTTGCAGTATTTGTTGTGGACTGACCCTACCTTATTTATTTACACATTAGTCACATTTCAAACATTCAGCAAACATTAATTTTAGAAGCTTTTATTTATCACACTCAAATGGCAAGCCATAAACTACATATGTTGCATACATACAAAAGTAACTTCAGAGGAAATGCAGAGGAAATGTTATCAATTTTGTACCCTTAAAAGGTTCATTGTCTCTTCAAAACAGCAATATCTTCTCTTGAGTTCCAGCAAACACTTTCAATCCCACCTATATGAATGAAATATGAAGTGAAAAGATACTTGACGGACATTTGTGTACACTTTACTTTAAAGAGGATAAACAAAATTTGAGAATAACAGATTTTAACATCTGCTTTTACAACCATTCTGATTCTCTATCCATATCGAGTACTGTCCTTTGGGGAGATTTGCAATCTGCTAAAGGAGACCCTTGCTCAGGCTCAGGTTACTTTGAAACATTCCTGCTTTTTAATTTGCTTCATACCCCACTTCCTGTATCATATACACAAGGTTGAAACTGCGGACTATTAAAAGAGTTGTCCTTTCACTCTCAATGGTTTGACTAAGGTGATTAATTGCCCTATAAATAGACATATATATCGTCTGTGGGGTGATAAAACCTCGTAACTCCCATTTGGGGGGGGGGATTTTTTTGTCCTTATAATTTTGTAGCTAAGGCCCAATGTGATGTTCTGATATACACATGTAATACATATCCGCAAAAAAAAAAAAAAAAAAAATGCCACAAGCAACCTGTATAACGAAGATAGCTAATGCTCTTGTTATGTTAAACATCACAATTTTTTTCGCTCTCCTTAAAATTTAACGTTTTTGAGATATGAGGTTTTGTCATCCTACTGATGATAGTTTCAATCCCTGGACAGGGTCATGTGTGATCAAGATATCAGGAACCTTCACCTCAAGAGAGAGAGAGAGAGAGAGAGAGAACAGTACATTCTGGAAAAGGGTGAAGTTCTGGTTCCCCATAATGTATACATACAGTATATATCGTCTTTTGAAAGCCAGAAGGGCATTAAACACTGCATCAAAATACGTGAGTTAATGCCCTTCTGGCTCTCAGCTGACAATATGAAGGGCAGAATATTACGAATATAGATTGCAAAGTTTGAACTTCAAATGCTCAAGAGAAGGGTGCATTGATGTACTTTCTATAGAGGTCTTGCAAAAGGTTATAGCACAGAACTGAAATAACCATCAGTGAGAGTGAAGATATACATGCAACTAGATTTTACAAACATTACAGCGATACTGGCCTAAAAGTTCTACCTGAACAACCTTAAATGACCCCAACATGACCAAAGTCATTTAGCCATATTAAGGTATACCTCTGGACCTCAAAACCCATTCCTTCAACCTCAAGGATAATTCTATATTTTCTCACGGTACTTTTCGTCTTGCACTTATGACTCAGCAGGTCTTTTTCTCATGTGGAATAAATCTGTTTGTTTTGAACCTATTATTTTGCTTACTCTAACCCTCTGGCCCAAGCATGCCAACGTTACAAAAACCAGGACTTATGAAAGCTTTGTGAGTCTGTAAACGCTATGTGATCCACGACACCCTACATGAGTCTTTGACATTTAAAGCACCATTTCAAAGTGTATCTTTCCTAAAAACCTTACCCAACTTTGTTCCCTAGAAAGCAGGTTGTAAAAAAATAACTAAGAAAAGGAGAAGTTTGCAATTTATCATGTCATTTGGGAACAGTAACATATTTTGTAAGTGACTCTACCATTTTTAACTTAAAATACCCTAAAGTATGTTACTATATACATGTATGTATATATTACTCAAGGTGTAAAGGCGAAATTAAAGATGCATCTTCACTGATAGGGACATTATCTATATTATATGACCATGATAGACTAATTCACTAACATGTCCTTAAAATCTCCATCTGACCTTAACATTCACATTTGTCCTAAATCTTGATAACAATGAGATTATCAATGTGAATATTTGATTAGATCTTCGTAATTAAACTGACCTCACTCTTGATATCTTCAGTGTCAGTATTGCCATTTGACCTCAAGATCATCTGATCTTAATATTGCTTATCTGAACTCAATGCTGGCATTTGACCTACTAAGTGTTTTCCATAGTACAGTTGCTTCAGGACTGATCCAAGTTTTGACAACTTTATCCCTACATTCTTGGGTTACATCCACACTTCCAGGAAAACATGCTTCTTTGAGACAAATCACCATGCGGCTTTATTTCTCTTTTCAATCTGATACCAGTTGCGTAGTATGAACTTTTGACACAAAGACCATACTCGACTAGTTGACTTTGCAATTGTAGGGAAGGTGCATTAAAGAGCTTTACCATAAGGCAATGTTTGATCAAATCCCCTCTCCACTAGTCACAGAATAGAAAGGTTACTCTTAGACAGCACCAATGGAAAGGTCGATTCTGATTGGTGGCCAATGACAGGCCGGTAATTGATCATAAATGACAGACATCAAATTGTGACTGACTAACTCAAACACGAGAAGTATAATCAAAGGCTGTCTTCAAATTCATTTTCCTTGATGAAGCTTTGATTAATTCATAACGGACAACATAAACAATTATCAAAATCAAAATTCTAAAATCTTGGCTTTGCAAAAAAACACAGAGTTGTGACTAAAGTTACACATTTTTTTAGGAAAGATTTTTTTGTTGCTTTAGTGATTGTTTTATGTACAAAATTGATAATTGTAGCTTAGGTGAAGACAGAGTCCAGCTGTCACAGCTTTCAAACTCTTAGTACACTTATTAAATTTTCAGATAATTATACAGTCATGGACTACTGTAGTAAACAGACCAAAACATATCTGATGAACATTAGAGTAACACATTTCACAATAATTGGCCTTGCTGATAGGCTTCAATTGCCCATGTACTCAACATGAACAGCCTGAGAGTCTTGAGGTTTGCAATAACTCAAGGACAAATTAATCCTTCAGAGAAAATGAAATTCTCAAGAACAGCTAGAAAGTCTCATGCATCTGGTGAACACCCGGTATTCTCACACCTACTGAGACAGGACACTGCCTGCATAGAATTTTATATTCTGGCCAATAAATAAATTGCATAAGTACAGAAAGCATTTCTATCACCTCTTGAAGGTCTGAGGGATAGGGCAATACCCTTAACTTCTGGTCCACACCTATTGAGACTTTATGCTGCCGCGTATAACTGTATTTTCTGGCCATTAAATATATTGCATACGTACATGTATGTCTTTCAATCGTCTCTTGAAGGTCTGAAAGAAAGGATGAGAAGCCTCTCTTCTGACTGACATGTACTGAGACCCTATGCTGTCTGAGTGTTAACCGTATGTTATGGCTGTTATCAATACATTGCATAAGTACAGAAATGATTTCAATTGTCCCTCAAAGGTGTGATAGAAAGAGTGAGACCCTTCACTTCAGATTCACATGTACTGAGACTTTGCACTGTCTGCGTATAACTTAATGTTCTGGCAGTTGAATACATTGCATAAGTACAGAAATCATTTCTATCTTCTCTTCAAGGTCTTGGGGGAAGGGTGAGAAAGCTTCACTTCTGATGGGAGGGTGAACGTCTTTCTTGAGCTTCCCGGTTTGAGGATTGCCGGGTGGAATGACGGAGGGATCTGGTCATCATCTAACGTGGACAAATAAAAAAGAAAAGGAAAAGAAAGCAAATGGAAATTAAAAACATGCAAAATTATAGAATGCAAGCAAGCAAAAGAGAAATGATATTAACAAATCTGTGGATGAGTTAGACATAAGATATTATTTAGTTCAGAGCAGCGACAGAGTAAACATAAAAAGATGTATTTCTATTAATCCTTGTTAAACCATTAGAAACCTTCTGGTACAGTGCAATCTCTGTTTTGTTTTATACTGTTCAGTTGACTGTCTTAATCAGAAGACGTCAACATCCAGCTCACAATTTTCGGGATTGTAGAATGGCCAGACATCCCTGCAGGATCTGTTTTGTTTGCTTGTTTTACTTCTTCATTGTCCTTACTCATATGAGGACCATTAACAAACAAATATAACAAGGTTGAAATTGACAAGAAAAAAGACCCAAACAGACAGATAGGTCTGTGAAAGTCAATCGAAGGACATGTGAATTTCCCCCTCCTACTCTCCCCCTACTTTGAACTTTCTCACAACAGTCACATATTTCTATATGATTAAATATTTACTAAAGGACAATGATATCACTTTGACAATCTGCATGTCATGAACTGTTGAACCAGTCTAAACTAAAATGGATCGACAATGACAAAGTGACTCTCATGGAGATGAATTGTTAACGATAGATTTGTTAGTAAATGAAAAAAAAAATCATACTAAACGACTGAAAGAATATTTCATAAGGTGACTTGATCAGTAGGATTATAAAACGTGAATGCCTTCCAGGCATTATATTCTCTATCTTAAATATATAGATGCATTATTTCATAGAGGCAGAGAGTTGTGGAACACCATGATCGCCAAAGTCTAAAGATACGGCACCTAGCAAGAGATAGATTTCAATTTAAGTTTTATCTGGAGATTTTTTCAATAATAAAAAAGGAGCAACATTATAGTCTTATAACTAATGTTCCAAAACTACTGCTCTTAACAAATCTTTCACCATCTACATCTCCTCAAATTTATAAAGTCAAATTGTATATGTACCTCTATACTAGCCTAAAGGTGTAATAGTAACATAATTACATATAATTTGTATAATTGTGATTATATTTAACATACTAAGAATCTTGTTGTTAGATTGGTCAAAAGGTAATCACAAGATAAAATGTAGTTCTCCCAATCAATCGACCAGAGAAGAAAAGTTTGTGACCTTGACAGAATAGTGCTTATGTGTTCACTGATCTCTTCAGTCCATTACAGAGTCACAATGCGTTATCAATATTTTGGGTACGCGCAAAATGAAAAGTGCATGACCTTTACGAATAGCTCCATAGGTGTACTAAAATAAGCATGCATTGCCCAATCACGCGCTTAAAATGATAAAACAATTGTGCGCACCCAGGTAGGGGTACGGTTTATGGTGGTTTTAACTTCTACTGTGAATTCGGGCCTAAATGTCTTTTTCGAGAAGTAGAAAATAATTGTCTTTCTCATACCAGTTAAATGTTTCAGATGTGGAATATAAAGCAAATAATCACCTTTTGATTTCAGGCAATGAGACGTACTATCACTTCCTCGGCGATCCGAATGTATAACGCTATCTTTCCTCAGCTTCGCTTCAGAAAGATAGCTACATCCAGATCGCCTCGGAAGTGATAGTTTGTCCCATCACCTTCACCAATGGTAATTATTTGCTTAATATTGTAAACATAGCAATAAATAAGATAGAAAAAAAATCAATTTCACTAATTATAAGTTCTTAATGGACAACCCATTCTTCATAATCATGCAAAATACACTCAAAATCTACACTGCACACTGTACAACACAAGCATACATTAATCAAACATACAGAGTACTTCATATTTACAGCAAATGCTGATTATTTTAGAGACATGTACAATGTTTACAATTATTCACACTTTCCCCATTTTCTCTCCACCCTACTAGTGGGTGAAATTGATTACAGATGTGCTGCTTTAAATGAAGGATATCTTGGCATAAACATTACTGCATAGACAGGAACAACAACAAATTCCATAATTTGCCAATAAACATGAGATCTCATTTCACAGACATTCTCAGCAGCTAGTCTACATGCAATATGAAATGCTAATATTTTTCACTTGATTCAACACTTTTGGTGTACAGTTTCTCATCTCCCTCATATAATTGCATTTCATGGATTTTATTGAATCACATAAACATTGCTACATTTACAGCAGTCTTCCTACATTAACTTTAATCTAATATTTACAGGTCAGTTATTGCAAGATATACATTAAAATTTTACAATCTTTTCTGAAATTCAAGATGTAAAATTTCTGTGCTAAACTCTCTATTATTCAAAGTGATATTTTCACATCACCAAAGATAAGCGGCCCAATAAAGCATCCCACAAAGAATGTGAAAATATAACAAATCTTAAATAATTCATCCAGTTTACTTGTCTTTAGCATTATTTCATGCTATTATTCTTCTACCCAAATGATTTTTAACATTCTAGAGATATTTCACGTTTTCAAAAAGCTGCCAAATTACTCAGTGGTTCTCCAGTCCGTTTACATCAGTCTGGCCAGCCAGATAGGTTTTTAATTTTAAAGAGAACATTCACTTTTGAAAATCTAATTAGTTAACATCTTATCTAATAATTTGTATTCATGATATAATGGGAGAAATATTTACAGTGGTATGTAGATAAACCCTCCTTTCATTACAGATTAGCTAAAAAATCCCAACTTCATATACATGTATCTTTCTAGACATTAGCTTCCTATCCTACTGTAAAACCAGAATCTTTCGCATGCAAGAAATGTTTGCAAATTTCACGAGCGGATCAGATTCGGGGAAGTTTCCTGCTGCAAAACTAATTGATTTCACAATTGACACAACACTGAAATTTCTGCAGATTGTGAAAATTTCTTGGTGTGAAAACGCCTGTCATTCACAAATTGCAAATTTCTCGTTAGGAATGTTTCTTGTTCTACAATATTTTACAAGCCTGTGCTTCAAAAACATCCCATGAACTCCTTTCATCTTATGTACTGTAATCATCACCGCTGTCCATATCCATTACCTCTTGCCTGCGATTCAACTGCCTCTTGGTGAGATTCTCTGTCGATGCATAGCGCCCTCTGGAGGTAGCCAGGTTTTCAGTGGAGGAGTACCTGCTGGACCTGGTAGACGACCTAAGCGAGGTCGACCTACGTAGCCTGGCTGGCCTCTCCACGTCACTGCTCTCGCTGTCTTGATCTAAGGCGGGATGCTGGGGCGGGGTGGGTTTCCTGCGGGGAGGGGACCGGGGCTTGGCACGGGGCTTGGGCTGTGGGGGTAGATCCTGGTACTGGTCGCTGATCAGGTAGTCCAGGTCCTTGTCTGGCCTGTCGTCCCGGTCCCAATCGTTGTCAGGTTGGTGGTGATGGATGTCTTCGTGACCCCAGTCGCTGCTGTGTTGATAGTGTTCCTGTTCTCGCTCCTCTCGTAACCTGTTGTCTAGCTTATCAAGGCTCTGTAGTAGATCTCCGTGTGTAGATGCACCATAGTCCAGGTCATGCACTGTGGTCACAGGAAGAAGACAAGAGCAAAGATTCACATTAGGATGTATATGACTTCCTGACTATTCAGACCTCAAGCTATGCTGTCTCCACCTTTTCCTAGATATTCATATTGCTTATCATATCATATTCTCAACAGTACCATATCATATTCTCAATACCATATCATATTCTCAACAAATATCATATTCTCAACAAATATCATGTTCGTGACATATATCGTATACATGTATCATAGTGTCAATGGAAACAGTTCTTGCTATTGTTTGAGATTTAAATCTGTGTACAAAGAAATAAATCAAATTTCAATGACACTGTGTAACTAGTATCTATGCAGGCTCATAAAACATTTGAACAATATTCAAATAATCCCAGACTAATTACTAAAGAAGTGCCTTAAACACTTGTTTCCATTTAAACAAAATCATTTTTTTAAAAACAAATGAGCAATTAAAGATAAAAGTTGACGACGATGATGATGATGATGATGATGGTGATGATGATAATGATGATGGTGATGATGATGATGATGGTGATGATGAATTATAAGAGATCTATGAGATACAAGATATCCTACAATATTCTGAAAACTACTTGTACATGTAATTCTTTGAATCCATACAAAGCTCAAGATCCCAACATTGATATATTGAATTTTGAGAAATAAAGAAAAAATGGTGAACAAATTATTCCCAAAGGCTATAGTCACTAAAATCAACAAAATAAATCAACAACAAAAAATAAAAAACAAATGCCATGGATGCCAATGTGCCAATATACTTTTTCCTATCAGGCTTCTGCCATTTTAGTTTATCGTAATTAACAAGGAACAGCAAACTACATGTCTTTCTCTTTGCTGACATTACATTTGATCTAGTGGAAACAACCCCATTTATTCAAGAATAAATTATTGTTCATAGTACATCAACAGGTTGTTCCTAGTTATCTCACATACAGCTGTATCATTCCTCGTGCAAAGGCTTATCATACAATTACGCATGACGGCACTGATCAGTGCATGCAATATATGCTCTTTAGAGATACAGACAGAGCCAATGGCAGAAAATAGCACTAATAGTGAACATCCTAACAACATCTCACAGCCTAGGGCACGGATTCAGTCACACGCTCCGCTCCGCAGACCGGAGCTGCTGCTGCAATCCCTCATTCATATTGCTTGTCACTCAGTGATCAATACAAACAAGAACTAATTATAATGGATTGTTTCCTCTGCTAGCTAGCTAGGAAGAGGTTGGGCAGACACGATTTCAAGGTGAATAGGGGAGAAAGGGAAGGAATGACAAAGTTGGAGATAAGTAAGAGCTTAAAGAATGAGAGGAAAGAGGAAGAGACGGGGAGATGAGGAGACAGCTTTAAAATTGAAGGAGGGGGAAAAGGAAGAATTGCAAACTTGGATATAAGCCAGTGCTCATAAGAAAGAAGAAAAGGGAGAAGGAGAGACAGGGAGAAGGAGAGACAGGGAGGATGGGGGATTTGGGAAAAGCTTTGAAGGGGGGGGGGGAAGGGAAGGAATGACAAATAAATAAGAGCTTGGGAGAAAGAGGGAAAAGGAAAAAAGACAGAGGGAAGATGGGGTGGATTTAAAAAAAAGCTGAGGTGAAAGGGGGAGAAAAGGAAGGAATAATGCACTTTAATAGAAAGTAATTAGAAAGAGGGTACTGGAAAACTTGGAAACAAACAAAAGCTAAAAATGAACGGAAAGGAGAAGCAATGGAAAGAACAAGATGTACAAAGGATATAATCAACATAAAGGTACATGTAGAGCTAAAAGAGAGGGAAAGATGGAACAGAAAGAGAGAGGGGAAGAGAGAATTGGGTCAAAAAAGAAAAAAAAAACATGAACAGAAAATAAACTAAACACATGGGCAAAGTTTGGATAGGGAGAGGATGTCAGAGAATGAAATAACCTAGAAAATAAAAAAGTGAAAATGATATTTCTACAATATATATGGTAGTCAGACTACTCATAATAAGAAAAAAAAAATGGAAAAACGGATGGAAAAGTAGGATATGTTGACATTCATTGATAAAGACAGATATAGCTGAGACGTTTGGAAAGAATGAGAGAGTCGTATCTATAAATACAAGCACCATATGGGAGGAGGAAGTTCCTATGTTTACATTTCTCACGCAACAGGCTCGTCGAAAACTCAGGCACAAGGCCTTGTTTCTTAGGGGGTGAAACGTGATGCAGACTAGATCAGAGAGATTTCCTCTACAAGAGCATGAGTATGCAATATGAGATCTTACCCAAAAAAATTCGAGCTCTTCAAAATTATAACGGAGGAGGAAAAATTATTACTTTGCTGCCTGATATCAATGGTGCAAAGCTGAAGGGGCACTTGTTTTGAATCATAATATTGATCCTTTACAGTACTGTTGACACTCTAAATTGAATTGCATCCTAAACTTGTAATTTCAGGAGCCAATCATAACATATGAAAATGAATAACTTGTGTGAATATTATGTTTAAATGAAACTGAACATAATACTGTAGTGCTATGTAATATCATATTGTCTGAGCACTGAAAGATCTTACACAGATTTAACATCCTTTTGGCTCTTAACAGACAAAATGACTTTGGACCAGATGGGCTTCTGTCCTGTTCAATGACTAAATATTGAAAGAGTATCAAACACAATTTTGACAAGTCAGTATCTGTGAAAGGCATTGAACTTACATTCTGGTGTGAGTAGAGTGCCTATATCAGATTCATCCTGTTGTGACCTGGTGATCCTTGAACTCTTGTCCATAACAATGACATCTTCATCCTGTGAGTCTCCCTCTGGTGGCGGTAATCTCCTTTCTTCCTCAGCTGTACCTGCAGCCATAGCAATCCCAGAGTATACCTTCAGCTGATCCAGCAGTGAGGATTGTCCCTGAGGATACAAATGCACACACACATCATTAGTTAATCAAGGGTCTTCCTTTGGTTGTCAACAACACAGTCCTCCAGAGACTACTTTTCATGAATAGCAAACAATTTAGCAGTGAGAATAGTCCCTGAGTATTTAAATACACATTCAAATACACACACGCATGATTGGTCTTCCATCTATGGTTGTCAACTTCAAAGGACTCCGAAGACTACTTTTCATGAATACTAAAATCTCACAGTACACCTTCAGCCGATTCAGCAGTGAAGATTGTCCCTGAGGATACAAATGCATACACACATGACTACTGTCTTAGTGCACCTACGGTTGTCAACATCAAAGGACTCCAGAGACTACTATTCTTCAATGTATAGCTATGGTTGTTTAACCCTTTATCACATGAACTGCCCCCAATCACCCTTTGTACTCCTAAACTGCCTTAAAACTCCCCATACTCTATCACCTGATAAAACAACAAAAGCATGTGGTCTTGTGTGTTTGGGAAGGCCATAGTTTGATTGTGTTTTGAAAGAATGTGTTACAGTTGAAAATTATTTCAATGTATCTGAAAACTGTGAAAAGGTGCAATTTATTGTTTTTCCAGTGAGTAAATGGCTGCAGAGGAAATCTAAAAACCTGCTTAAGTGGAGGCACCGGTATATAAATATCACAGCATGTCTTGAAATATCTTTATATTATCAAGCAAAGAGATGTCGAAAAATTCCTCATCAAAATCGAAATGAGAACAAAAATTACTATAATATTCATAATCTTCCCTAAAGTTTAATCCAAGTTTGAAATCCTTACAAGGATTATTCGAAGATTGAAAGGAAACTGTGTATCCCCCTTGTAAAGTAACCCTAGTCCCTAGATCAAATCTAAGATCGAATTCTAGATCACCAAGTTAATAGCAGGCAAGATAGACTTGGAATTGACAGAATGACCCTTGAGATATAGGCTTATAGGCCCACAAGGATATTAGGCATTGACCAGCACAGGTCACAATATTAGAGAACGTGACGCTATCTTTGTTTTACTGGTTTTATCGTCTGTTCATAAAATTTCCCTCTTTCTTTATCGCTGGCCATAAACGATTCCTTTCACCTGCCCTGACTGATGGACCCTGGTAACCCGACTATAAATATCCTACATCAACCCCCCCCCCTCCCCCTCAACCTTCTTATATAAAATTATAAATCATCAATCAATCATGATGAAAGTCACCTAATTGTAAAATTCCTTACAAAGTAGGCTACATGCGCCTGGCTAAAAGGTCAGAGTGCATGTTTTTGGAATATGAGGAAACCCTGTAGAACTTAATGCAGGAAAAGGGTGGGTCTAGGGGCATGGTACATATTCGCATTATTGTACTGCTCTACTGAATCAAGGAATCGTGAGAGGTAAACATAAACAAGAGGGCAGCGCACATATATCAAACCTTTCCATTTGCATGTACCGGTATACAGAACAGTACATTAAAAATCTTTTGATATTCCCATAAGACAGTAGACACATGCTACATGTTTTATGCAAACAAACTCTCCTGATCATAACAAATGAAGAACAAAAATGGGGGCTGAAACTCACAAGGATACAACAAAAACAAAATCAGGCATGAACACGCACACAAGTAGAATATTACACAAGGAAATAAAGCAACAGAGATAAATACATGTTTGACTACATATATACATGTTATTGTGGTCAATCTAGGTCTGCCAATGTAGATTGTGATTTTTCCCTATCATAGTTTCTGTAGAAGACAGTTATCAGGGACCTGGTGAGTCAATATAAAAGCACTTGCACTATTTGTTTCAGTTTTCCTTATTGTCATAGCACATACATGTATAATTTGTTGAGAGCCAGAAGGGTGTAACTCATATGCAACACAGACAGAGTTACGACCTTCTGGTTTTCAACAGATGATATGGGGGCTAAGTTTAGATACAGCCCGACAGGCAAAGGGAAGTGGATAGATTGGAATGGCCAGCTCAAGGATGTGCGTTTCATCAATTTGCGAAACATCGAAACAGTACCTCAAAACATGTTGCCAGGTAGATTTGGATTTCCTAAATGGGTCTCCGAGTAGAAGAGAATTGAAGGTTTAACAAAAGATAAATAGTGTATTCAAAATAATTACCCTTACATGAACATGTATGTGCATGTTGAGAAATGCTCTAGAGGAGCTATAAATAAATTTGACTGGAAACAGTTACATATCATGCTGACAAAGAATATTTTCAGAGCATAAACGTTTGTCATTGATTGCAAGTGACAATTATATTTTCACCTTCAAGCTAGGAAAAATGAAACATAAACAAAATATGCAGTATACAAGTAGCAACAGATGATGTGTAGCAGAACAATCCAATAAGAAAGATAAAATCTATAACTAAAATAATATCATTCAGTGCAAATGAGTTAAAGGACATTCAGAGACAGATGGAATCAGGAGTACCTTTGCTACATGAATATCAAAGACTGAATAACCATATCTGGAACACATTCTAAATGATTTCATGTATGACATAAATAGGGAGGGAGAACAACTGAACCATAATAAACCAATACTTCCTAAAAACATCTAGCTTTCACTGCATACATCAACAAATATGTCACTTATTTCACCAAGACACAATGTGAAACATAATAGGCCTACATTATGTGACAATAACAATGTAGATAAGCAAGTTGCGCAAGATGCTAAATATCATTTTGAAGAGCAACTTTCTATCCTAATTCGTAGTGACACAATACTTCAATCAATATTTGAATCCAAGTCAATGACAACACTCATGCTCTTGAACAACAGCAAACTGTATCTCTCACTATTAAAGGACAGACATAATCTGCAGACATTAATAAAGGCACAGTCAATCAAGAACAAAGAGATTTATATGATTAACATATGAGGATGTCAGGCTGTGCCTACTAAAGTTTGTTGAACTTTCACTGGCAGTCAGCTGGATTGCTGGCAGGTACAGCATTTGGCTCAGATTTTTGGATTGATTTCCTCAAAGTCACAGCCTGGCGCAAATTTGAAGGACACAAGGATAAATGCAAGAAAATCATAACTTAACAATAATCATTTTTGGAAGGAACAGGTATCCAACAACAAGTTGGATGTTCACGTAAACTACAAGTAGAAGGGGGAATTATGCTGTCTATTATATTTGTTTGTATACTTTCACACAGCTAGCAAACCACATCAAATGTAGTAATGTACTAATGTAGTAATATAAGCCTAAATGATTCTGGATCTATACATAGTAGGTACATGTAATTCTTTCTATATACATGTTCAAGTATACATGCAATGAAACATTTTACAGACTTAAGGGAAGGTCTATACGTAGATTATACAAGTACACTAGGTGTAAAATACTGTATGTTCATCTGCAAAAACATTATATTGCCAATTTTCACGTGGAACAAGCTTGCACGCCTAGGTTACATTTCCACTTACATAGCACGAGAACTGAAATCCATCATCATACATTATGCATGTTTATCTCGATTGACTATTGACGAGCGCCTGAGAGCGTTTGATGTTCTCTCTTACATGCTATCTCCATGGAAATGCAATAAGACTCTTACTCTCTAGCGAATTTACTTGTCTAAAATTGCTTAAATTCAGGCATATTAGACTTTTTATTAGACAGGAGGGAGGCCCTACTATATAGCAACAGGTTTGCTATTTCTCTCATATTAGAAGTATCAATTCACTGCCTGAAAATTGCCATCATGCGGAAGAAGATAATGAAATCAAATGTAAGGAAATCTCAAACATCAAACTGTTGAGAAGCAGAAGAGCATTAACTCTATGTAAAAGTATACGACTCAACGCCTTTCTGGCTCTCAGCTGACGATTTGAAAACTCTAGGACTTTGTAAATGTTATGGGGCCTTCCATGTGGGGACCTTCTATTTCATGGTTGCTATAACTTCACCTGTACATGACAGCAAACCCTGAAAATATGAAGTCAAGTAAGCATTTTGAAATATACATGTACATGTATGTCTAAGAGAGCAGCACCGAAGAGTACACAATATTGATTTGATATTAACAAAATAAAATTTTATGGTTTCCACTTTAATCATTTTTATATTGCATGAAAAAAAAAGGTCAAATCATTTAAATGATGGGTTGTCTACTATAAAACTTCTAAAAAACATTTCTGATATATATTATTTTCTACTAGAAAACAACAACACTGACTCACCAAATACACTGTAGGCGGGGTTTCAATGATAAGACAAGATTTCATGCTACATAAACGTTTATACATTTATCATAAGGGCAAAGAAATATGAACTACATACAAGTACAAGCATGCTAGCAAGAAGAAAACAGGAAATAAAATTATACACAGCATGAAGGCAAAAGAACGTTAGGAATATGTTTACGTTCTCAAGAAAACAAAAAATGTGAAATCTGCATGCTTGTGCATGGTGCACAAGTTTTGATTATCAAACCAAAGGGTCTTCATGAGATGCATAAATCCATCAGTGATGAATAAAATTTGTTTTTTCTGCAGGTACAAACAGAAACAAGACTTGCCAACCACATCAGCCACTGAGGAAACCATTGCATGGGTGGCTGAGTCAAAAGCAATACACAAGAGCCTCGTCCAGACATGACTTAGTACACGATCTTAAGAAAAAAGCCGCAGCAAAATGAAATGATATACGCGTAGCACGAGTCACAAATCTAAGGGCAAGTCCAAGGCATGCCCATACATTAATAGGTATTATGAAGTTCTCTATGGAATTGTGAATATAAATTGACATAAAAATATAATTGTACTTGATATTTAGTCTGTTCCAAGCTCTGAGGGGGGGGGGGGGGGGGGGCTATCAGCTTGATACAGTCATAGGATACTAAAATCTTAGACGTGGTTGGTAGCGTACGGGACAAAATATCTTGGACTTGCCCGTGTATTATAACATGTAGAACACAGAATACATGTAGGGGCTTTGGTTGCACGCATCTTTTTTTTTTCTTTTCTTTTTTTACCCCACTTGTATTTCATTTGGACATTAAATTGTTATTATTTTGCTACATCATCTCTTCAGGCTGTTTATGCATCAGGTCTGAACATGGCTTCATTGCCCTTCCAGTTCTTCAATAGAGATTGATGAAAACGCAACCACAGACTGACTGACTATACGTGGTCTGTACAGGACAGGAAAAACATTCATGTATAACGACACAAGGGAATGAACACATTGGATAATGAAATGCGTCTCACCCTCTTTGCTGGTGATAACTCCTGAACGCAGTTAATGAATGAAAGGAAATTCAACAGACATGGAGCATTAATGTAGTGTTATGTTACACGAAAAATGTGGGGGTTGGACGACACCATGGAAAAACCATTATTTTTTTTTTCATGATCAGTTCATATCAATTCTTATTAGCTTAGTAGAAAATGAAACAATTCCTTTCAAGGAGTATATTATCTCTTGAGAGCTAGAAGAGCATTCAATCTAAAAAAAAACTTTAATATAGGACTTAATAGCATCTCTCTGTCTTTCAGCAAATTATACCATCATCAAGGGAATTTGCAAACCCGAAATATTTTATTTACTCCTGCAGAAAAAATTGAAATTTCCCTTGTCTTTTCTTCAGTCGGGAAAGTGAGAAAGAATATGATTATCCCTCAAAAAGAAAAAAAAATTCACAATTTTGTTTCACAGAAGTAACTTGACAAAGTTGAATCCATAATGTGAACCTTTTCCACACAAATTTCTAACCACAATAAGTCGCTATAGTATTAACTCAACAAGTCAAAACTTTGTAACATGCATTGACAATGGATTAATGAACACTTAACAATTATAATACTTTGGTCAGTTTGTATACTTTTTATAATTATCCATGCAGGTACATTTACATTTTATCATCTCGGCTATTTGTTTATATTTATTTTAGAATGTACTCGCATTTTAAAAGCAATATTTTTCTTTCACAAGAATATATAATTTAAATATGGAATATAACATATTAGACAAATCAACTGCTTACCAGCGCATACACTTACAGTAATTTTGCATCGATAAATTTTTTTCAGAACAGATGCAATTTCATATGCAAGATCAGCCTTACCAGCACATATATACTTTATAAATAAATAAGAATGAAATGTTATTGCCCAGCATAGCACATGAACATTCTCTGTTGTTCTTCTGTCTTAATTTGAAACAAGAAAACTCAAAATACATCACATTTGGATTATGGACAAATTGTAGAGAAATAGTGAAACAATATAATAAAGCATGCGATGTCAGTATCATGTGATAATCATCAGATCTATGATGCAAAATGCAATCTTCAAATGTAGATATTTGAATAACACATACTTTTTTCACAACCTCTCTCACACTTTACATGTATGTCATTCTCTCTCTAAAGTTATTTATCCATAGCATTCATAACAGCTTTCTGAGAAAAGTTTCCATGCACTTGTTAAAAGCTTATCACACAATGTGGTTGGTTAATTAATTAACCCTTTCGAGACAATTGACCACATTTTGTGGTTTGGCTCAAAAACTTTTTATTCAGAGCTCTAAAAAATATACCAGATACATGAGTAGAAAGAGCAAAAATTTCTGCACACACTATGTCCATTTTTGTTGCATTACCATATTGCGTTTGATGCCAGGAATTTTGAAAGGAGAATAAGTTTTAAAATCCTTAAATTGGCAACACATTAAGAGATTCAAAATCCTTATTTTTTATCAAAATTGGCAATTTTTTCAACTTTTCGACAAAATTCCTAACCATGTGTATTATTTTCAAAGACGTTACACCTTATTAGAACCATGTAGCACTAAAAGAAAAATATTATTGTTGCCAGTTTGAAGATCAAAATGTGATCAATTTAGCCCTTAAATAATTCCTGTCCTGAAAGGGTTAATAGCACAATAGGTTTAATAGCACAATAGGTTTAACATCACTATCATTAAATTACTCAATTTAGTGTTAAGTAAATTTCCTCTTCTATAATAAATCTGCTATCTAATAGTAAAACATGACCTTGGTGGACAGGATGACAGGAACATTATCAGTCCAATTTTTTCAAAAGAGCACACATGAATTCTAAACTTTTTAGAAAAAGCAGTTAATTTCATTTGAACATTACAGATTATTCATTACTCACATGTAATATCTGACTATGAAATCTCCAGTATATGGTTTGGTGAAAAAATTCATAATTGTTAGTTCACAACAAGCAAGCAGACATCCAAAATAAAACTCCAAACTCAAAGCCTTCCCATCTAATGTGGATGGAAGTGTCAAGCGTAATCGCTTTTGGCATTTTCGGACAAGGCTTCATGCCGTAGAAGGTTGGGGCATAGGTAAGCAGCAATCAAATGCATTTAATACGAGGGCAGCCATTAACAGAAGATAAGTAACTTGCCTGTTCTTCGGACAAATAAGATCTAAATTTGCGCGCACGAATCAAAAGGAAAGGTGCCTGAAATTAGAATAGAGGAAATGAGAAAGAAAATATTTTGAAAATTGACATGTGTGAAATTAACTATATAGCATAATGTTGATCTACATATATTTTGAATATCATATGTTATATATAGTACAATAATTCATGACTATTTGATCTTTTTCTGAATGAAATAATGAGATCTCAATGTAAAAGTATGCAACACAGAGATATGTATAGAAACTTGCTATTAATATTATATGTTACATATGTTCTGTGAATACTTCAATGCTCTTTACAGTGTTATTATTCACTCCTAAAGCACGGTGAAATTTGAGTGGTTTTACCTAAACACCCAGAAACTGTGATTTAAACACTGGTAAGTGAATAAATTTACCATGAATTCAAAGCTACAATTACTACATTAATAAGATAAATATGGTAGATCAGGGATTCTCTGAAATGAAGAAAGAGAATCAATACTTTCACATCTTACTTAGACAGCAAATACTTCCTGGAACTAATCCTTACTGTAACAATCTCTTTGTTTTATGGACTCAATAAGTCCTTTGGAAATAATTCACATGATGAGATCTTGGACTGCTTGGAGAATCCCACCACTGATCTTAAATGTTGCGATAGAATATCATATCAATATTTCTACTGCAACCTGTTCTAGTGTGCAGTGATTTGCTAAGGAGAAATTCATGATTGATTGTGAGAAATGAGAATCAAATCAATCAATAAAACCTTGCATAAAAATGGATCCCTATATCAATATTGTTGCCCTCATATTCACAGGTTAAGGAAAGAGAAAGTGTGAAAGACAACCTGTTTGCCTATAACCAAAATGTACCTTTAAATGAGAAAATTATAACTGAACCAACAAAATTGAAAGTAGCGGTATGTATTCTCTAAAGGAGTGTTTCTCTGCATACACTTCCTTTGAGAAGTTTCCTTCAAGCACAATCAAGTAAGGATAGCAGCTTTCCTAAAACTCATTTATCTGCAGACACAAACTCTAAATAAGTCTGTGACGTTTGTCAAATGGCCTCAAGTTAATAGGAGCAATCACGAAAGACTCTTCACTAATTGCAAATTAGACACATGCTAGTAGTATCTCGGTAGAAGTCAAAACATTTGCTAACACTGTCTTTGCATGTTTGTAGTATTTTTCTTTCATCAAACTCACACACTTCTCGTCTCACAACAAATCTCGTAACATGACCATTCTCAGTCTCACTCCTTCAATTCAGACAGACCCAAATTATGCATGCAACAAGTGGGGGCTCTCTATTACGTCAATGCATTCCTGCACTTCATGTTCCCTTCTTCTCTCCTTCTGCAGTATTTCCGAAGGTCTTCTTGTCACCTGTCTCCTTTTTTTCCCCTCGGCCCCTTTGAATGTCAGGAGATCAAACACTGGACTGTGCTGAATGATGGGTATGATTTTGCATTATTTGTGAGGTCTCCCTTCCCCATTTCAGATACTATCATATATCAAGGAGTTATCACAGAACCTGTGATAACTCCTTGCATATCAGGGTTTGCCCTTAACTTTTTTTTAAACTAGCCAGACGGACTAGTTAGCTCTAATTTTGGGTAGTCCGCCAGAATTTTGACTAGCCACAATGAAAATTGACTAGTCTGCCAGCCTCATTTTTTTAAAAGCATAACAAACTGTTTACTGAGACGGAATCTATCCAGTTGGCAATAAACATTCTTTTCTCTGCTGCTCTGACCCCCCCCCCCAAAAAAAAAAAATAATAATATGGCACAAACATCCTATAAGGGTTATCCTTTTGGCTGAATTGATGCCCTCTCAGTAATTTATTTTGAATATTGTACTGATATCTTTCTTGTATTGTTTTGTAAATTATCTCGTTTAATGTAAATCAAATTTTATACTGACTCTTTGAGTAAAATAAAAGGAAATGTTACCTTATTACCCCTGAGTGACGGTTCAGATTATGTAATGTTGCACTTTGATCAGGAAAATGGTGAATACACGAGTGTTATTTTTATTTTACTACACAACACCATTTCACACTTCAATCATAGCGAATTAATACCAAGTCAACGGACTGGCATTTGAATTTACCCTGATATTCAACAATTCAACTGCCATCATGACATTTATTGATGAATCTTCATGTAGCACTGCAGCCTCTGCCACTATATTAACATATAACTGTGTAACTGTTACATGATCTCTTACTTTATAGTACGAGATCATGTAACAGTTACACACTGGCAGATGTCTATTTATAATATTTTTTTTTATCTGCCCACAGAATTTACACAACTGGGTAAATCATAACTCAGTAAGAAGAAATCCTACCAAAATTATTTTGGTTTCATTCACAGATGAAACACAGAATCCATAATTAATGTTTAAGTTCAGTCAAAATATCAATGTATAATGCATCCAGTTTTGTTATGATTTGATAGAAAGAAAAAAAAAACAACTAAAAACTAACGGGTTTTAGAATGGTTAGGGGAATAAAATGTCATAAAAAACATGAAAGAGATCGTGAAGGATCAGTAAAATATTTTGACAAAGAAAAAGACGCAAGCAAAGTCACGATGTACAATGTAGTCCACTAGCACGACTAGGGGGCGAATACAGGCTGTGCTTCGTGCAAGCACAGGTACAAATATACTGAACGAGATTGGATCAAACTAAGCTTTAAAACAACAAAAATACCCCTAAAAAACAAAATTACCGTAAAACAATTATTGCTTTTGAAAATTATACTATTGTTACCCGAAACAACTCCCAGAAATAATGACTTTCAAGGAGTTAATTTCGACATAAAGACGTACTCCGGAACGGAAAGCCAATACGAGAAATGTGTTTGACAGCAGAAGGCAAACTCATGAATATTCAACAAGCAGTCCTGAGTAGCTCGGTGACGATGGTATTATTATTCATGAGTCTGTACCGCGAAGTTTGAATTTTCCTTGCTCCCCGAATAAAGGCTGTGCTTTTGTGCAGGGATACAAATATACTGAACGAGATTGGATCAAACAAAGCTTTATTAAAACAACAAAAATACACCTAAAAAAAATTTAATGTAAAGCAATTCCTTGCTTTTGAAAATCATACTATTGTTACCCAAAACAACTCCCAGAAATAATGACTTTCGAGGAGTTTCGACATAAAGACGTACTCCGGAACGGAAAGCCAATAATATGAGAAATTATAGTGTTTTTGACAGCAGAGGGCAAATCATGAATATTCAACAAGCAGCCCTGCGTATCTAGGTGACGAATGTATTTATTATTCATGAGTCTGTAATGCGAAGTTTGAATTTTCCTTGCGCCCCACATTTTTCGAGCGATGAAAAAAGTCTCGTCGTTTGAAAAAATATAATTCTATTTTCCTATTAATCAGAATTTTCAAATCAATTTAATGCAATGTGATACTTATTTTTGAATCGTGATGCAGCGACTGGGTGGGTAACCGTTTCTAGATGTGCTATATTTTAGGTGACTGGAAATGTACTGTTTTGGGTGGTGACGTTATAGGCATATTGACAGCTGACGATAATCGAATAACCCATTACGCCATATCGTGCAGCCCTAGTATGCACGATATCGTATTTTGTCCAATAAAAAAAAAAGAAAAAAAAAGGGGGGCGGGGGGACGTAAATAGAGTACCTTTATATAGAGAGTAGCGACATGGACGTCTGACTTTTTCGGGAAACAAAATGGCGTTTGAATTCTTTCTATTGAGAACACGCAGGTGCTCATCGGAATTGAATAGAAATGTTGCATAGCAGAGGAAACAAAATGGCGTTCAAATCATGAGTTGTCGCTACTCTCTTTATGTAGGTACTCTAAACATACCAGTGCGCCCTTTCTCGTCGTAAACACATCCGACACATGTACGTACATGTACATGTACGTGCAAACACACACAATAGCTACATCTAGGTACCTCTCTCGTGCTACAATTGTAGCTAGCTAGCTCACGTACGTGCTCGTTTCTACAGCTTGGCAAGTTGAAATATCAGTGGTGTGAGTCGACAGCGAATGCATGCTTGCGCGGATTTTATAGACTTTAAGATGAAACAAATCTGACAAATTTACACTTTACATGTAGAGCTTTCACTGATTATTAATTGTTTGAATTTGAATCATTGTCGGATGTGTCGACAATGAGCATCGCTTTGTGCGACACTAGAGTGATATTTTGGCTAGCC
Organism: Heliocidaris tuberculata; assembly: GCA_025618425.1. Lineage (NCBI taxonomy): Eukaryota > Metazoa > Echinodermata > Echinoidea > Camarodonta > Echinometridae > Heliocidaris > Heliocidaris tuberculata. The sequence goes on from CM046847.1 coordinate 30,049,241, forward strand.
ACACGGACTAGAAACTTCAGATTTTGGCTAGTCCGCCGTGATTTTTACTAGCCATTGGCTAGCGGGCTAGCGTTAATGTCGAACCCTGCATATCAAATGCATGTACATGAACCCTGTACAGTATGGGTATGCAAGAAACCATACATTCTGTAACATCAAAAAATAATACATGTTCATGTATGCAGGAAAGAAACATACATGTATTGACTGCTAAGAGCCAGTACTCCCATGAGAGCCTTCCATTAACCTCATATACTTTACGTCATTCACACCCTTCCTGCTATTAATGGACAATACATACAATGAAAAATGTATGGTTGAATTGAATCTATTTTCAAATAAGGAATTTTTTTTAAATGTAACTTTTGACATTTCTCTTCAGCATTTGCACTTTCTAAGCATAAAGATAAATATGTATAAAAACATCCTGTCAGGCATGTATATTTATACTGTTTTTCCAGACTAGATGTAATAAATAGGGAAAAGTAATAATCGCATTCCCTTTGAAAATGTTTTGAAATTTTTTGTGCAAACAGATGATGGTTGCAGTATTTGCAGAGTACACTGTATATATGTAAATGTAGGTAGTGATACACAATGTACATATATGTACATGTACTACATAGATCGGTAACTTTGCCAATTTGGGATATCTCTGTGACATTCAGACACTTCACGTCTCATCACTCAGCCACAATTTGCTGATAACAAGAAAAGAAATCAAATAAAGATAAACGTCTGCTTTCACGCTTCCTATGCGATTCCTCCCATCCCATTATGGTCAGCAAATGCGTAACCCGACACCGGCTCCTTGCGAAGGAAGATGGGCGCATTACACATGCAACAAAAGACACCGCTCTCTCCCTTGGAGCACTACTCTGATGGGGTTCCATTTTCTCTGGTGCATCCGCAATCAATAGATAAGAACATATGGGCAATTCAAAGCCAATGTTACCTTTCTTGTGTGGCCTGTTGCAGGGGAGATAGGGAACATACATGTACTTGTTGCCTTCTCTCTCTCCCTGGTAACATTAATTTAGAAACAGTCTTTCGGATGTACAACATTTTTTATTCAAGATTTTGACATTTAGATGTAATATACGATTGACATCTATTGCATTTGAATTTGTTATTCATTTTGTGGATGATCAAATCAATACAGAATATACATATAATTCATATATTTTGGGGATTCTGTGAATCTAATTTTTTTTTTTTTAAACAACCATAGCAAGTGGAAAACAATAGTTTCTCTGATATTTGGTTCAGTTTTAGGACTTTGGGCCAACTTTTAGCCAGGATTTCAAAATTGAGGCCCGAATTCACAAAGGAGGTTTAAACCATGGCAAGGTTTAAACCTCCGTAAGCGTACTAAAATAAGCGTAAATAAGCGTAAATAAGCGCACATTGCCAATGCGCGCGCTCAAAGAAAATATATGATTGGATCGGATTCCGTGCGCACGTACGCTTAAAAACCCCAGGAGGGGGTTTAAACCATGGTTTAAACTAAACCTCCTTTGTGAATTCGGGCCTGAGTGTCCAAACTTGAAAAATATAGGGTGTCCAAAAGAAAAGGGTCCATTAAATCATGTGGATTTTTAAAAGGATGTATAACTGTAGGGTGCCAATCACAAGAAATGGGCATCTAAAAGAGGTCCAAAAGATGCCCATTCTCCTTCCTGGCTAAAATTATGATTAGTCTCAAGTCTTCACCTTCAATTAATTTGCATTCAGTGATATCACAAATCAGAAATATCATATCAGAAATCTCTGGAAGGTACTCCTCCTTTTAGGTAGAATCATGCAGAAATCTATTGAGGTCTCTGTGTCTGCCTCTCTCTCTCTCTCTCTCTCTATCCGACTCTCTTTTACTGTCAGTCTGCTCTCTTCCTCTCAAGGATACCTACATGTACACATATCATTATTCTACCTGCTTTTAGCACATTACTACCAATTTGACTAATTTCCTCTCAAAGTTTGATCATGTACCTTCAAGAGCAGCCAGTATCAAATGCTGCCTTAATTTGCAAATCCTTACAGCTGGACTTGATAATCAAATATCAGCGGTGAGAATGGCATTGATTACCATCAGGCAATGACTGATACTCTCTTTATCAAAGAGTTCTGACTGTGAAGGAGAACTGGGCAGGTTTATCAACAGGGTAGACTCGTGCACAAATACATGTCTTCATTGATTAATGGCTTCACTTTTCATCTCAGAAAAGTTATTCAAATATGAATTTTGTCACAATGTGGCTTCCTCTGAAGAAATGATTATCTGTCTAGTTTGTAGAAACAACTCACTTACAGTCTACAGATCAATTAATTACTGAAGGTAATCTCAACAGAGTCTTCATTCATTTAAACTGAAACATTCAACATGTAATCAAAACAACACATGACTTTCCTTATAATCAAACTTCATAGAGAATAGAATGCTGAAGTGAGTGAATCATATCTTATAAGGAAGTACCACTAAATAATGAATTGGTACCTATCCAATGATATTTCACAGTGTTAAATGATTACAGTTAGCCAACAAGCTAATTGCAAATATACTTGCGCTTGACAACTACATGTACTCCAGACCTGTCACCCCTGAAACCCAAGAAATAGGGACAAATGACAAGGCAGAGGCTGAAAATCGGGACATTTCTGAGTTTCCTATACATTCCTACAGACAGATTTTTGCAAAAATAGGGACACAGTGGTAGAAGTGGCTCTTTCTTTTACCCAAAACCGGGATTGTCCCTGTTTAATAGGGACAGTTGGCAGGTATGGTACTCTCTAAAATTCAGACAGATCCTCACATCCTACAATTCTTTCATTCAGGATTCCAGGACACCCCACTACCCTTACATTATAATGCAGACAAAGAAAGTTATCATGGAGCCCTGCACATAACACCTTCATCTGTTGAGAGGCTGAAGGGTGTCCACTTGTAAAGCAACAGGTTCTCAACAGATGAGATGAATAAACAAAGTTTAATATTTTCAAATTCAGAAAATATTGGAAATTATGTCTAATGTTGCAATCAACGAGATGGGGACCAACATAAATACACATGAAAATAATGTCGGATGGGATATTTTATTAGTAAGTCTTCTTAAATTCAGAACTGCCTGATTAAGTTCAATAAAGTTCAATAAAGCTTGAGTTCTGGGAAAGGTGAAAAGTAATTTGTGAGCTTTTTCATTCATTCAGTTTGGAAGAACATCATGTAAGTAGAAATGTCCCCTGAACAGGATTGCTCTTCAAATGCCCTGTAGCTGAAGTGTTCGGGCCGAACAATCATGCCACATGTGCAGTCCCATTTCCGCGTTAAGTGCATGTGCTTTCCAGCGAGATAGGGTCAATTTCTTATAATTTTGATGATTAAAAAACCTCACAGTATACACCAATTCTTATGAAGACATGATCAACCATTCCCAATTGCTTTGAGACAGTTTCTTTCACAATGGAATCATATGACCAGAACTCAGCTTCATCTTTAAGATGCATGCACTTGTCCACAATAGCTAAAAAAATATAAGTTATTTGAACTGTAACAAACAATATAGAGAGTACCTTTGTATTCTGGCATGACAAGTACCGATTTGTCAGCCCCTTAAGTTTGATTTATCTGCCTTATAGAGGCAGAGGATGGCATTTGGTTGAAGGATGATTTCTTGTAAAGGTCAAAGTAATCACATTCACTGAAAATTCTACCCATCATCTTAGAGAGCCCCTAGGCTTATTCTCAATAGGCATGTACTGCTTTGTCTTATCAATGTAAATATGTATGTAGCAAAAATGTACATGCAGGGCTATATTGTATCCTGATAAGGGTAAATTGATGTGTATGGTCACAACTACACGAAAAACCTACATGAGGGACTAGGCTTAATTATACTTTTACTTTTACACGCATATATTGTATCTTAATGAGGGGAAATAAATGCAAATGGGAACAACCATCAGAAAATGAAAGATAAAGCCTCATTAGCCATAAATTTTAATAAGCATTTTCCAGTATTGATATTTTGTCTCTTACTTATCATTAAGTTATTAATTACCCAAATTGAACCATATGGAAATGTTAGGATTGGGCTTAATAACATCTTTACTATCAAGCAAATTGACCGAGATGAACACCTGTAGGGATGCATAATATCTTCATTCCAGTAGTGGTGTGCTGAACTTGCTTTGAAATTAATCATGAAGTTATCGATTACAAGATTAATGAAACTAAACTGAATTCTGTGATAATGACCCATTCATCTACCTCATGAACTCTCCATCGAGGTTACCTCAGTAATATATGAAGGTGAATCTTTGATGCAGTCCCCAGGCACTCGTCATCCAATTCATTATAGATCTGCTAAAGCAATGAGCCAACGGCCTGCAAACTGCATCAGCTTGACCATGGTATTCAAACACAAGTGACTAACCTAGTTCTGCCACTCCATACATTGTACAAAGCAGAGCAGCTCGCAATGCTTGATAGTTATGTTTAATGTAGTGGGAATCCATTCCTTCAATTATAGTCTGTATGTCAATAAATGAATTGTTCTTTTCTAAATGTCATGAAATTGTAAATGCACAAGTGGATAGCCACTAGTAATGATACTGCACAAGATGATTTGTAAATTCAGACTGTTGAAGTCACAATGGCTGTTACGTACATGTACATGTGCACTGCATGAAATGAAATGTAAATATATATATAACTCAAACATAGTTTTGGAAAGATGTGAATTATGAATTTGCCTCATAACTACTATGGTCTACTGCATTTAAATCATTTATTTACAGCATACTTCATGCAGTATCAGGGCCCTATTTCATAAAATTTGTTATTGTAGCCGGGCATGCCGCTTCATTATCAATACATTGATTGATTGCAATAAATGATATAAGCTACTGAAATCCTTGCATCTGATTGGCTGAGAGCAAATTTATTATAGAACTTTGACAGTTGATATTGATAACAAGTTTTATGGAACAGGGCCCTGATTGATTGCTTTGTGACTGCAAGTCAACATATGAACTTTTTTTTTTTTTTTTTTCCCCATAAGCTTCTACAGTCCACTGCATATAAATCAATCATTTGCAGCTTACTTCATGTTATGTTTACTACATGATTGATTGATTTGAGTTTGAAGTTGAAATATGAATTAACTTTTTTTTAAATTGTGAATTTTCTTCATACATGTAAGTTACTTAGTACTACAGGCCACTGCACATACAATCATCCATTTGAAGCATACTTCATGCTAAGTTTACTGTGTCTGATTGATTTATTCTTTCTTTACATGAAGCTCTGTTGTCCGATGAACCAAATTAATGTACCCCTTCAGATCTTGATCCCTGATCTATCTTGTCAAGAAGGCTACATTGCTAATGACATGCTTGCCCAAAGACCAAACCAAATAGTGAGACTAACAATTCATGTCTCATTAAGGCATGTTCACACATGGCACAGTATATCCCTGATCCCTGATCTATCTTGTCAAGAAGGCTACATTGCTAATGACAAGCTTGCTCAAAGACCAAACCAAAAAGTGAGACTAACAATTCATATCTTACTAAGGCACGTTCACACATGACACAGTATATCTCTGATCCCTGATCTATCTTGTCAAGAAGGCTACATTGATAATGACATGCTTGCTCAAAGACCAAACCAAAAAGTGAGACTATTAATTCATGTCTCATTAAGGCATGTTCACACATGGCACAGTATATCCATGTGGTAAATCCTAGCAGCAAAATAAAGATTATTTTACTTGTGAATTAATTGCAAGTGAGGGTGATAAAACGTAGCTGCATGCCACATGGGCCCCTAAGCATACATACTCATCTATCTGCATGCTTTAAGTAACACAAGTGTGAAGTGCACTACGCTTATGTCATTCGTCTTTGCAAGAGCATTTTTTGAGGCACTTTATTGCACCATTTGTGAACGAAGCTTAATGACATAGCTTGCTCAAAGACCAAAACCAAAGAGTGAGACTAAATAATTCACGTCTCGTTATCCTTCCCACAGCAGACAAACTGATCAAGGACTCATCTACATTCCATGCCATGCCTTCCTCACTAGATTATGGGATAATTATTTTAGAGGGTATTCCACCCAAACCAGAAATGGGGAAAATCGTTGGATGACTCACTTTTGTGAGGCACCAAATTTATTCCCCAGGGGAAATGAAGAAAGTTCTTCACATAAGGAGGAGATTATTTAATGTAATGTCAAGAAAGAATATTGCACAGGATTTTACTACAGTCACTTTAGGGCTGCTTATCAAAAAAGCATTCTCCCTGGGGAAGAATACATGTTGCCTTATAAAGCCTAACATACATGTAGCAGCAGGTATTATTTCACAAGTTGTGTTTTGAATTTAGACTAATTATAATGAAAATATTTTAAAATTGTAATAGCAATTTAAGGAGTTTCACTTGAATTATAGAAATGAATGTTTTTAAAGGAGATATTTGGTAACAAAATAAAATTGAAATGCCACTTTTATTTGTAGATTACCATTTGAATTCACATACCCAATTCCATATTCAAAAACTCTGATCTACATATATGTATACATCTACATTAGATGTAAACCTACTGCATTCCAAAAGGTGTATAGACCCTCATATGCCACTCATCTTCCACTCCACACAGAGACATGTATTGTAGTTATAGAGTCAAGTTTCAAACACAAGTTCAATTCCTTGCCTGCACAAAATCCTTAAAACCTTTTAACAGTAACTTTATGAGTACATGTAGCCCTTTGGTGTGTTAGATAAAAACTGAAAACTTCATAAGACATGTGCACATCAACTTTAAATCTTGATATTTGTCATTCACATCTTTCTGAAACTATTAGATGATAAAGACAGATTAGAATACAATGTGAATGCTTATACATGATGCCTGGAGCTCTATGTGAGTATAGAAACAGATAGGTGGATATCTTGTAACGCACGACCTAGGGGGTCTATTGATTGGTACATGTGGTTCACTGTGGAACCACACTGTGAAACAACATACCAGCGCAGGTGAATGCATATAACATCATCACTGCAGAGCTGTATGGGGTCAATCTAGACAAGCTGGACCAATACAAGCAAGGTGAACTGTAGCAGGATTGGTATCTCACGCGTATATATTGCACCGAACAATGCTGGAATAAGCTACACTGTAGCCCCAATACGACAGGATCTCCATTGTCATAAAACAAAATCAGTTCTGATACCACAATCTTGGCAATGACTAGCTTTCAATTTAATAAAAACATCCTTCAATTTTCAGCAAAAGGAAAAAAAAATAAAAAAATAAAGAGTTGTTACCCCAATAGGACTTTTGCCAAATGTACATGTAATGTACAAGTTTGCAGGAACAATTCAGCTTAACAGAGTTAAAGATCTCAAATATTCAGTTTATATATAATTTGTGTATTTGTAAAGGGCCTGTACTTTAGGTGTTCCTTTCATCAGACACATAATTCAAGATGCCATGGATTTTGATAAAGTTTCAAATTGAGTGTATGCCAGGGGAAAATGACTTCTACCTTTGTAATCTGTAACTTCACAATCTAAACCCTGAGATGTGACATTTATAGATAACAAATAGTGTGAATGTTCACCATTACGAAGATTATAACCTAGACTAAACAAATCTACTGTAAAATGTACAGCTTAGACTGATTGTAGTAGACAACTCCAATTAAATAAATGAAGAAATGATTTATCAGACTTTACAATCAGTCTTTGAATCTAATATAAAGGGTGGCTCGGTATTTATTGCCATTTTCTATTCAGGATCCAGAAGACAAGATGCACGCTCCTACCAATGGTCAATCAGGGCTTTAGCCAGGATTTTAAAATTGGGTGTCCAAATTAAAAAGCAGGGTGTCTCAAAAATTGGGTGAGCACAGCGAGCCGTTAAGGGGGTCCAGGGGGCAGCGGCCCCTGCGGGGGTAAAAGGGGGCAGCGCCCCCTTTCCGCTGGAAATTTTTCATTATTTCTATCTAAAAAGACACTGTTTCCTTGCTTGTTTACTCCTAGCTTGCTGGAATTATCCCCTCAGTGTTTAAGGTAAAAACATGTTGAAGTTACACATTCTGATGATTTGTTTTCCCTACATGAATGTAAGTTTTCATTATACATGTATTAATGTAAGTATTACTTTACCACCAAGTTAACACTGTACCAATGTCGACCAAAAAAAATTTTTTGCCAGCCCTCCAAAAGTCGCTGTGGGGGGGGGGGGGTGTTATGGGGTCCAGTTCCCCTCCATAATTCTCTGACAAGCAAAAAAAAAAAAAAAAAAAAGGTTTCCTGGTCGAAAAGGGGGGGGGGCACAATCGCAAATAGGGGGGGGGGGGACAATGCATTGTTTTCCCTCAAAATCCGCCACTGCGTATATGTACGTACGTACATAAATACACTGAATGCGCACAGTTCCGGGCGATTTTTCTTTTCCAATTTGTTTTTCGCGGATACCATTTCACTTGATGAGCATCAATCTCGCGCGCGATAAGTAAAAAACCCCGTCATAAATCCACCGATTTCTTGAGTTTTAGCGCGTTTTCGGTGACTCTGTTCCTCACAACCCGACTTAAGCGCCGCGTGACTTTAAAAAATGGCACTAATTCCGTATTTTTGAGGCAGGCTTTGGCTTTACAGATTGATTTTTTGAGGTGACTATGGACTTAATGTGGTAAGGAACAATTTCTCTGTGTGGTGTATCCGGTCATAGATCTAGCGATAGTCTCATTACACGGATGATGATAATTTTTAGACCTCTCATTGTAACAGTGATAATGCGTTTCGGAAAGAAAATTTTCACAAAAGGTGTCGTGCAAAGACTAAGTAGCTACAGCCTAGACCCGTACGCACGTACGGTACTTGTTTGCGGGAGCGTTTACGACTTTGACTTCTGTTGAGAAGCCGAGGATATAAATTATTGTGAATACAAAACATCTTTACAAAAACTGAAAGCGCGTCCATCAAATGATTTTTAAAAAGGCATCTTGCAAATTGATCTTTAACTATTAAAAGGGCGTCCATCAAATGATTTTGATCAAGGCGTCTTGCAAATTTTGCTGGGCGTCTTCCAGAAGAAATGGGCGTCCAAAAGACGCCCAGACGCCCGGCTGGCTAAACCACTGTGGTCAATTGCCAATGAAGGATTATGCATGCTTACAAAACATAACACCAACTTCACAGGGTGACATACATGTAGAGAGATGCAGTGAGACATTAGTCTCCCGCCATGACACTCCAATGAGTCATACACATATACATGTATGCCTCAGGATGTGTACATAGATGTTGGGTCGGATTGATGAAATGTGAGAAAGATGATCAATGCTGGTGTCATGTCTCCAAAGCAATGTCAGTGGAAGGGTGGATGCAGGATTCAAACTGCATCTTTCATGTACATGTATCGGTACATACATGTATTAAATGATAAACTTGCATGTGATTGCCAACTTATGCCAAGTATTAAAACTATAAATGTAGCCAAACTTTACACAAAATGTCAAATTGCAAATTGTAAATTGATTAAATTTTGAATTAATTAATTAATTACTTGTGATTTACTGGATTAAAAAAATAATTGATTGTACAGTTGCGTTACCCAATATCCTGTCTCTGGGTGACATTGAATTAAAGATCATTGTCACTGTTATTACACAGACCTGTTGACATTGGATGTGCCTCATCAGATCTTCATGGATTTCTCCTCTCTCTCTCTCTCTCTCTCTCTCTCTCTCTCTTCTCATCTCTTTTTTTTTCTTTTATCTTCTCTTCTCTTCTCTTACCCCTCTCTCTGCTCTTTCCCTTCCCATCTCTTTCCTCCCCTATATTTTTTTTCTCTCTCTTCATGCCCTTTCCCTGCCTACGCATTCATCTTTCTGAAATCCTGTACCAAGAAATTTGCCTTTTATAAATATTGCATGTAAGGAGTATATCTTACCGCTAATGCTAATGAATGCACTGTAGTTGCACTGCAGGCCATACATGATTTATTAACAAAATTTGTGATCCATTTATTTCCATGACAACCAGCACTGCAAGGAAACCTGTGAACCTCATACTAATCTCTAGGCAACCAAATCATCCAGTCATCAGATATAAAATATGCATATAAGCTTAAAACAATATAAATAAAATGCGCAGGATGACTGCTCTGTTGAGAGAAAGCTACTGGCAAAGAGATTATGAACCCAAGCATGTTCTCAAAATGACTCCATCTTTAGATATGCTATTACCTGAGAAATGAACTTTCATTTATATGTTCCTAACTGGATCATAAAGAGAACATATCAATAAAAGAATGCAAAGATAATAAAATATTACATGTATACCTTTTATAGGTACATGGGCAATCCTACATTTACTCTAGCAATATTTGCTCCAGACTCAGCTTAATTTCGACAAAGATCTAGGGTAAAATAGGTTAGGGTTTGCATTGTGATCAGGTATAGGTTAGGTTTACATTTAGGGCTATGGATCCATCATTAAAGTTTGGGATTTGATTACTGTAAACGTGGAATATTTCGCGATGTGGAAATTTTCACGCATTTCGCGCGGCATGAAATTTGCACAAAAATAAAAACATGAATATTTTTGTTTATGTATTCTTTGGCCATGAGCCTAGCGCATCAGGGAAATTAAAAAGTAGTAGTATTAGATATTTACCACGAAGCAAATGACGCCAGAGGATATGTTGTGATCCAAGCTGATGCTTGAGGCTCTGTTTTACAGAATTAATGAGGAACATGAGTACACAACAAAATGCTTTAATACCTTGATTGCAGAGGTCATAACAGCATTGGCGGCCAGCGTCATTCCGTTGCGTCCTACTCGTTTGAGGGCTTCATAGCCCCTAGTACTGGCTTGGTTAATGTACTCATCAATTTCCTGTGTGGAGAGAATCAGGATAGAGATGAGATTGCAACATTAAGTAAGGAAGATATCAAATTTTTGACGAAGACCTGAAGCATAATATTCATTTTCACTGCCCTTCTAAAGTTTCTCATCTAAATCTTTCTAAGCTGCAAGTTCAGTGAAGTAATTCTGGGTACTCAAGTTCACCGCATGTAGTTTTCATGCTCCTCTATGGTATTTTTTTTTTCTTTTCACAAACAAATAATTTGTAAATATTTCCTCTTTAGGGCCATTCTCTATTTAAATTATTACTCTGTTATGGTTATATTATGTCATCACAACTTGTCATTAACAGCTTTGGAAAATATGAAGACCTAAAATTATGTTTACAATGTTTGGAAAATGTTATGTTTTCATATATATTCTCTAAACCTGCCTAGACAAGAAAAAGTTATTTTTCGAAAACAGGAAAATGGTTCCAAGATTGAACCAAGGCCACAATAGAAATTGAGCCTAATCACCTCAATGAATTCACAAATTCTCTTGTTTTTTTTTCTCTACACAGATTTGAGGTATTGCACACAGCTGATGCGGTATTTGCATGTGTTCTGTGGTACAGCTGGCACAAACAAAACACTCTAAACCCATCTTTCAAAGCCAGTACTGTAGGTGATATTCGACATGTACTAACAAGCCTGAATTGTCTGTCCTGTGGTTGATGGATTATAAAACCATCCCCTAAAAAGAACATCACTTCTCAGTTTTTTAGTATTCTTTCCAAAATATAAGACAGAATGTAAGATTGCTAATTCATTAAACCTTTATGGATGGCCTTGATTTTCTCATCATGCCTTTCCTAACTTCAGAAAACAATTTTTGAAGTTGAGCTTTAAATCTGTAAACTTTCCATGAAAAGGAATATTCTATTCATTGCAGGAAGCTGTAAAAAAATTTGCCTGAATGTTTCAAAATTATGATTGATTTACATCGAGCATAAAGTATGCTTTTTCTCTATTTGATTCATTCTGTGTTAAGTTAATATACATGTAACTAAGGCTTTAATTCCTATTTCTCTACCCCATACCTTTATACTTGCAAACGTCGTGTTATTGTTTTAATGCTGTTGATGATCAGAACTAACGATTCTCAAAGTGTTTAAACTGGTTGCATGGTATGAACCTTGAACTTGTTCTCATCCTTCCTTTAAGAGGTCACATTTCCTCTTTGAAAATCAGAACTGTTAAGCTTGAATTTTGTTAAACTTTAAGGCTTATTATCTACAATGTTTGTTTATATATTCTAATTCTCTTGATCATAAAAGAAATGATACTCAATTAGTCAATTTCACTTTATTGGTTTTGTTTTTAAATTCAATGATACTCAATTTCACTTTTTGGTTTTGATTTTAAATTCAATGACTTGGTAGTTGATTAGTTTGTGTATTTGTCTGTCCAATGCAATCATCTAAAGCCAATTGTATTGTCTGTCTGTATATCTCTTCATCTGTCTATCGAGCTGTTTATACAGTATATCTACTTGCTTTCCTCCCTGCCTGCTTGACTAAATGTGTCTGTCTGTCTGTCCATATGTTTGTCTGTCTGTATGTCTGTCTTTCTATCTCTGTCTGTATGTGTGTCTATCTAGCTGTATGTGTCTACTGTAAAACCAGAAATTTTTGCGTGCATGAAACTTTCACGAATTTCGAGAGTGGTTGAGAGTCGCAAAAGTTTCATGCTGTGAAATAATAAAATCATAATTGAAACAACATAAAATTATTGTAATTCGCGAAAGTTTCTTCCTGCAAAATTGGCTGTCATTAACAATTTGCAGAAGTTTTAGGTTGTACAGTAGATTTTTGTATATATGCCTGTCTGTCTATCTGACAGCAAATGTGAATCAATAAAAGTTGCTTCATATACGTTTTCTGCTCTCAATCACCATTTCCATATTCTGTTCAATCATTCATTCTATAGCTTTATACCGAACTCTATGATCAGTCCCATAACAATAAGACTGTAGATTCTGAAAGGGCTTGCATACAAACTACAAAGTATATTCAATGACATGATCTCATACATTCAAAACCTCTGTTCTCATTGCTTTGATTAGGCACACCAACAGTTGGTCTACAGTGTGTTGCCTTCATTGGGTTAAAGGAGAATTCATAGATTTGAGGAAAATATCAGTATGACAAATAAAAATATGTAAAATCAAGAAAACATTGTTGGAAATGCCTAATAAACATCATAGCTTCAGAACATTATTTGATGACAAAATTTTAACAACTACTCCTTAAAATAATAAAATAGTTTAAGTCTTTGAATGGCTTAGACATAAGTCAGCAAGAAATTTGTCATTTAAAAGTTTATCTTGTAAAGTTTACAACTTTATTACATGAAATATCAAATATAGATTTCACTATAAGTCTTTGATTATATGGGCAAACTTGACAAGGAATTGTATGAGTGACACTTCTCAAATAACTTTAATGCGTGCACACAATAGGATGCGTGTGTGACGTCTCCCATTTTCCCTTCCTGTCCAAAACCTAAATGTCATTGTGAATTGAACATTTGTTCCAACATGTTCCTACATGTTAAAGGATAGCATATAATAATTGAATGGGTCACAGTAATGAGGAAATACTTTTTGGTAATTCTGGTTCACGTTTTATATATGTAGACAATTCCACAAACCTGTTAACTTGAAATTCACTGTGAAGGGATGTGATGAGCTACACAAAATCAATTAAACAACTAAATTCATTAAAAATGGTAAATCTATAAAACAAAAATGTGACGAGAGTATGAATGTGAGTAGGGTAGAAAATAATTTTAGTTTTCCTATCCTTTGTAAATCTTGTCATATCAATACACAGTGGATTTCTCATTTTTTTTAAAAGCCTTTGCCTATACATTATAGTGACTTATAAGCAGATTTAATTGTATGTAGATAATACTGGGAAAAAAATCTGTTTACCTACCTGTTCTTTTTTACTTAAAGCCGGATGGATGCATTTTCTATACAGGTATGTGGAGCCTTTTGTCCATGGCGAGATAAGCCAAAATATGAAGAGAATCTTGATTTCATAATAAAACGGTAGTCTGTCAACAACAAAAAAGCAAACACAATATCAAAACATATGCAATTACATACTCAAGAATCCTAAATGCAGCCATCTCTATGATGAAGTCACTTCATATCATTGGAAAAGTAACAAGAAACTACATGGTCAATTATCCACTATGTGTGGAGTTAAAAATAAAACGAAGCTCAATATATGAAGAGAATTTTGACATCATACTTAATTATAAAGGCCAAACTACAACAAGTTCAAACTAGATTGAACTTTCTTGAAAATTTTATTGAAATTTTCTTCTTTTTTTTCTATGGTGTGAAATTTGTATATGCTTTAACTCTTACAGCATAACAATTCCATCCGTCTACGTGTCAAATTTGAAATGTTAGTCACCCCTTCAAGTGTGTGCTCAGTACTCATGGGTCTGTTAAGCATTTCCTTTGTGATATATTGGCTTCAATTAATTCTTTGGTGAATATTACATACAAAAAAAATGTGTGAAAGTTTATCATTGTGATGGTGATTTTATTACCGAGACACAAGAAGGGAGAAAAAACTCCCATCATACTTACATTGAAGCAAAAATGTCTGCTACTGTTTCCACACAACTGAATATTGCAAACACTATCCAATACATCATCCACTTGACCTAAATAAAATAGAAGAAATAAAAGGGGAATGGAAAAGTTAGTTAAGACCAATGTGATTCAAATAACATAATACTTTAATACATGTATAATGTAAATGTAAGATATGAATTATGATCCAATGGTTATTTGATTAACAATATTATGAAAAGTTTGAAAACATGACCATTATGCAATATGTACCTTAGTTTGTTAGTTTATTTTTTTTAATTTACTTTTCATAAATCTAAATGATTTAGTATAGATTAGATATCTTACTTTAAGAATCTTTCCTAATCCTGTCATCCTGCTATGACCCCTCTGTAAGGTCCCCTTGAGCCTATAGAAACAACTATGCCTCTCATCGCAGTCAAGATATCTATACCATGTAACTATGTACATGTTTATTTAACACTTTATACCCTATATCTGTTTTCTGTTCGAAGTTCAGTCAAACAGTTTTTTGACCACTAGTCTGGTCACAAAATACAGAAAAAAAGAAATACCGTAAAGTCTATCAAAAAAATTCATTTAATATTCCCATTTACTGATTGAATAACAAAGTTTACTGTCGCGATCACCTTAACACATACAAGGCAGCACCCATGCCTGTAATTGTTGTGGAAAACTAGGACACAGCTCTCAATATTTTTCAAGCGAATGGATTCTGAATTAATCCCGACATCATGCTTCATCTTCAATAAATCAAATCAACGTAGCATCGGCGATCAGCTTCCTCATAATCTAGCGTTCAGTATCTTAGCTCTATCTAGCTATCTCTTTAACGTACTTTCTTGTTTGTTATTCATTAACTTCACTTTAACTTGGATTGATTTCTATTGGGGCTGTTGTCTTTACTTCTTTGGATGATAACCTAAATGTATGTGTACTTTTACTTTCTTTCTTTTTTTTTTTTCCTTCTTTTTTTTTTTTTTTCTTTCCTTCCAAAAAGGATGGTTTGGAGGTCTAGCATAAAAAGGGGGAAGAATGCAAATCAAAATTAATGTGCAATAATGGAGGTTTTCGTTTTGTTCTTTTTCTTATGAAAAGGAGCTTCAACTCACATCATGCAAGTGAGAATAGATAGAGTTAACTTTAAGTACAGTCAAAACATTGTTTCATCATTCTTGGTAAAGACATTTGTACATGATACACTGTCCTGTTACTATGTACATGTACTCTTTAAAAATGCAGGTTTCTAATGACCCACTGGGCAAACGAATTGAAATAAAACAAATGACCTATGTCAATGTACATGTATCGTAAAATATGGGTGGAAATTGTTTATATTCTGGCATTTGCTAAGGTAAATCAACTTCGTAGTTAACAAGTGAAAAAAAATTTGCTCGTAGCCACCTAAAAAGTTTATGAAGCTAAAATGATCTCTGATTGAATTACTACAACAACTAAAAATTGTCATCAAATATGCAATATATCTTGAATCTAAACTCCCTCTCCTCCATGTCCTTTCTTTTTTATCTTTTTTCTTTTTCTTTCGTGTGTTCTTTTTCTTCTCCCTGTAACTCTATCACCACTTCACCTCACTCACTTTGCTGCATACTGTCATTTCATTATACGTCCATGTAGCTGACGTCAAGAATAAATAAAGTGTAAGATATATATACTGCAAGACTTGCCTGGGGACCGAATGACCATTAGAGTGCACTTCAATGCGCATAAAGTGACAGAAAATATCTCTTGACATTTTCAGGGTGCAATATTTCCTCAACAGGACTTTGCACAATTTGCAATCCCCATTTTGTACAGTTTGCCTCACAATCTGGAAAAACATGTTGCACGGCTACAAAAATATGCCGCTGTTTTTTTCTACTCTCAATTTACAGAGAGACCTTGTCTTTAAAGGTATGCCTATTCCGTAATTTTGAAACTTAATGTCATATTATGCATACTCATTTCTTAATCCTTTCAAGACAATTGACCACATTTTGTGGTTTGGCTCAATAACTTTTGATTCAGAGCTCTAAAAAATATACCAGATGCAGGAGTAGAAAAAGCAAAAATTTCTACACACATTGTGTCCATTTTTGTTGCATGACCATATTGCGTTTGATGCTAGGAATTTCAAAAAGGAGAATAAGCTTCAAAATCCTTAAATTGGCAACACATTGAGAGGTTCAAAATCACTATTTTTTTATCAAAATTGGCAATTATTTCAACTTTTCGACTTAAGTTTCTAATGATGTATACTGTTTTCAAAGACATTGCATTTTGTTAGAACCATGTAGCACTAAAAGAAAAATATTATTGTTGCCAATTTGAAGATCAAAATGTGATCAAATTATCCCTTAAATAATTCCTGTCCTGAAAGGGTTAAAACACTTTTTTTTCTAATTGAGTATAAATAAAACAATGAATGAAAAGAGAAATTTGTGGACTTTGTTTTTCACATCCATTTCCCGATACACAAAAATGACCCAAATCCACCAAAGACATTAATTTTGGGATAAAAATTTCTCAGATCATGACGATTATGATGATGTTGATGATTAACCCCAGCATTTATATTGCACTATACTTCCAACAAAAAAATAAACAAACATTTAAAGCACAGATACTCGTTCTCCTTAGTTATGTCCATAACACCTCCAAGCATTTGACTGAAAATATTTCAATTGCTCCAATTTCTAAAAGGCAAATTATTGAAATGTCTTGCTTCTTGTCACAGGAAAGACCAATTGAAGGATACTTGCCCTCCTTATGGATGTGGGAAAAAAAAATTCCATATCCGTCTCTTTCATTGAGGAGCCAGAACTTTATTTCTAGCTACGTTCATACAGGACTTGTGGTTTCAAAACTTTAAGTTAGCAAAACTTTAAGTTAACAAAACAACGACTCACTAACCACCATGAGGGTTCACACGGGCCCAAAACAACGATGCTCGTTGTTCTGAAACTACAAGCCAAGTGATCATGGTTGTTAACACCGGAAGTAGATACTACCGATTGTGTGTACAGTACACATACATGTACAGATCCTGTATGCAAAGGGTATGATCCGGAAGTTTAACATGAACAGAGCGGTCATCTTGAACTATGATTTTGCGAAACTTGAAGTTTATTCTGTCCACACGATGCAAAAGTGTGACAGAGGACCACCCACTGCTTGTGGTTTCGGCGTTAATCACGAGCTCACTTGCGGTTGCAGAACTACAAGTAAACTTAAAGTTTCGAAACTACGGGTCTGTTCATACGGTCTGAAACTACAAGCTAACTACAAGTTTTACTTAAAGTTTTGAAAGTACAAGCGAAACTTAAAGTTTAGCTTCCTTCGTGTGAACCTGACTTCTGTTACAACAAACTGTGAAGCCAATTTCAGTTTGACTAGCATCTTACAGACCACGCAACATCAACTCCTTGCATTCAAATTTTCTTTTCTTTTTCAAACATATCTTTTTTATTCCCTATACTTCTTTATATCAGCATTAACCTGTATATAGCTTGTTTATCCACAGTATCTAGCTCAGCATATGTTATTTGTTATTTTCATGACTAGAATTAGATCCCAGACTCTGTATCCCTGCCAAGAGTTTCTAAATCTGATTATGCAGTGACATTTAAATCTACATTTTTCATGGAATAATCCAATGTTATTAATCAAAGAGCCTGGGGAAATGAACATAAATGTACAGTTATCAAAAATACAAGCTAGAAGTATATGTATGAGATCAACTGGGAAAGAAAAACAATGCATGCATATCATGTAGCTGGGACTGAGATGCTTGTAGAGTTCAACATGTACAAGAAACTAACAATAATATTACAAAAAAGTTTCCATATTTGTTTTGTTTTTCAAGAAAGTAACAATAATACTAAAAAAAAAAAATCCATATATTTGTTTTGTTTTTCCAGAAGATGATCTCATACAGTTACATGTTAAATGTATGTTTTAATGACTGTAAACTTATATTCATTTCCCAAGGCTCTTCAACTGATAACATTGGATTATTCCAAGAAAAATGTGGATTTAAATGTCACTGCATAAACAGAACTGGAAACATAAAGCTGGAATAGAGTTGTTTGTACAGTGAAATTCACTACACAATAGGCTTGGGAGCGAGAGTCGAGTAATCGATTCTACTCGATTCCCGTTCCGAGAACCTAGGAGTCGACTCCATGTTGTACGGAGTCGAGTACTCGTGCTCGGCGGTTCCGCGGTTCCGAGAGTCGATTCTGATGTGTGATAATACATAAGAGCCTCGGAATCGGCCCCAGAATGAGTGAAATTTTGAACTTCCAGTCATACCAGCACCGCTACTCGGCTCCGCAAAACGAAGCCAGCATGCGCTGCAGCAGTGGGAAATATGAATGCACTTCGTGGTGTATAACCAAGGAGCTTGGTATAACTATGGACCCATTATCAGTGTGTGTTGTGTGTGTAGTGTGTGTATGTCGGACTGCTTGTGTGTGTACAACGCTGTTAGTAGCGCACACCTCGTTGTGATCAGTGAGGATCAACAGAGGAGAGCTTGGAAGAGAGAGAGCGAAAGAGAGATGGCAAGCCTAGCCGCGAGAGAAATATTCAGAGGGTAGGGACAGAAAATATATACAATTATATTATTGCTGGTTACTGCATATTTAAATCCAGTGTAATGATATAAAAATAATTAAAACAAATCAATGAAATTTACTCCAGAATGAAAACTCAGTGTTTGAAGAATTAACAAAAAATAAAATTACGATAAAGGAAGTACGGTAAGTCTAAGAAAAAAAATATTAAATGAAAAGACAAAAAAAATTCGCGGCACAAATATATTAATTGTGAAAGTACTTCAGAATTAAGAAATACATGTTGAGTCTTTTAAGAGAAGGAATAATAATGCTAACAATTTTTTAAAAAGATTACCGTAAGAGGGAAGAATGAAGAAAAATGTTGGTCACATATCAAAAGTAATGGTCAACCAGTCAAAAATCATCTCACTGAAAAAATATACAATATGGAAGAAACTTAAGTAAAAACCCCTCCAAAATTTGAGGAAACATATATTATTGACGCCACAGTGACACCACTAAATAATAATTTGAGCTAAGCTACCCATTATCAATCGGAAGAATGAGTTTTGTTCGTTTGGAACCACAGAAAAAACATGGCGCCTACAGGCCATGTGAAAAATACAAAAAAAGGAACATGACGTATAGCGCCACCTCCTGGTTATACCATGCACAGTCATCCAGCAGCCAGCTCGCGAAAACTTGAAAAAGACGAACGGTTTTCATCATTACAGCGCGAATTCAATATGGTTTTCGTCATTACAGTCATGAAATTGAAGCTTGTACTATGATTACCCTGGCCATGTATGTAGAATTTTGATAGTTATTTCATAAAGTGGAGTTTTTATATGAAAATCAGACATTTGTGAAAGCTGCACTATACACAATAGACTCTACAGCTACACTGTGCAGTGACACATAGAAGCCATGTACCGGTATGGTGCACGCTACCGGTCCGGGCCTGCCGGAGTCGACTCTGCATGGAATCGAAATCGAGCATCTAGCATGCACTACTAAGTACTATAGGCAACATATGGTATTGTGTGCGATGCGGCCTCGGAGTCGACTCCCTTTGGAACCGAGACCTTGCGTCGGAATCGGAATCGGTTCTCTCTAAAAGCAGAACCGCCCAAGCCTACTACACAAATGACAAGAATACTTTTTTAAATAGTTTCATCTTCATGTTTCCATCCATGTAAAATGTACGTGTATCTTACATGTACATGCATTTTTTTAATATTTTGATTGTTGACTCACAGAACCTGTCAAAGGGGTCAATAGATTTAATGAATCAATTACCCATGTAAGGATCATAACTATTGCTTATTAGAAATATCCAAAGATTACATGAAATCTAAAATCTTTTATTTTAGCTTATAGTTACTCTAACTGACTTAACATACTGTATACGCCATATATTTCGTGGACATAATTTTTCGCGAATTGGACTAACCAGGCTATTTCGTGAGTGGTTAAATTCATGGACGGGAAATTCGGAAATCTACATACAGCAATGATGATGCACTTTCACATGAGTGGTGAATTTAGTAAGCTTCTTCACAGGCCGCATACAGCCAAACTGTGCTGCTAAAGCAGCGCTGAGATCGATCGGATACAGTACCAGTACCGGTACTGGTAGTACAGCTGGCCGGCTGTGTACGGATGCCCAGGCCAGACGCACATCTACTGAATATGCAGTTTGGCAATATTTTAGCATGCTGTTAAATTCGCAAAAATAAAACCCCCATGAAATATATGGCATATATGACTGTGGCTGTAAATGCATTTGACATGAACAGTTTTGTCAAACTTCTCAAAATCGATCACCTAACTACCATTAGAATAATGTGTTTCAAATTTATTTAAACTATTATGAATGATAAATAGCTTTTAAGAACTGTTCACTTATTATCAAGTATCAACAAAAGATCTGAAAATGAAAGATTAAAGAAAAGGCCAGATAACCAAAGCAATATGCCTCACTATCTGCACTGCACATGATATTGGAATCTGATCAAAACTAGGAACCTGAAAATAGTCTGAATCCGGAATCGTTCAACAAATCAATTCACTGTAGATAATTCAAGCGGAGGATCTGGGAGCCCGTTGAGAGCTAGAAAGCTTCTCTTGGCATTCCTTCACTTCCTCCACAGCGACAGCCTTCATGTACAGTACCTTGCCTGTATAAGACCGTCCCCATTAGACCGAGTTTTGAAACAGCCCACTAATTCTGATCCTGGAAACTTATAGCCCAATCACAACTAGCTCAAGCTAATTCTCAGTGAACATGGAACAGCAGGCTATTACACCCTTGTGCTAGGGATATCAGCTCAAGCTACACTGTATATCCCAAGCAAACTAGAACTTACTCTTGGGATAGCCAACTATTTAACCAATTACTTGGCTAATTCCTTGTGTAAGCAGGGTGCTTTGACATATATGCTTCAGTGACAATTGCTCCTGGCTTTATTTCGTCAAAGATACATGTATAAGGTTAGGTTAAAGGTCACAGACAGTCTCGGTAGCAAAAACATATTGGCAAGAAACTTATCTAACATAGTCACATACTATTCTCCTTTTATCATAAGACACATGTACGAGATTATTTAACATTCCATTCACGATTTCGAACAAATTTTAGTGTAAATATCTGTAAGAAACGCTTGGTAACGGCTTTTCACTGCCTCACGCGAAGACCATATCCACCCGAAGGTTCCCCGCACAATAAACCCAGCGCTTCGCACTATGTGTAGCGTATTCTATAACACACAGCAATCCCCTTGTGCGTAATGTGTGTGGCCGTTGTTTGAATTTACATCCCCTCTTTTTTGGGCCAGGGATTTTTATTACTTTTCACCTCTCATTCGATAAATATTTCACTTGAGGAGGAAAAAACTTCACAGCATCTTAGTTATGTTAGTACCCTGCTATTTATTAGGTAAAATCAAAGAAATCTCACGAAAAGTTTTTGAGAGCTTCCCAAAACTATCTTCTACCTTTAAAGGGGAAGTTCACCCTGAAGATTACTTGAGTTTAAAAAAATGCAGAAAAAATAAAGAAAAATATTGGCGATGATTTGATGAAAATCGGTCAAATAATAAAAGAGTTATTGGTATTTAAAGTTTTGGATTCGTGACGTCACATGCGAGCAGCTGCCCATTGGTCATGTAATAAATATTCCATATATTCGCATTTTTTTTTACGTTCCACGATAAATTAATATTGTTTCTTTTCAGAATCTAGTATTGAATAACATTTCTGACAATATATCAAATGCACAGACGAAAATATTCTAAATTTTCTGAGAAAACTGTATTTTATGGAATATTTATCACATTACATAATGGAGGAGCTGCTCGCATGTGACGTCACAAAATCAAAACTTCAAAAGTCCATAACTCCGTTATTCTTTAACGGATTTTGTCCAAACTTTCGCCAATATTTTTCTTTATTTTTTCTGCATTTTTTAAACTCAAGTAATCTTCGGGGTGAACTTCCCCTTTAAGGGTTGGAATAGGGTTTTAGGTTAGGGTTAGGGTTAGGTACAGTGTCTGGTCTAGGGTTTAAGATCAGTATTTGGTTTGTGTATGAAACTGATGTGGAGCAGTTGTTGCTAGGGATGTATAACATTTGCTCCTGTGACAATTGCCCTGGTCTAACTGTGCCATGCTAATCCTAAACCTAAACCTAAACCTAAACCTAACCCTAACCCTAACCCAAACCCTAATCTTCACATTGTCCTGAACAAAAAAACAAATCATGACCTTGACCTGAACCTTTGACCTTTTGAAATATGGACTGAGGAGCAAATGTTGCAGGAGTAAATGTCGGCACCCCATTGCCAGAGCATGTGTTGTACAACCACGAGGGGGGATTGCTCAACTTGGGCTAATGAAAAAAGGGAAACTTCAAACTTTTCTTCCTCAAGAAGCGCTGTTCTGTCTAATCTCTCAAACTCAAGCTTGTTCAAACTAATGGAAATGTACCTTATGGGAACAAGGGATGCATGGAGCTGATAAGCAGACATACCCATTGAAAGGCATGGCAGGGAAACGAGTGAAATTATTGCATTACACAAGATGAGTGCTGATTTAAACAAGTTTCAACATGCCTTAATAATTAGGAGATTTGGTTTATTGATAACGGATGACAGCAATACTTTTTTTCTATCCCATTATGTGCTTGCAAAAATTTCCTTCTGAACCTTGTAACGATAAAGAAATAGCAGAGAAAATTTGCCTTTTTCTTATCTTTTATACTAATTCCTTTCATGACAATGACTGATAAAAACAGTTTTCATGATTCCACATATAATATACAAGATTTGAAAGGCGCCAAATCCATTCAAAAACAATTGCTCAAGGTGCACAAATCACATCATAAACAAATTTTAAGCATTTGTATTTTGATCTCCTTTTTGTATAACAAAATTGCATGATATACCAAAGAATATGTTGTACAGGTATGTTGATTTTTTTCCCCTGACCTTTAGTTGAACGAGCAATGCATTGCCTGCTAAGAGGCAGGAGGGTGTTAATTCGGATTAAACGCAGGATTAATGACTACCTTGTTCTCAAGAGATGGCAATACTCATATTCCCCTTGAAACTTAATATAGATATGATGTCAAAAGTTCTATCTCAGGAGAGAAAATTTGATCTATCACTAGCCCTCCCCTAACACAGAGTTTTCTTTACCTGAGGGCTTTATGTCAGGGTATAGGGTGGAGAAGCTTGATGAAAGGGGCAAGTGATGGGTGACTCAATTACCCCCCTGGAACAATGTCACATTGTCCCAACTACTAATGTGCATGTCATGACCAGTCAGCAATGTTTGTCCAAAATAACCCTCTCGGTGCTACTTTAGTCTGCAAAAATAATCAAAACCAAATTTTCAAGAGGAAAATTTACACTTTTTTTTTCTCTCAATTGAAATTGAGCATGAATATATTCTATTGAAACATAGAACACAATGATATAATGTCAACCATGGACCCAAGGTTCTTGGCTCACATCTCCGTTGAACAGAGATATGAATCAGGGATCTCAGGTACAGAAGACCAATTCCAACACACTGCACAATAAATTGCTATAGATGGCACTGTGTTGGTGATTACATAACTACTTACATATTCTTTGACATTCCTTGTCTTGACTGCCTTGTACGAGTAATAGGCTGGATACAGGGTCCCAAAGACCAGTCTAATGAGAAGAGAAAGTAAAAGAATAAAGCAACACTTTAATTAGATATCATATTTTTACAAGTATTTGATATTGACATAAGCACCACATTTCCTACCTTTCAGCAGCAGTTCATCTTCATCAAAACTTGAAGGCCAGATAACCATGTCAATAATTTGCAGGATTCTTCCTTCATGATAGGTGCTTTGCTCAAGGCAGAAACTTGTAATGTGCAGTAGAGATATTAAAGATAAAGTTGAGTTCTGGTCATGCGATTACTGTGAAAGAAACTGTCTCAAAGCAATTGGGAAAGGTTGATCATGTCTACATAAGAATTTGTACGTACTGTGAAGTTTTGGAATAATCAAAATTATAAGAAATTGACCCAATCTCACTCAAAAGAAGATGCACTGCACACAGAAATGGGTACATGTACATGGGACTGCATACACATGTGGCATGAATGTTCGGCCCAAACACTTCAGCAGTTCTCGTCATATTTCAATTATGAGGACATTTAAAAAGCAATACTTTTCAGGGGACATTGCTACCGTGATGTTTTCCAAAATTGAAGTAAAAGGAATGAGAAAGCTCGCAAATATTTTTTCACCTTTCCCAGAACTCAACCTTGTCTTTAAATCAGTTATTATCCTGGTTAGTAATATTTACATGTGTAATCCCATCCAACTATCAAATTCTTTCCAGAGTATACACTATAAACATTCATTAGATTGCAGTCATGCTGCAATGCTGGATAGAGCTTATGCAATGGTGAAAAAAAGAGTGGAGCCCAATCCAAATTATTTGATGTCATGCTTGCAAGTGTTATTCATCGTGAAAATCAATTAAGAGATCACCTGTGGTTGCTTCAATACTGAATAACAAATGTAAGTACTAAGGATCAAATTTTTTTTATAACCAGCTCAACAAATTTATACTGCACTGGTCTTTGTATGTTAAAAAAATGAAATTAAATAAAATCCAAGAGGGTAAAATATGCCCTGAATTTAGATAAAATCAAGGGACAAGAGCTACATGATATTTTCAATATTTAGCAATTATGAAGCTTCTCTTGTATTTCTTATTCAACTGAATTTCGTCTGCACTTGTTTTTAACCTACATGTACACATCAAGACATGATCTAAACTTGTGAAAGGTACATGTACATGTAGCTGCACAAATTTCATGCCTGCTGAGCAAAACTAACCCTAGTTGTAACACGAGAAACGGTTCCTTGTACAACATCGGTGATAATTTGGGCTTGTAGATAATGAAAGGGTTAATTTGGGTCAGTTTTTGTTGTGATGATGATGATGCCTGGATTAAATGTAATTTCCTAGAGAGGGTGCTGGATGGCCGCAATATGATGTGAAGGAAGTGATTTGATTTGCCCAAAATTTCTTACCGATGAGGTCATATCCTCGGCAGGCCTGAATGGCTAAGCGCTTGATAAGGTGTGCAATATGTTTTACATTCTTGCAAGACAGGTCTCAAGACCTATACAGTCCAGATTTGGAAGTATATCTCACAGTGATAAAATGTTCCATTGCTGAGTTCATACATTTGAAATTTTATCTAAAAAATAATAATTCAATGTTCACCTGTTTTTATCCTACAATCACTTTGTGTTTTTTTAATTCAGGAAACTCTTGAAGGACATGAAAAAATATACATTGTGACATTGTTTCACAAAATGTTTGTTTGGGTCCTTTTGGGTTTTTTTGTTTTTTTTTACCAGAGGTCTTTCAGAGCTTTCTGGAGCAAGTCATCCGCTGCTCATATGAAATTTCTTTGGTCAGTGTAGACAATATTTTCATTAATTGCTCCATGAAAACGGAAAATAGTGCCTAGATATTACATGCATAGTCCCTTATTGCAGTTGCACACACCAATATTCTCGAGGACATTCTTATTGCAGTGCAGACAGATCACAATATGAAGGTGAAAGAGTTTGAAGCTCTACAAACATGGCAATCTATAGAAATATCAATTTGGCAGTGTAGTCAGGTGACTGCCAACAAGTTAATCTCTATATCAAATCAATAATCTGATTCTCCAAATTCCTTGCTCCCATTCAAAGCAGCTTGCCCAAGGTCTATCTCTCCTGATATCTTTCATACATAAACATACATTCAGTTTATCATCAAATGCATCATTACTGCAGATTGTAGGTGGCACTGACCTTTCCAATGCAATTTGATTTGAATGCTATCAAAGGATAAACAATGGACTTGAATTCAAATCTTCATCAAGATCTGGTCACAGAAAGAGAGTGGGAAGTAAAGATGTGCATGTAGATATAGGTAATCTAAATATTAATTCTATTCTTGACTTTCAAAGATTATTTGAAGCACAAGAGTAAAGCCATAGGACAGACTGACAGACCAATGTTTACATTCAAGATTGTAATGTATACCCTCTTCTATCCAGTACAATGTCTTGACAACCAATGTCACTCTCATGTCAATCCACACAGCACCTTTGTTGACTTACAGGATTTTGCCTGTCCCTCATTTAAGTACACAGGCTCACAAGATATAATCAAATGAATACACATTTAGGCTTCAGATTAAAGCACCAGGATTACAGTTTATGCCTTCAAAATAATCAAGCGCAGAGACTTCTTAGAGACTTTTGTGGATAAGATCTTCAAAAGTACAATGTCAAGAGTTGGGTGTGTTTCTGTCATTTCACCTATCAAATGTGAACAGTAACCTCTGTTAGTTATACAAAAGACTGGACAAAAAGGATAGATTCTGTATGAATTTACATTAAAAGAAATGATTTAATGTTTGTTAATACATGTAAGCTTGGCTTCTATGCTAATCTGATATTGATTACAATCTATAGAAATATGTATGAACATGAAGATGTCCTTGCATTTCTCCATTGTTCAAATAGTAAACTTTGTCTTTAAATTATTACATTCAGCACCTGGGCTTTTACTCACCCCTACTCCCTAATGTCTTCCTAATTAGATGCAAGCCAACAGGCAGGGCAGTGATGACATGCCTGCCATGAGATCAATGTCATAGATATGTAAATAAAGGATGATCATTGCAGGGGAGGGCATGGGGGCTTCTCCCATGAGCAAGACCTTCTCGTGTTTATGAGCTTCACCATATGGCAGTGATGCATTATTCGCAAAGTCCTATTAGCATTTCAATGTGTTATGGGCAGGCACAAAGTGTTCTGATAATCCACACTCTACACAATTGTGTGATGGTGCTTAGAGGGCCATTTCGTTTAATTACACTCTCGTATATGTCAGATCATCTACATGTACATGTATGTCAGCCGTAATTTAGTCAGCCGCCCCCAGCCCTTCAGACGAAAAATAATCAGTATATTCCCATTTGATAGTTGTACATCAAAATATTGTAAAACAAAATGTCATACAGCGAAACTGAGGTTTGGGCACTGTCTCAAAAAAAGAACTTTGTTAAACTTTGATAGAGAATCATGGTGAACTCATTGAGCATTGTATCATATATGAGAGTTGTACCCAACCTTGCCCTTCCCTGCCAAATGAGTTACTCTGTATGACATTTATACAATATATCCTCTGTTAAGAGCCAGAAGGGCGTTAACTCTGCATTAAAGTATATGTATGAGTTAATGCTATTCTGGTTCCAAACAGACAATATTCCATGTGTATACCCCTTTCCCTCTATGCTCACCATATATACTCTACAACACATCTCTACTTTCCACTCGTATTAAGAGGTCTGAAGATGCTTTCCATCACTACACTTGCATCGTCTTCGTGGAATAATCAATACATCTACCTGTAGGCCTCACCATGTTCTAGTATCATTCCAGGACATTCCATGTCACAAACTCAATTATGAATTTCTTCTTTGCCTGATAAAAACATCATCCAAGCAGCAGACCCTTTCACATTCAGCAAAAAATCTCATTCTGGCCCTGTTCACATTTCCTACTATATGACTTGAAAGACAAATCTTCTGTAAATTATATTAGGTAACAATAAATTTTGTAAAATTGCAATAAAGCATTATGAGAGTAATCCTAGCTTTACATCTACTGTAGATAAGAGAATATCTCAAGAAAAAAAGGGGGAAATGACAAAGTTCTAGAAGCAATTTACAATGTACATTTACTTCATGTACATGGATATGCTGCATTGAAATCTTAATACTACTTTTGTTGTAACGAAGTGTGCAAATTCAAAAATACAAATATTATAAGCCTTACATATATATCTACATGTATTATACAGGGTGGCCCAGAAAAAAATGAAACACTTGAAATCCACAATATCAAAGACATGATTGACAAAATATCATTAATTTTTATTTCTTTGGGTAAAGAATTCCTTTCCAAGTAAAATGACACCAAGATTATCAATTTTGGGTAAGGCATTTGAATCTACGGCTATTTTTGTGAGGCAATGCCTTTAAAAAAATTTTTATCAACAACACTAGTCATGCTTGAAGCAACAAAAAATGTATACATGACGGCTTCCCATACAAGCTCCTGTTCATTCAAGTTGTCTTTCTTTTCAAAGCGAGAGCAGCCATACATTTCTCGCTGCTTCAAACATAACTACATTTCCAAAAGTAAGAAATTTTGAAAATGACACTGACTCACAAAAATAGCTGTAGAATCGAAACGTCTTACCCAAAATTTAGGATATTGGTGTCATTTTACTCGGAAAAGAATGTTCAACACAATAAAACAAAAATTAATAATATTCTGTTAATGATATCGTTGAAATTGCAGACCCAAGGTGTTGCATTCTTTCCGGGCCACCCAGTATAAGTCTGTGCAGATACCATTTTCCCCTTAAATGTAGGCCTACATGAACATGTACAAACAATGTAAAAACAATGTAACTTTATAATATGAGATCAGAACAATGGAAAGAAACAAACTTGTTGACATTTACAAAATACGCCTACATTAAGTTTAGAAAAACAATAACATGGAAGTAGGTCAATTAATCATGTGTTATGCAAATATCATTATCTTGACATTTACATACTCAATTTAATATGAGGAGGAAAAAGAAAAGAAAAGAAAAGCGACTGTTTACATTTACAAGACAGACCCACATCAAGTTGAAAAAAAGGATTAAGTAGGTCAATTATCCTCAATTTATTTTTCTTGATGATGTGACTTTTAGAAAATTTCATTAACAAAATTACATAATATTAAACTGTTCATCTCACAGGCCTTTCCATGTATAAATTGACCCAAATCAGTTTAAAATCCTGCAATCAATCACAAATGTATAATCACCTACATACATGTGTCTCTTATATGTAGAAAGATGCAATATCAATCTAAAATGAAGTTGCAATCAATTCAATCCCAAGTTCTTAACCCTTTTACGATGAGGCCCAGGACTTTCAGATTATTGCAAATAACACCTAGAGAGTTTGTGCACACAGCTTTGTAAACACTCACAGTCTCACTACTTTTAACTTGATACAATTACCTTTAAAGAGAAGGGCTGAGTTCTGGGAAAGGTGTAAAACAATTTTTGAGCTTTCTCATTCCTTTTATGTCAGTATGGAAGAACATCATAGCAGAAAAGTCCCCTGAAAAGGATTGCTCTTCAAATGCCTGCATATCCAAAAATTTGACGAGAAATAGCTAAAGTGTTCAGCCCCATATACCCATTTCAGTGTGCAGTGCATGCTTTTCGGCAAGATTGGGTCAAATTCTTATCATTTTGAGGATTCCAAAACCTCACCGATTACACATGATCAACCTTTCCCAATTGGTTTGAGACAGTTTCTTTCACAGTATAATCACATCACCAGAACTCAACCCTATCTTTAAAACATCGGTGTGAAGATGGCATCTCTAGTGCAAAGAGGACGATCTCACACATCGCCTAACACCAACATACATCCCAGTGAATATCGTAGTGAGAGTTGTTACAAGTTACTCGCACTGCATCTCGTCACCATACTCCCGATACCTACAGACATATCAAATCTGCAGGGGCAGTAGGTGCTTGATTGCTCATGCACTAAAACTGCAATGGGAATGACTTCTCATTACGTGTATTGGTGATGATGCAGTCCGCTATATGCACGACTGGCAGCTGAATGAAGGCGTAATTACTTTGTATGATTGTAATGCCTTTCTCTTGATTGGATCTAATACATGTACATGGGCACGAAGCTTATGCACAATTTGAAATGAGAGGCACACTGTAAAATTTACAGTTGTACATGAAGGCCTATTCGTGCACATACATGTATCTGTACATGATAGAAAGGGTGATTTTTTTTTCTCAGGTTGCCCATTCTCCATCTCTCTCTCTCTCTCTCCCTCCCCCCCCTGTTCTCTCCTCTTTAAATAACCAATTAATAACCAAGTTAATACACATGGACTACATGTATACATGTGTAAATGTGACTACATGTATTATATGGTATTAATGTGTTTATGTTATATTCAAATATTCCTTTTAATATCAACAGCATCAGTATGCATGTATCAGCAAGGATTAGAGGCTTAAACAATAAAGGAGACCCTTTTTGTCTTTAACTGAAACACTTACAAAGTCCATTTAAAACTAAGGGTAGAATTCGTAATAACTGGTAATCTAACATGAACTTTAATAAGTCACTCACTATGTGCATTTTTTGTTCAAAGATGTTAGTCTCTCCCTTTAAAACTTTTGTACTATTGTACAGCACCAATATAATTATCTAACAGGAAGGTCACACATTGTGTCAGATGAGCTGCTGTACAAACTAGCAACCCACACACATGAACACAGGATGAGCATACACTTCCAAAAGCTTCAAATACAATAGGGCTTTACTCCATTCATGATCTACCCACGTAAATTCTTGTAACTATGTTCCTTTATCTAGACCACTACACATAAAAATCATAAAAATCCGTATCATTATTTGATTTTTCTTTTTCTCATTCAGTACACTCAAGTGCTACACAGTGAATTTACTTACAACTTTTATTCAATTATATTTAGTACAGCATTTGATTTGATGCACCGCCAACAGAAGACTTGTTTTTGTCTATACATGTATTACACACAGTTTGCAAATACCACATTTAAATTAAAATTAGAGTTAAACAATAGGGTAATTCCAGCGTGACAGACGGGACATCCAACCCTCACATTTTTATGTTTTTACTTGATATTTCATATTTCATTTAAAAGTGATGCTTAATTTGATGTAGAGATGTGATCTATAGGGTTTGGTCAACAAAATGGGGGGAAATTTTTTTTCAAGCCCCTCCCACAAATTGTGGGTGGGGCTTCAAGTTCAGCGTGACAGACGGGACATGAATTTACCAAGCCATTTCTGCTTCGATACTTTTCGACTAAGCTCTCCTCACTGGAAAATCTTGAAACAAAATATGTGTATTCATGTTATCACTTGTTGGTACCTTTTTGAAATCTGCTAGTATACATTTGAAATTTCATCTTACTTTTGGAGGAAAATGCCAAAAAGTGAGCGTGACAGACGGGACAATAAAAACGTGACAGACGGGACACATTGAGATTGTACACAAAATAGAATTTTTAAAGACAATCAAATTTCCAGCATTAAATACCTTATTCTCATGTTCTAAAGGGGTTAAAAGGTCATCTTTAATATCATGAAACATAATAGCAAAAGGATTTTAATTTTCATCCATCGGAAAATTTTCATGTAGTCCCATCCATACATATTTTTGCTGTAGATGCCAAACGTGACAGACGGGACATTACTTTATGATTGATAATTATCTTCATAATATCGAATTCTGCCAAGTTAGCAGTAGAAATGAATTTCCCCCCTACCAAAGAGCAAGACTGCAAAATTTTATTCAAAAACAACGGTCTAATTTATTGTAAATGCAAAAAGTACCTTAAAAAATGTGACAGACGGGACAAAAATCCATTTGACCTTTGACCTCCATTACATCACAAGAATATCAATATTTTTAAAATTTTTGTATATAGACATAAAATTCCCCTTAGTACTAACTAGATTTGGTTGTCTTTATTATTATAACAGATGAAATTTCTAAAAATGACTCAATATGTAATTAACCATATTTTGCCACAAAATTGTGTAATTTCATATTTGGGTTAAAAAATGGCCATTTTGGGTCAAAATATTCAAAAATTTTAAAAACTGAATATTGTTCCATAAAGTTCAAATCATGCATATTCAAGTGACATAAAAGGAAAATGTTCAAAATAAACTTTGTTTTTTCACCGAAAGTGGACATTTTCATGGAATTATATGGGCTAATTACAAATTCTGACCAACTTGTACATAGATTGTACATTTGTAATCTAAGAGCCCGAAGCTAGCACCAGGAAACATAGGACAGCTGATATCGGCTGAATTCTGATAAATTAACAAGCAGGGAGAGGGGGTCAAATGGAACAAGTATAGTTCTTGAAAAAACATATGTACATGTACATGTTTACATAAAATGTTGGGACACACAGTGCAGTGGCAACTGAACTGGACATAAAGCCATGTTAATTCAAATGTGAATGTAGCTAAGCCATTACAAATACTTCACCAACAATGCAGCTCTGACTTAACCTTCAAAAAACTTTTGGAAAAAATACAAAGAAACGATCCTCTTTGTGTGATTATATCCTTGAGCTAATTCTATGCTGTCAACAAAAACAGTGTTGACTGCACAAGGTTTTGTGCAACTCTACCACCATCAGCAGAAGTGTACTTTGAAACCAGTCTGAAGTCAATGATCCATAATATTTCCAAGGAGGAGAGGAGTGCACTTTCCATCAGTTTTGTTCTATAACCCAGAAAAGCAAATGATCATGCACATATGACTGTTTACTTTGTTTGATGAGTATCACACCCTTTGTGGAATTACTGCCCAAGACTTGATTGACAAGTAATACAGATTATCTGGGTAACAATAAAACTTCACCTGTCTGCTCCGGTCTTTGCAGGAGTGGGCAGGTGCATTTTATACCTGCAAGGCTGCAACTGTCAAGCGTACAATTCTATTAAACTTTGCAATTAAAGAGCCAAAATTATCACAGAAATACAAAAAGAATGACAGTTGGCACTTTCCTACATGTAACTTTATACACATCCAAAAAAAGTATTCATATATATCTGTCATGAGAATGTCCTAAAAAAAACAACAACATGCATACATGAAAGTAACCTGAACAACTGTGCAAGACTTCCTTACAACATCTTGTGTATGAGTACTTACAGTATGACAGAATATAATCAGGCAAGAGTATCTGCAAGATCTGTCCAATCTATATGTATACTCATTTGACACATAAATGCATGAATAATTTAAGTCAGGTTCACACGAAGGGAGCTAAACTTTAAGTTGTGCTTGTGGTTTTAAAACTTTTAAGTTAACTTGTAGTTATCTTGGAGTTTCAGACCGTAAGAACAGACTCATAGTTTCGAAACTTTAAGTTTACTTGTAGTTCTAGAACCACAAGCGAACTTGTGGTTAACAAACACCGAAACCATGAGCAGTGGGGGTCCTCCGCCGCAGTTTCGGATTATGTGGACAAAATAAACTTAAAGTTTCACAAGCTCGTACATGTAGTTCCAGGTCATACCTTTTGCACAAATTATGAACACAGGATCTGTATGTGTACTGTACACACAATCGGTATCTACTTCAGGTGTTAGCAATGACAATCACTCGGCTTGTAGTTTCAGAACAACAAGCATCGTTGTTTCAGGCCCGTGTGAACCCTCGTCTTGGTTTAAGTGAGTCATTTTGTTAACTTAAAGTTTCAAAACCACAAGTCTCGTATGAACGTAGCTTTACTTAAAACAAGGTCACTTAAAGCAATTTAAATGATAGGCATACCTTTGTGAAATGAATTGCAGGAATTTAACCTTGTTCACTCCAACTTCCAAGACAGTCCATAAATCTAAGGAGAAGTTGGACATGACTGAAAAAAAAATTCCAGTGGGTATTAAGTTATGTTCACACGATGGGAGCTAAACTTTAAGTTTCGCTTGTAGTTTCAAAACTCTAAGTTAACCTGTAGTTATCTTGTAGTTTCAGACCGTATGAATGGACTCGTAGTTTCGAAACTTTAAGTTAACTTATAGTTCTAGAACCACAAGAGAGCTTGTGGTTAACCCCAAAACCACGAGCAGTGGTGGTCCTCCGTTGCAGTTTTGGACAGTGTGGACAGAATAAAGTTTCGCAAGCTTGTGGTTAGTGATGACCTCGCTGTTCATGTTAAACTTCCGGGTCATACCCTTCGCACGAATTATGAACACAGGATCTGTATGTGTATTGTACACACAATCGGTAGTATCTACTTCCGGGGTTAACCACGACTGCTCGGCTGGTAGTTTCAGCTCGTTGTTTCAGGCTCATGTGAATCCTCGTTGCAGTTAGGGAGTCATGGTTTTGTTAACTTAAAGTTTCGCTAACTTAAAGTTTCAAAACCACAAGTTCCGTATGAATGTAGCTTTAGTTTGTCTTGATGTATTTTGTTTTGTTTTGTTTTGGATGGTCACTAGGTCTATTTTTTCTGTTTTACATGTACATATGTATACTGGGAATCAAACATGATGTTTGTTATGTTGTCAGACATTTACATTGTCTTTTTGTTTTACCAAATCCCTTTTAATGAATATTATTTTAAATTTTATTCATTTTTTTTTCTAATCATATTTTCCAAATATTAAAAAAAAATGTTAAAGAGTTGAAATACATACTGTATGCAGTAATTTCTGAGAAATCAGGAATGACGAGAAATGTGGAAAAACATAGTACATGTACATGTTACAGCAATTTGGTCAAATTCCTATTAAAAAAACAGGAAGCCAAAACGTCACAGTTGCAAACTCATGGTGTAACAACTTTATAGGAAAGCAATGAAGTGTGTGTGTAGGCCTAATCACTGACTCGTGTTGATTGTACCAGTACTATTTTTCTTGTTTTGACATCAACCTTTCACAAATTTTTGTACCATCTTCCCTGCAAACCAAGGTATGACAACAAACAAAACTGTCGTAATTTCCAGACCCACACACAGAAAGCATCCTGCCTACACTGCAACTATATGACAACACAGATAAAATGGCACACTGGCTTTCAATGAGACAGTGCTAAATATATCCATTCCCTGTGGGTAATCACTTTTGATAACATTGTCTTTCTCTCCTAATGGTATGATCTACATGTATTTATTGATTCTTCACTGTTCCCTTAGATATTAGACAGTTTTGGTTGAACTAAAAATTGTTGTCCTTCTTGGGACATTAAACACATTCATACTGAAATGATTCCATACATAAATGTAGCCCATTATTGGCTCATGCTATTGCCAGTTAGCTCTGCATATGTTTGAGCTCTCTATCTTTTTCATTCATAAGCCATCAAGACAATGTTTTCCAAATGATCAAAACATCCACTTTGTCGTCAACAACAACAACAACAAAAGTTCATGAGTGAGAAGTGGCATACAAAGTCACTTTGACTTGCCATGGATTCTTCTGATAGAGTCCTAACTGAGGAACTCAGTTCTAATTGCAGCAAAAATATTAGGGGGGGGGGGCTTAAAAGTTGCATTAAAATGCCCTCTTGGAAATAAAGATGAGAGGTAATTTTAATATATTATACAAAATATTGCACATTTACATACATTTATATTGCTATTTGGGAGTACCAAGCAGTTCTAGAGATCAGTTTTTCACATGTGTACACTTATCATTAATTAGACTGCTTTATAGCCTCTAGGTGGCTGGTGATCACTTTGATAATGGGAAGCTAAACCAGGTCAATAGGGCTTGGCATTTAGATTTAGTGGCTTATAATATTTTTAATCTGTTCTTAAGACAACACTGCACTGTGGATAGGTATAGGCACCCTGATGGATGCCTTCAAGTTATGAAAACACATGCTGTGATTGCATGGCATCCCTTCAATGGCTTTGACATGTGATGGGGGATTGAAGATGTAGAGGTCTACAGTGTATCTTTTTATCAGGGAAACAACTGACCCTTAAAGATTCCACACAACCTGGGATATTTCAACTATGGGGAGATGAATTGATCATTAAAGGGCAGTAAGAAGCAAAACAAAACATAAACGGCCCTTAGTCCCACTCAAGGGACCATCACTATATGGGGCTGTGTCAATTTTGGCCTGTCACGACCTCTAAGTTGAAGAGGTAAAAACACCAATATAATCGGCAAAATTTTGATATACTTCCTTCTACATTTTAGAATGATAGAATATATAATTTCATTCCAGATCCTTCGATAGGATCTTTATCATCTTGATCAAGCAAAATTTTCAGGCTGTTTTTGGTCGGTAATCTTGCTCCTCTCCTGCACACATATGGGCAAGATATCACACACTTGCCTATGGGAGGCAATTGCTCATGGTATTAAGGTACTGAGTGCGAGGTTATCTCCAATAACCTCGCATAAGTGTGAGTGCCTTAGTCCATACATGTAGGCCTACCTGTATCTATTTCAAATTCTAGGTTTACTTCTTCTTGACCCCTATTGCCTAAATAGATATTATTGGTTCTGGTCTGCCCCATCAATTTTGAACAAGTGGAATCTCTCTGTCCAACACTATTGTTCTTAATAAATAAAATATTGCACCCCTTAGGTACATGTAGCTAGAATCTTAACTGCATGTATTTACATATACAGCAATGTCTTATAATTTGATTATCAAAGGGGGGGAAAAGGACTACACTGTAAATGACTACCATACAATTTGTTCAGATACTAAAGTATGCGAAGATTTTTCAAAAATTGAGGATTTATTGATGCTGTAACCGATGTCACATGTTATAAACTTGGTCAGGAACTCCGACCACCCAGTTCTACATGTACAGTAGGACCACTGCCACTGAACCATACCATTTCCCTTGAAGTATTTTGTGGCTAAAGTAACTGGCATACAATGCACTTAATACAATGCACGTGGGTGTACCTGTATGACAGTTGATCACAGGTGTACATGTAGTTTCCAAGGATAAAACCTTTCATTCATGAATAATAGAAGTTACAAAACTATTTGTATTGTGCATGCTCCATTGAAATCAAATTATCTTCACAAGGGTGATTCAAGTGCCATGTGTACCAAAAAATAAGCGGGGGCTAAGGGCGATTAGGAGCTAAGGGCGATTAGCCCCCGAAACTCTTGAAAAAGCCACCGTAAATGAAAAAAGAGCCACCGTCAAATAATATTTCTGCCCATGGGTCCTAGTGCATTAAAATCTCTGAACACAATAGGTGCACTTCGAAGTAGCCCTCGCGAAAGAAATTTTAATTTTTACACTGATGTGTACAAGTATCAACAAGTAAAATTGCATATAATGGTTATGACCTAATAAAACAAAGAAAAATGGCTTTCATTTTGATTTCGTCATCTAAATGTATGACATTATATGTCATGTGGCTGGCAGAATTATTGAAATAGGTCTGTTCACATGACTAAGACTAACTGATCCAGATCCTAAAGTAAAGAACAGGAGTACACCATAAAATGGGGTGGATAGGACAAATCTTTTTCCCCCAATGAAGCAGATCCTTGTTGAACATTGTTTAACTTCTATGAAAATGGCTTGCATCAATTCATTCCAAGTGATTAAAAAAATCCCTTTTCCAATTTTTGTTCCCACATGTATTCACCCACTCTTTCTTTTCACCCAATTTCACGATACCCAACTATACCAATGGCTGTAAGTGTATATGAAGATGACTGACTAAACATAAATTGTATCCATAAAATAAACTACTACACTAAAATGTTTTAAAATAGCCACATCAAAAACATTAAGTAAAATCCAATATTGCACCAAAGGAATTATGCACCAAAGGAATTGTCTAGTCCTGACACTGCCACAACCTTCAGAAGACATCTTTAAACATTGTTATTTCCCAGCAATAAGATGTGCTGTAATTCCTGATTTCCTGAACTTTATCTCTTAACAAATCTATAACATTATTAACACTATGGGGTTTTTTCTTGAAATTTCTTCATCTTGTTGTTGTTGTTTTTTTTGGGAGGGGGGGGTTTGGGGGGAGGGCTGTTCTGTTTTGTTTTTGGTGCCCCTTAAATTTTGCTATCAATATCATTCAGCATCATTATACTTTTAGATCAATGCACACCACATGGATTAATGAACAACTGTATAATATAAGTATAATTATTTAAATAATTGAGGATTACTTAATGTAATAAAAAAATACAACAGCAACCACAATATCAGATAACAGGCTCTTACATACACAATGTTGATTCATTTCATAGCTTTGTTTCTCATTGCACTGCAGTTTCTTCCTTCATGATATAAAGCCTATTACACAGATTGACTTTCAACAAAACAAGAAGCCACAAATTTGATTTTCCTTCCACTCTTATGTCAACTGATATCAAAGTGTAATGTAGGTTCAATGACTTAGTGAAAGGAAATGTGACTATGAACAAGGAACTACATTGTATCAACTACATGCATGTGGATAACACTTACAAAATTTGTCAAGAAAGCCAAGTGCCTGCTCACTAGAGAGTATTCAGTTTTGGACGTAAAGATAAATATGGAAAGGAAAGCTACATGTACATACATGTACATGAGCATAACATGAGCCTATATAACTTTTTCTACAGTACATAAGATTTCTGTTCTGTTTGGGGTGTCGGTGGAAAAACATATTGCTACTCAAGACAAGCTTGCTCCTGAAATTCTTAACTTTAAAGGAAAAGTCCACCCTGATATTAAGCTGATTTAAAAGAAGCAGAAAATTTAAAAAACAGATGAATGAAAGTGAGCAAAATAAGATAAGAAATAAGAAAGTTATAAATTTTTGAAATTTTAATCAAACACAAATTGGCAACTCCATGACATTGCGATGTATGAAGTTTTGTATCATACAGGTTTTGTGTAAAAGCATAAGTGAAATGAATACATCTAGGGTGCATTTATGATAAAATATCTTTTAAAGAGAAAATGAAAATTTATGATTTTTTTTTCAGTACAGAGCACATGGGAGATGAGCTTGCAAGAAACATCACAGAGTTGCCAATTTGTGTTTGATTGATTACAACTTTAAAAAAACATAACTTTCTTATTTTTCATCGGATTTGCTCAAACTCGCTTATCGGTTTCTTAAAATTTCCTGCTTCTTTTAAAACCAAGTTGATATCAGGGTGGACAATTCTTTAAGTGCCCTCCATAAATGAAGCAACAGTTTCATAATGTAAAAAATTACTGACCAGCAGAGATGATTGCCTGATTCCAATTATCACAGGTGGTGTGACACCAATGCTATACAAGTTCAATAATCTAAACTGGCAATACGTTTCTTTATAGATGGATTTGTCTTTTGAGCAAGAAATTAATGAAAGTCTATTGTGCAATATAACTTTTCAACATACATTACATTTCCTTTAGAATTTTTGTTGGATGTTAGCAAAGTTAGACCTACAATGAGGCCTAGAGAATAAAAACTTGCAATCTTAAATATCTGTGAGGAGCCTACATGTATGAACTGAAAGGGAAAATACCCAGGCACTTAAGCTGACACAAATGTATGATAAATGATGACTGATGTCTCTGAACAGCTGATGATACTTCATTGAATATACCCCACTGTATGGACACTGTGATTCCTAAATAAATCAAGTGACTCCTAAATGTGAAATGTGGGACGTTTACCATACAATCTACATGCCTCAAACTATACACTATCAATAGTTCTCTGTAGAGAAGAAACTCAAACCATTTGAGCTAGAACCTTGTTATCTATCTACAGATAATCTTTTATAACATAAACTAAATGCCATTTCTTTTGCTTGCACTTACATTTTGACATCTCTGTTGGATTGTATGTATACATGTATCAATATCTAATTTAGTGCTGGGCATTGCCTAACTACTGTAAAACAACTCTACAAAATAACAAAAAGGATAATCCTGATAATTCATTGTTAGTCAGTAGACAATAGTTAGATCTACAAAAAGCTCAAGAGCAAAATGAACACAAACTTACTTCTTATTTATTCCCTTTCTTTCTCTCTCTTCTCCAAATGACAAATTATATGAAATTTATTATTTGGATAACACCCAATAGATTAGACCGAAAATTCTGTCTCTCGTTCATTAGCCTCTTAATTTTGACAGGGTCGGCCATTCACTTAGAGACAGAAACGCTCCTATCACTCTGCTGTGCAAACTTTCTGAGAGCCAACGATCAGTCGGCATGTAGTCGTAAAAAGGCTTGTAGAGTGTAGACCCCCCTTTGAATTATTATTTTTCAAATTGGATAGATTAGGCCTAGGCTCTAAACATTCACAAATCTGTTCACTTACCAATTTGACTGTTTTATTCCTTGTAATGCTCCTTTTTCAGGTAATTCAGGGTCCAAATTATTATCCATTTGAAAATCTTGCAGCCGTATTCAAGCGGTTTCCACTGCGCGAGCAGGAATGAAGATAACATCGTAGCCGTTCTAGTCTACGTACAAGGGAAAATTATTATGAAGGGAAAAAAATAATGTGTGCGAGTTCGTAATGAATTCATCACATTTTTTCCTTCATAATAATTTTCCCTTGTACGTAGACTAGAACGGCTACGATGTTATCTTCATTCCTGCGCAGTGGAAACCGTTTGAATACGGCTGCAAGATTTTCAAATGGATAATTTGGACCCTGAATTACCTGAAAAAGGAGCATTACAAAGAATAAAACAGTCAAATTGGTAAGTGAACAGATTCGTGAATGTTTAGAGCCTCGGCCTAATCTATTCAATTTGAAAAATAATAATTCAAAGGGGGGTCTACAAGCCTTTTTACGACTACATGCCGACTGATCATCGGCTCTCAGAAAGTTTGCACAGCAGAGTGATAGGAGCGTTTCTGTCTCTAAGAGAATGGCCAACCCTGTCAAAATTAAGAGGCTAATGAACGAGAGACAGAATTTTCGATCTACCAATAGATATGAAGCTTTTTGACCTACAAATAAATATGCATCATGTGCACATGTGTGAATGTGTGAGTGGCATTCACACACTAATGCGAGGTTATTGGAGATGAGTGGCATTGGCATTGCCTGAAAGTTGAATTGAATTTTGGTGACTTTTTATTTCATGTCAACTGTGGACGTGTTAGTGTTACTACTATTACTAGTATTATATGGATGCGGGCTAACTCGGCACTGGGGCGAACTCGGCCTTGGCGGAAAATCGCCGCGGAGTGAGCCCAGAGAGTTAAAGTGATCGCAAACACTTGTGTTGAATTTCGCATTTAATTACACATTTCAAAACACTTAAATTCAAACTATTTGATATCAATGTGTAAAATGATTAGCAAAGAAGTAATGTTGACAATTTCAAGAAGTAAAATTATGCAAAACATGAAATTTAAGGCTAAAAAAGGGTACGGTGCGTAGCGTGGACTTCAACTCTTGAAACATAGTCACCGCGCAGTGCCGAGTTCGCCCTAGCCTAGTGCCGAGTTAGCCCGACCCCTATTATATGCTTAACTGCAGTCCAACAAATATCAAATAAGTAATAACGGCTATATCGTGGGTGAGGAAAACACTCATTCGTTAGCAAGCAAAAATAAAGTGCAGAGTCTATGGACAGGGAATGAGAAAATGTAAGGCAATGAAGCGTTTCTGTGCAGAGAGAATGGTGGTTTCCTCAACCACGATAATGCCGTAATAACACTTAACAGGGCACAATTACATCTACATGCATGTCATGGTAAAAGCCAGAATCCTTACAAATCTGCAACTGCAACTGTAACACAGATCTGAAGACAGCATAAGTAACACATTCACTGACTCAGTGCTGCAACTGCAGCTGACCAATTCAGCCCCATTTATCTCTGTATAGTCAAGTATTGTAACTCCGAACAGATTGTATTACCGAACGTGTAAAGTTAAGCGCCTAAAATGGGTTTTCATACGCGTGGGATTACGCGTATGAAAACCACACTATTGATACCAAGGTTGTGTCTTTTTCCCATAGGTTTCACACGTTCGGAATTACGGTACCTTTTTCAAGGGACCAAAACGCCGCGTCGTTGGGAAGGGGTTCACTCGGAAGGGAATATCGTATTAAATCTACGTTGTCTTTTTAAAGTTCCATCAACTTCTTTTTTTGTAGGACTTTGAGCATTCAATATGTATAGTTTGACAGATATTCGTTTCATATTTTATTTGCTATCGTTGATTTTCTGAAAAGTGTTCGGACACTGGATCAACCACCATACTCAACTCAAGCTTCATCGAATCAACGGCAACAATCCGCCCGTCCCCAGCCGCATTGCATATCATGCAATGAACACCGTGCACTAACAAAATTAAATGCCACAGGACAATCACCACATAAATCATACTTACACCACGAGTCTCGACAAAAGATAGGCGACCATTTTTGCAGCGTGTATTCTTCTAAGACATAGAATTCACAGTCTGTTCTTAGCTCGGAATATGACAGCGGCTGCCAGACAATTTTTCTGTTGAAATCTCTCAATCGTCGAGTCCGTTAGCTTTCCCAAATATCCATCTTGAGATTTTGTTGTTTAGATCGATCTGCGCATGCGCATGATCAGTAAATAAGTTGAATTTTTGTGCATAATATACACAGTGCAGTGACGTGAAGATACTAGCAGGAATTTCATAGGTCCATTTCGGTCCATTTCCTGCCCTTGAATTTGAATTTGAATTTTCCTTTAGTCGTGGACAACAAATCAATGTGATTAACATAAAATACTAAATAGTCGCATGAAATATAAGTTGAACAAAACAACTTTGTTCCCGTGCAGCATGAAGTATAAAGGGCAGTCTACCGGAGGGAAGGGGGGGGGGGGGTGGGGGGTACGTCCCTCCTCCCGAAATTTTTCAAAGGGAGTCGTCTCCCCGGGTATTTGAGAAAAAAAAGGCAATAAAAATGTGAAGAGAAATAATGCAATATGAATTCTTCTTCTTCTTCTTCTTCTTCTTCTCCTTCTTCTCCTCCTCCTCCTCCTCCTCCTCCTTCTTCTTCTTCTTCTCCATCTTCTTCTTGTTCTTCACCTTCTACTTCTTCTTCTTCTTCTTCTTCTTCTTCTCCTCCTCCTCCTCCTTCTTTTTTCTTCTTTTCCTTCTTCTTATTCTCCTTCTCCTTCTTTTCTTCTTCTTTTTCTTCTTCTCTTTCTTCTTCTTCTTCTTCTCCATCTTCTTCTCCTTCTTTTTCTTCTCCATCTTCTTCTTCTCCTTCTTATTCTCCTTCTCCTTCTTTTCTTCTTCTTTTTCTTCTTCTCTTTCTTCTTCTTCTTCTCCACCTTCTTCTTCTTCTTCTTCTTCTTCTTCTCCTCCTTCTTCTCTTTCTTCTTTTTCTTCTTCTTCTTTTTCTTTTTATTCTTCTTCTTCTTCTTCTTCTTCTTTTTCTTTTTTTTCTTCTTCTTTTTCTTTTTCTCCATCTTCTTCTTCTTTTTCTTTTTCTCCATCTTCTTCTCCTTCTTCTTCTTCTCCATCTTCTTCTTCTTCTCCTTCCTTTTCTTCTTCTTTTTCTTCTCTTCTTCTTCTTCTTCTCTTTCTCCTTCTTCTTCCTCTTCTTCCCCTTCTTCTTTTTTTCTTCTTCTTTTTCCCCTTCTTCCTTGTTTGACAGAATTCTTTAGACCTGTGTCCCTCCCTCTATCTCCCCGCTCAGAGCAGTGGCATATAATGAGCAAAAAAAATAAAAAATACTTGCGAGCGGGCGAGAAAATGTAATTTTGAAATTAATTATATCTGGTATAATAATTTGAGATTTTTCCATACCCCCCCTTTTTTTTTTTTTTTTTTTCCTTTGGCGTGGAACTTTTGGGGGAGCTGTAGCCCCCACCCCCCCCCCTTGTGCCAGTGGCTCAGAGGATCCTGGATACCCCATGATGATTTCATTTGATAACCTTTTTTTTTCAATCATTATTCTTTGTCATCCCTGAAAGAACAACGATTTTAAAAATGAGACCATGGAACAGCCCTGCATAGCTCATGAAAATATGTGCCAAAGTATTCAAACTTGCTCTCGCTGATGGTTCGGTCTAGCGACCTCTATATCAATATTCTATATAACATCACAACTGGACGTTGTGGCGTGCGCCTGTAATCCAGCTAACAGTGGAAGTTGCGTAAGAAAAG
Organism: Heliocidaris tuberculata; assembly: GCA_025618425.1. Classification (NCBI taxonomy): domain Eukaryota; kingdom Metazoa; phylum Echinodermata; class Echinoidea; order Camarodonta; family Echinometridae; genus Heliocidaris; species Heliocidaris tuberculata. Next base: position 30,093,618 of record CM046847.1, read on the forward strand.
ACAGTGTTTTCAAAGAGAGAGAAAGAAAGACAGGGGATGGGAGAAGAGAAGATTGGAGAGACGGAGGGAGAGATAGAGAGAGAAAGAGAAAGAGAAGAGAGAGAGAGAGAGAGAGAGAGAGAGAGAGAAAATTGAAATTTAAAATAAATATATTTGCATGAGTGTTTTTTTTTCATCATGTTCATCTTTTTGTTTCATTACTTTTTGACAAGAGACCTGCATGTCCAATTAAAAGTAATACCCAAGGTAGCTCGTTTTCTGTTCAGTTTGCACGAAAATCCGTCAGAAAATGATTATAGCACTTTTCATTTTATTCGTTTTTATATGGTGAAAAATATCAAGAATTCATCTTCAGTATCGGTTTCAATAAGGTTATGAAGAACCTATACTATATTGGCGTAGTATGGGTTAAGTAGTCCCTGGCATTATGGAAGGGGGGGGGTTCACTCGGTGTATGAAATGCAAATTATCAAGGCTATTATAGCGAGAAGGTGTGGGATGGGGTCCTTTTTTCATGTTGTCTTCCCTCATCTCCCCTCCCATTTCTCTTTTTTCTTTTCCTTTCCCTTTTCCCGTTTCTTCACCAATAATTGATTGGTGGCAACTCTGTCGCTGCATGGCTGATATATCTCTAGAAGAGGAATTAAATTTACATTTCAAGCTAATTGTCATTGTTATAGTTATCTATATTATATGATTATAATTAAAGTGTGTGGTTTTCATCATTTTTCTTGCAGGAATGTTGTCGTTTGACATTGCCAATCGATTAATTTGACTTGAATTCACATATTCATTTCGGTTGACGCTTTTGTCAGTTTTTGTGTTGGGTATAAGAAACAGTAATAGTTTGTCACTCAGTCAAGGAAACGGCTCTCATATGAAGAGGTTTACATGTCGATACAGCCTCAGTTTACAGCCGACACTATATCAGTGAGTGGGAGAATCCTATATCTTCTCTCATCTGCATGGTCACCTCAAGATCTGTTTCTAGGCTGCCACTTGACGTCGTCTCTCTCGAATCTTAACCTACCTGAGCGTGAAGTATATTCTCTCTTTCCGCTCTCTTTGCGCTAACCTGGTTACATATACCGATAATTGCAAGATTTTCTCAAGATTTCTAAAGCTCCAAACGCGGACAAGGGATCATATTCCCTCGAGGATTACAATATTATTCATTAAACTTATTCCAAAAACGACATTTCTCAAGCGCATTGGTATATCTCCGATGAAGTGGGAGTTTTAGAAGAGCAGACGTTAAGCTACGCTGTTATCGGGAAAATATCTGTGTTCGGTGTATAAACGGAGACGATAACATCCGCAAGGGCTTTGCTTTCCAGGTCGTGTCACTGGTAGTTGAGAAAAACAAGGAGGCTTAACGGGAGGAGAGTGAAGACATCCAGGAAAATAAGAAACGCCATTTCGAAAGGTTTGTATATACGAATCAAAAACTTATTGTTTCTTTATGTGGTTGAATTTTATTTCTGCGTTCAAATAACATGATACAGAATAATCTAATATTACAGAAAAATATGTAAACTCATTTCCAGACATAAACAATTTAATTCTAAACACAAAGAAAATATGCATTTCGGAAATAAACATTTTACAATAACAGAATTTGTGAAAGCAGGAGACCGCCATTATGAAGTGCAGATATTGGCCCTCACGAGATGAAAAGGAAAGGACATTTTCTTTCAAATTGTTTTGATACTAAACAACAAGGTGTTATATTATACAAATATATGCAAATTAAGTTGATCTTGATGAATTATAGCTAGATATAATATACAATACTTTTTTTTTCATTTCAGCACTGTTGGCACAGTAATTATAAGAGAAGACCAGGCCCTGATGCAGGGGCGGATCCAGGGGGCCGAATCGGCCCCCCCCCCCTTTGAAACCTAACTGGAATACCTTAAGTACACAATAAAAAAAAAATCTCCTTAATTGTGTAGTTTCCCGGCTCCGGCCCCCTCTTTAACAAAATCCTGGATCCGCCCCTGCTGATGGTTTTCAGAAAGAAAAAATAAGAAAATAAGAAAAACAGATCACTGAAATTCGAGGAAAATCTGATAATTTTTTTTTTTTGTTTTCACTTTATAGGTTTGAAGTTTTTAAAGTTGTGATCGATGAAGCACAAATAATTGGTAAATTTATGATTTCCCTTGTGATCGAGCAACTCTTTGATTATGATTCGTATACAAACTAGGCCTATTATGACAAATATCCAGTCTTCTTATGATTGTGGATAAAGGACTATAAAATAATCTAGTTCATTATGAGAGGCGCGTAGAATCATATCTATGAGGAAAAACTATATCTTTTAGGAGAAAAACGGAATTTTATGAAATAAGTTTCACAAACGATATACGGAGAGATGCTGGCAAGGGAAATCATGCAGTTGCAAATTAGTGTTTGATAGATCGCATTTTAGAAACTCTCTTGTCCTTTATCGACTGTTCTCAAACTTTCACTGACATTTTTATTATAATTTTTACGCTTTTAACAAGACTATAATAGCTTGATGCCAGGAAAGATGGACTTTCCCCTTGAATAATTATGCTATACAGATTACTTTACTTGCATGAGCTGAAAGGAGGAGAAAGGATAAGCCTAAACACACTGCATAATTTGTCTACAAGAATTTGTTGCATTAGAAAAAAAGTATTGCTGTCTCGTATAATTGGAAACGGGTATATAAGTACATAATTTATTATGGTATAATATCGTATGAGTTATTAATCTGTCTGGGGCATAAGTTGTTATATGTCATTATTATTGATAAAGCTTGAAGTAATGCATTATAAGTCACGTTCCCAAAAGTCTCGAAAATTTATATTAGATGAATTATGTCTTCACTGGTTTCATTGCAGCAACATAATTGAGTTGAAAATTTGCACTTTCTTGTATTGTAAAAATGAACATGGGTATAATTGCATGTATTGGAATGCTTCAATCTGGTTGGAATATATAGGGTGAAGAGGAAATACATTAATTCATTTCATCATATAAGAAGAGATAAACAGAAAGTAAACAAAATTATGAGAGAGGGAAAGAGAGAGAGAAAGGCAGGCAGAGACAGGGAAGGAGAGAGAGGGGGGGGGGGAAAGAAGGGGGAGGGGGCGGAGGAAGACAGAGAGGGGGGGGGGTAGCGAGAAATTGAATATGGATAAATAGAAGGACGCACAGACAAAAAAAAATTTTTTTTAATCAAGCAGGCAGATAGACACGACGAGAAACTGACAGGAACACAAATTAAGGTCAAAACGGTGAACAAGTAATGATAAGGTCAAGAAAACGGAGGAGGGATATGGGACCGCATCCCTTCCAGCTTCACCCTATACATTCCCTCCAAAACACCTGCTCCAATGACATGGCATAATCCATGCAGGGAGGCGCCATTGTTTACACAATCAGGTCAAGTCGTTGAGGATTACCTATTCGCTTTCAGCTTTCTCAGCCTCTATAAGATGGATATTTCGTAAGCCTTTCATATAACTATGACGTAGGTGTGAATATTAAAAGGACTATATATAGAGCGTCAAAATCACGTTTATTTGATCAAATTCCATGCATCGCAATGGAATTATGTGAACACGTGAACACGTGAACACGTGAACACACTAGCAGACCACATACAAAACGTGTATACCATTCGTGGGCCGCGGAACCGGGGGGGGGGGGCTGGGGGCTGCAGCCCCCCCCCCCCCCCATTTTTCTGAGTAGACACGTTTAAAAAAAACATCGGAAAAAAGGCTCGAAAATTAAAATTAAAATTAAAAAATGAGTGAAATCAGATCAGCCCCCACCCCCCCCCCCACTTTCAAAAACGCTCCGCGGCCCCTGCCATTATGCTCATCTGCTGCAAATCCCTGCACATTTGACTTAAAGCCGGTACCTGAGAAAGTGATTTTTTAATTAAGTTGCATTAGGTAATTTATGTTGGTGATGATTCTCGAAATCACTTTCATCGATGTTCATAGAAAATTTCGTCGACTTCGTTTTTACTGACGAATCCGTGCGCGGTGCGCAGAAACGTGAATTGGCGGGAAACGAATTTATAGGTCTAGGTGTTCTTAGATAACGGAATCTGCTTTCGTTGCATAATATCATGTATCGATATATACATCAATAGAAAGCTTATGATGACTTTAATTTTGAAATGGTGTATATTATTATGTATATTAATACGGAATAAGGAAGCAATGCCCATTCAAACACGATTCGACGTTCGTATAACCGTTCTCTCCTAAGCGCGTATTTGCGCACGTGCGCGGATTCGTCAGTTAATAAAAACGACGACGTTTCATTGTGTTTTAATTCACAAACCTTGCAATATCAAAACGCATTACGCATTCTAAAAGCAGACGTTGAAAGATGTTTAACGATTGAAATATCAATAGTATAATGACGGGGCACCATTGATAAAACAAATATGTAAGGGACCCGCGCTACGCCAGTGGTCATTTATATATATATATATAATTTCATGGGGGCGGGAGGGGGGCTCAGCGACCCTTTTGCTGCATGTGAAGCGTGAAAGTATAAATCTCGATGATATTATGATGAGTTAGCTAATCCTCTTTTCACAGGAATCAAGACAAAATAAACAACAACAAAAATGGTTAACTCGTAAAGTTTCCGACTTCATGCGGTGTAGAATTCAGCTCAGGCCTTTCAGGCAGTCGTTTTTCCTGGAATTGTTTTTAGCCTCCAAAGCCGGGGAAATGTGGATGCTCTGATTTTGACACCAGACTTTTTTTCCGATCCTTGTATAGATCTGCCTGCGGTGGAGTGTCTGACATTTTAGATGTCTTACATTGTACATTGATAATGAAAACGGCATTGAATCTATCCGATAAAATATAAAGATAAGATGAAAATCATGAAGGAGATCATGAAAGACATGAAAATCGCTATTTTCTGAAAAGATGATTAGATTCTTGTTATTCCCGATGCGTTTCAAAGTCTTTACTCCTGTAATATCATGAAATGTAATATCCACATGCGTACAAGACAGGGGCTCAGGAGCTACAGCCCTACCCCCCCCCCCCCCCTCACCTCCGAAATTTGAAATGATCAATATTCGGGCAAATTGTCTCTTCATATTCGCTCAATAATAACCTTACATTCAATCATTGAGATGGTCCATTTTAGTTTTCATTAATTCATTTTTTGCATCTTGTTTAGTATAGTTTGATGACAAAATTACATTTGCACCACATACGTGTCAACATTTAGAAAACGGGATAGTTTCTATGCGAGAAAGAGACCCCAGGCCCCTCCATGGCGAAACTGTATCGGTACCCGTATAATTATCATACTTGCACTTTACTAGATTCCTTGCTTAAAGCTTCAGAATGTTTGACAGATTATTTTTGAGATCTTCATTATCATGATTATCGGAATACAATTATTGAATTGAAGCATTGAAGCATATAGTCATGATATGAGTATCTTTAATTAAGGGAGTTTCTCACCAAATAAAACTAACCAACAAATGGTTAAACATTTAACCAACAATTTGTTTAAGTTTAATCAACACCAGTTTAACCAATGTTGAGCAAAATATGATTAACCAACAAATGGTTAAACATTTAACCAACAAAATAAAACTAACCAACAAATGGTTAAACATTTAACCAACAATATGTTTTAGTTTAATCAATACCGATTTAACCAACGTTGAGCAAAATAAGATTAACCAACAAATGATTAAAACTTTTAATCAACCACAGGTTAAACTTTAATCAACAGGCCGTTGATTAAAGTTTTAACCTACAAATGTGTGGTTTACCTGGTAATCCTCGGTTGATTAAAATTTTAACCAACAAGATTAAAAATTTTAATCAACGTTCTAACAGTGTTTGTCGAGGCACAAGAGTAGTACATATACATGAACTTGAATAGATTTACATTTTTTTTTTATAGTTTATTTCATTCGTCAAGCATAACATATCATATAGAGCGTCTTCTTACGAAATATGCCCATTTCCATGACATTTCTATGTAAACCTTGACAAAATCTTGAGCCATACCAAGTTTGCAGCAGCGCCCTTGAATACGTCATTATCAGTAATTGAGAATCACCAGGAAGCAATATCGTCAGCACATAATCTTATTAGCCATATTAATTAGACAATGACACGTTCAACGGAGTCTTTGGTATATAGAAATCTAAAGAAGATGTGAATACCCCTATTCTATTTTTGACAATGTGTTCATGCAGACATAGAAGATTTGATATTGCATTTTGCTGTGCTATTATTACTATCTCGACTATCAATAGCATACTACTGCTGCTCCTACTACTACCACTACTGCTACTACTACTACTACTACTACTACTACTACTACTACTACTACTACTACTACTACTACTACTTACTATCTCTCTACTACTACACTACACTACTATACTACTACTACTACTACTACTACTACTACTACTACTACTACTATACTACTACTACTACTACTACTACTACTACTGCTGCTGCTGCTGCTGCTGCTACATATTTACTTCTACTACTATTACTACTACTACTACTACTACTGCAATACTATTTTACTACTACCACTACTATACTATACTACTACTACTACTACTACTACTACTACTACTACTACTACTTCTACTACTACTACTACTACTATACTATACTGCTGCTGCTACATAGTTACTTCTACTACTATTACTACTACTGCTAATACTATTTTACTACTACCACTACTATATACTACTACTACTACTACTACTACTACTACTACTACTACTACTACTACTACTCCTACTCCTCCTCCTCCTCCTCCTCCTACTACTCCTACTACTCCTACTACTACTTCTATACTACTACTACTACTATACTACTACTACTACTATACTACTACTACTACTTATGGATTCGATTTCTTGAAATGACACACTTCGTTTCTTTTTACCCAAAGAGAGGCTCTGTCCGCGTCTTCTGAATTCTAAGCTTCATTTAAAACTACATTTTCTTCGGTCTTTCATAATTTTATTAGGGGCATTTTCACGGGGGGGGGGGGGGACCACACCAATTGGGAGCATATAGGGTTGCTCTCAATAGCAATAACCCAATGGACACCTCTGGTATGAACTATCACTATTTGACTGCATCTTACGAGACATTCACTCATGTGGGAACACAACCTTTATCGATCTCAGCGACGTCATGAACCATAACAAAAATCTAGGCAACATCCGCAAGAACTAGATTTGCTTTAAGGTGGAAAACTAACGAGGCACTCGAATAAATCTTCGCCACAGACACAACTTACGAATTTCCTGCTCTCTGAGAAATAGTCTGAATATTGAATTATGCACTGGTATGTTAAGGGTGATACCAGAAGCGGCACCCGAATTATTCTTAATAGGCACATTAATTTGATTTGATTTATTCATTTCTCTTTATGATCTTTTTTTCTTCAAACATATTTTACAAACAAACATAATAAAATATTAATACATTATCAAGTAAAGTAATCAATGTATATGAATCATAAAGAAGGATTGTCACATAAGCAGAGCTTATTTCTTCTTTTTTAATCTGAGAAGCAAACAAGAAAAGGGGGAAAAGTAGGTTATCGCATTTTTCTGAAGCGTTACATGCTCAAAGTCTCTGATGAAAGAAAAATATTGCATGTAGCGACCCCCTGACCCTCCCCCAAACATCGCCCATGGCTAGGTGACACACCTTAGCTCGACTCGTCAGTGCCGTATCTAGGGATTATGGCACCTGGGGCAAATAATGAAGTTGCCCCCCCCCCCCCCCCCCAGTGCCCAAACATATATCTACGTTATTGTATTGTACAAGAGAGAGCAAAGCGACTGAGCGGAAATTTTATTGTATTTAACCCTAAAAAACACAATTTCTTGCCCATTTTGTACCCAGGAAATTTTGCAATTGATCACTGCAATTGAGTGGTATATAGAGGAGTCATATTTTGTACATTGATAATTTTTTTTTATTCACTCCCTTCTCAAATTGGAAGCAAAATTAAGGAAAATCCTTGAGAAATTGGAATTTAGCAAGGCAACCGAAAGTTGTGATTTCTTTTTAAAATTTAATGTTGACCCTCTGCAAAATGCGGTTTTGTGCACTTTATCCTATATTAGGAGCGCAGTATTTAGCAACAGATGAAACTTACATAGCAAGCAAAGCAGCGACAATCTTTATTTTTCACATTTTGAACCCTTAAAATAATCTTTTTAAAAACTGTATATACTGGGGGCGCGAATGATCCTGAAAGAAAATGATTATGCCGAGGGAGCAAAGCGACCGAGCTTTAGAAAAATTTCGCATTTTAAACCCTCAAAAACTTAATTTTTAATGCATAACTCTCAAAGACTACTTGTTTTCTCTCTTTTGCGTTATTTGCAAATGCCGCCCGGGGCATGTCCCCCCCCCCCCCCCCCCTCCCCAAGATACGCCACTGCGACTCGTTAGTGTAATAGAATGTTTTGTTCTTATGCCATGCATGGCCTTATCTCTGGGGTTGTAAAGTTATAACTGATTGATGATGTGTGCTATTCGAGCCATCAGCCATCAATGCTTGCCTCCATGGAGTATATCCATAGCTATATAACTAGTGACAAGTTAGTCGCGCATGGTGTATGCGTTGGAAAGAGGATAATGCGTGTCGCCCCCGATGAAAGCATCTGTGTATTATACGATGACCCGGATTTGGTTTGTTTTCATCTCCCTGTCAGTCAGTTAGAAGAGGAAAATGAGGTTTATCTCGTTCATTCATGATCATTACTGATATCTATTATTATCATTATCATAATGATCATTAGAGAGATGGGGTGCCGAGGCTGTCCCATGCAGTCTATATAGGGCCCCGTAAACACAAAGGTTAGCGATCAATTTCAAATTTGAAACAACAAATCTGATTGGTTAGTGGTCAGCCTTTTTAACAATATGTGAATGCAACGATGATCTTGATTGACCCTTGTAATTGAGTGTAAACCTTTGTATTACGGGGCTTATAGGTCTGTGACAAACATATATCTAATATTACATTAATTTGAATAAAACCTATAAGAAAATAAGTGGTTGATTAAACATGATATACTGAGCTCAATATTAACTCTTTTTTGAGTAAACGGTCATCCTGTCAAGTACTTATAAAAGATTTTAAAAATCATAGATCGACCTCTTTCCATTCCTCTCAGCAACCCTGATATATAAGGCCTGTTTTCTATCGAGTAATACAAGAAACAGAATCTATAGTTTAAAAGTATATTTACTTTCAATAAAAGGTCTGTCGTTTTATGTTGATGATACATTCTTATTACATTCTTATTTTACTTCTGCTATGATATTTTTTTCCTAATCGCAAATCGAGAAAAATCAGTGCATATAGAGGCCTACTCTCTGTTTGTGTTTTGTTGATGTTTGTTGTTTTATAGAATCTTGTTTGTTTTTATCTCATCTTTCCGGGTATATACCTGCATGCTTCGGTCATTTGCCAGAAGAAAGGGAAGTCAGTCCTGATTTATCGATCTGACAAGTATTAGTTACCAGAATTCTTATTCAATATTGACTTGATCGATCTATAGCTGGCAGGGAGTTGAGAAGGGGAGAGTCAATATTTCACGAGAAACTCTAAACTCTTGTTCCAAAAGAATGCTAAGGAGTCCATACCGCCCCTTATACGCTCTTTCGCCGGAGTGGTGATAAGGGGTCCCTCGCGCCCCCTCCCCTCTCTTCCCGCCACCTCTTGCCCAGCTTAGAGGTGTAACCGTTTCAGAAGCGATTTTAAAATAAAATCCATATAATAATTTTCATATGAGCCATTCATTATTATTGTTTACTCTATAATGATGGCAGCTCAGTCATGTTGATAATCATTTTATTTGAATTTTATTAAATATCTATTTTGAAACTTCATTCACATTGTACACGAAGAGTTTGTTTTACAAAACGCAATATAAAAAATCATATTAAAAAATAAACAAACATGCAAACAATATGAATAATGGATTACTATGCAAATGTGCTTTACTTCAAATTCAGTTTACATGTTCAGAAAACAGTTTATTGAACTTAAATGTTTAACTCTGACTTTTTTCAGAGAGAAATTTAAAAGTGGTCCTTCTCCTCCCGTAGTCTCGTCATCCACTTCAGAATGAGACTGTATGGGTAGAACTAGAGCGCATCAGTCTTAGCGGCGGAATGACGTGACAAGCAGTATAGAAAGCCGAACAAGAGGAATATCTGGGGGTGTTTCATCAAGCATTAAAATCGATCTAAAAAATCTTGCAAGTTCATGGCATTTCTTTTTTAACCATTTATTTCGTTTAATCTATTTGTTTTAATGAAGTTAGGGTGGATAAGAATGCAAAAAATCACTGTCATTTTTTATAACATGATTTTTTGTTCCCAGTCAGCAATATTTGAAAGTCTCAGAACTTTTCTTTCTTTCTTTCCTTATTTCTTCCTTCCTTTCTTTCTATCCTTCTTTTTTCTTCACTTTTTGGCAAACTTGTCAGATTTCACGGATCTGACAATCCCCATTCAAAGACATGTCACTCCAGCTCTGAAGGCCGTAGGTGTAAAATAAAACTTGGTACTTAATTCTAATCACTTTGTCAACCTTTTTTATTCAAAATGCACAGGAACATTGATCAGAGAAAATGGAGCTGAAACATTGTCAGAATTGTCAGAATTGTCAGAACATTATTATTATTTTTTTAAAGTAACACTTCTGATTACCAGTATCCAAAATCTTCTCGTTGAAGAAGAAAAGAAAACATCATAAAATCCATTTGTATTTGTACCAGTAAATCTTGCACGTTCTTCGTTGCTATAGTTACCAAATCGTGGTAGACCATAAACGTAGCAACTATCCCCATCAGTGGTATTTTTAGAAAACGTAAAATGAGCCCCTAACTGTAATCACTCAAGATGACATTCACTTCAGACTTCAGATAATCCATATAACCTCGTATGAATTGTACTTGATATTTTCACTTTTCCCCCATTTCACCTTTGTTTTTCCAATAATTACTGTTTTAAAGGGAAATTCAAGTTGCTCTGAAAGAAAGAGAAAACAATCAGAGAAGGAGATTGGTGAAAGTCTGAACGAAATTTCAAATTGGCGGAATAGATAATGTCACTGTGATGTAGTTACGGACAACTCCCCCATATGCTCCAACAAACAAATGACTAAAATTTCGTGTTTTTTCAAAATGTATTACTCAGTAGGATCCTTTTCTTTCATGTTGACCTATAACAATATATTTTGAGTACTGCCCCGAGGGTAAAGGCGCTTCGGAGAAAACCACAAATTAATGATATTTTGTGTATGACAAACGGGAGAGTTGTCCGCAAGTATGTCACAATCGACTCACCAAATTGCCAATTTGAGATTCGTATAGATGTAGTGATCTCATTTTTCAAACATAACTTTCTTATTCCTTGTCCGATTTCTTTCAAACTTTCAGCATCCTGTTTTTCTTATTTTTCTGCTTTCACTCAAATAATCTTATTACCAAGGTACTTGAATTTATCTGCATTTTAAAAATCCAGAACAATACATTTGCTCTTCGTTTTTTCTTTTGATTTCAGTTTTGAATTTTAATACATATCAATTATTTTATAAATATAAATATTCTATCATAATCTAGCAATATAGATATTTTACCATAGTCTAGCATATAGCCTTGCATGGACTTATATGCAGAATTATTTTGCTTGCCAACATTATAGAGCATGCCTTCTTAAAAACGTGACAAAAATGATACTCCGTCCGCTCTTATTTCTGGCAACCATGGTAAATATACTAACATTAATTTTGACTATACTGCTTCTACTGCTGTATGAAATGGCCAAAAGAATGTCAACTAGTTACAAATAATTCGGTAAAATTGGGGCGAACACAAGCATTACTATAGACGCAGACCTTATACTCCTCAACTCCAATTCGAGTTATCTATCCTGATTATGGCCTTTAATATAGCACTCTGCGCATGCAGGTGATGTTTTCCGCCTGACCAGCACGTGCTCTACATCATTTATGATTTCCTTCTATCACCACTTTTACATACATTTCTCCAGCCTAAAGAGGCATACATGCTTGCCAGAATTTAATTTCCCAGCGATGTGCAATTTAAGCAGCCGCGGCAAAGGTTTCGTCAACTTTGGAACTCGGTACAAAAATCATCATGTTGTGTCTTTCACCAGGCTCCCGGTCGCCCTCGTTAAAAATCACGGAGAATGTCAAGCGCTCTGTTCGAGATATCGATCGTGACAATACGGCAGTGAAGTTTATACAGGAAATTCTGTAATTTGGTTATTGATATGTTGTGCAGAGAGAGAGAGAGAGAGAGAGAGAGAGAGAGAGAGAGAGAGAGAGAGAGAGAGAGAGAGAGAGAGAGAGAGAGAGAGAGAGAGAGAGTGGGGGAGTGTGATAGGAAGACCGTTTTGATCTGATACATTCACGGATGGTTACAGTTCTTGAAAATGCTGTCGTCTGTCTGGGAGAAAAGTTAGCCCGTACATTGCACGAAGTCGTTCGATTTTCCTTCCGAGACGCCACTGTTCATAAGTGTATCAGTTTATTGAAGCTGACGACTTGAAATGGTTGAGATTAAGAGCTCATTCATACGAAAGGCCGACATAATTACGACGTATAGGAATTGGAACAGCGAACTGAAGTTAATGCAGATGGGAATTATTATTTCGTGCATAATTAAAACCCTGGCGACAACGTACGTCATCCTCACTTATTCCACGTTTGTTACTTGGCTGAGACTTATCGTCATCTACTCTTTCACAAATGAATGGTAATGTATGAAATGAAAATTTGCATTAAATGTTTTATTGATACAACTCATCACGATCATAATTGTGAAATATCGTATATGATACCTTTTGATGCGCGCATGCCGAGTCGTATACTAAAGTATATCAGTATACTAGTATAGTCTAGTACATAATTATGAAACTATAATAGTGTAATAACTAAATAAATTAATCAGAATTTTTCAAAATAATATAGGCCGTCGTGGTGGATGCGGGGAGTAAGGGGGGGGGGCACATTAAATTGGTTCTCGTACGCCCAAAATACACTCCAAAATGATAGGGGTTAACCTAACCCCCCCCCCCCCCCCAGCGTTTTGACGGTCTTTATGATTTGCAGTGGTACAGAGAGGAACATGGTTCATATGAATATTTATTTGAGTTTATTTCAGATAATGTTCTTGTATGTAGGCTCATTTAATTTGTTAGTTATTGGATGATAGTAGATCATAAGGTCATTACAGTTTTCACATTTCTTGCCCATGTACAATAGGCAAATAAATATGTTTTACGTTGAAAATAATACTCGCTATAGTAGATGAATATCGGGGCATTTGGTGAGTTATTAATCCCGACCCTCTTTTTTTTCTCTTTATAAAACGATCCACTCGTACTAATTCTTTTCCCGAAAAATAAGCTTACTATTGTCATGATCATGATGATAATAGGGATGCTAATGCAAAGATGTAATGCAATATAATGTTTGTTTGTTTTGAAAATAATATTCATTTTTGCTGTCAGACTAAAGAGGCGAACAAGCAAAGAGAGTGATTTTTGGAAAGAACAGAAGTCGTATAGAACGTTAATTATGATATCAATATCAAAACCATTTTATTGGCTTCACAATTAACGTAATTTGCGTCATCGTGTGTGCAGAGTCATGATTTTTAGATATTTGGTAAAACAACGCACGAACGTGATCTGAGGAAGTTACCAATGTAATTTAATTATTTTGATAATGTATCAATTATAATTCTAAACTGATTGTATTGTTGTCATTTGTGAAGTAAATGTGAACAAAATTCACGAAGAGATATCAAATCAAAATTCGAGAAGGTGCATCAGATTTAGTAGAACGAGTAAGTCCTCTTCGTGACGACATCACGAGTCGTCATAATCTTCTCTTTCACCTGATTTCCTGAGAGAGAAAGAGAGAGAGAGAGAAAAAAAAGGGTTATTCTTCAGCGAGAAAGTAATCACTATTAGTACAGTATTATTTTTATCTAAATCCCAACCATTTGTATATGGACGATTTGGATTATAATATAAGAAATTGAAAGACGTTTTATACATAATCATTCAACATGTTCAAGATGCGCATAATCTCTTACATGTCTTTGTGTGTTCACTATAATAGGACCATATGGGAGAATAGAAGATACATTGCATTGGGACGAGAAAGTTTATATCTTGTTGATTAGGACTTCAGGGTTATTCCTGTGCGTCTCTGAAATGGATCTATATATATTAGGTTCGATTTACAATGCTACAGATACTGTTCTGATATTGATTACTTTCTCGCTGAAGAATAACAAAAATCTTGGGTCAAAACTTTAGGGGCATGTGAATTCAGGGAATGACGCAGTGACAGTGGCTTATATTAGCGGGGGATCGAGAAGAGAGTAAAATATTTGTCACTATTTAAACAAAATCGTAAAATTAGTATAGTATTGGCCTTTCTTGACATCTTCATTATCATCATTATTTTCATCATCATCATCATCATCCTCATGTTTGTGATCGTCTTCAGCATCAACATCATCATCATCATCATCTGTATTACACCACCACCATCATCACCATCACCAGCACTGTTTATTTTCAGAGGCTCCCACATCAGAAGTGCACCAGCTCCAAGTATAATCTTTGGTTTGAGTTGTTATAGAACTCACTATACATTATCTTTGACTTGTCCTAACTTGAATTCATAATTATGCTATAAGGGAGCGCAGCTTTATTATAGCAAACAAGGAAAATATGATATTGGTAAAATTGAAACCTCACTGTAGAATACCCTTCTTCTTTTTTAATTCAGGCGATTTACTGTGATTTACATAGTTATTAGAGCTTCGAAAGTATTGTATATAGCTTTAACATGAATTCGTTGTTTTATGGGTTTTTTTTTTTTTCATAATCAAGTGATATTTTTTGTTGTTAATACTCCGCTTTCACCGTATTGCGCGCTTTGTGCATGACTGTGCATGTGTGGGGGTGTGTGCGGGGGTGGTGGGAATGGGGGGATGTTTGATCTCCTCCCAAGACAAGTAAATTTTACTTTGTTGACTAGAACTTTCATTCTATAGGACATTTTTTCGTGGCAGATCCGGGATTCTCTGCATGGGACAGGGGGTACAAAAGGGGTTATCACATTATGTGAGAACCTCTGTTGTAGTTCAGAAATTTGGCGGGGGCAAATGTGAGAAAATTTGTAACACGATAAAAACTACTTTCGAAAAATCAACCGAAGGCAATTTCAATAGCCCTGTCTATCACCTTTAGAAATGTGCGAACATTACAACGGCGTATTACGTAATCCGAATCTGATTTCTATGGGTAGTACAATAGGCCTTTGAAATTGCCCTTGAGTTTATTTTTCGAAAGTAGTTTTTATCGTGTTTTATGCACATTTCTTTTTTCCTCTGTGTACTTGGTCTATACCAGATTAGGTTTTAATGGTGGCACATTCCCCCATCCCCATCCCCCCTGAAGCCGCCAACTCCAGAACCAGAAATGCAGAGAAACAACAGAAAATTGTTCAGAAAATGACACAAATAATATTTAAAAAGTTGCCTTTTTTCATATTGATCTATATAATGAATAAATGAATTCAAATTTGGTATTTAAAAAAAATTCTCGTACATAATCTGCTTGTTTCCAATTTATCTATACGATATACTTTTCTTCATGTTCCTGAAATGAAAAATATTTATTTCATGCATATACAAGCTAAAAATGATTTTCTATGTTTTTTCTACATTTGTTGAAAGCATTTTTTTCGCCAGATATCTTCCCCCCCCAAAAAAACTCTTAAGAACTAATCATGCTAATTCGGACATTCGGGGATGGGTTATATATATTCCTCCATCACTAATTACTCCGCAACTGCAAATCCTCTACAGTCATTATCCTCTTGTGCGGTCATTGCCCCTACTCGCCTCAACGAGAGATTTTTGTTTTACAAACTTTGCAACTATAGAATACCACATATAACATCACTAAAAAACAGAAAGTGCACTCTCCTTCATGCAATTCATCATTGGTATTGCTAAGTATTGGGATTTTGAGACAGGCTAGACTTCTGTCTTTATTCGTGACAGTGTTGATTACAAAATAACAGTGTATTTGGATTAATATGTATAGCTTGATTGCGGAATATGGTTTGCGCCTCAGTAGATTGGAGACAGTCACGTGACAGTGCAAGGGATACTGATTGAAATTCTTGAAAATGGGTTTTAGTTTCTCTCCTCTGTAATGTCTGGTTTATCAACCTTTACATGCATCAAGGCGATACTCTATAACTGAAATGAATCACTTGTCTTGCGATGCTTTATCTGAGTTTTCATTATATAGTAATATATTTAGAGTGATAATAATAATAATAATAATAACCATCAACATGGATGAAAATGCAGTAACACCGTAGTCATTACAATTAGGAGTATCTATGCTTTTAGTTTCATAATGCAGGTTTTCATTGATTATTATTATTTTTTTATCGCTGGTCACCCCATATAGGACAATTCCTCAATTTCTCCCGGGCTCTTTCTCTCTCTCTCTCTCTCTCTCTCTCTCTCTCTCTCTCTCTATCTCCTCTCCTCTCCCTTCCTCCCTTCCTCCCCCTCTCGCCCTTTCTCTCTTCCCCTGCCCCTCTCCTTCCCGGCCTCCCTAATCTCTCCTCTCTCTATCATATTTATATATACATGCATATATATATATACTCACATAGGTGTGGTTAAATTTGGAGTTGAGGCATTCAAAATATATATATATATATATATATATATATATATATATATAATTTTATTATTTTTTTTTAATGTTTCTTTTTAACAAAAACAAGTTTTAAAGTTTTATGTTGCGGGGAAAGGAACCTACATTCCAGCCAATGTTCCATTAAAAGATTTTCCTGCTTTCAGACAGTGGTGGCATTTCCCTCGTGTAAAGACTAAGATTTACATAATACATGTATAGTTACAAATATACATGGATCTATAGTGTGTCTCATTTCTGTGATAGATATAAAGACGATGTTGCGTGAAAAACGTCATTAATGAGGACATCTTTACCGCAGGTATAATGACAATCAGAAGTTGTCACCAAATGATGTATATCATCAATAAACATCACCCAAAGGGGTGGGGGTGGGAGAAGTAACAAAAACAAATGAAAACAAAACAACTTCTTGCGTGAGTACATTGCCATGGTGATTACTTCATTCTGCTCCAGAAAACCATGAAAACAGTGACCCATTTCCGTCCCTTTTTCAATCTCCTTCTCCCTCCTCTCTCTCTCTCTCTTTCTCCTTCTCTCTCTTTCTCTCTCTCCCTCTCTTTCCCATTTTTCTGCTTGTCTGTCTCTCTCTCTTCTCTCTCTTTCTCTCTCTCTCTCTTCCCCATTTTGTCTGTCTTAGTGTGTGCGTGTCTCTCTCTCCCTCACACACCCCCTCTCTCCTCTCTCTTTCCCTCTCTCTTTCCCATTAACTGTCTCTGTCTCCTCTTCTCTCTCTCTCTCGTCTTCCCATTTCTCTCTCTCTCTCCCGTTTATCAAGTGTCCCATTTCGTTTGAACACTTGGCGACTTTCTTGAGGGAAGATGTTGTTGAGAGGATGAAAAGTATGACTGCGTTTTGCCTTCGGACATCGGTCACCGCCCTCTAAAGGTATGAAGAAAAACAAATCACTTTTCAGAGGGATAGAATGGATTAGAACATACAGCATCTTTGTGAATATGATTGTAAACGATTCATTCTCTCTACAAATTTATGATTCTTGAACTTAAATAACAACCATGTTCTGTGGATTATAATGTTGGATCAGGGTATATGGTTACACAGAAATGTCTGTTTTCGGAACCGGAAACCAAGGAGGTACTTGCTTATTTCCTCCTTGCTGAAACTAAGACCGGAGTGATACAGTAGTCATGTATTAACCATCATTGAATTTAATGATGGTAAATATTACGTAGTTTGTCCGATAGGACCATAAGCCGTCCTCTGATTATTTACATGTATAGCTTTCTGTTTGTAGCGCTATAGTGCTGTATAAGTAAAATAAACATTGTCATAGTAGGCCTACTTCGATCCATTTTCTTTTTAAACAGTTAATGTGCATTTTATTCTCCATCGGCTTACTTTTATCATTTGAAAACAAATCATTGCAGATAAAGTGCATTTTCTCATCCTTAAGCTTTTTTGTTATGTGTGTGTATGCATACTCAATTTCCTGTTTTCATGATATTGAGACTGTATAACAAAGGAAACACCTAAAACAACATCATCGTCACCAACAATACAATCTCCTAAGTCCCAAATGTTTTCTGATGCTGGCAAAAACAAATCTTCGGGTGCATTCTTTCTTTGAACAGCTCATATCCCCTCGTCTCATTAATCTACCTCCTGACAGAAGTCATAAATTATTCATTGTACTAAATTTAGTGTGTGAGAATGAAATCAACAACGTTTGATGATGAATTAATCATCGATTTCCATGGAAAGAAATTAAGGGCAGGTGACTGCAGTAACATGACGACGTAATGTGCTTAACATACTTTCATGATTATACACGAAAAAGAGAGAGAGAGAGAAAGAGAGAGAGAGGGGGGATGACAGAGGATGGAGAAATGGAGAGTGAGATAGAGAGAAAGTGGGGAGATATTCGATAAAATAATAAATGAATAAATGATTAAATGATTCAATCAATCTATCAATCAATCAATTAATAAATACATGGAGATAATCAAATATATTCAAATAAATAAACAGATAGATAGGGAGAGGGATAGAGGGATATAATACTCTTGAAATCGATCAACTTTCCGAAAGGTGGAAAAAACAATCTATTTTAGTTATATACAAATTAGTGAATAACATTGCCCCATCTTCACTATGCTCTCGCATTCGTCTTAAATCAAGTGAATATATGTTACGTAATATCAATTGTCAAATTAAATTACCCCGGCCACTCACAAACTATCTTAGAAATAGTCCCCTATATTCCGCTTCAAAACTCTTCAATAATTTACCGGCAGACATTCGAGCAGAAAAAAACCCGTCAACATTTTTAAGGAGTCTATCCCCATCTTAACAATACCCACTCCCCCCCCCCCCCCCACACACACACACCCATCTCTGTTTGTTCATGGACCTACTTCGTAGTAGTAGGTCCATGGTTTGTTACAGTATTATTTCAAACTCATAAATTCATTTGATATGATTTTATGTTATGTTTCTTGTTTTGATTTCCATATACCATTTCTCTTTATGTTTCTTTGTATTCTCTTTATTTCTTTTAAATTCTTTTAATGATTTTGTGATTTCTTTTTGTATATTATTGTTATGATTTCTTTTGTATATAATTTTGTACGAATTTATTTATCGTTATGTTATCGTTATGTTCACGGCCTTGCTGAAAAGCAGCTTTTAGCTGATAGCAGGTCTTTTGCCGTGATTAAACAAATAAAATACAATACAAATACAGAGAGAGGATGGAGTGAGAGAGGAGGGAGAGAGGAAGAGAGGAGGGATAGAGGAAGAGAGGAGGAAGAGAGGAAGAGAGGAGGGATAGAGGAAGAGAGGAGGGAGAGAGGAAGAGAGGAGGGAGAGAGGAGGGACAGAGGAGGGAGAGAGGGAGAGAGGAGGGAGAGAGGAAGAGAGGAGGGATAGAGGAAGAGAGGAGGGAGAGAGGAAGAGAGGAAGGGAGAGAGGAGGGAGAAAGGGAGAGAGGAAGAGAGGAGGGAGAGAGGAGGGAGAGGGGAAGAGAGGAGGCATAGAGGAAGAGAGGAGGGATAGAGGAAGAGAGGAGGGAGAGAGGAAGAGAGGAAGGGAGAGAGGAGGGAGAAAGGGAGAGAGGAAGAGAGGAGGGAGAGAGGAGGGAGAGGGGAAGAGAGGAGGGAGAGAGGAAGAGAGGAGGGATAGAGGAAGAGAGGAGGGAGAGAGGAAGAGAGGAGGGATAGAGGAGGGAGAGAGGAGGGATAGAGGAAGAGAGGAGGGAGAGAGGAAGAGAGGAGGGAGAGAGGAAGAGAGGAGGGAGAGAGGAAGAGAGGAGGAAGAGAAGAAGAGAGGAGGGAGAGAGGAAGAGAGGAGGGAGAGAGGAAGAGAGGAGGGAGAGAGGAAGAGAGGAGGGAGAGGAGGGAGAGAGGAGGGAGAGAGGAGGGAGAGGAGGAAGAGAGGAGGAAGAGAGGAAGGAGAGGGGAAGAGAGGAGGGAGGGAGGGAGGGGGGTAAATGGGGTCAGGTGGAGATAGTGGTGTAGTCATTGTAGTGGTGGGTGTTGCCAATAATGTTAGTGGGGTACAGGAAAGGGGTGCAAAGGTGCAAGGTGCAAAGTAAATTATGAGCCAATTAATCCCTCCCTCAGGGTCGTAAGATGTTGCATTCTTTGGGCATCATTTATCTACCAGGGCCCTGTTTCATAAAACTTGTCATCAATGACAAGTTACAATAACTGTTATAAGCTACTGAAATCCTTGCATCTGATTGGCTGAGAGCAAATTTGTCGGTTAAAATCACTATGACAAGACACTTAATGAACTACCCTTATCAAAGATGAAAATACTCATTGGGCAATTACATCAGTTAGTTACTAGTTAATTAGTTGCTCCCCCGTCCATAGAGGTATAGCTAGTGTAGGGGATAGTAGCCCGATGGCTATTCGGGGTACTCAATAGAGGTAGCCTAGAGGGTGGTACTGTCAATGGCGAGGAGAGGGGGATTATCTATTCCAGAGAGCACTTATAGCTATTGCTTTTACTACTTGGAGCTCATTTCTATTTTATCCTTGTTCCCTCGTTTTCCTTATTTCTGTGAATGGCTATCAATGTCTCTTCTTGTTCTTCTTCTTAATTCATCTTCTATTTCTTCTTTGTCTTTTTTCTTCTTTTTCTGCGTCCTTTTCTTATTTTTCTTATTTTTCTTGTTCCTTTTCTTTTCATTTATCTTCTTCTCATTTGATGCAACCCAAACTCAATAGTGATCTCAGTTCTCAGCAGCATAGCTTGTAGCAATGTTATTCGAATCATCACGATGATGGCGCTATTCCGTGACCTGACCTGTCATGAAGTTTATAAACCATGCAAAAAGATTAAAAAAAAAAAAAATCAGGGGCGTCTTTTTAGCTAATCTTTAACAAGTTAACAATGATATCCCCGTGTTAAAGGCTGTAGGTAACTGAAATATAGTACCCTTTTTATTTATTCAAACTAGATGGATTTGCAGTAATGCCTAATGATAATCTATATGCAGTAGTGGATGAGTCGTCGGGAAAATAATTTATGTCAATCAAATACCACTCTTTGTGTGTGTTTGTGTGTGTGTTTTAAATGGATTTATCAATGTATGCTTTTCTTAAATTTTGAGGGAATTGTTAGAAAGTGCTTTTATGAACATTGGGCCATATAAAAGTTTTAACACGTGCATAATTCAATAAAGAGAATGAACATGATGCTATTTACTCTTTAGATACTCTAGTTATTTTGGACATTCATCATGTTTGATGTATGTGATCCTTATAAAAAATTGTTACTGATCGTTATTTATATTTACTCTTCTATGGTCGTTTCTCTTATCACAGTCGTTCTTGTTCTTACTCTGTTTATTTAATTTCTTTGCTCTGCCTGTCGAGATGAGCAGGACTTAATTATTCTCGACATCTTACTGGTTGATACCTGTCTAACCAACGATCAACTCGAATAGCGCCCTCATCTTAAAATGTGCTATCACTTTTATTATTGTTATTTTCTACGCAGACATCACAATCGTTTCAAATTACATGTGACATGTCTATGAGTGGTCAGATCCATTCCTAGAGTTGTTTTGTGCACCTATACATTATTTTCAAGTCAAATGCTATGATATCAATAATAACTGAATGTAAAACTGTCTCATTTTTAAAAGTGCAATTAAGTCTAGTTGTGAGCGTTTAAGCACTAAGGCTAGCAAAACGAGAAAAAGGGAATAAAGAAGAAGATGAAAGCATATATATGAATTCATTATACAAATTTTGTAAATATGATGACAAAGATTATACAAAAGGGAGAAAAAGGGAAATATATGATGAGCAAAATATAAACAAAGCCCTTAAAATGTTATATGACATTTAGTACTTTTACCATCCTAAGGGCACTGCCTCAAGACAAACAAACAAAAAAGTATATTAAAAAAAGCCATTAACATCTTTCAATCAAACTGTACTTTCTTTAAAAAAGATGGTCGAATAGATTTTGTTATTTAATGCATAACTTATTATTTATTATTTCACTGCGTGACATCCAAGGACATGTCGTGAATGGATGATATATATGTGAATTTTAGTAGGGCCTATAATGTTCATGTGCGATTATAATTATCAATGATAGGACAAGTCATCCCAAGTCATAATCTGGATGGAAAATGATGACGAATGGAAAAGATTTATTCAATCGTTTCTCTCCACTCATTGATTGACCTTGATTTTGCAGGGGCCGTGGAACATTTTTGAAAGTGTGTGCATGTGTGGGGGGGGGGGGGGTGGGGTGGGGGCTGAGCGATGAGAACGAACACATCAAGTTTGCTGCTTAAGCATTATGAAACGTGTCTAATCAAACGTGGAAGGGGCTGCCCCCCCCCTCCCCCATTTACGCGGCCACTGGTTTGTACGAGAAACGATTTTTTTTGCAGGTCAGAATATTTGGTTGATCGGGTCAGCTGCTTAGTGTTCATTATGTTTAAAATAGACCCACATTTAGTTTAAGTGCTGGAAGTAATGCCAATTTACTGGGAATAACATGCGACCTCGTCTTTTGCATCACAATGTTAGCAAAGTGCATGTGGTCCAAATCATATGCAGTGGCGTATCCATAAATTATTCGGTTGGGAGTGGTACCTGGGCTCAGTACTGCTATATTTTTTAGCATGATGTCAACGATGAGTGTATATTAATGATGATGATGACGATGATGATGAAATTGAAATATAATATACATGTATTTCCATTCATGATAACAATTATTAAAATGATGAAATATTCAGGGTAATATAGTAAAGGACATGGGTTGTCCTGCAAGTAATTCTAGCACTTGTAAAGAGTAAAATATAACACATTTAAAAAGCTGACTTTCATATACCCTACGATACGTGCTTTAGATCCATTGCCAGCATAGGTGTAGCCGGGAGGCCGAGTGGGGCACATGTCCCCCTGTTCACCCGTTAAAAAAAAAAAATTGTCATCCATGGAAGTGTGTGTGTGTAACTAGATCTATGTGTGTGTGTGTGTGTGTGTGTGTGTGTGTGTGTCTGTGTCTGTGATTTTGTGTGCCCCCCCCCCCCAGTTCAACTGGCTACTCCAGTGATTGCAAAGTGTGTCGATTGGGGGGGGGGGGGGTGGATGTCGATTCCACTATACCGTATAATGCACTGATACGTTGGTTATCATGAAAAGGTTTATTGCACTCAAATGTTGACAAAAGATGTCTTTCATGATGAGACAGCATATCAATTGGTTCTATTATTGAGGATCGTTTTGACAAAATAAATAAAATGACAGGTGATGGTCAAAGCTCATATTTTTGTAACATTGAATTTGGAAGACGCACAGGGCAGACATCTGTGTCGAATCGGGGCTATTCGACTTTCGAGAAGGATGTTCCGCGTGGAGCTCTTCTTATCCTTGTGTGTGTGTGGGGGGGGGGGCAGTGAAAAAAATAAGCGGGGGCTAAGGACGATTAGCCCCCGAAACTCTTGAAAAAGCCACCGTAAATGAAAAACGACCCACAGTCAAATAATGTTTCTGTCCATGGGCCGTAGTGCATTAAAATCTCTGAACACAGTAGGTGGACTTTGAAGTAGCCCTCACGAAAGAAATGTTAATTTCTTGATTGTTTGTTTATTTAGTATGCAGTTAAAATATTGGTTCGGACTCAAATCATTCGTAGGCTGGTTAACAACTCCGTGATCATAACTACAGTGGCGAATCCAGGGGAGGGGTAGAAGGGGCCCGTGTTTGCTACTACCCATCCTACCACCCCGACCTCCTTTCCTAATGAGAATTTTTTTTTGGGGGGGGGGGGGGGAGGCTTGTGAGAAAGAGATGAGAAATAATCATCACTTTTTGCAAATTTGCCACAACAAACAAAGAAAAAAAATAAAAGAAAAGAAAAAGAGATTAGACATATTCGTCATGCCCCAGCCTGCCCCCACCTCGTAAAAATAATTCTGGATCCGCCACTAAGCAAGAATAACTGCCCTGCGCCATGGGACCATCCAGGTCGATCACCCCAGCAACGGCCCCGTTTAGGTCATCCCTGTCATTACATACCCCCCTCCCCCACACACACACGCACACAAACTTTTCACTATCGTGTCTTGGCTGATGAGAACATTCATGCACCTCACTTATCACCACTGAAAGAAAATAAATATTTAGTTTTTATTTCCATAAATCAGTATAAAATGGGATCAAATCATTGTAATTTAAATACAAAATAAGATCGGAGAAAAAGAAGTGGGAGTAAACAAGGTAGTTAAGGGTTGAAAGAAATAATATTGTATGGGGTATCATAACTGGAAACTGATAAACGGGGGGGGGGGGGGGTGGGTGGGGAGGGGCACACCAACAAGATCGGGGGCGTACCTCGTCGTATTCCGGGGGGGGGGGGGGATATGTCTCATTAAGGCCTGTACGGCATCCGCGTCAAGCATGGAAACGAGTAAAAAGGGTTGTTTTCACCACCAGACGGGTAACCCGGGGATCTTGCTTAGGATATAATCAGAAACAGGAAAATTCTGGAAAAAAGGGTATCAAATTCACTCGTGATAAGAAAAGATCATCGAAAAGGGTAAGAAATTTGACCGTGAGTACCATTCAGCATCTAAAAATCTTCCCGTGGATATTTTTCGTGAATCCAAAGAGGTTCTTTTCGATTCTTTCAATGAAAACATCACATAATGTGTTCCAAAGTAAATATTTGTCTTCAACTCTTCCTTTTTGGCCAAAAAAGGGCCAAGAAGAACCAATCCTCGAACAGGGTGTACTACTAGTATATGCAAGATCTATTTAAAAAAAAAAAAAAAAAAAAAAAAAAAAATTGTTAAGGATCTAAAAATCAGAAAATTTACGCGGGTTTCCCTGAATAGGGTATCTTAACCTCTCGACTTAAATCCTCGTTTAGGGTGCTTTTCAGAAAGTCACGGATGTCGTTGTACAAGCCTCAATGAGACATAACCCCCCCCCCCCCGGTCGTATTATACACTGTGAGAAGGGTATATTGATTTTTGTTTGTTCTGTCTTTGTTTTTGTTTTCAATTTGTTTTGTTTTGCTAGGTATTCAAACGGGGAGGGGTGGTACTTTGACCAAAACCTGGATACGCCATTGGGAGATTCCGTGGGCCTAATGAAGAATTAAAAAAAAGGGGGAAGGAGACCCATAAGGGCGACATATTTTCTATACAAATATTCGGATGAAAAACGGTTTGGTTGTCAGTCTGTGCCAATTTTGTTGGGCGGTTATTGTCAATATCGTATTTCAATACACTAATGATGAACCAAGGCACTCTATGATAGAACTTCAAGGTTGCTCTGAAACACATCCTCATTAATTATTCGTATGAATAACGAAAAAACCGTGAGAGTGTTGTTTCACTTGCATGCACTAAATGGGCTAAATGGCCTCTTAATCATGATAACCTGGAACCAACCAGGTCACACAAAATGATGTTCCCATTATCAATCAACTCGTGTCCAAATGGCCATTCTGTGGCTCTCAAAGTAGTTCCACAAAAGAGTTACCATTTCCATGATCAAACCGCTGGTTGCGGGTAGGCGAAAAACAGGCTCGCTGCTCCATCGGCGCTCTCCAACATGCCGAGCGATCACTAGAGCGCACTTTGGTGTGACGAATGGGACGAGGTCATTCAGGGACCACCTCAGAATATCAATTAGCAAATATTACAGGCTGTTCGCGCTGAGCTGTCATAATTTAAAGAATAGTAGTGATTGATGTATGTAGGTTTTTGCAACCGTATTATGAAGTCACTATTTTACAGTATGGCTTATTATTATTACTCTTCTATAAATCAAATAATTCACGTTCAGGATACAAATCAGCATGAAGAAAAAAAATTTAAGGACACGTTAACCTTTGTGATCTGAGAAATATCATTTTGACAAGAGAGAGAGAGAGAGAATTTATCACAGGGAAAAACCAATATAGGCCTACTTATTTTAGTTTATGACATGCATGTAAAGGACTTAAAAAAAAAAATCTGTTCAACCTGTACCAAACCACATGATGGTAAAGGCCCCCCAACCTTCAAAAAAAATCTAACAATTAACAAGCAATAAACAAAACAAGACAAAGCAACACAAAATAAATAAAGGGAGGGGTCCATTCAGGCAAAAGGGCAATACAAGAAAACATAAATTCAAATTCAAATTCAAATTTATTGATATAAACTCCTGACATAATAGGATTATCATAATGATAAAACAAAACAAAACAAAACTCAGCAGAGCCATGTTGAATATATATAGGAAATATAGGAACATATATGGTGTGCACCAAAATAAAGGCATGCACTTTATATTAAAATAAAGATGTACATAATTATTAGATTATACTTGAATGAAAAAGAGTGTAGCTATCCAATAAAATAAAACATGATCAGCATATTGAATAGAAACACAACCTTGACAACACGTATAGGAAAATTATATCCGAACCCATTCGCATGTGGGATTATAGTCTACAGAAAGTAATATTGCTATCTTTAGAAAAAAAAAATATATGGATGATGAATAGAAGCAAAACCTCAATATGACATACCAGGAAAAGAGCGGGGTCTGGACCCCCGTGACCCCCCCCCCCCCGATTCGGCTCCTGAAGATTAAAAGAAAATATTCCACATCTAATGGCAAGCTAATCAATAAAATTAAACACTGAATAAAATATTTTTCCAAGTATCTATAATGATTATATACTGGTCACGCCATATTTTATGTTTCGCTAACAAATGGCATAGAAAAATGGAAAATATCCAGGGTATGTAGTAAGACAGATGTTTATACTGACAATGCCAAGATTAGAACAATAATATTTAACATGTACCTCCATCTTTTACCTCTATCTATCACACATTTATTTTATATCATTGTTTTTCAATGTATGTCAGTAGAACAATTTCATCTTTTTAGCTGCTCTTCTGGTGTGTGTTTTTATGACCATAAAACCAAATGACCGTAAAACCAAATCAATTTAATTCAATTCAATTTACTGAGATTTTATATTCATATCAATGTGCGTAGCAAGATGTAGGCTGATTAATGCAATGGCCTAGATCATGGATACGTACATCACTTATCTTCATCGATTATGCATAATTTACGTCAGCTGAATAAGCCGATTACAAAAAAGCGGCAAGGTCGACGTACAATGACAATAACACGAGACAAAAATATGCATTGTGAGCAAGGCGGATGTGGGGGGGGGGGGGGGCGAGGGGGCGAGGGAGCACGGGGTCCTGACGGCATCATGTTTCTGTGCTTGTCTTTTTTTTTTTTTTTTTTTTTTTTGGCGGGGTGGGGGGGGGGGGGGGGTTGTCAGTTAACACCCCAGAAATCTGATAACTTGTTTTGGTCACTTGTATTTTTTTTTTTTTTTGGTTTATTTTTTGCCTGTCAGAAGTTGGGGAATCGGACTCCATTTTACAAAATCCCGAAGCCGCCCCTGGTGAGGGGGAGAGATAAGCCAGTATTCAATGAAATAGGAGCTGAAACTATAAGAACGTTGTGTAGGCCTGTGCATTTTTGGAAAATACCGTTCACTAAATTGAAATAATATTGTTTATAGATCTACTTCGTCGATAAAAGGCCTATTGAATTCCATAATGCATCATAATACATACCATGCAGTCAAAATCTCAACATATGTTTTCACAATGGCATGTACATGCATTTGAAACCTATTGAAAATGAAATTCCAGCGCACGTGGTCGCAAAGTTGGGCCTTCAAGGAGAGGCGGAAGTACATTTGCATATTATGGCACTATCCTTTTCCTACGCCATTCAAGTTTGCTTTTTGTGTGATAAGTCCCGACCTGTGACCTTATTGCCCTTGTGAAGACTAATCACGTATGCTACGAATCCATGCGCACTACGAACAAATCCCGTAGCGTAATACACGTACGTACGTACACATATACATAGTTTTTCGCCTGGCCTATGCGATTTAGCATCAACCGTGTTATTGTTGCTATACCCATACACCTTTGAAAACAACGATTAATTACGGTTTTCACGAGAAATTTAGTTGAAATGATATTACAGGATGGGAATACTGTATCGTGAGGAACTCGTAGGAAAACGGTTCCTGGTTGTCAGTGGCCTGTCGAAGCCGAAAATTTCAAAAATTAGTGAGTGGAAATGGAGAGCTGGAGTGATTCGAGCAGTGGATAAATCGAGCAGAGGGAAAGACGCTATCGTAAGTAAACTAGAGGCAAATTTATGTTACAGAAAATCAATCCTTAGTCATTCCATAGTTATACATTTGAGCTTGTGAATTGTATTCAGTATCTTGAATACATTTACAATAGAATACAGGGGTTGACATTGAAAATCATGTCGCTGTTTTCGTAAAATATGGGTAGGAACCCAAATTACTAGTTGTGAATGAGTGCATTGAAACTCTGTGTACCACCGCCGGTGATGTCAACGTCGCCGAATTTTCCGGCGTAGCGTAGGTAACGACTTGAAGAATTTGTAGTCCACCTGCTACAGCAACGAACGGAATGAAGAGTACATAATTGGTGATTGAGAGACTGTCACTGTGTATTACTATTAGAATTGTGGGAATTGTTATCAAGGAAAATGTGCGTATGACGTATATTGTAATTTGCATCTTTGTATTTGGAGAATTTGTGACTGGAGTGGAGGGTTATTTGGTGTCGTAAGTCCGAATCCATGATGTGTTGCATCAGAAAAAAAACTATTGTCAAATCAGCGTGGTCTTGATCCCATTCAAAATTGAAGTACTGTAGAAGTAGACTACCGGTACTGAAATTTTTTTTTTTTTTTTTTTTTTTTGTAAGACAATGACTTTTGCCTTGCAAACATCGCTGGGTATTTTTACCCTGTGAAAAGTGTGCTGTGTCATTTACAGTCCCAGTGTCAAATGGTGATCGTGGTGATGATGTCATCGTGTATTAGTCATTGAAACACTTTTTGTTTTTCCGTATAAGAGTGTGTCTTTTTCTTACCCTGTCTCATATTTTGAATTGATTACTTGGGTATTGATTTTTTTCACTTTAAGACCAAATTGATTTTTTTTTTTGGGGGGGGGGGGGGGGGGAGGGGGAACTGTAAAGAGAATAAATACATGTAGATCTAGTCCAGGATTGAAATAGCATTAGTTTTTCACCTTAAAAATGATCTTGTCAATGCTATTAATGTACATCTTTTTAAAAGTTTCAAAATTGATGACAGAACAGTGTAATGAGAGTGCTAAGTTCAAGTCTTAAAGAGAATTTTTATGCTCATTTGGTTTTATGATCTCCGTCACCCACCGGAGGAAGAAGAAGATGAAGAAGGTTGAAATCATACCTCTGACATTGGAAAAAATAATTTGCGAAAGTAGAGAACTGAAAACCAGACAAAAGTGCTTGAAAACTACAAGAGAGCTGTAATGAAAATTTTTAAAAAGACTGTCGCAAAGAAATATCACAAAATCCAAACAAGTCTGTGGATAAAAAGGTGATTTCTGTGTCATTGTCCTCATGTCAGGACTGTGGGAGTCATTAAAGCTTTTTTTTTTCAGTTTTGCTCTAAATAGGTAGCTTTCAATAACATCCAAATCACATGAAATGAGAGGGTACAGCATTATGAATTAGATGAAGAGCGGGATGAGATTAGAAAAAAAACCCAATCAGTTTGTGGGTCGAAGTTCACAAATGCTTCACTGTTGTTAGATGTAAGCCAAGCATTTAGCTGAAAGAGAAGAATACATGTATATAGCAAATGGAAATGACCAGACCAGTTCACAAATACATTTCACAAATTCTTTTACCCCAAGATTCTAGTGAAAAACTATTGCATGAATTCACCTGTTACAAGTTATTGTACTTCTATAAGGCAGGTTGCACACATTAATTGTTACTATATCAGACAATACTGTGACAATGTTTATGGTTGTCCCGAGACTCCCGACTTACTATTGTATAGAGACATGCATAAAATTTGAATAAATTTGTGAACTGGTCTATTGTATCATATTTATGAAAGCAGTAATGATTGACATTTGGTTTTAAGTCTAGTCATATGAACAGTGAACATGATATTGGTAGAAACTAGGAGCCACATTCCAGCCAGATCATATACATACATGTATATGTGTGTAAAATAGTTACTTAAAGTGATTTAGTAACTTTGTAGAGGCTTGATAAAATCTGAGCTGCCTGGCCTTACATGCTATCAGTGTACGTAATATGGTGTAAAAATGAAGTCCAGGAAAAAAAAGCACTTCAAAATTATCATGTGCTTCACAAAAGTAAACATATATGCAAGTGACCAGAAATGCCAGACTCATTCTCCCCCATAGACTCAGTGTTAGACTAAAGCATAGGGCCATACGCTTTCGTGAATGGGAGTATTCAGTCACAGATATCTTAATAATATCATTATATATTTGAAAACCTTTCTATGCCTGGCTATTTACATGTATTTATCCTTCTGAACATCATTATATACAAGACAGATATCAAAATTCAACAATTTATTAAATCAAGCCTCCACAAAGTTACCGAATCCCTTTAAGGGTTCATGTAGACTTCTACAAACATGAATCTATGGATATTCAGAACTTTGGTGAGGAACTTGCACTTCAAGTCTTGAAACCCAATAGCCACTGAATCTGTCCTTGTGTTAAGTTGGCCCAACTCCATTCAGATATGGCAGAGGAATCATGTAGCATAATTTAGCAGCATTGCTGCATACCACCTTCATGTACTATTTACATTTCTATAGAATTTTAAATGTACATGTATTTTCATTCATGACAAACTTGGTTTGGTAGCACTGGAAAGCATAAGAATCATCTTCAGATGTGCATAGAAGTTCAAAGGCAAGTGGAATATTTGTGGCCTGGTATACGATATTTACAATCAACTTTTATCATATAAGATCAATTTTTACAGAATGACTGATAGTGATACTCAAGGGTATGCTTTTAGTAGGTCTACTAGAATGTATGTTTGAATGAAGGCAGGATTAAAATAAGACTTGAATAACAAGTTACAACAGGAAAAGGGATTGTAAAGGTCAAATACAAAGCAGATATAGCCAGCTATTTCTTGACTTGAGCTCTGTGATTCTTTGTGCAATCTTGCCCTATTTAATAGTCAGGAAGCATCTCTAGCCATTTTAAATTAAGCTCTGTGAATAGCCTTTTATGATAGGTTCACAGGAGAGAGAGGCTTCTATTATTGATGTAGGCATTTGAAATGAGGCACGCAAACACTGCCATTGATAGGACCATAGCGTCATATACTCCCCAGCCAAGTATGTATTGTTATGCCAGGCATTTGGCTAAGCCTTTTATTATAGTCCGTATTATTGATCCCAGTCAGCAGGGGTACATTGTGTCTTTTCTCCCTGCTGCCATCATTGAAGTTGAATGCACATCGTGATGCTCTCTCTCTCTCTCCATTAATAAGCTTGGTGGTGAAATCATTTGAGATGGCTTGCACTTTGCCCTGATGCCCCGCAGAACTGATTTAGTCTTTCAAGGAATACTCAATAAATTTTAATCAATGTTAGTTTTTAAAATGAGTTTTGAAACGCAAAATGATGCACGTGGTATGCATGGATATGATACATACAAATGCATTCATGATTTTTGACTGTGGGAATGTGAAGTTGTGAACAATGATAAGAGATGTACTCCTTAAAATTGAATACAGAGTAATACCAGCTCAAACAACATAAATATTTACTTTGTCTACTTTTTATTTCTACATGTATGAAAGATGGGATGCTGGAGGGGACGAGAAACTAGGAATTAATTTTATGTGGCTTAAATTCTTTTAATCTTACTTTATTTTGATAATTATAAAGGTGGTATGTAATAAATAAGGAAAACAAAACATGTTTTGAATGCAGCATTCGGAAGATCTATGATGTACCTGTATCTATAGTAGTAAATAAGGTAACTTCATAGTAAATTGAAAGTCATATTTTGTGCAAAATTTAGGCTCAAGTGGATAGTTTAGCAAAAGAATATTCAACCAAGTAAATGAGATTGGTCTTGAGATATATGTAAATGAGTTTAAAAGGGCATCCGCATATCTGTACAATCAGGTGTTCCCATCCTTTACATCTAGTCACTGCATATAAATGCGTCTATCTGATGCAGTCAGTGCTTGCAATGCAATCATGGCTATGTCAATAATGCAAACTGTTGTCGCCAGGCAGTGGTCACATCTCCATTTGCTCAAAATCTCTTTGTGCTCGCCAAGGACATACACATGTACATTGTATTGAATTATTGCATTCTTCATGCTTCACTTGCTGTGCAACAAATTGTTAAGCAAAACAGCATTGTGGCTCAATTGAGTTGGAAGCACTGTAGGTTTATATTCATTTTTTACTACATGCATGTTAGTGATTTCTGTACTACTCAGAAATGCCATGAATTGGCAAGTTTGAAAGCAGTACACACTTAGGTCTAATTATTTCAGTATAGAAATATGCAGAAATTTATCGTCAATCAATATAATGCATTTATGCTTCAAAAATAACAAGTCTACAATATGATGATGTTCAATTGTTCATCAATTGTTTTGCTATTTATTTAGTAACACAGTATTGCCTCTTTAGGAAATAATATAGCCCCAACGTCATGAATGGTCTACTTTTATTTCAGGAAAGCAATTTAGTAACATCTAGACTTATGCAAGTCATAACATATTTTCATAATCTGTAGTGCAGTGCTGCCATGTACATGTCTATGGTTTAATGATATCCTTATACACATTAGTTTGTGACGCATTATTATGAAACGTGCTAGATCTGTTTCACTCTCAAAAGCACTACAGTTTATTTTTTTCCTTTGTACAGTCTCAAGTACCAGCAAATTTCAGATATTTATTGATACTTGGGAAGAAAGAAAAATGTTACGAGACCAAAGTTGTGTGTTAATATATTTACAGACATGTTGCTTGCATGTGTACAACTTGTAGTATAGAGATATAATTCTTGTGTAGTGCACCACATGTGTAGTCCTGGAAGTACACTGTATTTGTATCATGTAAGTGAGGATCAATCATACAAGGAGAAGGAATGCTGAGCATGTCTTTACCAGAATGTTTTTATGTGGAGGCTAGTGTGTTGTCACCAGACCTATGAGTGATGGGGATCGGGAAATTGTAATAAATGCAGTAAAAAGAATTTAACTCAGAATTATTGACTAAGATGTAAGTTTATTATTGTACAAAAATTATGAAGTTCTTTCTTTAATGATTTTAGTAAGAATAGACTGGAAATGAAGGCTGTGGACATATAGTAGCATTTCATTGTGATATAAATTTAGTTCTAAGCAGTTCATTAATTAAACATGGAATGCAGTGCAGCTGGATCTGTCTGGTAGTGAAATATTATTTTTTATACTAAATCTATCTAACTGAAATGAAGCCTTTTCTATAAATTAAAGTAGTTTTAGTGTACACATTAGACCAGATGATTTGTGATAGTTCACCTCAAATAGCTGTTTCTAATTATGGTAACATATCACTTATACTAGGGATGCAGTTTGTTCCTCAATAATTATAGTAAAAATGACAATTATATTCCTGTTTTTACATGTACTTATTCTTATTCTTTAAATCATGGATTACTAGATATACTGTACTATAGCAAGTTGCTGTCCAAAGACCTTTACTGTAAGTTTTCTTGCATACATTACAGTAATGATACATTGTTATCTTGCCTTGTTTCATAAGTCTTTGAATCCATAAAGGGTAAACCCCTGAATTAGTTTTCATATTGGATAAATATACATTTACATGTAATTATATTAGTACTTTGGTATGCAATATCCTTTGGCCAAGCATAATGCTGAGGGCCACATTGACAGCTGGGGGAAAGTTGGCAATGATAATTATCCTACAGTCAGGTCTCATGACTCATATCCATGGGTCAGAGCATTTCCCTCTACAAACAACAACCAACAATGGAGTCCTTCTAGATGATCTGTTTTCCGCATTTGCTATGCAGCTCACATAGCTGTCATGCCTTGCCTCCCTGCAGCCTGGCCTGGCCTTGGTAACCGGCATGAGCTTGCTGCTTGGTTTTTTAGGCCAGACTGCAGCATCATTAGCTAATGATTACAAGGGGCCATCTCTTGCAAATTTTCTCATCAATTGTAGAATCTACTGTATTCAAGGGGCCATCTCTTGCAAATTTTCACCAATTGTAGAATCTACTGTATTCCAGAATTTGCCCCACAATATTTATTCAGTACATCCTTTAAATTTCCCGAGATTTATTCTTTCTAGAATAGTAGACATTAGCTATTGAGAATGAATATGATAAATATAGAATAAACTAATATATGTATGAATACTATTTGATGCATTTTTAATTGATACCAGTTCTAGGACACTCATTAATTCGTAGTAATCATACATTATGCATACTAGTACACCGCATTGTTATGTACTATTTTATTGTAAAAATGTCCTATAGATGTTTATTGTTAACCA
Organism: Heliocidaris tuberculata; assembly: GCA_025618425.1. Classification (NCBI taxonomy): domain Eukaryota; kingdom Metazoa; phylum Echinodermata; class Echinoidea; order Camarodonta; family Echinometridae; genus Heliocidaris; species Heliocidaris tuberculata. Next base: position 30,128,382 of record CM046847.1, read on the forward strand.
ATGGAAGAAGTATTTTTTTGTTATAATGACAGATGTATCAATAAGTTCAAATTCAAATTCAATTTAAATTCAATTTAGGCCTCTGCTATTTTCATGATCATAAGTGCTGCCTTGATTAGAATATCAATCACATTCATGTAGCCTACTGATTATGTGCGAGTGGCATGCAATGTCCAATCGAATATTCTAATGAATTTTACTGATATTACTCTAACTGTACAAGCCTACAGTGTAGTCAGGGAGTGCACATTGGTACCTCCTCATTTCACATGTATGTAAATGTAGGCGATAACAAACAGGATATGCATGTACCTGTGTAAAAGGAAGTTAACTTGGTTTCGCTTTTGATGTCAGCCACCTCACATGTTTTGTCAGAAAATTGTACTATCAACAGTTCCAGCTGCATTGGAATGATGATTGCAGTGTAGGGTTCAAACTTTAGAAACTGGCAATCTATCTTCCTGTCAGTTTCCTTACATTAAGTATGAAGATCCTCCTACATAGGTTTATCCTCCCCCGCTATTATGTAGAAGAAAATGATAAAGCACACTGACGTATGTTTGGTTTGGGCTATTTTTTCTTAACAAACTGTAATTTGCATAAAAGTTGTGTTTTAATCGCAACTAAAAAAATTTAACGCAAGTCGCAAATAAGTTGCAAATACGTGATCCTGATTGGTTGAAAATCAATTGTGTTTGATTTTTTAACTTGCGTTTAAACGCAATGTTTTATGCAAGAGGGCAGGTGGAATAACTTTTTACCACAACGTGTACAAGGAGGGTTATAGATGTTCTTCATTTTCTGATGATCTATAGTACATGTTTATGGTGTTAGGGAGTCAGATGCATCTGATAATTAAAGTGTACCAATCATCTGAAAAAATAAATTGTGTACAGGTAGAAATAATAAAATCAACCTCAAAGAACTTTATCTGGTATTCTATAGATAAGGAGTGTGAAGGAAATAAAGGATAACATGAAAATGCTCGAGCGGAACTGAACTCTGAGTTTCGTTCCGCGTGAGCCCTTATCCTGGCGTGCGCGTACGGGTGCGTCAAGTAGTCTACCCACTGGTCGCTTTTACGCTTATAGAGAGTGTAATTAAAGTTGCAATATCTCTCTGTAGAATTAATATTTGAAGCCCATATTTTGAATATAGTATACATGGAACCTCTAACATACAGAGATAAATATTTTTTGGTGATTGATACCCTTTAATTCAATTAGGATATGACATCTACATGTAAGAATGCAATGGAATAACAGTTAATTCTTCTTGGATGATTTTTGATAATGGCTGGAGAATTGCAAATGTTATTTGCTGTAGGTAGAGTAGACCTATAAGTTTTTGGAACAGTACATGCCTATTAGTGACAATGTGCAGTGGGTTGAGTTATTGAAGAGAGAGGGACCTTCTACGCAATCTCTCACTAATCCGTATGTCTTTTTGTCATCAAAGCCTAATCTCTTTTCAATGTTGCTTGTCTAGTCTGAATAATAATAGGTTTCAAGCTTGGAACATGACGGATTTCTGTTCCAATTTAAATGAGATATCTTATCAGTAGTGATGACATAGGAAGGTGCTTAGCTACAACATCTACAATGTACCATCCCCAAGGAAGGAAGGAAGAAGATTTAGATTCAATTTATCTGCAGGAAACCAGGAATACAAAACATGATTACGTAATATAAAGTGTGCTCCAAGACATAATAACTAAAATGTATCACAAAAAACAACAAAAACCAATTGATGTGAAAAATATCTCTAAATTTATGGAAAGTTACAAATATTCATGAAAATTACAGGCCTACATGTATGACCATTACATACACTTATACTACATGTATGTGTCATACATTTAATTTGTCCGTCATAAAAACTAAAAAGTTGTGACTGCAATATAATTCTTGTTTTGTCCAGCATAGCCTATATGTAATGTATAGAGAGACATACATGTACATGTATATCAGACCTGTGTGTTATGTTACTGTAAGTTCTGTTATTAATTATCGGGGAACAGGAAATATTCCCAAACTATGGTATACATTAACAAATGCACTGCAGTGTGTTTCTTTAATTATATTGATTTTCTTCGCCTGTATGTTTCTCTTTTCTCTCTCTCTCTTTGTGTTTGTTCTCAACTTCCTAAGCAACTGTTGTATTTAGTGTTAGTAAAATACTATATACTATGTTTTATGATTGTTTATTTGTTCAACCTGCTGGGAGTTGTACCTTGGTTGTGCATGTTTATAGTTTTGCATTCCTTGTATTTGATCACTTCTATGTGATTGGGCTTGGGCTCTGTATGGTTGACCCTATGAGTTCATAAAACACCTGTGTGTTATGAATCCTTCTCCTTCCCACTTCCTTGGAATTCAGGGCCATTTGTTTACTGCTCCTGTGACAGCAGTTTCATACAATTCATTCAAACACAGAAAGCGAGTTATGATAAACGTGATGTATTGTATATGTACATACATGTAAAGGCTACATTATCTCAATCTTATTTGAAATTAGTGATGAACATGGCAGTCACCGAATTTGAAATCATTTCCTGTTGATATCAGTGTGCGTAAAATGTTTTTGAGAGAAAAGCATGCAACTTGTAAATGGGCATTAGCAGGTCAAAATTTGCATTTACGTACCTCACATACATGTATGAGGCATACTCTGCACAATCAGGAGCCTTTCAATTTTGTTTAAGTTCAGTCGTGTCTCTAATTTTTAATGCTAAGCCATATCTATGAATCTATGAATAGTTTATAAAAGTTAATAATTTTGTTTCGTATATTTAACCTCTATCTGCAATATGGATGTTTGTAAAATATTCTTTTAGAGTAACAAATATTTAATATATATATTTTGTGCATTACATGTATATGGATATTCTTCATTTTATTCAAATGATAGGCCTATAACTATGTAGAGGATGTTCAGACTTGAAATTCTGTATTTTTTCCACTACCTTATCTGACATTTAAAGATCTTAAGTTAAAAGAAAATATACGGAGGTAAACAGAATGGAATTGTAGGTATTTGGATAAGAATTAAAATAATTGTGTAGGCGATATATTTACGATAACAACTATTATACTATTTAATCATAATTTTGCAAAAATTGTGAAACTGAAAGCACAGTTGTGGATTGGATGACAACAAATTGGCAATGTGCCCTGTTACTCTAGAGAGACATTGCACCAGCCGAGGTCTTTCTTTTTTGATGATTCCACGCCGAGCTGTGTCCCACGTCATGGCAAAGGCAAGCTTCTGATGAAATGTCACATTTATTTGTAGCTGAGCCTTCATGTAAGGCTTGTCTTCATTATTGCAGGCACCAAACATGCTGGCTTGGCTTGGTTTCATGATAGTGCAGTGTGAACTTTGTGTGACCTCGGGTCTTCCTGAGCTTGCTTGACAAAGATAAGTCTGTTTATGAGGGTATATGCACATGTATCTCTAGCTGGCTAGGGCGCATCAGTTACCCTTAAAGTATGCATCCACATTGCAGAGTAATGAGTGCTGATTTCATGGCATACATGTACATATGTACATGTACTACCAGTATCTTCAATTCTTCATGGTCGTTTTGTGGGTTGTTAACAATTAGAAATGCCAAAGAATTCTGAGAAATGTCACTTTGTTTATTGCAAGATGCCTCAGAGCTCTAAACGATTTTTGTTGTTGTCATGAATAATAGATTGGGCAGGTGCACTGGGCAGAAGTGAATGAACTGACTTCTTTTTCGTACTGAGGGTAGGCCTACAATGTATATGTAATGAGATGTAATGTGCTACATGAACACGTTCTAGTACTAGATATGAGGTACATGGAGGAAACCAAACAAGTTTGTTATGGGCTGGCTTTAGAGCTGTAAGATATTAAATAGAGGTGACCTGTCATGTGGAAATTTAATCTAGCGAGAGCTGGCTGAGTGTGTAATGATATACTGCGTGGTACTCTACGCTTGATAATGAGGTCTTGTGGCTTGTAGCTGTGAGGCACTGGCTATTTCTGATGAAAATACTGTGCTGTAGGGCAGAGCTATTCCTCTAGTCAGTCAAGTTCAGAATTACATGACTTCAGGCTTAGCTGTATTCCGTTACACTCTTAATTAGGCCAACAAAGCAAAAAAGCAAAACAAAAACGACAGAATCAGGCACTTTTGGGGGTGTTATTTACCTGTGGGTTTCAGATTTTTTCTAGTAGGAGACTACAGTTTGGTTTGTTTCACCCGTATGTCATTGAACGAGGAGAATGAGAAAAGTCTCAAATGTCGTTTCGCTGAAAGTATTTGTTATATGATACCATGGTGTCAAACACGCTCTCTAAAGTAATGTCTGTGACACATCATAATCTGTATGACATGGTGGCTGTTGAATGCATGACCATCACGTGTCTTTGACACATGAATGTGTCAACCAAGACAAAGAAAGGAAACATTATGCTTTGGTGTTCTACGATTCACCTTCACAATTTGATTTTTGTCAGAAATATTTAAAAGACAGAATCATTACACTAGGTAGGCCTTAGAAGCCCTTGTTTATTCAGAGCATTGTCCTAATTCCTTAAGCCTACAAGTAATTATGAAGTCGTGATTGGCCACTATAAAGATTATAGAAGGTAATGCATTTAAACCAAACTTTTAGGCCTACATATATGTATGAAAACATACTTTTTGAAACGTAACTGATTTTCGTAATAAAACATCTATATAGCTTAGTTCATTGTTACTAGTTTGAGAGAAGGTTGAGTTCTAGGAAAGGTGAAAATAATTTGTGAAATGTCTCCTGAACAGGATTGCTCCTCAAATGCCTTCATATTCAAAATATCAAAGAGAAATAGCTGACGTGCTTGGGCCGAACATTCATGCGATATGTGTGTGCAGTCCCATATACCCATTTCTGTGTGCAGTGTATGTAGGGTGGTCCACAAAAAAAAATTCAAACATGTAAAATTGCAACTTGGAAGAAGTATAAACTGATATATGCCAAGCGCAAAGTCTCTTGCGGCTAGAGTCCAGAGCCTGCTTGAGGGCCCTGGAAGTTCTGTGGTTCTCTGAGGCTTTCTGGTGCAATATCAGGCATATTTTTAAGCGTTTTGAAACAAATTTTATGAATAATATTTCGTAAATAATTGGTTTGAAAAGGATTATTCAAGAAATCTTAACCTGTCGCTGACTTTCAAACCTGTATAGTTTCGAAATTCAAACCTGTCACTGTTACATGTTAAAATTCCCTTGTGGGCCACCCTGGTGCATGTGCTTTTCAGCGAGACTGGGTCAATTTCTTATAATTTTGATGATTTAAAACCACAAAGTATACTCTAATTCTCATGTACATTAGATATGATTAACCTTTGAGACAGTTTCTTTCACAGTGTAATTCATGACCAGAACTGGTAGGCTGAATGAATCCTTGCCCCATACCCTCATTTGGACTTTTGATATTGGTGGGGTATGGGGCTGGTAGGTACCCCTTTCATGTGGAAGTGAGATTAGTGATTCAGTCACTTCAATGAATGTACTACTACATGTACTATTGCCCACCCTTGACTTTGACTAAGTAGGAAATACATGCAGCCTATGTGGTTGGTTACTTGTCATTTTTCCGAAGGTTTCGTTACTCCAAAGGTTCATATTTCTGAAGCTTCTTTTTCTGTGAAGGTTCATAATTCTGAAGGTTCGTAGTCATGAAAATGAAATAGGGTTCGTAATCGTAATTCTGAAAATTAGATAGAGTTCATAATTCCGAAAGTTCATAATTTTGAAAATGTAATAGAACTCTACATCATTTTCAGAATTATGAACCTTGGGAATAATGAACCATATTTCATTTTTGGAATCATGAAACCTTTTTCACTTTGGGAAGTACACATCCTATTTCTTTTTCGTAATTACAAACCCTACATGTATTTCATTTTCGGAATTATGAACCTTGAGATAAACAAACCTTTGGATAAACGAGTGCCCTAGCTATGTGATTAATACAACACCATAAGTGCATAGTGCCCAACCATTTAAAAATTTTCCAAACTCTAAGGGGCATGGCATGTTTTGTAATTATCACTCTGTTCATAATCATAACTGATGATGAAGTACATGTCAACTTTTATCAGTCCTGTACAAGTTCAATGACGTGTCAAGGACAGATTCATTACAATGACTTTTCCAGACTTGACCCAAGTGGTATGATGCATGAATTGTACTAGTACATTTAGGTCCATCCACCTCTGTAGGCAGTACACGCAACACTTTTTGTATTTAGATATCTCTCTTTTTAGTTACATGGGGAAATGGACAGATATATTTCAGTGCTTCTACAACTACAATTCACCAACCCTGCTTATAAAGCAGATGTGATTCCTAGAGAGATATACACATTGTACATGTGTGGGCTTACATGTAGTGCCACCAATATGTAACTTCTGTTCTACTTCTCAATCTCACTTTCCTATCCGGAATAAAACAAGAACTTTATGTTTGTTTTTTAATATCAAAATCATATTTCATTATCGTAATGGATTCATTAATGTCATATGGAAACTTATTTACCTATCTATCTTCAATTTTGGTTAAGTTCATGCAGCATTGCAAGCATAGTTATCCACAGAACACTGAGGCCCTACATTTACTAAAGTGTATACTACACTTTTGGTTTTTAGCAAAGTGGTTTTTAGCATAGGGCCCAGTACTGATTGTGTAGAGCTTTGATCCATAAAAAGCAGTAGCATGGAGTTTCCCCTATTCACTTGAGCAGAGCCTGCGTTGTTTCTCTTTCCTTTTACCCACAAAACCAATCTTTGGGGTGGAGGTGCGTATTGTATAGAAGTTGAAAAGCAAGCAGACAGGATGAGATACAAAGGGGAGATCAAGCAAACAGCTTCTTCTTTCAGCTTCAATACCTTTCTATTATGTTGGGGAAGAATAGCCCACCACTTTACAGAGCCTTGGCTCTATTGTTATGTAAACCAGCGTTACTTTACCACTTGGTAGAAGAGGAACGGTTATCAACACTGTTCAATCAGTGGAACATCTTTTTTTTTATCGCCGACTGTGATTTTTATCAGCACTTGTGTTTGGGAGTATTTATTTGATTTCTCCCATGTAATTTCTGACCTGGCACATCAGCATAAATGACAACAAGGATGAGTGATGTGCTTGTATTCAAATAGCTTGACATAATATGTTATTGTTCATGCTCACATGAGTGTGGTTTGATTCACATATAGTTATTACTTCATCCATTGAGTTTGCAAAGGCCTTTTGAATCAGCCATCGATCAACCATTTTGTACATGTACATGTTCATGTTATTTTCTCCAGGATTGTGTCATTTCATTTTCATAGAAATTGCTTCTGGTATTGCCCAAATATAATTTTGGGAGGAGCAATTTCCAACAGATAAAATATTCCACTGCTTTGGGATGTTTGAAAATGAACCCCCCTTCTGTAGCTCTCCAAGTACATGTACATGTACTTGAAATTCCTTTCAATTTTGTCATCCCAACATATATTTTCAATCTTGAGGGTAATTCTTTTGTGATTAATACGAATTTTAAATGGGTTAGTGTAGGGTCGGCCTTGTGTAGCACTGATTTGATAATTAAAAATTACAAAGCTTTACATATAATTCCAACTTATGTTTTTGGCCTGGAAGATAATTTTTTGTAATAAAAAAATTGACAAGAGTTAGTGTAGGGTAGGCCTTGTGTAACAATGGTTAACGAATTAAAAAAAAAAATGAAGTTCTGTTAGGAGAAACTACCTGAGTCTGTATTCAACATGTGTCAGTTATAATAAGGCAGTGACATTTCTAGTCCACGATGGAAACCTGATTCCTGTTTATGAGTATGATGGACTGTTTGACCTTTGCGAGGTCAAATGAAATTGCTGCTTTGAGTGAGTTTATGTGTTGTCATTGCCAGTATTTATCATGTTGCAGACTTTCACCTTGAATGTATATTTCCTGAGCTCTCTAACCAAAGGATATGACCTCCTTTACATTAGAACAATGAGGGTTGTTATTTTTGTTGTTGTATATGAATAACATAAGCTATGTTAATATGGGACTTGTGGTTTTGAAATTTTTATTTAGCGAAACTTAAGTTAATGAAACCACGACTCCCTAACTGCAGTGAGGGTTCACACGAGCCCTAAACGACGAGCTAAAACTACAAGCTGATCGATCGTCATGGTTAACCCGGAAGTAGATACTACCGATTGTGTGTACAGTACACATACAGATCCTGTGTTAATAATTCGCGCGAAGGGTATGACCCGGAAGTTTAACATGAACAGCGAGGTCATCACTAACAGAGACTGCGACGGAGGACCACCCACTGCTCGTAGTTTTGGCCTTAAAGTGTACCAACCACCTGAAAAAATAATTCGTATACCACTAGAAAGTATAAAATTAACCTCAAAGAACTTTATCTGAAATTCTGTAGGTCAACAGTTTAGGAGTATGAAGGAAATAAAGAATAACATGAAGGTGCTCGCGCGGAACCGAACCTCTGAGTTGGGTTCCACGGGAGCCCTTATCTTGGTGAGCGCGTACGGGTGCGTTGAGTAGTCTACTCACAAGTCACTTTTATGCTTATAGAGATTATAATTAAACTTGTAATATCTCTTTATAGAATTGATATTCGAAGCCCATATTTGGAATATAGTAGAATGACATGGAACCTCTAACATACAGAGTAAAATATCTTTTGGTGATTGGTACCCTTTAACCACTATCTCGCTTGTGGTTCTAGAACTACAAGTAAACTTAAAGTTTCGAAACTACGAGTCCGTTCATACGGTCTGAAACTACAAGATAACTTCAAGTTAACTTAAAGTTTTGAAACTACAAGCGAAACTTAAAGTTTAGCTCCCATCGTGTGAATGTAACTATGATATACACGTCTCATTGAGACGTGCATATCATTTGCGTAAATCACTTTCTGAAAAGCACCCTAAACGGGATTGTATTAAGAGCAAGGAATTATGTGATAACTCCTTGGTGCATGTACATTGTTGGAATAGTTTTGATACCCTAAACAGGGAAACCTCTTTAACATCTCTGATTTTTATACCCTGAACGGCAATTTCTTCTTCTTATCACATCTGAATTTGATACACTTTTTCTTGATTTTTGCTGTTTTTGATATATCCTAAACGTGTAACCCAGGTTTATCCGCCCAATGCTGAAAAAATACCCTTTTTATCCGTTTTCATGTACGTGGATGATTTACAGGCCTCAATGAGACAAGCTCCCCCTGGAGAAAATACTATGCAGGGTAATAATATTTTGATAGCCGATAGATATAAATGTTCAATAAGAGTACTGTACAATAATAAAAATAATAATAATAATAATTAATAATAATAATAATTAATAATAATAATAATAATAATAATAATAATAATAATAATAATAATAATAATAATAATAATAATAATAATAATAATAATAATAATAATAATAATAATAATAATAATAATAATAATAATAATAATAATAATAATAATAATAATAATAATAATAATAATAATAATAATAATAATATTAATATTAATATTAATATTAATAATATTAATAATATTAATAATATTAATAATAATAATAATAATAATAATAATAATAATAATAATAATAATAATAAACCATTCTTGTATAATGCATATCACATTATGATATAACTTTCCTATGTGCTTCCAAAGGGTTTGGATATTATTACCCAGGCTTTAGCTGTACAATAAGGTAACTTCTTAGCTTAACCTATGTACAAGCTATATAGTGTAGTTTTTGCAGTTAAATGATTTGGGTGACAGTTACTTACTGCCTTATATTATATGTCTGCAATGAAAGAAAAACAAATCATAGATATGCTTCTACATGTATTTAGAAGGGAAAACATGCAATTGCCTAAAAAAAGGGGGAAAATGGAAAATAGTTAATCTTTTGAATCACTGAAAATACCTTTTTTACTATTTATACATTTTAGCAAGGATTTATTTTTCAATTGAACATCACTACATGTTGAACTATACAAAAGAAACTATCATTCATTGAAAACCTTTAGAAATAATCTAAAAGAATCATCCCATTTGATTTCATGTCAAACTGTGAATGTGCACTTTCATATTTTGGAGGAGACTCAATGATATGATGTGTAATGAACACTTGCCAGTCTGAAGGCAGGTGGCTAAACAGAATCTCAGCGGTGATGTCGGCCCAAGATTCACCCCCTTGTCACGCTGTCAGGCAAGAACACATACCCTCGAGACACAAGACATAGTCCATACTTGTACATGAGTCATATATTATGCCTCCATTTTTTTTAATGGATAGAGAGAAACGGGATATTCTGCATCCATGTGCATGCTGTTCCCGTGCCGGAATGCCTCATGCAAGTCTAGTGTAGCCTGTTGCACATGAGTCAGGTTCACACAGAGGGAGATAAACTTTACGTTTCGCTTGTAGTTTCAAAACTTTAAGTTATCTTATAGTTTCAGATAGTATGAACAGACTCAGTTTTGAAACTTAAAAGTTTACTTGTAGTTCCAGAACCACAAGCGAGCTTGTAGTTATTAGCGTCGAAACCACAAGCAGGGGGGGGGGGGGGGGGGGGGGTCCTCCCTCGTAGTTATGGACCGTGTGGACAGAATAAACTTTAAGTTTAGCAAACTTGTTGTTAATGATGATCTCTCTGTTAATGTTATAACTGCGATCACTCGCCTTGTAATCTCAGAACAACGAGCGTCATTGTTTCGGGCCCGTGTGAACCCTCGTTTTGTTAACTTAAAGTTTCGCAGACTTAAATTTTTGAAACCACAAGTCCTGTATGAACGAAGCTAGTGTTTATTTGAATATTTGTTTACCATTCCAAAAGATTTATGATGTGTTACTGATAAGCTTGGGAAATATTACAGAATTTGTCATCCAAACGAATACCACAAAACAATTATTGAATTTCAATTGAGAGATTACCTACACAATAGAGGAAAACCACAAAACAATATGAAATTTTTATTTATTCTAAATGTAGATGAAAATATTAAATACTGCGATAAAGGCTTACATGTTGTATGATTTAATTTCTTGTAAATCACTATATTTTTATGTTGAAGGTACTTTATCCCTTATGCAGACTTATATGAAATTCCACGAAAAATTTGCAGAGGTTTAGTCGACATCCGTGCCTATGAAATTTCAAGGTCACAAGTTCTATAACTCCTTTGTAAGAAATGAAACTCTTGCTTTTGTGTCAGAGGGAGCTTTTCAGAAATCAACACAAGTATGTGAAGTAGTAATGGTAAAAAAAAATGCTTTAAAATTATGTGATTCTTCTTTTAGTCGAAAAAAATAGTGTTACCAATTTGTTATTACTTACTTAAAAGCAAATTATAATCCTTTTCACATCAGCACAAATTTCCCAATTATAATTCTTTTGTAAATTTATCGCATACTCGCACAACTTCAACATTTAGGGCTGCAAAAGGGATGAAGTACCTTTAGAGGAGAAATAGTTTGCCTATATATATTTTGGAGGCCAAAACTTTATAGTGATTGCATTGTGCTGTGTTATGTAGGTCTATAAATTAGCATTGATGTATTATTGGGGTTAGAAGAATGTGGTTAGATGAAGGTGATAAATCAAGCTGCAAAAACAACATGTCTCTATTTCTATATTCATACTGCTTTGTCAGTGACTGACTTCCCTCATATGAAGGTCCTTTCTACTGTCATACAGCACAATAGATAGAGAATCACACCACCCAACCTTGTGAAAAAAAAAAAGAAAAGAAAAGGAAAACCTTCTGAGAATACTGTGTCAACAAAAGGGAAGAGTTGAAAGCTTTTTTGGTCAGATCTTCCTTGAATTGTTAACTGTTGAATTCCTTTGTAGTTCTTCCAGAATGGCCTTTATGCTCTAGATTGAATAGACTGCCATTACAGAAGCCCCTACCTGCTTACATAACAGCTCTTTGTTACCTTCTGAGTGGAGTCTATTATCTAGACACCCTATTCTACGTGGCTAAACAGGTTGATGGAGTTGCAGTTTAATTTCAAGCTCTTGCTCCCCTACATTTTTAGAAATAACCACTTCAAATTGTGATGTTTTGCTTTTGTCTTAGGCCTGGTGTGTAGAAATTTTCTTCCTTTTAGATCAACATTCCTAAAAGTCTGGCCATGCAGGGAGATTAAGAAATGATTGTTGGGCATTTACATATACGTGTATACTTCTATATGCTGTTTACTGGTTGTTATTATTGACACTGTTTTGTTTTGTGAAAGCAGAACACAGCCTTGTATAATAGAGCAGTGGTTGTATGGTTGAGAGGTGATGCAGTGTATTGAGAGCAGGCAAATATCTCTTTGTTCTGTTGTTATCTCCATGTTTGTATACATTTACACGAGGTGGGTGGAAAATTGACAAGAAGACACTTTGAATACCCACTTTTATTGGAGACATTTACATGTAAACAGGAAGATATCACTACTGAAAAATTATTGTATGCCATTGTACTTGTATATCAGATTGAAATGTTGCAGAATATTGGCCCTTGACCTTGTGAAAAATAGACAAGCTCTGTAAGATATTTGGCCAAAATGAAAACATTCAATCTAAGTCAAACGATGCTTCTGCAAAGCATGTCATACATGCAGGTCCATGTTAGAATTTCACTTGAATATAAAGAAATGAAAAGCAGTAGTGACACCTTACATTCATTGTATTATTTGTGTTCTTAGTGTTAGAGTATGTGTGCTTTGTACACTTACAATCATCAAGTTCTGCCAAGTTTCTTATCATTTAAAATTATTTTAGTTCATTTGGAATAATCATGCGGTTCAGTCTTTTTCAAGTTGATGGAGTGCCAACTTGGTAAGAGAATTGAATCTTAGTGGAATGCTCTAGACAGTCTGTATTCTTTATTTAGAACATGGTAAGCTGTATATCATTTAACAGCCAAGCATGGAAACTTCCATGAGTAGTGCATGTTACTTGACGGCTCTGATGAGTATGGTAATCATGTATTGTCATGAACACATATGATCTGCATTTGTCATATATGTGTGTTAATGATTAACGAGAGATTAAACAACAGTCTTGACATGACTGGAATTCTCAGCTGGAAATATCCACTATCACTGTGTATATTTGTGTAGTTCTTGGTGACCTACATATGTTTGCACTGATAGCAATGTGTATAGAAGTCCACAGACTGGTAGATTTGCAGGTACATGCATCAAGAGAGAAATTTGATGAAATGTTTGTTGCAGTTGTGTGTTTGGCCTTTATTGTCTGTCAGGAGAAAATTGGCAAGGATATGAGTAGGCTGATTTTTTTTTTGTTTAAGGGGAATGATATTTCGAGGGAGGAATGTACTGTGAGAGAAAGAGAGAGAGAGAGAGAGAGAGAGAGAGAGAGATAGAAAGAACTCAATTGTGATTGAATTTGCATCCGAAAAAGAAGGTATTTCAATTGCCTCGTGAAGTTAATAAGCATATTGGCATGGCCGCATGTCTTGTACCGGGAGGAAAAAAAAAATAGTGTATTCATTGTCGTGCCAGACATTGGACAAAGAAAGTAGGTTTCTATTGTAAGCGGGTCAAGTAGACAACGGCCATGCAATATCCATGTTTTATCAGATCTTGAATAAATAGTGGAATATGATAGCCTACAATACATGGAGTGTAAAGTACTGTGACCTCCTAGGGAGACCTTAGGGGAGGATTTACATTTGATTACCAGGCACAAAGCATGCCTTCTGTTGCCACACTCCGCTAATAAGGCGAGTGAGAATGTCTAACATAGTGAAATGTTGTTTACAGGTCGGCATTGTAAAAAGGATGTATTCATGCACTGTGTCGTGTACATGTATGTCATTAGCTGGAGAGTATGTGTACATGGAGCCAATTATCCCAAGCTGTGCGGAACAATTAGCATGTAATAAGAGAGACTGAATAGATTTGTTGATTATAACTTTTATCAGGACATCTTTGTTGCATCATATGTAGGTCATTCGGAACGTAATTTGATCACCTACATGTATGCTTTCAGCACATGTCAAGCTACATGTTTGTGGCTCAGTGAATGCATTGTATATCAAATTATGGACTTGATAATTTTAGTTCTTCTAATGGTATTTTGAAATTTTGAAATTATTTTGAAATGTTGAAATGGTAATGAAAAATTAAATGTTGTAGGCCTACATGTACATGTATGTCCATGTAGCTTACAAATCAGTAGGGCCTATGCCGCCTGTGCAGAAAGTGTATTTTATGATAAATTAGCGAATTAAATATCGGTAGAATGACCCTCATTTATCACATCGTACATGTACACACTGTAGACCTACATGTATGTCTGAATTATTCATTTCAATTATCAAGCTTAATCTGTATTCTTAAGCCCTAGGCTCGTAAAGGCAAAGCTGTAGATATTGTTTCTCTATTTAAAGCTCTGAGTAATTTACAGTCTACTGAAATGGGGTTTTACCTGGGCCCTGTTTCATAAAACTTGTCATCAATGACAAGTTGCAATAACTGTTATAAGCTACTGAAATTCTTGCATCTGATTGGCTGAGAGCAAATTTGTCGGTAAAAATCACCGACAAGACACTTGATGAAACAGGGCCCTGATATCTTGACATTCCATTGATGACTTTATTATTAAGCTGGGGATTATAGATCTGAGATTAGTAGGATAAGATAGATTGTCTTAAATGTCACATGGAACATTAGCTGAGCTGTTATTAGTATGAATTGTGGTATGTGTGGGTGTGAGATTGCAAATATTAGATGAAAATTCAGTCTGCTCTGTTGATTGCACAGTCAGCGTGGCTTCAGGTTAATTTCTACACAATTATTTGTATGAGACTATGAGCCATGAAAACCAATCCCCTTCACAATTGTACAAGTTAGTTCCCCTTACATTTGGTCTTATAAATACGTGTACATACAATGTTTAGAGTTGATGTGAATGAAATAAGCATTTCAATAGTCTATAGGATAGTTGTAAAAACAAGTGGAAACTAACGAGCAGTTACTCTCAGTTCCATTCTGCATTCATTCATCAGTTGTAGTTTACATGTGCTGAGGATGTTATTCATCTTGAAACCTTACAAAAAACAGCTACTATAATGACACACATGTACATGTATACAAACTACACGCTCAGTGACGCTTTCAGAACCTGGAATACTTCCCAAAACCCTATCTGTCTTTCCCATCTTGAGGTAAACATTGAATTCCTTCACTTCTGTTCACTTTGATTTTTTTGATTTTATAGGAAAATAGCCAAAAATAGTTTGTGTTTTTAACTATTTGAGTTCTTGACTGAAAAACAAACAGCTAATGGAATGACCAAAATAGGAAGTGGTCACTTGAAAATATTGTGTTCAGATACATTTGTAGTTTTCAGTATTACTTTTGTCTCAGCCTAATTGCAGCTATTATACAGTAATTACATCATACATTTAACTTCTTTTTTTGTTGAAAATACATATATAGAATAATTTTTTTTTTAAAACTTCAAGACATCTATTTTAAGTTAATTCTTGTTCAATTGACAGAAAGCAATGTCAGTTCAGTTTAAATTTCTTGGTCATATGTCCATTGTACAATGTATGTGCATTCTGTAAGACTGGTATTGTTATTGGTTGTCCCATAGTAAAGTGTAGCTTATAATACTTTTCATCTTTTATATATCTTTTATTCAGATTCATGCATTCTTCTAAAAAATTTGGTAGTTTGTTATGAATAACATGTACAGAAATATTTAATTAATCATTTGAATACATACAGTGTATTTAATTAATCATTAAATTACATATTTAATTACCGGTAATAATTTAATTAATTTAGTATAAATTATGTAGATATTGCCACAGATGCGTGTGCTAGTGTATTAGGCATGAAGAAGAAAGGGGAAGGGGAGGAGGACAAGGCATTATCATATTCTTCAAGATTGGACCTGCCTCCCTCTGCAGATTTGTGGAGGTGAAAAACATCCTGCTGTGTTTTTGATTGATTGCTGTGTGTGCAGCTATGGCATTCAGGACAGGACAGCGTTAATAATCAAATGGAATATTCATGAGCAGTGTGGAAAATGAGGTCAAGTGTTTGGAGCATGGCTGTAAGCCAAGTATGACAAATGTAGCATGACTCTGGGAATGTATTATATTAGCACAAGATAGTCATTTTCAATCCCGAGCCACGCCGAGAATTTGTTTTGTACGTTCGTGTGAGCATTTGGCATTGTAATTGAATAATGTTGGACTTTACGTTGATGTCAATATTGACTGCTCATCATTAAGACAACATAATACAACATAATACAACAATACAATATAAATTCATTTCCAGGTAGAAGTTTTACTATTTTTCTGAAGTCAGTGCCTTTTCTGAGCCCTTCGTTGAATTTAATTAGATGTACCTTTTAATTATAAACACCGCCCCAAAAACAAATGATATCGGTGTCTTTTCCTCTCTTATGAAAAAATATTCAATATTTAGCTACTTGAAGTAAATTCCTCATTTGTAATTGTATGATATTATACCGGATGTTCAATATTTGCTTGAAGCAAAGTGACCAATCAATTTCCTGGGTAAACATCATACACAATGTAGTTATGTAGCATGTGGGACTGCATGATGATGTTGTGCTATGTATTGCCTAGGTTTGAATGTGATAGCTTAGCACCAGCTGGCATAAGAGCAGTTGGTGTGTTGTTATGACAGACGAGAAAGAATTCGCACCTCTGACCCGCACTCCACATACCCTGCATAGGTTAGCACAGGAGTCTTCTTAGCTAGCTCCACTATATTCTATTCACGTTGCACTTGCTGCAAAGAATACTTTATTTTCATTTTGTATTTTTTGTAATAATTATGGTATGTCATTGAATATTTTGTTTCTACATTACAAGGCATAAGTATAAAGGAAATTGGCAATCATGTGAAAATATGAACGATTTGTGTTGACATTGCTTCAACAATAGACTGAAATTGCTTTGATAACATAATACAAGTCCTCAATGTGAAAAAAAAAATCATATTTAAAAGATGCAAAAAGTGGCATATCATTTTATATTATATTTGACATTACATATTATCTCAATATGTACACTGTACTATGATTTCATTTGCTGAAATAACATCATACATGTGCCAGTCAAAAATATAGAAAGTCATATAGGCCACACATGTATATATTATCAAATTGGATGACATATTACTTTTGAAAGTGTACAAAGCCAGTTTATAATTTATCGAAAGAGAATAACTTATGCATGAAGGCCCCTTTAATATGAGATCATTGAAATGCTTTTCATAACCTGATTCTATTTGTGAACTGCCCTTATGATTGAAATAAGTACCACTACCTCTGTTCACAGAGAATAACAAATAATGGTTAATAGTTAGCTGGTATATCAAATTACTATTTTTTTCAAAGACTTTCATGGAATAAATTACAAATCATCTTGAATGTTGACTGGGTACAAAGTGTAACTGTGCCAAAGTTGTAATTGAATACCTCGATGAACAACATCCTTCTTAATAAAATGTGTTTACTGTTTGAGTTGACTGATTAGGATCTTCTGACTGCCATATCTTCATTTATTATCATTATTTTGTATTTCACTTTCAGAAGGTCTGTCCATAAATTGCATAAAATCCTTTCCAGTTTATTGTTATCAGTTTAAGCTTGGTGTGATGTGCAGGTTCTTGATACAAGGTTGTACATACTGTAGGCTTTATGTTTAGTAAAGCTAGTAAATTCCTCACAGTTTTGTAGCGAACTTCTAAATACCGATTTTTGAAGCACATTTATATTTTGTAATATCAAAACAAGACTTGCATATCAGATTTTAGGGTATTGAGCTGGTCAGGAACACTGTTGCTTAGGTCCATGAGCACTAGGTACAATGAACCCCCTTTTGGTATGGCCTCTCCCTGGCATTTCCATGGTATCTACACAGGTTGACCCTTGGTGCATTCCAAGCATTACAAGACCAGTAATAATGTCAGCAACGATCATGTCTGCTAATGTTGCCTACGCATTGGAAACCAGTTGGAAACCAGTGAGATCTCGGCACTGTTTGCAGATGAACTTGCAATCCCTTGTAGATTTGAATGCAGTCAACCAATTACAAATAGCACAATTGATGAATTTGATGTGTTATTGATTGGCAGATAATGCATATTATGCTGTTTGGGACTGTGGATGTGCAGTCTGCATGTCCAGGCTTGTAATTTTGTATTAATTCAAGGTCGATTGACAGCAGGTCTGTATTGTGACTAAATATTGGTTGCCTGTACTTTCACATCCCTGATGTATAATGCAAAACAATACAAAGAACATTAGCCTGCTTGCAATTCAATTATGATGAGATTCACGCTTTCACAATTATATTTTATAATGATTATAAAGCAAAGAAGCCATAGAGAGAAGTCATACATATGTAATTACACTCATTGTGAATTGATGGTAATAGGCTTTGTAATAGGCTTACATGTATGTACATGTAGGCCTATTTACACCTGTCATGTACAGTATAGTGTCTGTACATGTAAGCCTACATGTAGGCTATATTGGAAGGTGGAAATAATGAGCATTGCTTACAGAGAGTAGCAACGTTGTTATTGAATCACTGCATGATCAATCACCTGTCAAAGGTAGCGCTTGCACTGTGATACACTTCTACCCCCTGATATCCTTTCTTTGAATAAGGTCTGTAAATGTTTTTACTGATAAAAACAAAGTAAGGTTGTTTAGTATGTACAGTGAACATGAAAGTCTTTCAATTATTTTGTTCACAGTGTCAAGATGTGTAGCCTACATTACATGTATGTTTGGTATGTTTGACCGGGGGGGGGGGGGGGGGGGGGGGATGAAGATCATGTACATGTTCATTGCCTATAGAATATTTTTGTATCATATTTTGAAGCTTGTCGTCTGAACTGATAAAGTATACATGTTAACTGCATTTCTGATAAAAATCACAAGATATTGCATACAGTGTTTCATTCTTTTATTTGAAACATCTTCATATGTAATTAATTTACTTTCCATGTATGGGGATGGGGCTTTTACAGGAAATCATCGGGTTCGTAAATGATATAAGTAACATAATACTCCGGTCTATCTATTGCTATATTTTTATATTGAGATAAACCTGCAATGTTCCGTTGTTTATTTTTTTTGTGGGCAAAGATGAAGGTGAAATATTCATGCCTCATTCTATTATAAATCTTCCCACCCTTGCCTGTATTGTTATGCTATGTTATTATAATTATTGAATCTATCCATACCCGTGGATGGGAAATGCTGTCATGCAGTAAACACAGTCAACCATTCTTCTTGTAGATTACTATCAAGATCAACTCAGGCGTGTTGATGGTGGGGGTTGGGTTAGGCGCATTGTTTGTTACCGTCTTTACAACACTAGGCCCCATGGTTAGGGTATTCACTGTGGAAGTGATGACCTCTTCATCGGCGGGTGTTTCTATGCATATTGATTGTCATTGTGGATATTGATTTTTTTAAAAATGCTGGTTGGGTGAAGGCACATTTACCATTTTTCTCTTCTCTTTTATGCCATGTGCGTCTTTGTACATGGCCTACATTTGCACAAAGCCGTGAAAGAATTGATGGGAATGCTTGAAATGTGTGCAGGGCTCACAAAAACAGAATGCCGATATATATAGTAGTAGGTCTCTGTGGTTTAAGTGGTCTCAAAACCACAATGGCTATACTCACTGTTTGCCCATTTTAATTTCATGCACTGCACCTTGAAAATTTGATTTCATGAAAAAAATGAAGTCAATTACAGTGTTTTTTTTTTCTTCCCCAAGTTAAAACTATATTTCTATGATGATTTTAGGAAATTCTTTATAAATTATGTTCTGTAGGGGGCCTACATGTACATGTGAATTATACATGTGATGTATTCTTGATTCACTGCAAAGAAAACTACACGTATGGTTGCATGCACAAATTGCACATTTATGATTTACAATGTATATTCACAGTAGTTTAGATTTGACCTTGTGTTTAATTACACTGTAAAGCAATGTCAATAAAATATAATGTCAGATAAAATGTATTTAGGAATACAGCGCACCAAATATTTTGCTACTTGTAGGCATAAAGTTATTTAAAATCATATGAATAATAAAATCTTACAGAGTATAACAAAAATAGGGCCTGTAACCTTGTAAAATGCAATCC
The DNA here is from genome assembly GCA_025618425.1 of Heliocidaris tuberculata. Taxonomy (NCBI): domain Eukaryota; kingdom Metazoa; phylum Echinodermata; class Echinoidea; order Camarodonta; family Echinometridae; genus Heliocidaris; species Heliocidaris tuberculata. The sequence continues at coordinate 30,148,604 of CM046847.1, forward strand.
ATCAATTTACACATATTCTTATCAAACAGACTGACAGTATTTGTATGGCTAAGTGCTACATGTATTGTAAGCAGATTAGCGAGTATGGGTACCTTTGTGTAAAGGGTGAGTTGGTAGGGTGGAAACCAAGTCCATTGCCTTGTTATTTCCAGTGCGCTGAATTATTGACCTAAAGCTGTGTGTTTGAACAAGGGCTGTAGTCTAATGCAAATTTTTGCTGAGTTGAGTGGTGTTCATCAAAGGGGTGTGTGCCAATAATCTGTAAACACACATTGCATTCAGGGATCTTCTTGTAAATACGTTGTTAGATTGTGTCAAGGCATGATGCAACCCTCTTCCTGGTTTTATAGGCCTATGTGGCATGTGCTGTACTTCTTTAATTTTTGTTTTGCATTTTAAAGTAAGTATTGGCCGTATTTGATGTAATTAAGTATTTCAAATTTACATTTTCGACAGTTGAACCATGTAGACCCTACGTTACTTATTTTTACTGTAGGCATACTGAGTCATTTTTCTAAATATAAAAACGTATTATACTCTTGTGAAGGCTTTCCATATGAATGTTAGGAAATATTGCAATTTATGAGATGAATTTTTGAATGTGTTACATGTTTTTTTCAATTTGGCAAATTTATTGTTCTAGTCTTCAAAGTTACATTTTACAAAGAACATGTTCCCAGTTACCTGTAAGCAAATGAAAGGGGTTGCAATTATTGCAGCTCAAATTATTTTTACTTCTAAGTACATATTCGATCCACATTGTTCAAAATAAGTGTATCAGGGCAGCCACTCTATTATCTTTCTTTATAGACCAATAAACACTTAACATTATTTATTTTGTATACTATATTGCCTGTTTCCCATCAAATTGCATAATTTGCTGTCACAATAGTGCTTGCCCATGTCTATACCACCCAGTACGAATGGTGTATAAAGCAAACTTATCATAAATCATGAACTGGTATTCAGGTCAGAAGTAAACACTTTGTCAGTGATGTGCTTAGTCTAGAGGTACCTCCTGTTCATTGGACAGCTGTATTATGTCATTTGTCTTTGTGCCTTATCCATCACTCTGCACCTCGTGTATAACCATATTTTCCATACCTCGTGGGTAGCAGAGCATTGCCTGTACACTTCGACCTACTTGCATTTTGATCTGAACATGTCGATACCATTTGTAGACCCTGAACAGATTTGGCCCCTTTATGATTTGAGATTACATTTCATTTATATAATATTGAATGGCCTTGAGTGAGATATAAGGTTATATCGCACAAGCTATGAGCATATTTCATGAGTCGGCACGACGAGTGAAATATTTTCAAAGCGAGTGCGATATACCCTTGTGTCCCACGAAAGAAAAGTCATTCAATATTATTATTATTAATTGTATGGAACCTAGTTCCTAAATTTCTGCCATTACATGTGCTCATATTTTTGTTTTAACTTCAACATAAAACACAGGTAGAAAAACATTATTTTCCCTTACCCACGCATCTTGCAAAGGCTGCGCGCATACATCCATTGTCTTAACCCTTTCATGACAGGAATTATTTAAGGGGTAAATTGATCACATTTTTTTCTTCAAATTGGCAACAATAATATTTTTCTTTTAGTGCTACAGGGTTCTAACAAAATGTAATGTCTTTGCAAACAATATGCATCATTAGAAACTTAGTCGAAAGTTGAAAAAAATTGTCAATTTTGATAAAAACAGTGATATTGAACCTCTCAATGTGTTGCCAATTTAAGGATTTTCAAGCTTATTCTCCTTTTCAAAATTCCTGGCATCAAACGCAATATGGCCATACAACAAAAATGGAAACAATGTGTGTAGAAATTTTTGCTCTTTCTACTCATGTATCTGGTATATTTTTTAGAGCTCTGAATCAAAAGTTATTGAGCCAAACCACAAAATGTGGTCAATTGTCTTGAAAGGGTTAAAGGAAACCAAAACCCAAGGAGAGAATCAATGTTATTGGAAAGTGAAAATTCAGAGAAGCACTTTACAAAAAGTTTCATTAAAATTGGTTAAAAAATGAGAGAGTTATGGAAGTTTGAAAAGTCTCGTCTTACTTTCTATGGGGATCCTCAAATTGGCAAAATTGCTTCAAAATGGCTGATTTTGTGAACAACTCTCCATTTGTTTTGTACACAGATTTTCAGATTTTCCCCATTATCTCTCAGGGTGCTCCTTGTCTCCTCCTGAACTCGACATATGTGGTGTATAATACATTTTCCCATTATATATGTTGAGCTCAGAAGGAGATTAACTGCACCTTGAAAGATAATGGGGAAAATCTGAAAATCTGTGTACAAAACAAATGGAGAGTTGTTCACAAAATCAGCCATTTTGAAGCAATTTTGCCAATTTGAGGATCCCCATAGAAAGTAAGACGAGACTTTTCAAACTTCCATAACTCTCTCATTTTTTAACCAATTTTAATGAAACTTTTTGTAAAGTGCTTCTCTGAATTCTCACTTTCCAATAACATTGATTCTCTCCTTGGGTTTTGGTTTCCTTTAACCTTTGCGTATTTAAACATGTATTCACTTTTTTTTTTATCATTTTGAAATTGAATGATAATAAGAATCACCAGATTTATCTGAGGGGTGAAATATTCTCACATTTGTTATCAAAGCTAAAGGCATTCTTTGTGTAATACCACTTGTGAATGAAGGAGGTACATGGTTCACTGATCCTTCATTCATTATGATTATGATGAGGCTGCATTTAAATTCATTCATAGCCATGGTGGTAGTAGATTCGCCTATTATCCAGTCAGCCAGCTCATTCTTGTGGATAAGTCTTTCTCCATCCCTGCATACATGTCTGCTATGATTCATAAAGTAATTTCCCCTGGGTATTTTCATATGATGAAGGGTTACTTAGGTTTAGAGCCTCTTTTTTTCTTCCCCTCCCGCGCTCCTTTTCTTTCAATGTTTGTGTTGTTTTCGGCGATGGTGGTGGAGAGAGTTGCTTCTGGCTTCCCACTGACTCATTCCAGATAGGGTTTCAGCACCAAGCTCTCCCATCACAAAAAGTTCATCCTGCCTTTATCTCTTCTTCACTCCCTGCCCGCCTGCGTTCATAGCCAACATGCATTCCTGTCATAGCATCTATCGCAGTGAGTGAAGGCTCGTGGGATGGTGACTGCTAGGCGCAGCTGATACCAAGGAAAGCACTTCACCCTCCAGTTCCATTCCATTAGCTGATTTCATTACGGAAAGTGGGGGGAAATTTACAAAGATGGAATGTGCCTGTGTGCAACATGTTGAGAGATAGTGATGGGAAGGGGTCTAAGTGAAGAACATAGATCAATTAAGATTCTCATGGAGCAGAAAATGTATAATATGGTGATTATGTGAACAAGCAGACATGCATGTTTGCTACATGTAATGTTGTGATTAATAAGTTGTCAGTTCTAATTTTGAGAGCAACATTCAACCCAGCCGACTTGAGATATATGGGGTTTTCACGGAATACTCAAAGGCTGAAAGTATAAGAGTTATGAAAGGCAATTAAATTCATTGATATCATGGCTACATTGCACTCAAGAAGTTTTATAGATGTGGAGAGTTTCATAACAGAATGTGTTTCGATACATTTATCAAGTTACATGTCAATAATTGCAGGAATTTTCATGTTTCGCTTTATACATTTCTATGATCTTAAATGATAAGTGTGGGGAAGTTTGTTTAGGATCTCTTTGTCAGTCCGTGATAGTTGCATTGCAGCTACATGAAGTTTCATGTCCACCACGTGTCTTTCGTAATTTGTGTACTTTTAGAGAGTACTGTACATGTAAATGGCATGCCATATTAGTCAGCATGCCTTTGTTTCGTCAGAGAAATCTAGTTACATTTCCCTGGTTTCATCACACTTGTTTTCTTCCTTCAGCCCAGTATGATGTCATTGTGGTTTAGCTGACCACAAGTATCCAGTTAAGCCAAACACTGCGAGATCAGACAGGGTTAATTAGTAAAGCGCTGAAGGGGATAAACGTATTGCATACATAACTGTAAGGGCTACATATATAAGATCAGGGGCCTGTAACATGAAGAGATCCAATCAACGATCAATTGTAACTCTTCAGTACATGGTTTGCCATAGACTTATGATTGATATCAGTCGTAACATTGATTTATCTCTTTATGTTACAGGCCCCTGTTCTGAATCTCCTTCTCCCCCCCCCCCCCAAAAAAAAGAGGGGGGGGGGGAGATAGCTGTTTATAAATATTATAAGCTATTTTGTATTCTTTCATGTATGAAAAGAAACTGACAAAATTGATTATTAAATTTACTTGCATTATGGTTCTTTGTTGCGAATGATGACATTTCAAAATCTGTTTACACACGTAGGCCTACATGTAGCCTTGAATAGTTAAAGGCCATCAACTACATGTACATGTTTGTGTGATTTGTGTGGAAAATGTCTACTAAAAACGGGGTTCAAAAACATTTAAATAACATTCAGTTGTGTGAACACCGTAATGCTTTCTGAAATATTTTACCTAAGGCGCTATTCATTTTTTTCTTTTTCTTTTTTTGAATTCCCTTTTCCATATATATTTTGTTTGATGACATTTTATTTTGGAATTCCCAAGAGCTATTCAGAATATCTATTTCAAGATTTTCACTTATCTTGCAATTTATGTTTCTTTGCAAGTCTGCTCATTGTAACCCCTAACCACCTCCCCATGAACTTCATGTGCACGCAGGTCTCTTTTGTCTGGCAGACTTCAATATCACATTATGGGACTGAAAAGGTCAAATCCTACCCCTGCCTCTTATTTCAAAATGGCATGCTCTTTCCAATGAACTTCCAATAATTGGTAATAAAGCAGGGCAGTACATTCTTGAACCGCAAAAACACGACTGACTTGAGTTCCTTTTTGCAATTGAGTGAGAATGTCTCAGGATGAGAACCTGTATTGTAGCTTAGTCCCCTGCTTTTTAAGTTAAAAATAGCTGTGATATCAGCTATCAGTTAATGATTAGGCTATAGTAACTATCTGATAAGGTAATTGTTCTTTATATTTGCATTGGAAAATGAAACATGGAGATCACACGTTTCATAGTGAATGAATTGCAAGGGAGCTAGTAACCAACTAAAATATTTTCTTTGTATTTTATGATTGTGTTTTTTATGTGGCTGAGGATTTTTTGTTCAAGAATAAAAATTGCCAATTCAGAACATCTTTTGATCGATCGTTATTGGACCTGTTTTTGAACTGATAGCATATAATATTTGTTAACTATAATTACATTATGTCCGTAAATGTAAGAGGTGAGAGAAATATGTAGGCCTACAGATAGGATTCACTACACTATGAACCTGATGACTGGGAGTGAGACAGTGATGAATATGCTCAGAGAGTCAGAGACATTTGTGTTCAACTGGTGCTGTATAATTGCAGAATATTATGATTTATTCAATTTTAGGCCGTGATGCAAATCAATCCGAAGTGTTTTGAAAAACCATCACAAGGTGGAATAGATCTCTCTCTTTGAAGAATAAAGTGAATTCTCCTTCAGCATATTAACCACTGATCATTTTCCTTGAAACTTACAGATTTTTTTTTTGCATGCAAGCAGTTGAGGATGAATTTATGCACGATTCAAACACTTTCATTTTCCATCAAAGTTGCTATGTATTTCCTGTTACTATGTGACCTTAACCAAAGAAAGAAAGAAAATAAAAAGAAAAGAGGAACTGATGGTAATGAAGAAGTGTTGATGTTGACAACCTCATATAAACTTTATACACCTTTTTTCTTCAGTGCATGACAATTGATTTATTGCATACATTTCCTGAGGTATTCATGTTCTATTCCATGTATGTTGTCCCGGGTGATTTGGTTGGATGCATAGAAATGTTTCCATACACCTGCAGCTCAACAAGTAGTCAACTATATTATTCATGGCTCTACCACAAAGAAAATCCTGTTTGGATGAACAATGCAAACAAAATCCCACACCATACCTATACACACCACCACAAAGTGACTTGACAAGCACTGAGGGGTCAGTGACTGGCACGCACAAACACATCCCAACCCATACAGCACACACCAAAGCAGGTCAGACAAGCAAGAAAGTAGTTCCGGCAAATCTCCCTCTTCCCTCAATCTCTCCCCTGCATGATATGTCTCCATTCCATACCAAAGGTCAATCAACAAGCGAGGGAGCCCTACATAGCCTTTGCTTGTAAGTTGTTGTGCGTACTCCCACAGACTGGTAGGCAGGCTGGGAGCCGTGCAGCTAGAGTTGTTATCATGAGACATGGTTCAATAACAAGCATTGGAGCTGGCATCCAACTAATATTGCAGTCAAGTTTGATTGATGTAGCATACAGTGGTCCATGCCATAGGTAAGGTCATGTGATGTTTTTTGCCGCTTTTGTTTTTCTTCCAGCTAATTGTACCATGTTCTGGTACAGAAGGGAATGGGTGAACAATGGGTCGAGTTTGAACCAGCAGAACAATATTGATTGGGGTTCTTCACACTTTTTATCCCGAGTGTGACCCTTTTTGTGTTGGCTAGAGTGTGGTTTCACATATTGATTTTCCAATAAGTGGATGCTGGCTCAATTTGTTCAGTTTCTCATTCAACCCAGACTAATCAAGGTCGTTCATTTTCATTGAGCTCTTACGTAGAAATTAATTGTAATTCTCGCATCAAGTGTCCATACTGCTTCTCATGGTTTAAAGGTATTAGATAGTTTTGGGAAGCCCTCAAAAACTTTTCGTGAGATTTCTTTGATTTTACTTAATAAATAGCAGGGTACTAACATAACTAAGATGCTGTTAAGTTTTTTCCTCCTCAAGTGAAATATTTATCGAATTAGAGGTGAAAAGAATAAAAATCCCTGGCCCCAAAAAGAGGGATGTAAATTCGAACAACTGCCACACACATTACTCACATGAGGAATGCTGTGTGTGTTATAGAATACGCTACACATAGTGCAAAGTGCTGGGTTTATTTTGTGGGGAACCTTCGGGTGGATATGGTCTCAGCGTGAGGCAGTGAAAAGCCGTTACCAAGCGTTTCTTACAGATATTTACACTAAAATTTGTTCGAAATCGTGAATGGAATGTTAAATAATCTCGTACATGTGTCTTATGATAAAAGGAGAATAGTATGTGACTATGTTAGATAAGTTTCTTGCCAGTGTGTTTTTTGCTACCGAGACTGTCTATATTAAAGCTTTAAGTGATGATGTTTGTGGTGTGCATATAGATTCCCATTTTCCTGGTATTTACTGATTGAATTAGTGTTGGTGATGGAACCACTAAGTATGTATAATGAAAGTACAATATTATAAAAGACAAAGGACATGTTAACTTGATGTTACATGGAATTCTCGTCTTAATTACTCTCAGAAGTCAAAATACATGGTCTAACTTTTTCATCCTTGTAAACGTTTTGCAGGAAATCAAAACAAAACCATGAGTAGATATTTGTTTCTCACTTCTTTGATTAATGAAACCAAACAAGTGGGTAGTGATTTTTATGACCATAAAAAGGTAGTTTTGTTCAGATTAATTGGACACCATTGAAACTGGTCCATACCTCGTACATGGTGTAAGTTCACTAAGTTGATTAAAATAAATTTGTTTCTTCCTGCTATCACATAGGCCTATATTTTTTTCAGAACAGTGTATTCAGGTATCCTGTTAACTTTCGGCTATTAGTTTTAGCCCCATGTGGTTGTAGATCACATATAGTACAGACAGGTACCGAAAGGATATCTTACTGTTGATAAGCAAGGAAATGAATGAAATTCATAGTGCCTGTACCTTTGATAATACCACTTCATGCGATGAGTAATCTTTGACACTACCAGTAATTCCCTTTCAAGGTTCATGGTGATAACCATATGAATGATTGACCTCGCCATAGACATAAAGTTAAGCATTACTAGTATTTTCTTTTCCAGGATGATTAAAGTAGCTGACCTTCAGTCTGTTACAACCAAATTTCAAATTTGAGGGTTTCTATGAATATGCTGGTTTTAGTTGCATGCAGTGAGATAATGAAAGAAAAGCTTGTTTTTCTCGGTAAAGGTCAAAAACTTTCAGACTGTCAGAAGAGGTATTTAGAGAGAAAAAAAAAATGTTACCATGATCTTGGTAAAATGTTGCACATTTTCATACTATTGAAAGAGATGGTTAGAAAAAAAAAATGAGTCGAAAGAGGAAGTTGGAAAAAATGTGCCCATGACCTTGGTAAAACTTTTGCACTTTTTCAGACTGTAGAAAGAAGTAGTTGGCAAAAAATATGAGTCAATAGTATTTATGGATTTTGATCCTAAATAATCTCACAGAGAATCATTACTGCATTCCCCCAAACTGCATTCCCTAATGTGGTAAGCACACTCTTCATATCCTGACCTAATATTTAGGAAATATTTTGAATTAGGGAAGAGGAACTTCAAATAAAACATGCCCTGAAGCTATACACATACATGTATGTATTTATTAACAAAATGTAAAAAGTAAAATTTACAAGGATATCTCGCACATTTATATTATTATTGATAATAATGTAGTTGCCGGTACTTGCGTCGTAGGCAAAGATATGAGAAAAAAATAGTGTACTCAATGTTCTCTCCAATATGAAATTTAAAAGCGACTTGCTTAAAGCTTATAGACAGTCTTGGTAGCAAAAATCATACTGGCAAGAAACTTATCTAACATAGTCACATACTATTCTCCTTTTATCATAAGACACATGTACGAGATTATCTAACATTCCATTCACGATTTCGAACGAATTTTAGTGTAAATATCTGTAAGAAACGCTTGGTAACGGCTTTTCACTGCCTCACGCTGAGACCATATCCACCCGAAGGTTCCCCACACAATAAACCCAGCGCTTCGCACTATGTGTAGCGTATTCTATAACACACAGCAATCCTCATGTATGTGGCCGTTGTTCGAATTTACATCCCCTCTTATTTGGGCCAGGGATTTTTATTCTTTTCACCTCTAATTCGATAAATATTTCACTTGAGGAGGAAAAAATTTCACAGCATCTTAGTTATGTTAGTACCCTGCTATTTATTAAGTAAAATCAAAGAAATCTCACGAAAAGTTTTTGAGGGCTTCCCAAAACTATCTAATACCTTTAACCTGTGAATATATTAATAGAAAACAATTACAGGAAGAAATAAAACTTATCCTACTATACACTACTGCAGCGATCTATCTCCCTGACACAAATATTTTCCAACGTTGTAAATTTTTACACTGTTTTAACGAGAAGGTTGAGTTCTTGGAATGGTGAAAAATAATTTTTGAGCTTCCTCATTCCTTTTATGTCATTTGGAAGAACATCATAGTAGAAACCTCCCCTGAAAATGATTGCCCTTCAAATGCCCTCGAATTCAAAATATGATGAGAAGTAGCTGAAGTGTTTGGGCCTAACATTCATGCCATGTGTGTGCAGTCCCATATACCCATTTCTGTGTGTGGTGCATGTGCTTTTCAGCGAGACATGGTTGATTTCTTATTATTTTGATAATTCTAAGACCTCACAGTATACACCAATTCTTATACATGATTAATCTTTCCCAATTGCTTTGAGACAATTTCTTTCATAATGTAATCCCTTGACCAGAACTCAACTCTATTTTTAACTCATTAGAAGACATTCAATATGTTAATGAGTACCGTAAAAAAATACTGTGTATACGGCGCATGCGTATATAACTAGGTGCACCCCCAACTTTGGAATTTTTTCAGGAAAAAAAAATGATAATCCTTAAATATTTTAATTTTCTTATAATAATGATAATAATAATAATAATGATAATAATAATGATAATAATAATTTCTTATTATAATAATGGAAAATTGCAAGAAATATATATATTTTGTTTGTATTTTTAGGTATGATTAATGGTTGAATATATATTCACATCTAAATAAACAAAAAAGGGGAGAATGTTTTTCATTAATAAATTGGACAATAGTTTAAGCAAAAATAATTAAAAGGCAAAAGAATTGAAAGTAAAAAAAAAATGAAGACAAAAAATGAAAATTCCTCTCCTAACAAGGAAGGAAAGATTTGAAATTCTTATGATCGATCATCACAATCGATCATGAATTAGGTAAGTAAGTAATTATCATTAAATAATTTCTATACTTTCTAGAGCATGTAATCATTTATGCAATTTTTCAAAAATTTATTTGAAAAATATTTTCAAGTTTCAAATATCTAAAATATAATGCCCAAAAAAGTGTTGATTTAGGATATGTGATCATTTGCCTACTAGTATTTTTTTGATTTGCAGTAAAATTATTTTACTTCTAAATGAATAAGGGAAGGAACGAAGAAAAATTTATGGATATACGGGAGAAAAAATAATTTTGAAACAGTATTTTCGTAGTTTTATAATTGGCTAGAATTTCATTTAAAAATTCTGAATTTTTAATTTAAAAGAAAAACTAATGGATCGATTATGATTGGTAATCAATTATACAACAGTTGTTTTACAGACTACATCTGAATACATATTTTCAAATAAAAGAGATATTTTTTTTATGATTTGAAAAAATTCACAACTATAAAGAAGCTGAATTGACTAAAGAATAAAGCATTGATGCGGGTCATGCGATCTGAAAGTCATCAAGGAGATTAACTAATTAAAAATCATTTTGATGAAAGATCAATTTTGGTAACCGATTTAAACATGTATAAGATTTATGTACATATTGGACTGATATAGCAGTATCATGTAAATCTACAGCTCCACTTCGTACTCGTCTAGATAAGGCGCACTGACCAATTTGCACTTTTTCATCAGAAACAAAATGCCTTATTATACTTTTAACCAGAGCAGTAAGCAAAGCGACGTATCATTCAAGTAATTACTAAACTGGATTTGGCCTTGCTTTGATGTCCCAATCAATGGTGTAATAATAGCGTGTACTTTGAGTAGACAAGGCCATGCAGTGAAGAACTGAAGCTAGAGACTAATTAGAGCATGGCTGCCTCCTATCACCATCACCACTAATGGATTAACTCACGCTGAGCTAATTGAAGGACACATACACCCTTTTTATTCCTGAAAAGTCATCTCGGGCTGCTATTGTTCACTGCGTTTCATTCTCTCTTTTCCCTATTCTGACAACCAGTTTCTCTTTCTTTCTCCCTCCCACCTTTCATGTAAAAAGGTGTGATAGAGTGAGACCGTGAGACAAGTAAAGACGAGATGAAAGAGGAAAGAGAATGATTAATTTACTAGGGATTCTGAGTGAAAAAAAATGTAGCACATTACTGTGATGATATTTATCTTGGATAAAGGCCTATGCATTTAGGTCTATGAATGTAAGTCTGTGCATGTAGGTCTATTCTTTGTTTAAATTTGAGGGAAAAGCACCATATTTAAAAACTATAGTCTCACTCTTAGTGGTATGTCGTTTGGAATATCTTGCATGATCCTAGCTGGTACTTGTACACCTGTACTTATACTAAGTAGGCCTACAAGTAGGCTAAAAGATTGGAAAGGAGAAAAGACATAATGACAGTTTGCATTTCCGTCTGTGTTGAGATACAGTACGCTTGTTTGGATATGCTGCAAAGTGTTCACAAAATCTTTAAATTCCATTATGGCATTATCTCTTTTCTCTCCCCCCTATCAAGAAATCCATTAATATCTCAATTGCTATCACGAGAGGTCGCTTCTAATGGGTTTGTTGTGTCCAAGCCGTGTCTGTGTGTGATCGGTTTCTCCATCTATATACACGGATACACACACATCTTGCCTTCTGTTCTTCTTCCATTCTTGCCTATGCCCCTAGGGCATTCAACTTGGATTCCTACTACAACGCAAGGCTGGCTCGGCTTCCCATTAGCTAAAGAGAAGGCGATTGAGCTGATTGAGCTCGTGCAGACTTCCCAGAATATGACCGCCATCTTGTGCAAAGTTTTCTCTTCTTGCGTCTCTTCCCTTGGTCTGTCTTCTCTCTTCTGTCGTTCCAATTTTCGTGTGAGATTGTCTAGGGAGACCTGGTCCCCTCTTCATTGTGTAGAAAGGTATTCTGGGCATCTTGTTGCGTGTATTTACTCATCACCTCACCACTGAAAGAGGCCTGTGAAATGTGCTCAGGTAGGCAGGGGAGTAGCAACAATACCACAGCAAAGAATCTCTATTTTAACGGTGTGGTTATTACATATTGACAAAGAGTCGAGGTTATTGATGAGGTATTGTAATGATTGTGTGAGGGTATGGCCTTTGTGTGCTTTGCAGAATCGAAGCAGTTGTATAGGATAGGAGTGTTCGTTATCTGTGTCTGTCTCTCCTTTGTTGTTTGGGCAAACATTTCCCAGTATGATTGTTTGAAGTACTTTGAGAAAGAGTATGTGAGTTGAGAGTTTTGGTTTGGGAAAGGTGTGCTGGGTTCTATGACAAAAGGAAACTACTGCAACCATTCAAGGAAGAAGGTTTATGGAAATGCAAATACACCCATGAGTCATTCCTTTCAAAACTCAAGTAAGATTTGTATTGGAGGCATGTTATTGCTAATTTTAGTGTGTTTGTCATGTGCAGTTGGTTTTTCCCTGATATTGTTTGTTGATACAGATAGGTTTAATATATGCTGGAAATACTGTGAATAATGAATTTTTAAATAAGGTGGGGGGGGGGGGGGGAGTGCCCATTCATCTTCAAATCTTACTTGGTAGATGTTGAAGTAATTGAATTTGCCTTCAGTATTTGAGAAAATCTTCACTTGAAAATTTGATAAGTTACTGATAAAAAAATACAAAAACAAGGTGTTTTATTTATAATTTGAAACTTTATCATTACAAAATTCTCTTGATAAGAAAAATAAAGAAGGATTTACACTTGACACATTTCGGGAGAGCTTTGGATTATTAATGCAGTGTTCACTAATTCCTTTAAAACCCCAAAATCCAGATGAATCTTTGACTAAATATTATCAAGGACATGAGTCATTCCCATGTGGACTGAGGTTGTACAGTATGTCTTCCTAGGGACTCATATACATAGAGGGGTGTGGGGATCTTGAGGTGTTTGGTTCTTTTGTACCCATCAGGCAAATGATGAAACATGTTACACGTCATCTTCAGTCTCTAGAACTTAGTAGAAACATGAATGGTATAGTGGTGAATTTTAAATCTTATTTCCACTTACATGTCATATGACTATGACTCCAGTGTAGACGGTATTTTTTTCTTCAAGAAATATGTGAAAATGAATAGATGAGAACCCATTTCCAGAAAACTGACATTGTCATCTAACTGAAAATGACCTTCAAATAATGTATTCATCTGATAAGTCATAAATCAGAGGTAATACAAATTAGATTTAAATAAAATTGTTTCTCACGTTATTCTGCACAGTGAAACTTTTGAAAATGTTTCATGGACACTAATGATTTAAATCAAATGCAGTTGAAAATAATGTGTCATGAAGTAAGTAGCAATGTAAACTAACCACTACCTATCTCTTCTTTTTTGTTTTTCAATTCAGGTTTATGTGGAAGTAGATAGTCTTGACTGGGAGAAGCGTGAATGGCTGAAGGTCCAGGATCTTTCACACCAAGCCTTCCTGGTGGAGAAGAGCCTGGTCTGGGGTGAGAGAGTTGACCCCTACGGATCCAAACCAAATACTGTACGCTGGCCTGCCCTGGTAAGTTTGTGCACACTCAAGAAGTTTACCACTAGTAATAAAATATATGTAATTGTAGATTTCCATGTATATTTCCATTTAGGCATTTTGTTAACCCTTTCGAGACAATTGACCACATTTTGTGGTTTGGCTCAATAACTTTTGATTCAGAGCTCTAAAAATTATACCAGATACAAGAGTAGAAAGAGTAAAAATTTCTACACTCATTGTTTCCATTTTTGTTGCATGACCATATTGCGTTTGATGCCAGGAATTTTAAAAAAGGAGAATAAGCTTCAAAATCCTTAAATTGGCAACACATTGAGAGGTTCAAAATCATTGTTTTTTTAACAAAATGGGCAATTTTTTCAACTTTCGACTAAATTTCTAATGATGTATATTGTTTTCAAAGACATTACATTTTGTTAGAATCATGTAGCACTAAAAGAAAAGTATTATTGTTGCCAATTTGAAGAACAAAATGTGATCATTTTATCCCTTAAATAATTCCTGTCCTGAAAGGGTTAAAGTTATTAAAGAGAAGGTCGAGTGCTGGGAAAGGAGAAAAATAATTTGTGAGCTTTCTCATTCCTTTTATGGCACTTTGGAAGAATGTCATAGTAGAAATGTCCCCCTGAAAAGGATTGCTTTTCAAATGCCCTCATATTTGAAATACATGTATGACGAGAAAAAGTTGAAGTTTTCGGGCCTAACATTCATGCCACATGTGTGTGCAGTCCCATTTCTGTGGGCAGTGCATGTGCTTTTCAGTGAGATTGGGTAAATTTTTATCATTTGGATGATTCCAAAACCTTACAGTATGTACACCAATTCTTATGTCGACATGATCAACCTTGCCCAATTGCTTCCAGACAGTTTCTTTCACAATTTAATCGCATGACCAGAACTCAACTTTATCTTAAAAATTATAGGGCCTACTGATTGGGCAGAGTACATGAGGTCACATGGATGTTATGAGTACACATGACATCAATAAAATCATCATCAAGTCATAAAGTTTTGCATGAGATCATGATTATCATGATTATACTTGAACTTTGGTTCATTATGAATCAGAATCTTATTGTGTAAACTTCTTGGAAGACTCTCGTATTGTTTAGGAAAACGTGCAGTTTTATGTCTGTGTGATAATATTTAGGTAGCTTAGCGAAACGTAGTGGCGCGTAAGAACGCGGGAAAGACGCATAGAGGAAAACTGCAAGTTTTGTATGTGCTTATGATATTAGAATCAGACATAACTGAGTAAAAATGTTTATATTATTTTGCTTTAAATTGTTCTAATATTTTAATACTAATTCTACATTCTAATATTTTGAGTCTGCCTTTATAGAATAAAATTATGATTTTGAGCAAATTTATCATATGTGTTTTTCCCCCGTTCTTACGCGCCATGACATTTCGCTAAGCTACCTTATCACATTTTCTGCCATCGGGCAAATTTGAACTTTAAGCTCATGGACAATTATATGAAAAGAATGATACTGAAATGACTTACATGAATGGCCATATTCTGTTTATACTGCTGAAACATCTTTCGAGTTCCAGAAACTCTATGGTGTCTTTATCAATCATGGTACTAATACTTTACCGTCATCAATGCCTCATTTATATCTGACTTGTTAAATCTATCTGCTAATGCTCAAAATATGAAACAATATCAAATTGTAACGAAGGAAACATCTTAAAATTGATTGGAAGTATAATATTCATGATAATCATAAAGAAATTAAGCCAAATAAATCTGGGTTGCCAACATTTATGTTCCTTTTGACAATATGGAAAGTAGAAAGCATTTATGTGGAGAGAGTGCCAAGCAGAGTGACTCTCAATCAACATGGTAATAAGAAGAAGATGTTAAGACTCGTATCTATCTAGAACATCTAGGTCAAGATATCAAGAGAATAAGGGGAAACAGCAAGTATACTGACCATGTTGACACATGTTGTTTATAAACGTGTAATATCCTAAACCGGTTTGCAGATGGAGGGGGAAATATTCAGTTTCACTCGTGCGGTTATTTTCCATGTGATGTTTGCTTGACTCATATATAGATATTTCAAATCAAAGAGATATAATATTATCTTTAAATTCATAATGGCCTCAGACTCTTCACTCATTTGAAAGGCATGGGTCTTGAAAAGCGATTGTAATGATCTGTATTAACATAAAAGTCATAGCAACAACAAAAAAATAATTTTCTGTTTTTAGCAATTTTGGGAAACAGTAAACATCCCTGAGTACAAATATTAATGAGGTCATATGATGCCATTTATACATAGTAGTTTCTTGAAATCTCAAGGTCTGTATTTCTACTAATTCACATGATAATAGATCTATGTCAATTTGTATGACGGTTAATGAGTAAATGTCATCCTGTAGCAGGAAACACTGAATGTAATGTTAAGCCTTTATTGTGAGATTAATAATTTTCGATCATAAACAAAACACTTGAATAAAAGTGGATACATCATGTAGACACATAGAGCAAAACATCAGAATGATATCCCGTTTTCTGGGGAAAATGAAAATGAAAACAAAACTGATATTGTCAACAATAACATACAAAATCGCTCAATAATATTTATATCAGTCATGTGATTTAGCTGTTCATGGGGTAATGATGTCACTCATTTAGCATAAAGTCATAAGACTCATATATGTGCGAGTGGCAATTTTGAGAGGGCCAATATAAAAGTATTAGGGGATGGCCGACTATGGGAGTTTCCATTGACTTGGCTGAGCTTTGATTGCATTAGGGAAGGAAGAGCCACGGGGAAGGTGCGATAAGGTCAGGGTTGAAATGGGAGAATGGTTTCAGAATTTCTGTTTTTGTTATTGTGTATGAATGAGACAAACATCCCAGATATCTCTCTCTCACTCTCTCACCTGGCCTAGATTGCATGATGGGCAGACAGGCAGATTAGAGAGCCAGTGGAATGTTTTGATTGGGGCTAGGTGAAGGGGGAACATCTAGAGAAAGTGAAATTGAGGACAGCCATGAAAAGTTCTTCTTGGGGTGAAGGATGGGTAGTTATCAGCTGGAGTGTCATCCACAGAGTGAAAACCTTTTCACATGAAAGGAAATTTATTTATAAATCTGTTTATTAAGAAACAACTACCGTAAAATGGGGTGAAAAGGAACACGAGGTGAATAGGAACAAAAATTTGAAAAGCTTCCTGACAAAATATTTTCCCCTAGTATTGACTTAGACCCCTGTTACACCAAAATACCTACCTGAGACCAGTCTTGGGGCGCCCCGAGACTGGTCTCCCCGAGACTGGTTTCCATAAAGCTGACCCACATTTTTGGATCCCTGTTACACCGAAATTGTAAGGAGTCTTGGGGTGCCCCAAGACTGCTTTTTGAGCATTTACACCAACCTATGCAAAGCTACCCGAGACAGGTTTCAAATGAGACTTTCTGTTTTGAACGTTGTTGGCGTGGGGGTACTGAATTTAGCGCACGTGCTAGCAGCGCACAAACCTGTCTCAGGTAGGTTAGCATCTACACCGGATCCTAAGGAGTCTCAGGGCGCCCCCAAACCAGTCTCTGACCACATCGCTAGGTAGTCTGAGACTGGTTTGCTCAGAAGTGGTCTCGGGTAGGTTTCATGCATTTACACCGGATTTGAAACCTACGCGAGACCAGTCTCGGGGCACCCTAAGACTACTTAGAATTCCAGGTGTAACAGGGGTCGAAGACTCTTTTCACTGTTTTATTTATAATGAATAAAAGAAATAAAAAGGGTCGCCCATCACCTCTGGAGATAAAAAACTATGTCAGAACACTCTTCCAATTTTTTTCCTATTCACCCCAGTTGTTCCTATTCACCCCGTTTTACGGTACTTATAAAGGATCATTATAAAGTAAAAGGGGGTGTGTACATTGGATAAGGATATTGTATGAAGGAATATTTTTTATAAAGAAACTAGTTTAGAGAGGTAAGCTTTATACCATATGTACAATTAATGTCAGCTTACATCATGGGCATTGCTTGAGTGTATATATATCATTGTACACTTTCATGAAGCCCCGTCCAGTTATAGGCCTACATCTTTTCTATGATGCTACGTTAACTTTTACGATGAACCTTAATTTTTATCAGGTTAACATTTTTCCAAACCTCAAGTTATGCTTTACAGTATTTCATTATAGGCCTACAATGTTCAAATGATTAAAAACAAATTATTACTTATTTTATAGGAACATGTGTATGGTTTTCATACGAAACACATAGTTTTGCTTGTCTGATTAGGAGGTGAATGACAGTAGAAGAAGATCGGTATAGATTTTGCTGATTGGACTGCTGATGCACAATGACCGAAGATAAAAGGGATTATCCAGAATTAGAAGCAAGCGAGTGGATGTAACTGGCCGTACTGCTATTTCCATATTATGCATGTGGTATGACACTAGTACCTAATTCAATTAGCAGTGTTCAGTCAGGAAACAAATGTACATTGATCTTTGAGGCAATTCTGTCCAAAAGCAAAACACAGGAATTTGATACTTAGTGAGAGTACCAGGGAAATTATTCTCAGTATCCGGTTACAAGGGTGTTCTTTGCAGAGTTCGGTAAATATAGACATAAGTAGTCGTGTTTGTTTCCTCATTGCTTTTTTTTTTTTTTTAACTCTCACTTTCATACACTCATGCACTTCAAAGGACGTTTACATGTAGCCTGTAATGTATCATATTAAATTTTCTTTTCATAAGACATAATGTCTAATTGTGATTACGTTCTGAGTTACTACAAGGTCTTTTTTTTTTAGTCATTTTTGAAATTCCCAGGCTTTCCTCATCCATTATGCCCTTCCGTGCTGTGGGCAGCAAATCTTTCTCAAGAATATTAACCCTTTCAAGACAGGAATTATTTAAGGGCTCAATTGATCACATTTTGTTCTTCAAATTGGCAACAGTAATATTTTTCTTTTAATGCTACGTGGTTCTAATAAAATGTAATGTTTTTGAAAACAACGTACATGGTTAAACCTTTTATCAAAAAGTTTAAAAAGTTGCCAATTTTAACAAAAAACAATGATTTTGAACCTCTCAATGTGTTGCCAATTTAAAGATTTTAAAGCTTATTCTTGTTTTTGAAATTCCTGGCATCAAACGCAATTTGGTCATGCAACAAAAATGGACAGAGTTTGTGCAGAAATTTTTGCTCTTTCTACTCATACATCTGGTATATTTTTTAGAGCTCTACATCAAAACTTATTAAGCCAAACCACAAAATGTGGTCAATTGTCTTGAAAGGGTTAAAGAATTGGCTATTTTTGTAATAAAAAATAGAAAAAAAGAAGAAGACATGCTCCTTCTCTGCAACATGATGTGATGAAAATGTGCTGTTCTTTTGTCATGGAGGAGAAACAGATGAGTCTATATACATTGTGAAGGCTTTTCTCGTAGAAGATATTCAGAGAGATATATTAACAATGAAACAAAGATGTAAGACTCCAATTTGACTTTCTGACTCTTGAAAGTTCATTTTTGATACTGGTTTGCAATCCTAGAGGTCTGCTCATTAACTTTTTTTTTGTAGGGGGTCCAGGTAAATCTTTTTTAGGTCTGTATGCAGGAGCACTAGGTTAAATTTGTAATATTTTGGGATCTGGACCTCGATTTTGGACGCCCATGTGCCCCGGGCGCTGTTTGAGTTTAGCCCTACTAGTGGCACAGAAGGGGTTAATAATAGATGTCTCTTGAGCAGGTGATTGAAGACAAGACAAATACTGACTCGTCGTCGCTGCTGGGTTACTAACACGTTCCCTCCTGCAAGGGCCCCTTGTTTGGTTGCAGGTGCTTAACCCAATGCCTATCATCGTATCCTGAGCTGCAGGATATGCATTCTGAGTTTGTCATTTCAACACTTTGTCTTAATTACAGGAGGTAAGGTTACAGGAAGGTCATGATACATACATGTAGCATGTCCATGCCTGTCTTGGTTGGACTTGTAATGAACGCATGCATGGGATTAATGAATACAGTGATTCATGTACAATGCACTGGAAGGCTGTACATGTGACCTCTTGGGCCAACATTTATACAGAGTAATTTTATTCCTCTACATTTAGTTTTTCAAATATTTTACATTTGATAACCTGGATATGTATGCGATTTTTTTTTTTTTAGTGGTGCAGTTGTATTTGTGGTTCATTCAAATTGCAATTCAAGTATCGTCTGTTAAGAGCCAAATGGGTATGAACCCTCATCCTTTCAGACAGAATTTTGGCTGTCATATGCAATGATACATCAACCTAGTTGGTTATTCTTGATATAGAAATATGAGGGAAAAGATCTCTACTTATTTTTAGTGTGTATAAATAGAATAAAATTCATGAACTTCTTGTTTTTAGGTTAGCAAGGGAGAGGGGAGTGAGATTGTTCATGCATGAACTTATTATTTTTTTAGGTTAGTGGGAGGGGAGGGGTACGTATATTTGTCGTGCTAGAAACACTAGAAATAATCAGACTTGAAGGCCCCTAGCACTTGACATGCTAATGACTGCCAAGAGACAGCTGTAGTGTAGTGGAGTAGGCAAGGTTCTTACTAATGCTCCACTTTATTGGATTTCGTCCCCTGCTAGGGAGAGTGAAGAAAGTACAAGAACAGACCATGTCCCATGTTCGTGACCCTCATGCTGTACCTAAATGCCAAGCTGAGTCAAAATGTGCTATGTTGAGGAGGAGGATGACTTAATTTCCTGCTTCTACGAAGCTCAGATGTAGAGCAAAAAATGAAGCTTTAGTAGAGAGTGGCATGAAGAAAGTGAGGCACATGAGAGTACTATTTCTTTATTATAACACTGATGCTCTAGCAACTTCACGTATGGAACAGATTAACCATTTTAATACAAAGTGCAAGATAACTTGCGCTAGTCAGAGAGAATGTGTGTTGTTTCAAGATCAAATTATTTCCAGGAGGCTCAAGTTATTAAAAAAAAAACCTATGATCTCCTTTGAAGATTTCTTCTTTTCACAATTTTTTCCTAATTAAAACAAGTTCTGATATGTCATTTATTTTGTTTCAGTAGTTTTAGAGCATCAGTATGATTTTATGTGTGGATATGCTGTGTTAGTGTTTTATGATTTGGTTATTAGAATTTGTTTTTTGTATTTTTTTCCCAGTAGGCTTCACTTCTATACAATCCTTTTTTTTAGCATAAATGTATAAAAGGGATGAAATTTGCCCTAAAATATATAGAACTTTCCAAGGTATCTTAGTTGTTGTTTGGTCTTACTGGCCACAATATTGTCGACTGACTTTGCAGCATTGTCATTTTCAAATAGTGAAAAGAACAGAGCTTTTATTGATATAACAGACCACACACACACACTGAGTGTACTCCCCCCTGTTCAGACACAAAACATTTATACCGAAACTTGATAAAGAAACGTCGTATAAAATTTTCATCGTATAGCCTACGGACCGTTCAGACACATATCTCGACCGATTAGAAAAACATCGTATAGATGCGCAGTTTTCCACTGCGCATGTTGTTATGGTCGCCGCCAGTCCCCGCCCCCTGGTAAGGACACCTTTCGCGCTCGCTCACGTTAAGCCCCGCCCAGTTATACTGTTTTATGGTCGCCATACGTTCAGACACACACGGAAAGGTGATTCGTTATCGAGTTCTAGTTCGAAACGATGCTCTGACCCCAGTTTCATTATACGACGTTTCGTTTTACGACGTTTCATTAGTCAGCGTTCAGACACATAAATCCACAAAAATTCATCGTATAGCTATACCGTTTCAGTATACATGTAGCTGTACCGTTTTGGTATAAATTTGTTGTGTCTGAACACCCTGCCAAATGCGAATGTGTGAAAGAAATGTCTGAACTTCAGTGGAAGTCGGACAAAGGAGAGGAAAGCCTGTGAATTACGTTACTGTTGATCATGTATCCTTGGATGTTTCAACATCCATTATACTCATTGTAAGCTTGAATTCATGAACGTAACATTGTCCATGTAAATGAACATCAGAAATTCAAGCCATGTGTATCCAAAGTGCATTCCTTGGTTGCTGCGTTTTGATGAGTCAGCCGAAAATTCATCTTTATCATAAAAAATGATTGAAGTGTTACATCAAATATGTATCAAATATACAGGGGTTGGCATACATCCTTTATTCGGTAGAGGGGGGGAAATTACAGTCAGACGCGATGTTTTGCGCAGGCCGCTTAATAACATTTTCTGGGCTGATTACACATGGCATTTCATTTCCGCACTGGCTGTCACAAATGTGGGTCTTGTGCAATTTGGAGGAGAATTGCCACCGTGGCCTGGGGAACGGGGCACTAGCGCATGCATTGATTGAACTCTGTGTAACCATTGATCAATAAAAGGCAGCATCAACAAACACCACTGCTGTGTGCATAGGGGCTGTCTCTGAGGAGGCAAGGGCGGAAATAAACCAGGTGATATCATCAGGACAATGCTCGGGGAAAAAAAAAAAGAAATCATGGGAAACGTTCTCAATTGTTGCCATAGACCGGAGAGAGCTGGGATAGAAATATAAAAGTGAGCAGGAAGATGGAATATTGACAAATGACTGCTTGTCCTAGATAGACTGAAATGTTGCTATGGTAATACTTGAAAGTAGTAGCAGTGACAGACGAAAGAGCTGGACTGAAAATAATTTAATGATTTTATCGGTTGAGGATTGAGCAAGACTGGAGGATATTTATGGCAACAGCAAATGCTTGATTGCATATTTAAAGGGAAAGTTCACCCTGAAGATTACTTGAGTTTAAAAAATGCAGAAAAAATAAAGAAAAATATTGGCGAAAGTTTGGACAAAATCCGTTAAAGAATAACGGAGTTATGGACTTTTGAAGTTTTGATTTTGTGACGTCACATGCGAGCAGCTCCTCCATTATGTAATGTGATAAATATTCCATAAAATACAGTTTTCTCAGAAAATTTAGAATATTTTCGTCTGTGCATTTGATATATTGTCAGAAATGTTATTCAATACTAGATTCTGAAAAGAAACAATATTAATTTATCGTGGAACGTAAAAAAAAATGTGAATATATGGAATATTTATTACATGACCAATGGGCAGCTGCTCGCATGTGACGTCACGAATCCAAAACTTTAAATAGTCATAACTCTTTTATTATTTGACCGATTTTCATCAAACCTTCGCCAATATTTTTCTTTATTTTTTCTGCATTTTTTAAACTCAAGTAATCTATTGGGTGAACTTCCCCTTTAAGCAGGAGAACTGTGCCTTAGTCTTTACATCATGGCAGAGCATGCCATACCAAGGATTACCTCTGCATGTATTTCAATGTATTAAGAGTAAATTGAGGCTCCCGGCACGTGATTATTAGTAATGTGATGATTTTTTAGATTCCTTTTAATAGACTTCTGTATCATTTTAGTCTTTAACTTTTTCAAAACCACAAAATTGGCAAAGAGAAGCCAAAATTGTAAAAGTGAAGTCAGCTGTATTTTGAGTTTGTGATAAGGGAATAAATAGATGGAATTTTTGCTTGTGCTTTCAATCTATGTTACTTCCACACGTAATTAAATATTAAAACAGAACAGATACTGTGAAGATGCAACACCTTTTCTTATTAGAGCACTTGTCTTATTGCTTTCCATTAGAACACTACTTCCTGGTGTGAAATATGTTCCTTGAAAATATAAATCAGGGTTATGTAGAGATCTGTTTCAATATTTTAAAGAAATATCGTGTTCAGATTAAAAAAAGAAAGAGAGAAAACATATTCTCTGATAAATAATTATGGTTTCCTGTTTATATGCCTTTGTACTCTGGTATTGTATGCATGAATTGAAACCTCTTTTCTTGTCCAAGCAGTAAGATTTAAAAGCCACTGAATTGAGTTCAATTCAATTAAAAACAACATTTATTTCCTTCTGATTTGTTGCATACATGAGATTACAAACAAAAGAAAACATTCCAGTACAATTGAAGGAGGCATGGTCCCTGAAAAGCATAACAATGCTTGTGATTGGGGATACATGTTTACAGAAATGACAGAACAATAAGTTGTGTTTAGAATTACTCTTCTGAAAATAGTACAATTACTTTTGTAGTTTTGCAGTTATAGAAGAGGATATATGTATTCTGTTAAAGTGATTATCATTTCATATATTCATATTTGTCATGTCTGCTTTTCTCTCCGTGCAGAGCTTTGAAGTTCTTGTTGATCGTGTTGGTATCTCGAGTGCTTCATTACGTCCTCTTGAGTTTTTGGTGGATCAACATCTTCTCTTCGTAAAGGATAAGGAGATTCAAGTATTCAAGGTTAGAAACAAATCTGTTAACCCTTTCAGGACAGGAATTATTCAAGGGCTAAATTGATAACATTTCGTTCTTCAAATTGGCAACAATAATATTTTTCTTTTTAGTGCTAGATGGTTCTAATAGGTGTAATGTCTTTTAGAACAATAAACATGGTTAGTGATTTTATCGATACGTTGAAAAAATTGCCAATTTTTATGAAAAACAATGATTTCTCAATGTGTTGCCAATTTAAGGATTTTGAAGCTTATTCTCCTTTTTAAAAATTCCTTACATCAAACGCAATATGGTCATGTGACAAAAATGGACATAGCATGTGCAGAAATTTTTGCTCTTTCTACTCATACATCTGGTATATTTTTTAGAGCTCTGCATCAAAACTTATTAAGCCAAACCACAAAATGTGGTCAATTGTCTTGAAAGGGTTAAAGAATTGGCTATTTTTGTAATAAAAAATAGAAAAAAAGAAGAAGACATGCTCCTTCTCTGAGTATTATCAAGTGTGATTCACCTGTAAACCAGTTCATGTATTTTGATAGTCAGAAAGTGGATTACATAGATTAATTGTCGGTAGGTCATTTGAATTCATGCTTTTTTGAGATTTGTCTGACCTAGCGGTGATTCTCTAATGCATTCAATCTGCATTTTGACTGTTGAATGCAATAATTTTACCAGTGCTTGAAATGCATGGAACTCATTAAGAGGCACTTTGAGGAGCAGCATGCATAAGTTTGAATGTGTTATGAAAATGGTTTCTGAGGTAGCATCAGTTGCTGAATTGATTCACTTTTTATAAGTCAAATACTGGCGCTGTTTTGAGCAAACCTCTGGCAAGCATTTAGGGTTGTCAAGAGTACATCGTTAAAGAAGTGTACATTTGATTTGAAAGCATTTGTGTAGTTGGATGATCCATTATATCAGAGGTATCTGTAATCATGGAAGATGTTCTCTGAACTCTGAAATGAAGCTAACTTCATTCAGATAGGATTAATTAACAAGAAATGCATGGATAAAACACTACTTGTCATTTGTATGCTACATCAAATTGCAAGCACACTAAAAAGGTATCAAATTATTAATTATATTTAAGAGTGTCCTTTACATGTAGTTATGGAGGATCATCTTTGAATTTGCTCTACTTTGACTGACATTTAGTCTAATCAATATCAAATATTCAGTTTATTAAATCAATTAAGATGAATTTAAGAATTTTTGTTTGTGTCAAGTTTCAATTACATGGTTGCAAATTCCCCTAAAATCGACAATAACACACAAACAAACACATTAAGTACTTGAGTTGATGTCTATTGTTTTTGTGATAAGTAGAGAAAATCTGATTTTGCAAGAAAAAAACAGGAAATGTTGAAGAGTAGCAATAAAGTTTGTTTTTCTATTGTAGGCCATGTCTTCATATTTATAACCCTATTTTCTCTTGACCTACATGTTTTGTTATGAAGAACGGAAAAGTGCTGAAAAATTGTTTAAGGGGAATCTGTTTACATGCGGCAAGGTTATAGTGTATATGGAAAAAATCCAATGTAGGACATGTTATATGAAACCTGAGAAAGCTTTTGAGAGTTTAACAAGTTTACATTCCCCCTGAAGTCTTGTTTTTGAATTACGAGGATTGGGATAGATTGGGATAGACTGCGATAGGGCATATTGCTTGAGATGGGAAGCCGAGGAATTGTAAAAAAAAAAAAAAGTTGAGTTGATATTCAAGTCAGGCTCTATTTTTCTGGCCTCTAACCAGATACATGGCTTGAAGGACAAGATGAAAGATTCATGACCAGTCCTTGCTCCATCTCTTTCTCCTTCTCTCTGCCTCTGCTTTCACCCCCATCCTAACCTTCTCCTCTCCTCTCGGCCCCTTTCTCTCGCATGCTCTCACATATTCACTCATGGGCATGAATCCTTGTCAGCGGCACAAAATGGAATTCCCAGGAGCAATTTTCATCCAGCAAAGTGCCTAGGTCACAGAGGCTGCCATTTTTGGTCTTCCCTTCCCCCGAACAGATATTGCCCTGAATATTGATTCGATCTGACAAGTCTCCCTTAGCTTTTCCCCAAATGCATTTGCATTCTATGGTCGGTGTTTTGTGTGCGATGTAGATCCCGAGACAGGAATCTCAGACAGGAGAACCCCATCCCAAAGTCTGTTGAATAAATAGCCTCAGATTACCCCCCCCCCCCCCCTCATATGCTGTTTAATGCAGATGGGAGAAGTTTGTCAGTCCAATTAATCCTTGGATTGTGGAAGGTTAAAAGAAAGGCATGAGGATGTTTTCATGATGAGTAGCTATCCTTGTTTAGACAAGTTTGTCTTCATGAATGAAATGCCAACCAGAGCTCAGGGAATGCTACCCTGTGCGGTTTGAAATACAGCAGGTGGAAGTCATCAATTAAAAACCAACAAAATTGGGATGATAAATGAAAAAAAAAAATTAATGGATTGGTGCCTAGACAGAACTCCACACCTCTTCAGAGATTACCCTGGGTTTTGGAAAAGAATCAGGTGTCGAGACCACCAACCATGACAGGCTGTATCAGGACACTGGCATATGTTTATAAATATTGTGTCTGGAAAGAAAAATTGTTATATTTAGTTCTGCATTGTGGATGATACCTTCCCCATATACATCACACCAAAGATGATGATATTTTAATTAAAAAAAATTTTTTTTCGTCCTAAGCTCACCTTAAGCTTAACCAAGTCATTAATTGTGTAGGCCCTGGGAATTCCTAGAAAAATGAGAATGCTTCCGTTATTAAAAAACATTTATGAGAAATAAATGCATGATGAGATCCCCAGCTGTTTGTTTGTCCTCATTGCGATCAGAAAGGCATCCCTATCGGAAAGATATTGGGAAGACACCAGCTTTGTTATCTACCCTGCTCTGCTTGTGCAGCCACAATTTTATGAGGTGATCCCTGAGCAATGTTTGAGGTCAGCTGGTGAGGTCAAGTCTGAACAGTCAATCCTCAGCGAATCAAACCCCTCTAGAAAGGGGATCCTCTTTATCTTGTTTGTAAGGGTTCCCTCAAGGTTTGACATGAGGTTACAATCAGAGCCTTGGTTTTGAGGTCTTGCTTTACTACTGTACTTCAATTTTATGCGAACTTGGTGTCAGGGAGAAAGAGAAATGATTGTTTATGACATTTGTTTATATCAAGTGATTATATCTCATTTGAATTTGTTTTATTTTTGCATGATGATTGTAAAACCCACCAGTTCTACATCATGGGGAAAATACCTAAAACTACCTCTACTGTGTCTGCTGTGGACCTTCTATTAAACTTGTGTTTAAAAAAAAGGAGGGGGGGGGGGTAGAGACATCAAGTGATTATACAATGTATTTAATCAGCATTTTGTTTCTGTTTTGCACCATTTATCTACTAGTTTTACATCATGGAGAAAATACTTAACTACATAACTAACATTGAAATACATTAACTATTAAACTTGTAATAAAGAGAGTTGATAGTGGGGGGGGGGGGGTAGGGGTAGGATTTGGTTGGCTCAACCTTTTTAGGGCAAGGAGACTGCTAGTGATAACATCTTCTTGCCATTCCTAACAACATGATCATGACTCATCCATGGGTGTTGCAAGTTTACATTTCCCATGTACTACTGCTGCTGCTGCTGCTAACCCCCTGTTCAGACTATAAACATCGTATAAAGAAACGTATAGTGAAATGCATGTTTGAGCATCGTTTCGAGCGAAAACTCGATAAAGAATCAGTATCGCCTTGTAGTCTGAACATCGTATCGATCGAGAATCGTGTAACTGGGCGGGGCTTATCGTGTGCGCGCACTGATGTGACCAATCAGCTGTAATGTTGTATGCTCTATCGCTGTCCTTGACGTAACCTGTATACAAATATATGGTGTCAGCTGACTTCCCCAAAACCTGTTTCTTTATACGTTGTTGTAGTCTGTACTCTTCTTTCTCCTTAGTATGATTCTATATATGCATCGTTTCTTTATACGAGTCTCTTATAACTCTCCTGTATTCTGAACAGGCTATTGGAGATCCTACAAGTCCTTATTAGTGTTCAGATTCAGTCCTTGTCAGCTGATGTTATCTAGAATTTCAAATCATTATTTGAAGACCTAGAAAATTTTTTTTCTGGACAGGATGAATGATATGAAAGGAAACCATATGGAGTAATTTGCCAATAAGCTGTCTAATTATTGTGGAGATTTATTTCAGTGGGTAGTATAATTGTCATATTTCACACATTTCAAGGCAAAATGCAGATTATAGAACAGTTCAGATATATTACAAATAAATGGAAATTGCACAATAACTTTTCTTTATCGATTTACTATAAAACAGATAAAAGATGAAAAATATATCTACATGATGAAGAAACTATTGTTGTGCTATATAATTTTCATCTATCTGTGAAATTAATTGACATTACTGTCAATTGAATATCTGGTTTGCCCCAAAATGACCCCTGCAAATGCCAGCTTTTGTTTCTGAAATAACTTTGGTGAAAAATAGTTGGAAGGTAGTACTAACATGTACATGGTCGATTAAAGAGAAGGTTGATTTCTAGGATGGGTTAAAGATAATTTGTGTGCTTTCTCATTCCTTTTAAATTTCTAATAATATCATAGAAATATCCCCTGAAAATAATTGCTCTTCAAATGCCCTCCTATTCGAAATAAGACGAGAAATACCTGAAGTGTTCGGGCCGAACATTCATGCCACATGTGTGTGCAGTACCACATACCCATTTCTGATTTGCAGTGCATACAGTGTATAGTATGCTTTTCAGCGAGATCGGGTCGATTTCTTATCGTTTTGATGATTCCAAATTTCCAAAATCCCCTAGTAGGCACCAATTCTTATGTAGACATGATAAACTTTTCCCAATTACTTTGAGACAGTTTATTGCATGACCAGAACCTACCTTTATCCTTAAACATAATTAATGTTCGTGCAAAGTTTACCAACATGGTGCAATTGTGAGAAGGGTTACATTTGTACATTAATATATTGTATTTCAGTGAAAATGATTTTCTATTCCAATCATAAGGTACTAACAGTCTATTCTCTTTTTTGTTGATTAGGAATACACATACATTTACAATTACTGTTATTTGGTGTGAAGTCCTTCAGTCAGATCTAATCATTCACATTGAAATTTTTGTTGTAGAAATAATTAATTATTTCTAGGTTTAGATTTGATGTCATTGTTCTACATTAGATGCTCAAGGTTGTTGTTTTTTTTTTTACATACATGTAACATCTCGAGTACAATTTCAATTAGCTCTCACTAGCAGACTGATTTGCATCTTTGATAAAAATCTGATCCCAGATTTCTATCAAAATTATTAACGAAACAAAGTGTCCCTGACGCAAACAGAATGACTGAACTCCCCAGCCAGTGATTCTAAAAATATTCTTGATTATGTCGTGACCTTCCTGTTGTTAGCATAGCAAATAATTCATTATGCAGTAAGTGCAGGTGCTTTTGAATATCACAAAGAGAGACAAAATGGGAATGCACACTGGTTGCAATAGACCTGTTCACAAATATATTCAAATGTTATGCATACTTTTAAAACAAAGGTTGTTCTTGACAACATGAAAGCTTGTCAGATAATTGTCAGACATAGCAACAAGTCATGTATGCAAACTGAATTCCAAGCATTGAGGCTCATTTATAAAAAGCAGGTTAATGAATTGCTTGTCACTAAGTGCTGAGAGAAGAAATGTGCATAAATTTGTATACATTACAGAACCGGTCTATTGGAGAACCACAAAAGGTTTGGCTTGCTGCAGTTATGCTACCCATACACTTGCTCATTGAGCAGCCTTCTGCCGGGTGGAAGCCATCTTTTATTTTAAAGCATCTGAAATTCATAAAGAACACATGAAGGTTGATCCAGTCATAGGTTCTGGTGAAGGATTGTGAATTCTAGTCATTACAGCAATGAATCAGATGTATTTAGGTGATAATGATGAAGTCAAATTGCTCAGTGAGGAAGAGAACTTGTGCTTTCATGTTACCTTGGATCACTATTGTGGGGGGTGATTAACCCTTTCGAGACAATTAACCACATTTGTGGTTTGGCACAATAACTTTTGATTCAGGGCTCTAAGAAATATACAAGGTGCATGAGTAGAAAAAGCAAAAAATTGTGCACACATTATGTCCATTTTTGTTGCATGAAATTAATGGGTTTGATGACAGGGATTTTTAAAATGAGAATAAGCTATAAAATCCTTAAATTGGCAACACATTGAGAGGTTCAAAATCATTGGTTTTCTAAATAAAAATTTGCAAGTTTTTCAACTTTTTGACAAAATATTAAACCATGTATATTGTTTTCAAAGACAACACCTTATTAGAACCATGTAGCGCTAAAAGAAAAATATTATTGTTGCCAATTTGAAGAACAAAATGTGAAATGTGAAATAATGCCTATCCTGGAACTTTCCTGGCTAATGATGAAAGGGGATTAATGTTTTCATCTGTCTGAATTAGTGCCAGTGTGAAATCACTTAATTCTGAACTAGTGCTGACCTGAAACAATTCCCAGGGGCCTTTGTGTGTTTGTGAGGCCCACAAGGTGACCTTGACCTGATAGTAAACTCACTTGACTGATTGACCAGCCAGCCTTCTTTATTACTTTCCTGGCATGGAGGCACTTCTGTTCTTACTTCCATCTATTTCTCTATCATTTGTAATCTGCTATTTTTTTTTACTCTGCCTACCCAGCTACTTAGCAATTCAGATTAGGATAACGAAGTGAGGCCTGAAATAAACTGACAGACTGCATATTGGTTGCAAGATAGTTTGAACACAATCCCCCACCTCCCTCTTTCTTTACTCTCTCTCTCTCTCTCTCTCTCTCTCTCCTCTTCTCTCTCTCTCTCTCTCTCTCTTTTTCTTTCTTTCTTTCTTTCTTTCTTTCTTTCCCCCCCCCCTCCATTCTTGTCTCGGTCTCTGCAGCACATTTACTTTATTGTGTGCAGTTAGCCAGCATTTTACAAATGTAGAACTTGTATTTTTGTCTCTAAATGACGCATGATAATTTCCGTGCAAGCCAGAGCGAAAGTCCTTTTCCCCGACTTGTTTCTGTTACTTGGCCACCGCATGAAAGCTGCGTGTTCTATCAGAGCAGGATGTCTCCAATGTCAAATATCCTCCTTTCCAATTACTTCTTCCTGCAAAAGCGTCCAAAACAGAACCTCTTTGGTACCTATTAAACACAGAATATGTGGAAAAAACATGATTAAGCTGTTTGAATTTGGGGTAAAGAAAATATTTTCGGCTCTCTGCGTGAACTTGAAGGTATTGTGTACAGTTAACAGGTCTCACTGTGGTGAGGGGATTGTATCCCATTGAGGAACATACCCCTGCCCCATCCCCCTGCCCATACTATCCGCCCCTCCCCCTAACTACCCTGCCCCCTCTTCTCCCCTTGTCTTGAAGTGTGTAGACCCCTTTGCCCACCCCTCCCTCCCTCCTACTGTGCCTGTCTTAGTGGGGTGGCATGAAGGTGGCATGCACTTGTGATATTTGAGTCCCATTCCAATCAAATCCCTGATCTAAATGTAGCCCAGGCCAAGTGTGGCCTTCGTGCCAAGGCAACTCAGGTCAAATCCGTCTTCACAGAAGGGATATTGTTTTCATACCACAAGCTAAAAGACTGGAAATGGGGATACATAAAAGACAGGATGAGGAGAGAAGAATAGACTGGGAAACTCAGAGGGAGAGTTGAGTTATGCATTCTGTCAAACAATGCAAAATAAAGCCAAGTCATTTGCGTGGGAGTGAGTACATGTGGGGCAGAATATAACACTTTCATTTTGGAAGAAGCATGTAAGGCAGGTTTTCTTACATAGCAGAACCATAAGTTAATGGAAGTGAACAAGTACAAGCATGTCTTACTATGGTTTTTATTCTCCATCTTTTTAATGTATGTAGGACCTACTACTTTGTCTAGATTAGGCCGATTAGGCCTATATAATAGACATTCATTTGTTCAATGAATATTTCAGTTAGACAATGTGCCATCCATAGTGGTCATTATTTTGAAAATGAAGGGGCCTAGCCTAGCCTTTCACTACCCTAAAGAAAAATCCACATCTTCTTGTAGATATAGCTGTAAATAATCCTGAAAAATTCTAACAGTGAATTGCTAGTAGTCCTACTGGTCAACCAAAGCTGAAAAGTTACGAAAAAATTCCATGAACAACCATAATTGACTTAGCAAACAAGGACTTCATGTGACATGTGGGTTTTTTTGTAGTTAGTACTACTAGTACTAGAAGGACTATTGGTAGTACCACCTATGTGCCGTGTTGGCATGTGGTATCGCTTGCACCTCCCTATCATTCCCTATGGCATAGTGAAGGAAAAGAGCGTTATCAAAACAATACCATGGCTGAGGTCAAGGGGGCTAGTTGACTGATGGTGAGCTGTTTGTGCAGCCACATTGTTACTCCCCATTCAATTAGTCTTTCTAAACAGACTCTGTGAATGTTGGCCAAATTTCTCTCTTCAAGATCACGCACATAATCATGCTTGATCAAGACTGAATGATTATTTGGCTTGTTGGATACTGGAGTTCTCCTTGAAATCGCTCAGTTGTTAGGCACACTAGAATGTAATGCCTTTGCAGATCTCTGACACCATTTAACCGTCACAGATCTTTGTAGTAGAGACATAGAAATTGATACCAAAGCAGAGAATGGTAAGGGGGATGAAAATACATAGCCGCTTCTTTCTATAAACAGAAGAAATTAACATTTTGATTTTGATTTAGACAAAGACCAAACTCAATAACTGCACGTATTAACGTTCAAGTTATCAAAGTTCAAATTTAGTTGTACTGTCCTTATTTGCTTAGTAACAGGTGAAGTTATTTATTTTTTTTAAATCCCTGCATGTATTTGTCAAGGCATGTAAATGCCATGAAAGATTAGAAGACAAGACTAGGAATAGTTTATCTACCACTACCCCTCCTTCATGTTGCCTGTATGTGTTTCTCCTTCCAATATTTGTTCATATTTGAGGTCACTGGAATTGCATTCCCCATGAAATAGGCCATATTGTGTTGCTACTCTGTCTACTACCTCTGCTTTCAAGTTTCCTTCATGTGTTGAATGCAAAACACAGCTCAGGAGGAGATTTGAATAAATGTAATTCAAGTTGAAAATCTCAGTCTTCTTATAAATAGCATGAGGAAATGAGTTATTAAGAAGTTTTTGAACTTATATGTACTCATGTTTGTTTCTGTGTCAAATATAAAGACTCCTCCCCATCTCCTGCTTAGTTTGAAGTGCAAAAATGACCAAAATGACACACTTATAATACATGTAGGTTATTAGTATTATTGCCAGTATGTGCATGAAGGGTATGGCAACTTACTGTATGCAAGCCCATTGTACATTCAACTACTGTACACGCCATATATTTCGTGGGGGTTTTATTTTCGCGAATTTCGCGAATCGTGAGTGGGTTGGAATTTAACAACACGCCAAAATATTGCCAAAATTAGAAGTCGGTTGAATTTGTTGTCTCCTGGTCAGAAATTCACCACTTCGCTTTGCAAAAGTACATCATCACCGATGTTTGTAGATTTGAGAATTTTCCGACCGCGAATTCAACCACTAGCGAAATAGTCTGGTTAGTCCTATTCGCGAAAATTTATGGCCGCGAAATTTATGGCTTATACAGTAATTGAAATGGTTAACCCTCCATATTTTGTTACATCCACTACAATTTTCTTTGTAATGAATGAATGAATGATGGAAGAAATATTTGGTAATGACAGTCATTTTATTTTGATTTGGAGAAAAATCAGTTGTCTTTCAACTGTCTTAATTTTTTTTTTTCTTCACCATCTTCCTTCATTATTTCCCCTTTTCTATTACTCTTGACTTTTGAGGAAATGGTGATGTTTTTGTAACCAAATCAACAAGATTTTTTTTTTTCCAGGCATAGCAAATGTCTTATCACCTCTGTGCGGTGTGTCTCATGTTTAAGAAACCACCCACACTGCCCTCTAGAAATGCTTTATTAATGTAAAACTAATAAGAAACCCGATTGATGTCAGAATTACACAATCGTGATCTGCAAGTGAACAATGGGATTCTGTCTTTCATCTGCATAACATCGTCTCTTCATATGTCTCTTGAAATGATATCTTTCAGAAAGAAGTCTCATTCTTCATCTCACATTGTGTATTTGTGTCGCTTTGAATGATCTCTTTTTAGGATGAGAATGTAAAGAACAGCACACACCCCATCTTCCAGCGCTACCCAGAGGTGCGTGAAGAGACTCAGAAATGGCTTCGTGAGCAGAAGGAGCAGGACGTGTTGATGCACGCCCCCTATCAGCTGACTGGGATCCGTGTCAAAGTCTATCGTCTTGGTTCAACTACACAGTGGTTCACTGCAGTCATCACATGGCACGATCTTCTATCAAGGGTGAGTTACAACAGACAAACGAAAAAATGCAAAGGTGCAAATGCTGGTATTTATTCAAAAAAGTTGAAAAATAATTAACTGCTTTATTACTAAATGAAGAGTGTGCTACATAATGTGATTATAACGATTCCTCCATAGGAAATATCACTTTTTTGAAAAAAAAAAATCCAAAAGAGCTTGTTCCACTTCAATCCTTTACATTCTCTACTCCGTTATCTCACCTGGAGAAATTTGCACTATCCATTTCATCATCTCTGCAATTCATTCAGAGAACAATCCAAAATCTCGCTTGTGCTAGCCAAGTGGTTTTGTGATCATTTCTGTGGTGATAGACTGTGTTAATATATTATCGGATTGTGCAATATTTGGGAACATCTGATATTTTGGAGGATCCATGTCTGGTTAACCCCTGCACGTATAAAGTCGGTAAATGGTGATTGCTTTTTATTTCCATCTCGCCTTATAATTAGCAACTATGATTCCATTCATACTACAAGATAACTACTAGATAACTTAAATTTTTGAAACTACAAGCGAAACTTAAAATTTAGCTCCCTTTGTGTGAACCTGAATAATATTGGCCAGATTGAACTCTTTACCGCTAATTTCATGTTATCAGTAATGGTTATATTGTAGCCTGGAGCAAAATAAAGGTCTGCCAAATGTAGTTTTTGGAAATGTCTTCAGTATGTTCCTATAGGTTCTTTCACAGAAAGTGTGTAAGATCTAATGACAAACATCTACTCTGTATACTGTTTTTGTCATCTTCCTGGAAAGAAACAGATGCTTTAGTTGACACAGATATTATCAACTTCCAAGTATTTCACAGAAAAAACCCCCCCAAAAACCTTCCAAGTATTAGGCTGTTCTTGCAAGAAAGTGTTGGGAAGCTGCCAATTTTCTTTAAGATATTCCAATCGGTGATGGGGTGGGGAGAGGGGAGAGATACACTCAGAGAGAAAAAGACAGACAGACAGACAGACAGATAGACATGCAGACAGACATAAGGGATGTGATATACCACGAATTTGACCTTTCTGCATTCCCAAGTCTCAGCAGCAAGCAGCAAGCTTTCCTTCAGGAGTTGTTTTCAGATCTTGGGCTGGGATATATTACTTACATGGTTGTTTATACAAGCCTGACAGATGATATGCAGACTCCTGTGTATTATCATCCCTTGGTACTTGATGTGTCCAGCCCTGTTGATCATGAGATCAGCCGAGAATAGATGTTTAAAGGTACCGATGAGCGAAGGATAGCATCCACCATCTTTGAAATGAATCCAATATTTATGATTGAATAATTAGAAGTTTGAAAGTCTTTGACAAGATGATGTAGGCTACATGTATCTTTTGTTGTGGAGAAAATTAGCAGATGTCATGTTTTTGGAGAAAAACAACAATCTAAACTTTGAACTTAAATTTGATTCAAACTTGAGATTTATCTCAGACAAATTAATGTATGGATACACAAGTGTAATATTCCTACCTATAAAATTTGTATTCACTAATATGTTCAAAGTGGCATTTAGGCATGAAATATTGAGAAAGTTAGCATTCTTTGTGGAAAATTATACTCCTTCACCTCCAGATGAGAGAAACAGAAAGTGCCTTGTGTGGAAAATGAAATATGACTACACATATAGACAGGTTTATGACCTAGTTTGATCTATAACTCTCATGAGTACAAGTATATTTCAAACATCTCTTATGAAACGTCAGTATATTATCTTTTTATTATTTTTGAAAAATAGATATCGTTTGGTGATTCAAATGCGGTTTAGGAAGAACTGGTCTTAGATTTCATCTGATATTTTAGTACAATATGTTGTATTTACAAATAGTATTTTATCATGAGATGAATGTCTCATAAAAAGTAATATTGAATGTATTTGGATGATATTTGGAAAAGAACATCTGTGCATAAATTTTGTGTGCTGACCATACTGTTTCAGTTTGATACAGTAATGAGATTGATTTTCTTTTTAAAAAATTATCAAGCAGATTTTATTAGAGCATATATGTGAATGATTTCAGAATATTCTGCAGTAGATGGAATCTGTGATGCAAACATGACTAATATGTGTGCTGGCAGACTAGCCTGTTATTCTAATATTCCTTTCAAGCGAATGATGAAGACGCCGTTCTGATATCGTAGACGGAGTGTCTGCCTACTCTTCCCCTTCGCAATATGAGTACGTTGAAAACGTTGGAGATGGTCAGGAAAAAATGGAGACAAAGCAGAGCTAACAAGAATGTTCAGGGGAGCAATTGTCCGTCCAGCAGTGCTGATGTTGAGAGCACTGTTTTACGAGAGATGAGGCATTAAGAAGAACAGTGAACTTACATAGCGTTCTTGTCTACAACAGTACACTAATATTAACCCAGAGGCAATATATCTTGGCGCTGACATGGCCAGACTCGGATAATGAATGATTTTAGAGTAATAATGCAGGAAGTAATAATGCAAATGATTTATTCAGAGGGATCACATAGCTTTGACAGTGGATATATATATATATATATGTTCACAAAAGAGAAAGAGAGAGAGAGAGAGAGAGAGAGAGAGAGAGATCTAAATTTCCTAAGAAGGCACATTTATTATGTGATAAAACATGTTTCAATCCAGTTTTGTGATAAGGAATTAGTTAATTGTCATGTTACAACACCAAACACAATTTGCTTTTGTTCTCTATGTCCTAACATATACATATAGGCCATTAAGTGCTATATAATGATCTCTGACATTTCAGTTAATTACTTGTCACAAGCATTTTGACATTTAGAAGTACCGGTAACACAAGCACATCCATTAGCATAGATCCATTTCATTCAAAGCAATCCACTATGTGGAATCTACATTTCATTAGAAAAGGTTAATTTGAAGGACACATATTCATCTTACGATTTTCGCTAACAGTATGGCGGATGCGCATATGACATTGTCTCAATAAAAGAAATTGTCTGCCTACCAATCGTGTTTATGGTAGGGACATATAGAAGCTATTGTAATCTTCACTTCCTTTAATTGACTCGATTGTCTGACCTAGTTTGCCATCTAATTAAGTAGCTCCAGAGATTTATTATTACAGACCGATCAATATTGCACTCAATGGAACTCTCTCTCTCTCTCTCTCTCTCTCTCTCTCTCTCTCTCTCTCTCTCTCTCTCTCACTCTCTCTCTCTCTCTCTCTCTCTCTCGTCAACCCCGCTTTTTTTGTCACCGTCATTCTCTCGTTTTATCGATGAGGAAATGTCACCCATGGAGTCATCGTGAGATAGTTCACATTCACTCATTGCAAGGGGGTTATTATCTAGGGCTCATTCGTTATTGAATATACAGTATGTATTACTTATATCCAAGTCTATTTTTAGAGGGAAAAAATGATTGAGTTGGTTATTTCTCTTTATATTAATAATGTAGTTAATATGTTAATAAATTTAATACATGATTGATAATCTAGGCCCTTTATTACTTGCATGTGTAAATTTCTTGTGTTGTGTAAAAAAAATTTCTTCATATTTAAGATAAGAAAGCCAAGAAGCAAACAAGCAAAGCACTTGATAAATTGAGTCTATTTCAGTATTTGGCTGAAGTCCTCATCAAGGATAGTATGTGATGTATTTTTGACTAGGTATATTTTCTTTAGGTATGGGCAGAACTTTGTGATATTTGCCTGTATTCTAAGTACAAATTGCTTTATGTCACAATGTCTAAGGAAATAACTTCATGTCACAATGTCTAAGGAAATAACTATTTATAGCTTAGGTACAAAGTACAAGTGAATCATTAAATCTTGTGAATTATTATGTTTGCTTTTTAGATCATCATGATGGGAGCCTTGATTTTTTTTCAATCAATAAATCAAATAATTAATTTGAGAGAAATTAAAATACTTTATTGTAACTAAATAAACAGAGTTTACTATGATAACATGATACATGGACATAATCTTCCATTAGCTTAATATGATTATGAAAGGTAATCTAACTTCATTTGGGGTGTTTGCCTTCAGTTAGATTAAGTTAGAAGTCAATTGTACAAAATAACTGGTTTTATTTTGCAATTTTACACTGGATGGAGAAATTTGTGAATAATTTTCCTCCTATTTTTTGTCATTTTATCAGGAGCTGGTTGTAATGGATGATACAGTTCTGGAGAGCCACACAGAAAATCCTGCTCATATTCAGATGATGTTCCTTGATGATGGTAAGATTATATTACTGCAATTCTATTTTGAAATGAGTATGAGAGAAAAGATTTTTGAGATGATTGCATTCCAGCCCAGGGGGAGTAGAATCGAGACATCAGCCTGCACCAGAAATGTGTCGTGTGTTTTAATGAGCATCCAGTCCTACTGGATGCGGTAATATCGGGAAGAAGAAGTGGGGGGAAAATTTAAAAAAAAAGAACATCCAGTTTATGATGGATGGAATTTTGCCTGTGCAGCTGAGCAGATGACGCAGTGTCTGACGATATTCTAATGAAAGATTCATGAAATAATTATTATCTCACTGAATTCCCTGAATGAAATTGTAGGATGGTACAAGATTGCATGTTCTGTGTTGTGCTATTCACACTTCAAGTATCTCATTAGTAAACATAAGCGTATTCTATGGAGGTGGATGTTGTCTGTGAGTGGAATTAGAGTGTTCATGCCATGAGTCGTTTTGCCTTTTCCACCCTCCCACTGTCTGGCGTAGATACCTGACAATGTTCTTGCTTATGCTTGAAAAATAAATAAAGAATTCCAAATACATGTACATTTTCATTTGTCCCTGGCCAATTAAAGAATTCAGTCATCACTCTTGGCCTTCTAGCTGGCAAGTAGTGACTAGTAGGCTGCATATAAAAGCACCTTTGAATACATTGAATACATTGAATACTTTGGGCTGGGGTCTATGTGAAATATGTATGATATCAAAATCAAATCGTAGTAAAAAAACCCGCAAAGCTCTGCTGGGGGAAGGTGAAGTCTCTTTCCCGATAAAATGTGACATGGAGTGTTGATTTTAAGTCCTGCCAGTTCAATGCAGATTGCCTGTTCATCTTGTTTTAAAAAATCCAAGCAGGCTCACTAATTTTTGAATCAATTTGCACAAACTTTTCAGACATTGATAAGCTCATTGTGATCAGTTCAAAAGGCATGCGTGCCTATCATTTATCCAGATGAGTCCATATTCAATGTTGACAAAGGGTAATAATAAAATAGTCTTATTGTATAATATGAAAGTGCTGATACTTACATATTCCTCATTTGATATTGATAAGGACGTGATAAGGAAGCCATTGTTGTTTTGAATGCATGGTTCAGGCTTTACACCTGGGGTCAAAGGTCGTATGGCATACCCAATAAAGACATCCTGCTGTTGAATGTGATTGTTGATTGAGCGTAGAGTGGCCTCCGTGAGAAATTCAAGTTCAGCGATCTGGGTAATCATGAAAGAGATCATATTGGAATATATGTATTGAACAACTTCTGTTAAAATGACTTATCTTACCATACCTACATGTACAAACCTGCCGTTCCCCTCAAAAATCAATATTGAATCACTGATAAACAATTTGGAGTTTTTTTTCATGGGAACAAAATTTGTTTAATGTTATTTTTGATGGAGTCGAATTTTGCCTCATGGCCATGTTAATAAGCCTAATTTAGACAGGAAGAAATACTATTGTTCCTTTAAAAGCTGAATTAGTCATATACATACATGTACATAACTTTAACAGTCAAAATATGAAGCAGTTCAGCAGGCCAAATGTAAAAAAAGTAATAATGGGATGGGTGCAGGATGGGTGATAAAGGCCTGTTGGATTAAGATTTAAGATCAATTATTCTAATGAGATTGTAAAGTCTGTTTTAATCCAGTTTTCTGTAGACTATAATGCTTACTGATGATTAGTTTATAAACTTATGTTATTGTAACATTAGTGAAATTGTACACAGATATTTTCACTCAAAACGATGTGTTTTTAAAGTCAGTGTGTATGGATGTGTGTTATCTTTGCTCTCATATAACAGTATCTTTCTCCATCACTGTTGTTTGCACAACATTCTGTTCTCTTTATTCTTGTTATGTTTGTTTAAATGACTAGACCTTTCATATTAGTCAGACTGTACCAGTTTCCCTGCACGCCTCTGACAGTCAGTCATGGGTGGAACTTCAGCATGTGTCTTGCAATGAGTGGCCTATTTTAGGGAGAGCATTATTAGGTATCTGGTTAATAATTGATGTTGTGATGAAGGTTGATGCTTTGGTTTCCACTTTCCATCCAAATGTCATCAATGTCTGGGCTGGCATGGCTGACGGACCATGGCTCATTGCGAGGTGACCAGAAGTAGATCAATTAATTCATGCAGACCAGTATCATGCATGTATATGTGCTATCGTGTCTCCATAGATTGTGTTTCAATCGCTTTGGATATTCAGGTCTCATCCATTATAAGCAAAACTCAGATGAATAATTTGCAATATTGCAAACAAACAACAACAAAGAACCCAGCCATTTAATTTCTCACATTGTTCATGAGAATGACAGCTCTATTATTAAGTACATGTACTTCATTGTTGTGAAAAGTAAAATTATTGTTATTATCGTTATCATCGTTATCTTGTTGTAAAAAAGGAAAATTATCTTTTTGCTTTCTTTTTGTCTGTGACCATTTGGCAAACATGCAAATGACAGTTGCATGTCTTAAATTAGAAAAAGGATATTCCACTCATTATTTTGTATTCTTTTGTTTTGATTTTGATTTTGTTTCTTTTATTCTTATATCTTGCTCTTAAGATAGATTAACTCAAAAAATGTTGCATAGTACACATAAATAGTGCCCATTTGGCTCCAGAAATATGCAATATTCAGTTGAGAATGAAGTGGTTGATATTTTAGTCCATATAGACATGTAGACCTTAATTACTTTTTGTTATGATCCTGTAGTAATGTCTAACTTGATTCTTGGATTACATTCTCTTCCAAGAATCGCTATACTGGTAGAGGTGAATATAAATATGTGGTCTAAAGATTATATTTAGAACCTGCCACCGTGTTTCCACTACCAGCAGATTGACGTATTGTGGTTACATCTGTATTCCGTCATGTATAGTCAGGAAGCAAAAATGATTTTTGCAGATATCAAAATTGATTACTAGAATACTTGATTTCTAAGCTTGTGAATGTGTGCATCTGAATGACTTCATACGGATGTAGTGATATTTGTGAGCATATGCATAGATCTACTTTTTTGCTTTAGTATCCCTTGAGTATGTGCTGCTTATAGATATTACAAAGATTAAGAGGGGAAAATGAGTTGACACACTTGGTGAGACATGAAAATAGAATGTCAGAGCCACCTCCTTTAAACTGAAAATCATTTGAAGTAATAGTGTTAGCAACAAGTTTGCCAGACTTAATTTAAAACATGGTAACAATGAGATCAGACTCCGGGTACGCAAACACAGAACCCCTAATAATAGAAGTCTTCTGCAGTGGCCCGTATAAATTATACCAGAACTTCAGCTTGCATTCAACTTTGCAAATTTTATGAGTCGTGGAGATTTGGGAATGTGTCTTGTCACAAAATAATTGAATCATAGCTCATAAATTTCGCAATTGGCAGAACTTGCTTGCCGCAAAAATGGCCGTCACTAATATTTCGTGATAGTTTCTGGTTATCTTGAATTGTTGAATGCCCCTCCCTGCACATCATGTGTCTATCACGAAGAACCTATCTGATTACACATGAACTTTGTTGAAATCAACATGCACCTCCGTCATTGTTTGCATAGTTGTTATACATACCATCAGAGCCTCTTATTATTTTGACTGACCTATAAAAATGTGTGCACTCTAGAGCAGATGACTGAGACCAGTCTGCACGTAACCAGGGTCGTAAGGGGCAGACTGGTGAACCTTCATGTAGTGCTTTCTTGGGGAATGAGAGGATGTGTGTTACGCAAGTGTGATGTCTGGAAAAGGGGTTTTGCACCAATCTGGTAGTAGTATCATGACTTATGGGATTGTGTAGAGTGGCAGTTTGGGCTTTGTGCATGCCTTTGGAGGTGCAAGTTGAATGGCATATGGCTAAGCTTTTCACCCAGAGGGGATTATAACCTGAACATGGATTTAATGCTACCTGGACTAGTAATGATGACTACACACTTCTAGGCTGACAATGACCTTGTATGTATGTCTACAGTTAATGATTATGTTGAACTTGAAACATTTATGCCTGGGAACCTCAGGTCTATCCACTGCGACCTTGGTTGTATGTGTCATGTATTCATAATGAATAATTTTTCATTCAGAATACAGCTTTGAGTGTTTCTTTATGGCGATTGGGAAATAGTAGTTTTAATCACCACACTGTATTTGTGAAATTCTCATTTTTATCAGTGAATTTGATTCTCTTTGTGTTGATTGTTGGGAGAAGGGATTTGTAAATAGCAAGCAACTGGAATGGAATGGCAATGGTAAATACATCATCCACTGAGCCATATGTCTGGAGAAGAAAGCATTTGAACTTGAAGCACCATCCTGGCTGGCAGACAGACAGACAAGCAAGCAGGCAAGCAGGCAAGCAGGGAGGGAGGCCATAGTAAATTGGCTGCATTGATTTCTGTCAATCAGCACCTCGGGCCACGACCCCTTCCTCTCTTTGACCCCTTTATGGAGTCTCTCCTACCAAGTAGGGTCAAACCTTGCCTTCCCAAATCTGTACACAACCTCAAGGTATCCTTCCTTCCTTTGTAATATTTCCCTTGTAGTTGTACTAGCATGGACCTAGTATTGTACAAGAGTGAGATGGCAGCACATACCAGAATGTATCAAAGCTATTTTTAGGCCTAAATGCTAATCATGTTGCAAGGGAAGGTATTAAAACATTTAGGAGTTAGGGCTCTGTCTTATAAAGAGTTGCAATAGATCTGAATCAATCACAAGGCTTTCAATCAATCACAAATTCGTAGTCTCCTATCTCTTATGAACAGACTTGCCATTGATATTATCAAAATTTATTTGCAATCAGTCACAACTCTTTATAAGAGTATATGTTTTGAGATACCTTTGCATAGCAACTTTTGAATTGGCTTAGCTTGATGTCCTTTAATGTTGGGACTTCAAGTGCAAGTATGGAAATAGGCCTATATTTTATTTTACCAAGTGCATGACTGTAGAGCGATGAAATCTGAGACCTTCAGACTTCATGCTTCTGATGTAATAATATGCTTTAGAGCTAGAGCTAGTTTACATATTACCACTGCATGTCTGGAGCAAAGAGAAATCACATGCAGATAATCTCTCATGCAAACATAAGCTCTGTAAAGCTTGTACAATTTAATTAAAATGCCCTGTTGGCTAAATTCTGGAAAATAGGATATTGCAGCTGTAACTATACATGTAGGTCTTGTGCCGCGATTTTTATGTGATAACTGAATTAGAAATGACTCCCATCATAACCTGTAGTATTGTAATGGAGTCTGTTCTTAGCGACTACTTCCTGTGCTAATTTGCATGCTGTTTTTCCAAGCTGAGTCTGTGCATGGAGTTATCACAGAACTGTGATACCTCCTTGGTCTGTGGCACAGTGCTAGTAAGCTGCCATTTTTTGAGGTCACCCAAAGGTTAACCGACCTAGTGCCAAATTGTGCTGTACCCTTTTATTTTTATGAGATTCCCTCCCCCTCCCATAAATTTCCCCCACATTTTGTCCTGAATATACTTGCATTGTATACACTTTGAGAGAAGCTGTCTGTAAGTGATTTCAAACTGTACAAAATTTTCCTCTTTTTTTGGTAATGTTTGCCCAAGATTATTTTATCACTCTGTTATCACTTGATAATTCAAGGTCTGTGTTCTGAGCCACATGTTTGTTTACATTGAACCTTGTTTTCCTCATAAGATGATAATGAAAGAATATTATTGGGCTATTAATATTTGGACTTGATAACTAGGTTCATCAGACTGCACCTTTATGGATTTAGTTGTTAATGGCAATTTCCA
This sequence comes from Heliocidaris tuberculata, assembly GCA_025618425.1. Lineage (NCBI taxonomy): Eukaryota > Metazoa > Echinodermata > Echinoidea > Camarodonta > Echinometridae > Heliocidaris > Heliocidaris tuberculata. The sequence continues at coordinate 30,193,008 of CM046847.1, forward strand.
CAGTAATCCACTCTCAGCAGAATGTCTAAACAAGGCCGAAGAAATTGTGTACTTACTTTTCTTAGGGTGTGTTTATCGTTTTCTAGAAATTAGAAAAGGGTACTTGATTCGCGAATAGAGTCGCGGATACGATCGCGCCCATGAATGCGGTTTCTCAGGATGCCGTGTTTATCGTCGCGACTCAAAACTGGGATAGCCCGTTGCTTTGCATCGCGCAGAATCCAGCTAAATGACCTAGGAAGTAAAGGTCAATTCCGGCGTGCACCTTTTCAGCACGTGTACCGTGCTGTTTAGTTAGCTAGTAGGCTAGTAGGCGCGCGCTTTCGTCCTAACCGGAAACGGGAGTGAGAAGTTGCGAAATGTATTCGCGAATCAAATCACGTTGTGTTTATCGCCGGTACTAGAGTCGCGTATCTGGCTCAAACGGTAATCAAATCCCACCTTTTTGCGGGACTCAAGTCTGGTAAGCTAATGAGGTAATCAAGTCGCGTTCGTGTTTATCGAGGGTTATGGCCGGTGACTGGTAAGCTAATCAGGGACTTGAGTCGCCGATTAGAAGGTAGAATCGCCCCGATAAACACACCCTTAGTGTTTTAGGATTAAAAATTTGAATTTTTGTCAGAAGACCCAGTTTGTGTGAACCTTATGAATGGTTCTGCATTCATAAAGATGCTAAATAAATGTCCTGAAGATAATGTGCATGATGCTGAAGTAGACAGAGTAGAGATTTGCAGTGATCCTCACAGGCTTGAAAATCGATCACTCCCTGACTAAAGCTTGCCCTTTTCACACAGGAAGAGCCCATTACTCAGTGTCTTTGTATCCTTGTGCAAATGCTGCTTAAGGGAAATGCACCAAATTTACATGTTCATGAAGCTGTTATTGAAACTTATACCATGGAAACTCAAGGGTAATACAAATATTCCAGAGAGGTATTCGTCAATGAGACTTTGAGGTTAAAATATATTAATAAACATAGAGATATGACTTGCTGGATGGGTTGTTTGTATTGTTAGCAAATTATTAACACATACTTATTTTGAACATGAGTTTGATTGATGATTCAGTGATAAATCTGTCCTATGGACCTACAATGAATGTCAGAATATAGGTTACAAGATTAAATCTGGAACAAAGCTGATATTGATAGCATGCCAGACTGTGGTTCTAAAGTTCATCTTTCATTGCAAGGGTCACTATTGTATGAAAATTGCTCCGTGCAGCAATCTTCAGCGTGATTCGCACTCAGAGTCTGCAAATATGTGCATTGCGTTTTACGCTTCTGCAAACTTTGAATGAACATGTGTGTATTTATGCAGATGTGAAGGATTGAGTAAATCCTCGCTCCTTATTTCCTTGAAAGAGTTGATGAAAGATAATTACACTCTGTCTTTTGCTTGCATGTAAAAGTGTAGGCCTACACTTATTTTTATTAGTAGGGGTGTGGGAAGGTTGAAATAAATAGCATCACCATTTGTTAACTTTAAATGTCAATTTAGGGAAAGTTAAGAAAACAACTCCCCATGAACTGTCTTAAAGAATGGTTGTTTGTGGATCTGTAGAAATTTAGTTATTGCTGCGCTATTATTTCTCAATGTTCAGCGCTAGAATGGATTCAAGTTCAGTGAAAATTGATTTATGTACAATAATCGCATATCTGTCTACTTTCATGAGAAGAGACTGCAGACTGATAAGAATCTGCAGTGTCTCTTGAGAGCCTCCACAGTCTATCTTTTCAAACCTGAAGATGGCCTTACAGCTGGCAACATAGAGGAGAGCCGTTCACACTGAAAATATATTCTGAAATGAAGACTTCTTCAAGTTCTAGAAGTCTGTCTATCTAGTGCAGAATTACATGACTACAAGATAAACTTCTTACTTTAATTAGAGGATGTGCTAATGAAATTGGAAGTTTCTCTCCTGCTTTTAAACTTATACAAAGGGGAAATTCTCTGCTTCCCATACATGAATTTCTTATTTTGTCACTTGATCTGTCTACATTGAACTTTATCCGTTACTTTTTGTTTTAAGACCTTATATGTCTGGCATAGAAGGTTCAGATATGATGAGAACAAAAATAGAGATTGAATTTTGTGAATGAAATATATTCTGAAAGACGTAGGCCATGTCTGTGGGAACGAACGGCTATAAGACGCCTTGTAGTCTGGCAGAGAATAAGATATCTGAGGGGGAATTTAGAGAAGTTGGCTGCCCTCATGTGTCAATGAACCTGGAGCGTGATGAATGAGAGAGACATGGCGTACTGCATTTCATGTGGGGCTGTAATGAACAGATAAATACCCAAGGGGCAACATAGCAGCAATGAGCTCAGCTCTCCAGTTTCTGGTTTCAAGCCATTTCTGTTTTTTAATGGATACCTTGTCTTCTATCATGAACTTTATGATCATTCACCTCAGTTTCTCCCATACTTCTTTCTCAAACTTTACTCATGTTCCTTTTCTCTCTCTCTCTCTCTCTCATACCTCATTCCTATGGTGAATCTTTTCAGTTGAATTAAAAAAAAAAAATGAACATGTGACATTGACGTTTTTTACATATTTCTATGGATAGAGCCAAATGTGTGGTAACATTTTTCTTGCGAATGTTTACCCATGTCATTATATTGGTTATGAATCAACTTCCCAGGTAAGTATGGCATGTACAGAAACAGAACATAGAGGGTAAAGAAGAGAGAGAGAGAGAGAGAGAGAGAGAGAGAGAGAGAGAGATCCTGACTATAGGCCGACATTATCTAATTACTAGCGGATGCTGTCATGTATGCTGCCAAGCTATTTGGCAAGAACCCCAAATAATATCTCTGAACTTCTGAAAGCAGGGTTAGCAAAAAAAAAAAAAAAAGAAAGAAAGAAAGAAAGGAAGAAAATTTATATAAGATAAATAAAAGAATAAATGCTGATTTGAATCATGATATAGCTGACATAGATTGAGGATTATTCCTTAGGTTAAGTAAACTTGATTGCTAATTTTTAGCATGTTGCCTTTTTTTTTTTGGGGGGGGGGGGTTATTTCTATATTGACTTGAAATCGAGAAAAAGCTTGGGACATCAAGTGTCACAATTATTATCAAAATCCATCACGATTCAACTTACTTTGAACCACTGTAATTATAGAGAAATTTAATTTTATGATGTAACTTGTGTATGAATTCATGCCATTGGATTTGCATGTACAGGAAAAGTGTTGAGACATGGGCTTTATCACCTGCTCATGCAAAATAAAAGAAAGAAATCAGACTAGAAACTGGGAATCAATTTTACTTCTTGGCTTTATAATATATCCATCCAATGGAATCACTATAGTTGTGGGAACTGAGCCTCGGAACATGAATGAAAATACCGCACTCACCAGGAGGTATACATTATACACCCTCTACCTACCCCTCAGCGAATATGTCTGTTGCTTCATTCCCCCCCCCCCCCCCCCACACACACACAAACACCCCTCTTGCCAGCTGACTGACCCCACATCATGAGTGTTGAGTACATGTAGTAGGGGTGCAAATGTGTGATTGTGTGGCCGAATACAATACCCTCTTCCCACCCCTCATCAAATAATCTCTGTTGCTCTATTCACCCCCTCCCCCCTTGCCCCTCCTTGCCCCTCCTTGCCCCTGACTGACCTCACATCTTGAGTGTTGAGTAGTAGGGGTGTAAATGTGTGCATATTGTGCCTGTCTACATACTGTGGCCTCAAGCATACCTTCTTTCTAACCCTCACCAAATAATCTCTGCTGTTCTGTTCATTCCCCCCCCCCCAAACCCTTTCCCCTCCTTGCCCCTGACTGACCCCACATCATAAGTGTTGAGTAGTAGGGTGCAAATATGTGATTGTGTGCCTTCTGTATAGTGTGGCCTTACACACATGTGTAATGCTTCCTCTTCCTGCGTTGAACTGTGTACGTGACCTTGTGCAGTGAAAAAGGACACCAGCGGCTCAGCGCAAGGCAGACTGTAGCAAAAAGCACAGGCTGAGCTCTGCAGGCAAGGCTTGTTGTTTAGCTGTGCGTTCTTTACCTCATGTTCGTGCTCTCTCTAGTGTGTGCAGTAGTGCTTCTGCATGCACACGTTATTAGCTGGAAAGGGTATTGCTTGCTTGGATAGTCCTTGCAGTTTGGCTGGTGACTGTGTGTGCTTTCGTCCTCCATTGGACAGAGTTTGCTCTGCATTGCTCTCTGTACCTCCTTCCTTTTGAACTGAATGGAATTGACTTGCAGAGGGGAAAGGAGTTCATAACGTGTGGATTTTATATATTTGTTGTGTGCTTTTGATTGTGGTAGGAGGGAATGGCGAGGAACTGATCGTCATCAGTAGTAATGGGAGAACAGCATGGTTAATGGTTGCAGCATGCAGCAATGTTCAGTCATGCCTATGATAGTTGTGAGTATATTAACTTCATTATCACATATGTGTTGTATATTGCCATATTTTCATGTCTGTTCATGTATCAAAGGTGGGTTTGATAGGCCTTCCATGAGAGGACATGTGGTTCACAGGGCTATTGTCGTGTTGGATTGTTTAGTTATTGACAATCGAGACAAAAGGATGGTACGGATTTGGGTAGTGTCTGACAAATGTCTGTCAAGTTGTCTTTCCCAATGCCAGGAGTTTATTATAGGAGTAAAACACCCTCCAGAACAGGAGGGGTGGGGCCATGGATAACAAAGAGTCAGGGGCTTTATATATATCACTTCAAGGGTAACACAGAGACGGATTAGAGATGTCTGCCTGGTGCGCGGGGATCATGTCTGCCCGGGACTGATGAGGGCACTATACAGTGATGAATAGGACAGGGGTGATTAAAAGGAAATCTGCTGCTGTGTGTTGAAGCATGTGCCTTTCCAGTCTACCAGGCTCAAGTCTGTGTTTGTTGTGCAGAGAGGGTGAGTGTGTGTATTGTGTGTGTGAGAAAGCTGAGATGGTGAGAGGCTAGGTGTAGAGTGTGCCCTGATAGTAGAGCAATTAGGTCGCTAGCCTCTTTTTTTCTCCATATTACAAGTACAGTCTGGCAGTATGGTGAAGGAAGTACCTAATAAATGGTTTATTCCTTTTCTCCCTGCAAAGAGCTAGAGTCATTGCTTCACCACGAATGGCAGTCTCTAGTTCGGGGGTAGGCTTTCTTTACTCACACATACTCTCTCTCTCTCTCTCTATATCCATTTGTGCTTGCCCAGGAGTGCCTCATTTTGGCTCCATCCATTCTCTGACTGTGATTCAATTTTAATGTGGTCAGGATATTTGTTGCCTCTTTCTCTCGCCTTTTTTCCAGCAATTGGAGTGATGAATGACGTCTTGTTGAGTGAAATCATTTGTTAGTGACTCCATTTTTCCCCCTGAACAAGAAAATGAAAACAATAAAGATAGATGATGATGTGTGTGGTCATAAAAATGTTGAAAGTATTTTGCCAGATGCTTCTCAGCTCAGGATTTAGTAGTGCAGACTGGAAATGGTTGATGTTTGTGGTGAGTGATGATGATTTTTATGTTTTGGTTTTGTTGCAACCTCTAAGGTTTTGATCAGCTAATGTGCAAACTTTTCTTGAGCTGTATCAAAACATGGCATTGATTATTCAATAATCATTGCTTGGAACATGCTATTATTTTCAGGAAGTCTGCAAGAAAATCACAGGTTTATTACCCCCTCCCCCTCCCCCCCCCCCCCCCCCCCTAAAAGAAGCTATTCAAACAGTGAAATTGTCTAGGATATAGATAATTTGTATTTGGTGTGATGACTATGTACCTCATCACTAAATCTAATTTCCCTAGGCCTGGATTCCTACAGGTCAAGTGGGGGTCAAAGGGCAGACTAGTCATTGTAGGGCTGTGATAAACATTTCCTTTTCTAGGCATGCTAAGGAACAAAGGAATCCTTTGCCTAGGGGTGGTTGGGTGGGTGGATGAGGTTTCCTCAGACTCAGCTACAGGAGATAGTCTAACTCCAAAAGTTTAGGCATTTATAAAACACCTACATGCAGGCTAAACCTGTAAGGGAACTTCCTATAGACATGTCGCAAATTCACCTGGACAATTTGCTCAGATTTTTGCGGCATAGTGCCATGGTGTAGACAAGTCACCATAAGCAAGGGTCAGGTTGTAAATGAATTGAAATGTAGGTTAATTAGTTGTACAGTGCAACTGTCCCAGTTTTCAGCTGTTCAAAATGAGTAAGTCATAACTTTATATGAGGGGGGGGGGAGGGGTGATCGATTTGAACAAATACCTTTTGTTATAGCCCTTGTGCAGTATTGGAAAGGCTCAATAATAGAACCTTTCTATTTCTGAAACATAATGTCAGAAAAAGTATGATACCCATAGGGCTGTTTGTAAATAGCTGAAAAAATATATATAAAAAAATTACATTACACAAAAGAGTGATGAATTGAATTATTTTTGTTTTCCTCAGTAGATTTCAAGGTCACAACTCTTTTGAAGTGTAGGCCTATCCCCAAAATGTACAGAATCACAATGTGACACTTGCATGTAGATTGCAACGTCTAGCCTTACACTTATCAGGCTATTCTAATCTTTGAGTGATGTTACACAAGGAGGGCCTAGTTACTCTTTTAGTTAGCACATATAAGCTACGTTCATACGGGACTTGTAGTTTCGTAACTTTAAGTTAACAGAAAATCAGCTGACTAACAATGACGAAGGTTCATACGGGCCCGAAACAACGACATTTGTTGTTCTGAGGCCACAAGTTGAGCACTAGTCATTTAACATGAGCAGAGAGGTCATTGTTAACAACGAGATTGCTAAACTTAAAGTTTATTCAGTCCACACGGTCTGACGTGGAGGACCCCTCCTCCCCCTGCTGCTCGTGGTTTCGGCGTTAATCTGGAACTCCAAGTGAATTTAAAGTTTCGAAACTACGGTTCATACGGTCTGAAACTACAAGATAACTACAGGATAACTTAAAGTTTTGAAACTACAAGCGAAACTTTAGTTAAGCTCCCTTCGTGTGAACCTGACAATGGTCTAGATGTACTTTGTAGGTCACAAGAAAGAGAAGTATAATTCCCCAAAGGTGATCAACTCTGCTGATACCTTGATCTCATTATGACCTCATTGATATTTGTTGTATCAGCTCTGATAGAAGGATTAGTGGTAATCTACATATATGTGGTGCATATTAAAGGATAGTAGGCCTATATAGTATATAAGTCAAGTCTGTCTAATTTCATCGATTAGATCATAGGCATACAGCTTATTTGAATGGAGGACAAATTGAAATCAAGGTAGAGATGTCTTTATTTATATTCAAGGCTGCTAAAACACAAAGCACCACTGACCTTACAAAATTATGAAAGAAACCATAATACAAAATAATTAGTTGAATTACTGTGAAAAAAAATATCTTATGAAGATGACAGGACAGGTCTGATAACTCTGATATAAGTGGGTAATTGTTCCAGGTTTGTGATGCAATTATTGGGAAATGTAATCAATACATCAGATGGAAAGAAACATGTTATCACCATGAAATAGAAAAAAAATGCAATCAGTTTGTATAATCTTGAAAGGAAACAAAATGCACTTAAAGTCCAGTGTGATGTGTGGGCCTGTATGTTGTCATGAACATCTGCAATTGAAAACATGTGGCCCTACTTCTGTACCCAGCATTTAGGTTTATGTCGGTGATTAACTTGTTATTACATGTATATGCTGGGCCTATATATGTATGCATTAATAATAAAATGATGAATGGGTGCGCATTGATGCGAGCCCATCTTACCAGCAAAAAAAATAAAAAATAAATAAAGGAGGGGGGAAAGGTTACTCCATTTGTGTTTGGATTATGTGGTTTTCAATGACCTGTGGGTGGGGAAATGGATTATCTTCTCAAGGGAAGGACATTGGAGAGTTGGCCTTTTGTTACCTGATATGCTCACAGAACCATGAAGTTATTAACAAGTTTGTAAAAGTGTAATCTACTCCTGAGTCATGCTGGTTGGTTGTGAGCTTCTGAGGTTATCCCTTACACTGTAGGGCTGCCATGCATGAGTTCCCTTTCAATATGAAGATACTGGGTGACCTGTCTGGCTGCACTCCAAATGATGGATAACACTCGCAAGGGATTAAAGTGGATTGCAATCCTTTGTATCCATTGTAAATAAAAACACACTAATTGAAATCAGAAATGATACTTATGCTGAATATTTGTTTTGGTTTATTTATAACTTAGTGCAAATTGTGAGTCGGATGATGATGAAGATATTTCAATACATGGCAGCATAACATTTTTACTTAATGTGCTGTTGGTTTTTCTTGTGTTTGTTTTTATGCTTTTAGGGCCAGCTGTGTGACCAATTGTTATGAGATGGTTTAGACTTGAAGTACAGGCCTACATATACTTGAAGCTGACTTGAAAATTATTGAAAATATTATCTTTAACTATGAATAATCACAACCTGCTAAGAAATAGCATACATGTGGAACTGTTCCACACACGTGACACATTGATTTTCATGTCAGACTCTCTTTAATGTCGGAAATTGCACTAAATGAATGAGACAGCCACTCAAAGGTTTACTGGGCAAACTTTTGTGAAAAGGTCATCTGCATTATGTTTTAACTGAGACTATACTCAGGCAGTTTGCTGTGTCAACAAGGTATACTGGTTTCAGCAAACAAGGATTGTATTGACATTATGTAGCTTGTGGCAGGGATAAGGGTGAGTGAGCCGTACAATGCCACAGAAAGGGAACATTCAACAGTGGGGCATTACTCTAATGTGTTTAGATAATATTCTTTTTGTTCTGTTTACGCATCATCTCTACCTTTGTCTTTGTTAGTTTGATACTGTATTTCAGAAGGAAAAGCATCACTACCAGTCATGAGAATGATGATATGAATGATCTGGTTAGGAAAAACAGAACACATGATTTAAAAAAAAATGTATCTACATGTAGGCCTACATTATTGGTACATTGTGATATTAAAGGGATTCGGTAACTTTGTGGAGGCTTGATTTAATAAATTGTTGAATTTTGATATCTGTCCTGTAAAAGGATGTTCAGAAGGATAAATAAATAGACAGGCATAGAAAGGTTTTCAAATATATAATGCTACTATTAAGATATCTATGATTGAATACTCACATTTACGAAAGCGTATGGCCATACGCTTTAGTCTTTAGAACACCGAGTCTATGGGGGAAAATGAGTTTGGCATTTCTGGTCGCTTGCATATGTTTACTTTTGTAAAGCACATGATGATTTTGAAGCGCTTTTTTTTTTCTGGGCTTCATTTTTACACCATATTACATACACTGATAGCATGTAAGGCCAGGCAGCTCAGATTTTATAAAGCCTCTACAAAGTTACCAAATCATTTTAAATGTAGGCCTGTATAAACAAAAGACAAAGGACTACTGAATTTCTGAAGAAAATATATTTATGACATGATGTGAGTACTCATAATACAGGCCTACAGTTCTTTTTAAATTTGTTTTTGACTGTTGATGACTGTGTGTGTTTTTATGTGCTCACAATGCTCATGTTTCCTCCTATTTTTCTTGTTTTGCTGCAGTTGTGAATTCTCTTCTCAAGGGAGAAAACGTTGGAATAACAAGACGAACCAATCGAGCCACAAATAATCCAGCTGTTACTACCCAGGCTACCACTGTAAGTACATTTGATGGGATTGTCTTTATATGTGCCCCTTCCATCATTTTCAGTTTGTTCAGTGCATACTGCATAGTTAGAGCAATATGTTGGTTTAAAGAAATAACAATGAAACATTTCTTTAAAATTTCTTTTAAAAAGCTATTTGATATTATCTTTATGATTTTCACATGTTTTTCCGGAGACAGCAAAAAACATTGATGCATAATAATACAATGTCAGTATTGCTGATAAACAGGGCATTATGATATAATTGTAAATTCAATGATTATAAAATTGTGAATTTTTATGGGGAATTTTCTATGCTAATATATTTCAGTGCTAGAGAGTATATCAAGAACAAAATATATTTAGTTATTTAGAGGAAAAGATATTATGGTTAGGGAAGACTCCCACTGTTGATATTATTGGTAATCCCAAACGGAGGTCCAGGTCACACTTGTTTGTGAATAAAATGATGAAAGGAGGGGAAAAAAGAAAATTCAATAATCCTGAAGGAAACCGTTGCATCACAACCATTCTGTGGCTGTTATTATTGCTGATTTGTATTGCCTGAACGAACTTTAAAGAGTCGCAAGCGATATGACATGCATGATGCATTTTATTTCACTGTCACGCTTCCAGGCTGTGTATCAAATCCTCTTTATTATGGCTCTGCGCTGCATTTCTGAGAAAAGGGCCTCAAGATTTATCAGCTCGCGCTCTCAAAATGCCATCAAGAAGATCTGTTGTAAAGCTTCCCCGCTAATATATCTAGGCCTATATATAGCGTGCTGATAATGCCCTCAGGAGCTGGTTACATCAGTATGATGAACACTCAGTCAGAAACGAGACATGGGTTGAAATATTCAAATGGGAATGAGTGATGTTTATCACTGCAAATTGACATGTCTTGCTTGTCATTATCATATCCTGTGTGTGATATGCTATGGAAGGCCATCCGCCAGAGCAACACAGAATTTGCGTATTTTAAGCACACCCTCTTATTTTACAACCTCCAAAGCGCAAATAATTGTAAACCTTTTACGTGGGTGCTAATGGAGTAATTAACCTCCAGTGTACAATTATTGACATGGTGGGAATCTGAATGATAGGTGCCTTTTTAGTGACAATTTATGGGGGGGGGGGGGGGGAGGGGTGTGGTAAAGTAGAATCTCTCATTAAGTCAAGTGACATTAATTATAATGTACTATTTGACTTGCATTCACACTTATTCTTTTAAGCCTTGTTCACAAGTGCTATGGGAAACTGTCGCTGTGAATCTCGGGCAGTATAAACATAATGCGCTTCACATTTTTGTATCTTGTAACATACAGATTAGTGAGAACCCTTAAAAGCGCAACTACTTTTTTTTCATCCCTAATTGCCATATATTTACACATACACATAAGAAAAAACCTGCTGCAATTATACCTATTAAATGTGTGAACAAGCCTTTGGAGTTACGAAGACTTTAAAATCAGTCCGGCAGAGAGCAGTGGATAAATTGAATAACATATGTAATGTAGACCTTTGCCCTTCACATGAACTAGAGCATGCTGCTGGCTTCCAAAGACCCTACCTTTGTCCTTTCAAATACCCTTCAATGTCTGTCGGACTGGAAGGTCCTTGGTTAGTATCAGACTGTTTACGGATCAGATAAATCTCATCAGGACAAGTTCCTAGAATCTTAATAGCATTTTGCAGTAGGTATTAACAGGAAATGTTGAAGCTACTGCTATTTGCATCACTCTAGATCTTTTAAAGTTGTCTGCTTTTTTTATTGCACATTACTGTCTCAAAATATCACATCCTTTTTCAAGTTTCACTCCTGACCTCACAAATAACTAATAATGAAACTGAAAGCTCACGTTCTTGATTACAGTCCATGCTCTCTTGAATCGGTACAAATCCTCAGGTTACAAGCAAGACTGATACTTGCGTGCTAACACCAGGAAAATTCATAGTATAGACTAAGTATCTAGTTTAGTATGATCAAAGGGATGCAGACTGTTATAGGAGTATGTGGTCTGAAATGGAAATAACAACCATTCTGTTATTGAACCTCAAGTGGTGCTATATTCCTGGCCGGTGCATGTGCCTTGGGTTTGTTATGATTTTATATCCTGCTTTGTAGCTATTTGTAGCTTGACTGAAATGTGTGCAGTACAGTCTCTTGTGTTTCTTTGTGTACTCGGCAGAAGGTGGTGAACAAGACTTTGGGGGTCAAATTTCAAAACAGTTTAGTTTTGATTGATGAAGTGACCATAAGGATGTAAAAATATAGCTGCTAACGATCAGAACGATGCAGAGACTGAAATGTGTTGCATAAGTGTAGTGAAAGAACAGGAAAAACTTTGGAATACGTTTTCCTCAACGTACATGTATCCATTCCAGTGCATCCCTTCACGCCCTTGTGCCGGGTACGATCCATCTTTCATCTCCATTGCTTTCCCCTCCCAGACAACCCACACACGTACAGTCCCAAGGAGTCACAGTCCAAGTCATGCACCTTCCGGACAACAGACAACAGTTGTCAGTAGCACCAGCAGTAGCAGTAGTGGAGGCAGCAGCAAGAAGAAGAGGAAAGACAAGGATGTTACCCCTGTTTCTACCCCACCAGTCTCCCATGAACAGCCTGAGAAAGCCGAGAAGACATTAGGTAAGCAACTACTCTATGCTTCTTGATCATTCGAATAGACCTGTTCACAAATGTGTTCAGATGAACACTTCATCCCGAGTACCTAGTGAAGAACCATTGCATTCACAGTTTGACACGATATTGCATTGCAGTTGTCGGAAATAAGGTTGCATACATTAGCTGTTGCTATGTCAGATAAGCCTGTGGCAAGCTTTCAGGTTGTCTCTAGTAACCATTGCAGTGGAAGCATGCATAAAATATGTTCCTATATCTTAAATGGCCTAAAAAGGGGTAGCTTTGAATATGGAAACATGTCTTCCCCTTGTTGTAAAAACCAATCTGAAGAAAAAAACATGTAAAACTGCAGATTTGTCAGAAAGGTTTGATTGTATTCACTGTAGATTGCAAAATTATAATTCCTGTTTAATTTATCCTCAGTAATGAGATATTATGGGGATCGAGACAGGATCCTGTTGATTACCCACTTGAGGTTAACCTATGCGCTAAATATAAACCATCAGATATCTGTAACACTTCAAGTTTGGCAACCCAACAGTAATACCAGGGGAAAACCATGTGAAACATGATTGATATGTTTGATCTGTTTACACGAGCATTGTCTACATGAATAGCCAACTCATCATGCTTCAGTCAGTCACCAAAGAAATTGCCTCCCCCCCCCCCACCACACCACACCATGACTCATGGTATCATGCAGACATGGTAATGTTCTGATGATGACAGAGATCAATTGACTGCAAGGCCTCTCACCTTTATGCTACATTCCTATACTCCTGACGATATAACTATGCCGGCCTTGATGAGTGATAAGGGTCATGGGTGAGAATTTCATGTTCGTGTTTGTGTGAAGAATGGAAATGGGAATGTTTTATTGGGAAACCAATTTTGATGGGCTGTACAGACTGGACGATTTATTACCATGCCAGTCAGGGTGCCATGAAAAGTAAATTCCACAAAGTGTCAAAAGCATACTTACCATGCATGTGTGAGCTCTTTCTCACATAATATTTCTTTTATTTGTCTTTCCTGGTGAAGTCCAACTGCCATGTGTGTTGGTATCCTGGTATCATTATTTAGTAATTGCGGGGGAAAAAGCAATGTTGCTTGGGATTTAGGAAACATTGTGGTGCATATCTTAGACTTGGTATTAATGACAGTACTGAATCTGTTACGCTACATTGTTGTAGACAAGGTCAGCTGTTAGTTTTCAGTATTTTACATGTAAACTTGAGTAGAAATTTATTCTTAATAATGTTCTTGATAAGGTATAATGTGTATGTAATCATTGCTGTTCTCCAATCAAGCAATTGTAGGCCCTTCGCCAATGATGAAGCAGAATAATATAGTTCATAAATTAAAATCTGTCATGACAATTATTTGTAGCATGTAGGCAGTGAAACATGTAGAGCCCACAGTATACTTACATTTGTTTTGTTTTTTTTGTCAAGATTGTAAATCAACAGTTATTCTTTTTAGGGGAAAGCAGGTTGGGAGGGTGCTGGATTAATAATTTCATATTACCTCATGAAACCATGACTGTTAAAAGAAAGAAAAAAGGTGATTGATTTATTTTGGTAGTAATAAAACTGACATTAACAATACAATACAATACACAAATTATGGCAGTTTATTACACCCAGCAGCCCTTTGCACACATAAATAGCAGACATTAAATTGTATCAGGTGCAAATAAAACTGCATTTGGTTTGTAGACATGGTACGTTTTAGAGCAAAACATAAGTGTCGGACTGAAGCAATTGGGGCATCAATCTCGTTGTCTGAAGACAACTGTCCCCATGTTTACACCTCAACTGAAGCTGACCTTTGCTGTAATGCCATGAAAGCCAGCAGGAAAAGCAGTTGTTATTCATTCTCTAGTGCACTCCAAACGCAAACCTAATGGAGTTAGTCACCCCTAACACTCACTTAGTCTATCCACTAGACGCTCCAACACTTCAGCCAGCCAATCAGGCATGCCATGTCGGTTTACAGGAGTGAGAAGTACCTCAAAAGCTCAGGATGTGAAATGTACATGTTGGCATGTTATTCCAAACAAATAGAACTTGGTAATACATTTTGGTATTTGTGGATAACTTAAGGAGGATAAGGACATGTCGACTTCATGGAAATCTCAAGAAGGGGGGGGGGGGGGGTAGTTGTATTTTCTGTAACCATGCTGCTATGTTATGTAGGTCTTGAAGCATTGCAGGGGAGAACAGTTGGAAAGGTGCCAAATCAAGATGGGAAGTACTTATTTATATAGTTTAGTACAGTTGTGCCAGGAAAGGATGTTTAGAAGGATACATGAAGAGAAATAGTTGTGAAACCAAAACAAGATTGTCACTGTACTTTTACAGCTATGTGCTCTCAATAAAATTGGGTGAAGCTTAGAAAAGTTTATTAATTTATAAATGTAGCATCAATCATATCTTGAATTGTCCCTTTTATCCATGAGGATTGGGATTTAAAACTATATTTTCATAGACAAAGCAATGAAAATACATGGATGTTGGCTGTTGTGGTGTGGTTGTTTTACCTAATAGAATTCTTATGAACTTGAATTTTCTCAATAATCAAATATTAATAATCAACATTTGTTTTTTTTCCAAGTGAACCTTAAAATAACAAATGCATATATGTAAAGTATATAATGCATAATGTGTAAACAAAAAAATCAGATTTTTTTTTTTCCACACTATTCACACCTGCACACTGATGAAATATGAGAAATCTTGATTTAAATCAAGCTTTAAGACTTAATGGGTAAATAAAGTTCTTTTATCAAAGCAGAAGTAAGGAAAGCAAAAGTGGGAGAATAACACAGGTCAATATAGTAAATAACAATTAGTTGTAAGTGGGCTCTTGAGTAGAGGGATGGGGGTCAAACACTAGGGGTGTCAAGGTACTGTGATTAGCCATGTCTGCTGTTGATAGATCCTTTCTAAGTGGATAATTTCACTGATTACAAATTTCCTGTGCTTATGACCAAAATGCAGAAACTTGCCCAATCGTCATGATCCCTCTTTTGAGACTTTCAAAAGACTTTTAACAAGTTGTGCTTTGTTCTGCTGCAATCTTCTAGAAGTATGCTTTAAGTGTGAAGGTGTTATTGCTCCACTTGGTGAATTATCCTTTATGAATTTGTATACTTGTTTGGCATGTTGTAATCTTATTCATGAAATTTTCAAGAAGGGTTGAGATATTTTGAATTGCCTTTTTAAGGAAGTTGTGGAAATGGAAATGAAATAGTAGATACGAATGATTAATCACAGAGTCTTGGCACTTTCCCATTCTTTATTTGAAAATTAGATTTCTATTCAGGCAATGACTGAGCATTTCAGTTGTTCGTAGTATGATTCTTGCCATTATTGAACGGTCATTAGTAATTACCAGCTGTATGTCAGGCTTAATTTGTGGTAACTGCATGAACCTCGGCGGGTTATGAGTTTGAGTGCTGGGTGGTTTCGCTATTAGTTGTGCTGCATGGTTTTGGCGGCATAAACCACATTGTGGCTTGATGATTCGTAGTCCTGGCGTCATCCTGTTTCCTCTTCCAATGAGATATGTCATCAGCCTGAAATCACGTTAGAGTTCCCCCCATTCAACTTTGGTGTACTGAAGGCTGTTGAGCAGATTGCAATTGGTGCTACTGCTGCTGCATAAATGATTTGCCTGCTGAATGTTTCTTTAACCTTTGCTTTTCCTGCAGAAAAACCTGGCAAAGAGAAGGCTCAAGGATCTTGCAGTGTGCCCAAGAGTAAGAAGGAGAGGAAGAGAAAGTCAGATGAACAGGTAGAAGAGGACAAGAAATTCCCATCTTCTACACCTGAGAAACGACCAAGGTCAAACTCTGGGAATTCGGAATCATCTCAAGAACGTGTTGAGCTGAACAAAGGAGAAACCCCTGAATCTAGTGTTCCTGGTGGTGAAACCATTCAGAGTGATTCTGTATCAAAACCTGATAAAGTGTGGCAAGCAAACACTCTTCCTGTGCAAGTGGAATCAAAACCAAAAGAGGATGGTGATATAAGTTGTAACTCAAGTAAAGCTAAGAGCAAGGCAGCCAATAAACAGGAACAGGCCGTTAGCAGCGACGCAAAGGATTCACGTTCCTCGACTCCAGACTCTGTCAAAAAGCATAAGCAGAAAACAAAGAAGGAACACAGAGCTAAGCAAGCTGAAAGTATTGCGATTACTACACAAGAAATACCTGCAAGTGATCAAAGCAGAGTGAGTGTATCTACTGGTGTGACAACAACAACTGTCTCCAAACAAATGGTTGAGTCCAAAACTGAAGGAACTGGGCCTGCTGGTGTACGGCCACCCATTCCTGAAAAGGAAGCAAACAGGAAGCGAGAGAACTTTGGAGAGTTTCCTTCAACTGTACTGAGGGAACAATCACTTACTTCAGCCATTGCTGGTATCATTGCAAGAGAATTAAATAGAGACTCTTATTCAGATGTTCCTTCAAATATCAGTAAGAAAACGGAACTCAATTCAGTCCCGTCAGATATTCCCTTAAAGGAAGTACAACCTTCAAGTGTAAGCCAGCAGATGACAAATAGCAGTAGTGTTACAAAATCTATCATAAATGATAGACCAGTGAACAGTGGACCAATAACCACAACATCCTATACAAATAGTAACCTGCAGAGTGTGTTACCGAACAGGACAATAGCAGCAACGTCAAACTCTGTACCTGTGATATCACATGGGCATGGCGGATTAACCGGACTATCAGGCATGGAGAGAAACTCTTCTGGAATTACTAGTGAAAATACAAAGTTCTCAAACTCTACCAATCTTTCAGGCAAGTCATTTGCTCCTCACCCTGTACTTGGTGAAAGAATCGAGAGACCTGAAGCGAGAGATCCAAGTAGAGAAACAAGTAGTACAACAAGTGAGAAGAGTGAGGGTGGGAAGTCCTCTTCCACAGATAGGAGCAGAGATTCTGATCAGTCGAAATCGGACAAGAAGTCCACGCTGGTCAGTGACCTAAAGACTCCAGTACAAGTTTATCGCGACCCAAATTTGTCCGACTCGGAAGTGATTCATGTGGATTCAATTCAGCATCATCCGGCTCACTTGATGAAGATAGGGGAACACCATACCCCTTCCCCAGGACAACACCCCATCACTCCCTCCCCCCACGCACTCAGGAATCCCAGTGCCACAGCAGCCCCCGCCAACCCCAGCGCCATCGTTGCCTCGCCGAGTGCCTTCGTGGCTGCGCCCTCAGTCGGTCACATTCCAGCCCACCATCCCATCCAACACCACGGTCACGCCATGTTTCCTGCACATCTCCAACTCTACCAGCAGCATCCGTTGGCTTCTCAGCTGGTCGTACCCGGCCACTTTCCTCAACACCACTTAGCAGGTCTGGACAGGCACTCCCTGCAGCAGCTTCATGCTCAGGGCATCGTTGGGTTGGTGCAGCCTGACCCCATGACAAGGATACGTATGGGTGGGCTACATGGGATAGTGTCTCCACAACATGCTGCTACAGCTCTACAGGGAAGTCTTCACCCTGGTCTAACACCAGCTCAACTGCAGGCTCTACATCAGCAGCATCCTGGTTTACCACTGCCACCAAGCTGGGTTATACAACATGAAGAACTAGAAAGGGCTCATCTACAGCAACAGGTTTGTATACTCATTTCATGTGCTGTAGTGTGTGTGTATGTTGGATATTATGATTACAGGCCTTTCCTCATCAATTCACTGCCCCTTTTTATGCTTTACCATTTGTACCCTTTTTGAATTGTGATAAGTAAATTCTTATTCTAGTATTTATCTAGTTGGCTAATGAAAATAAAGATTGCCTTTGGAAATGATCTTCCTTCATCTGCTATACATTTCTCAGATTATTATTGATTATGAGTTCACCAACCCTCTTCTTTAGCAATATCAAATGTATGATTTTACAATTCTTCAGGTTGTGAATGTTTTATAAGAAGTAATAGACCTGTGTTCAGAATCTGTTTGAATGACAAAGCCCTCAGCTTGATTGTTTTCAAATTTCTTGTTTTAATTTATCACTAATAATGTTTGTTATCAAATTTTCGGTCATATAGCAGAAATCACAGGCTGCTGCTGTAGCTGCAGCTGAGAAGGGTCAGTCTGCCTTATCCCACCACCATTCAGCTTCATCCAGTCAGGTTCGGATGGACACCACCCCTTCAGCTGCTGCCAGTGTGGACAAGAAACCCCATCCAGCTCATCTCCCTGCTGGATCCCACCCACAACACCATGTTCACCCCCAGCTGATTCCTGTCAGCCAGACTGCCCAGGGTGGTGCCCAGGGTCTGGTAGGGCATGAGTCAGCAGCAGCGGCAGCAGCAGCTGCTCACCATGCTAGACATCAGTACCAGGAACTGGATGCTCAGGTTAGTAGTCACCAGGGAACCTTGGTTGTGACACCCCATCCTTCTATTATTACTACTGGATATTGGGACAGGTCAAGTTTATAATTAGCTTCAATTGGAGGTTAATACACAGTCTTCAAAATCACACTTGTTTTGTCTTACCTTACCCATCCCTACATGAATGCAATGCACACATGTATACCTCAATGTACTGTAAATAAAGTATTTATGTCAACCCCTGAGAAATAAATTTGAATTTCACATAAAATTGATCAGATGTAAATAGCAACCATACTGCATGATAATTTGTATATTACAACCCATAGATAAAACAGTTGTGTTAACTTTGTTCCATCTATAAAAAGGGGGTGCGCATGTAACATTTCTTGGCTTTTGAACCCTTGTTAAGTCAACCATATAACCAGAAGGTTTCAATTTGAATGTTAGTATGTTGTCAGTCAGTTTGAAAGTCCCAACCACTAATAACTTGACCCTTCTGTTTGTGTTCAGGCCGCAGTGCAACAGCACTTTCAGGAATCACTGCGGAAGCTGCAGGTGCCCTTCTCCTTCTCGACACCTACAACAGGTGGAAGTATCACAGAAGGTACAGCACTTCCTAAGAACAAGGGTCAGCTACCCAAGGATGTCATGGACAGACAGGTGGGTACAAACAATGACCATGGGATCAGAAGGCCAATAGGTGGCTACTCTTTGACAGCATGACTTCTGATGACTCCATAGTCCATTTAGATCCATATTTTTGATTGACTTTTTTAATTGATCAGTGTTTGCAGATCCTTGATAAACAACAAACACTGCATCCCAATGGAAGTCTAGACAGATAGCAGTGATTTATATCCAATTCTTTAAGAATTTTGTCCAAGCTTTGCTTTAACGTATGAATAATAATAATGATAATATTATGGATATCTATATATAGCCAATATCTGTACTTAACCTTCTTTGATTCTAGTGTCATCACTTTCTATTGAAAGAAGTGTGCCTTTTCACTTCTATGAAAGAAATGTTTTCAGTTGACAGCCAAATAGCAAACAAATGCGATTTTAAGGCCAGTTTAATGGCCGTAATTCCAGTGATTAGATGGGTGCATGTTTGATATGATTTTTTTGTGTGAATATGAAAGACCCTATCCAATCGATTCATAAGTGAAAGTACCCGTGTCTGCCATTTACAGCACAAAGAGAGGCAAGAGCATGAAGAAAGGCTTAGGGAGAGGGAGGAGAAAGAGCTTGAATGGCAAAGAATACAAAGAGACAAAGAGCGCAAGCACCAAGACTCTGATCCAAGATTAAGGGTAAGTAGGACAGAACAAACCCCCCCCCCCAAAAAAAAAAAAAAAAAAAAAAAAAAACAAACAAAAAACAACAAAACATCAGTTTGAATACTCTAAAACTGCTAAATGTGGGCTTCTCTAACCATTTGAATAACAGGAAA
This sequence comes from Heliocidaris tuberculata, assembly GCA_025618425.1. Classification (NCBI taxonomy): domain Eukaryota; kingdom Metazoa; phylum Echinodermata; class Echinoidea; order Camarodonta; family Echinometridae; genus Heliocidaris; species Heliocidaris tuberculata. The sequence continues at coordinate 30,213,112 of CM046847.1, forward strand.
ACTGTTGATGAAGTAACTATGGGATAGGAAAGAAAGGTGAACTTCTTTTTTGTGAACTTTGTTTCTGTGGATTACATTGTTGTTGTTGACATGTTTTCTTGGAGAAAGTTTATTTCAACTGTATTTCATGATAAAATTGGACTTCAATTCATTTATTGGACTTCCAGTAATTAGATTTCATGTTACAGGATGGAATAAGTTATGAGTATTTAAAGTATTTACCATGCGAGCAAGAAGTACTTCCTAAACGTTAGGTAGCAGTTTTTTGTCACTGTATACAATCACCCCAAACATTATCAGATTTCATTTAATTCCCTGTGACATCTTGATAAGTGAAACATTCTTATGATAGTTGGTGGTCCACACTGAGGCTTTCCTGCAATACAGGAACCTCTGGTGTTATGATTCTGCTTCTTTATGCTGGATCACAAGTGAAACGGTGAAAATGTCAAGGCTACTTAGTCAGCCACTTCCAAACTTTTTCGTTATTGTAATTATGACTTCCTTCAGCCACAAACCCTGATTTACACATGTACAGAGGCCACAAGGTGCAAGAGTTTGATGCCCCTTGGATGTGCCATATCCTCAATCCTGTTTAACTTGCCAGCCCTTTCAAGTGTTGAAATTCAACGTATGACACTTCATGATAATAGTGGTGCATGCTAAAATTGACCAATCTTGTAACTACTCAAAATCTCTTAGAAAAATTGAAACTGTATTTGCTACTAAATATGTTTAATCGTGTTCGGACCTTTTCAAAGTTATGTATTTAAGTATAACAAGTTAAGGCACACATAGAGGGGTGTGAGAAATAATGGAAATGTTTTCATTATGTTGCATCAAACAGAATAGCCTTTCAAACATTTCAACGATTTCTATTTTACAGATGTTTGGCAGTTGTAACAGCACTTGAAATACAAAAAAGATGAAATAGGGAAAACCATTTTCAGCTGTGACATGAATTAACATTATTTAGTGAAATATTTGGTCAGCTACATGCACACTTTTACCATTTGAAGAATGAAATGTTGTAAAACAATACTTTTCATTATGTTTACTATTTGCAAATATGAAAGAGAGTAATTTTAGCTTTTTAAAGGAAGCTGAGAAGGCGATATCCTTCCTCACACTGGCTTGCTGAGATTCTGGGCAGGAAGGTTAATTGTATCCTGTTTGTGGCTTCTTTTTCAGTTTCCTGGTGGAGAAAGCGAGAGTGTGTACAAACATCCTGTCTCGGAGGGCAAACATCCCTATGACGACCCTCTCTACAGGCAGTCCTTAGCACATGCTGGACTTGTGCGATATCAGGAAGAATTCTCCAACAAATACCCTGTGGATCTCAAACATGAGCCCAAAATTAAACTTGAAAGGACAGAGCTGAATGCAAGGACTCATGACGGACAGGGCTTCAAGGCGTATCAGTCATCTGTAAGATCAGATGCACACACCACGTACTACAATACCTTGTCTATGAAATCAGAAGAACCTAGGGCAGGTGTGCCAGTGAGGACAGAGCAGAATAGGCAGATGGCAACGGCATCGGCTTACAAGCCGAAACCTGATAATTTGGTTGGGTATCAGCCATTCCTGCACACTATCTCCAGTCATGGTGGGGAGAAAGGAGAAGCATTCAGCAAGCATAGTGAGGAATATAAGATGGCCGCTAATGCAGCAGCAATGCAGGGAGCAAGGCGAGCTATCCCGACACCTCCACCTCTGATCAAGAGAGAACCTGACAGGTCAGAGATGTCGTTGCATTCTAGCGTGATTCAAGCGTCCAGGAGTGAGCGAAGACCCGAGACTATGCATCATTCCATAGCAGTGTTTACCGCAGCAAGCTCTGCTCATGATATCCATCTCACACAGGCTAGCAAGCATGTCTCGTTATCGGATGTCAGAACAAATAGCGATGCATCCCATTCAGTACCGGTCATCAAGCATACGATAGGCACTCCACCTCCCTTGCATAGTTCAGCACAGACCACTGCAAGTCAGTTGGCAAGACACTTACCCCCTCAGTCCCCTCTCAAAGTGGCAACTCCCCAGCAGCTCTCAGCAGCTGTACTTCAACTTGGTTCCCATTCTGTCAGCAGTACTACCGCAACCACCATAGGAGTGTATGCCCACCAGGTGTACTCTAATTCCCCAACAACTACAGCCACAAGCTCTAGTTCACTCCTTATGTCAGCACTCCGGCCTCAAGACATGACGCGAGTGAGTGAAGGGATGGAGGTCGATCCAGGTACTATGAAGCGCAAGCCCAGTCACGTGGCAGCCGTTTTCCATAAGAAGAGGCCTAAAACGAAGGATGATGTGCATAGTGATAGTGGGAACTCTGACAAAAAGGAGTCTACTGGTATGTCATACATAGAGCAATACCACAATTTTGTGATGGAACCAAACGCTCATAATACGTCTGTTGGAAATGCAACGGTTTGTAAAGCTAGTGAAAACATTGAGCTGAAGATTGAGAAAGTTGATCAGTACAAGCGCTTAAGCCTAGACTCCTCAGCACCGGCATCTCTCATGTCGGCCGAGTCGCATAGGACCACAAATGGGACATGGTCGGATACCGAGAGCAACAGGTGTATTTCACCCCGTAGTACTGCCAGTGATTCTTCCGAGGGGCGCAGCTTGAAGTCAGCATCGCCGCACCGTGCAGGCGGCCCTGTCTATCTCAAGAAGGCCTGGCTGGCCAGACACTCTGGGATCAACTCTGCTGGTGCATCATCCACGAATAACCTTGACCCTAAACAAGAGCCTGGTTTATCAACCAAGCTCTCTAACTCCCTCCCCAATGGACACCTCATGGGCGGTAGCTTTGTTCAGGTGGCACAGAGTGTGGACGCTGATAAATCAGTCACCATTGATGACATTCCAAAAAGCATTCCCAATCATGTCTATGATTTTGATCAGGACAAATCCTCCACTTGCTCGGAGGCTTCGACAGTGTCCAGCCACAAGTCGCGGTCAAGAAAGAGTGGGAAGGATAGGAGTTCTAAGAAAAAGGACCGTAAGCGACATGGGTCTCCAGCAGATCCCAAGAAACATGGGAAAGATAAAGGAGATAAGAGTGATGAAAAGCCTTGTGATGGAGACAAACCTAAGTCTGAATATGTGCTGGGACTGGAAGCTTGTAGGCTCATGTCAAACAACGTAGAAAGCAAAAGTACTCAACAGGTCAGTATCAATAACTTTCTTATATTTTCATTCATATCTTTCATGCAAAAAAAACTCTACCTTGCATGATGTGTATATTGTGTAATCAGTTTTATTCATTCCTTGTTATTTTGAAGCACTACATTTTAGAGGTATAGATGTACTGATTTTTTGTTAAATAAGAAACTTATGTCATTTATGTGTACTACCTGTCAATCAAAGGTACTATGTAATTTATTTTGGGGCATGATGCTAAATCAAATCAAATAGTCCATTAAAAAATAACCCCCAAAACACTTTGTGAAATATTTCTCCAAAAGTGAATATGTTCATGTAAGAAAACAGGAAAAGGAAAGAAATAAAAACACACTAACCTAGGGTCATTCTACTTGAAACTTTTCAATTTCTTTCTAAAGCATTTTAGGTTAGATATGTGCCAAATTAAAAGACTTTCATTTCTGCTTTCAATGTTTAATAGTACAGTACTAAATCTTTTATCAATAGAATATTACCATGTACTTACAGACTCATCAGGTTATTCCTGAACCAAACAGAATAATAGTAATACCAATATCAGAATGCCTTATTTCCTGTAAATGATGAGCAACGGCATGCAGAAGGCATACTGAATTCATTGAGAGGGAAAATGATTCATCTGAAATACATGTACCTTCCCCTCACATCCCCTGTCAGGAAACCCGAATCAGATCCGCTTAAGAGTTACCGTGAAGAGCCAATTTAAGCCCAACCCTAAAATCTACTCATGTCTTGCCAAGAAGTAGCATAGGGGGTGAAATAAGCGTCTTATTGGTGTCCTAGATATGGGTATTCTGTGAAACAGTCGTCAGAGGAGCAATTAGCACTGAACTGAAAGTACCTTGCGGGGTGAACAGGAAAAGGGGATAGATCAGTCACGCAATCACATACATGTAGGCTAAGAGTAAGAGTCACAAAAGGATTCCTATATTGTGATCAAGTGTCATATAACTTCTTCTTAAATAATGTTCTACAATGTTCATGGTGATCAAGTACAGTCCGACCTCACTTATCCGAACTTCATTTATCCGGCCATCTCTATTAACCGGCCCTGTCTTCCGGCCAGTTCGTCATGCAATTCACCCAAAAGCCTTGGAAACAGGAACATCATGGGCAATTTTCTGTTTAATTTTATTTCATTTCATCTCTTACAAATAAAAAGATCATTTGCAATCATCAACTACACCAAGAAAACATAAATTTTACAGCCAATAGACTGCCCTACCCTATTCATTTGCATAGAAAATGTACATTTCTCTCATGTCCGGCCATTTCACTTATCCGGATGGGTGCCGGTCCCAATGCGGTCGGATAAACGAGGTCGGACTGTAATATGTAATTTCTTGTTCATAGAATGCGTTTTATGTTGATAGGTAATCAGTATTATTATAAGTTAATTTTTCATTAAACAGGAAATTATAGGTAGAGAAACAAGACTCTTTTGTTATGGCCTAAATTCTCCTTTTGTCTTTATTTATAAGTGTTTTTTTTTTTAAATTAAGGAATTGTAGATGAAGATTTTTGAAATGTTTATCTTGGTCACTAATCACTATGTAGGCCTGCTTCATGGCTTACACTGGCACAGTGCTTTACCTTTAATGGTTTGACAATGTGAAACTATATTGCAAACCAATATAAATGTAACGCATCCATCTGTTTGAATGAGTATGTCACCCACACATCGCAGGCATTTAATTAGACTTACTAGAATGTTTATAACATGGTTGGAAGTAGGTTTATGACAGGTTTAGCACACCTGCTTAAAGGTTGAGTTCTGGGAAAGATGAAAAACAATTTGTGAGCTTTCTCATTCCTTTTGTGTCTGTTTGGAAGAACATCATAGTAGAAATGTCCCCTGAAAAGGATTGCTTGTCAAATGCCATCATAATCGAAATATGATGAGAAATATCTGAAATGTTCGAGCCAAACATTCATGCCAAATGTGTGTGCACTCCCATATCCCCATTTCTGTGTGCAGTGCATGTGCTTTTCAGTGAGAATGGATCAATTTCTTTAACATTTTGAAGATTCCAAAACCTTACAGTTTACACCAATTCTTATGTAGACATGATCAGCCTTTTCCAACTGCTTTGAGACAGTTTCTTTCACAATGTAATCAGTCACGTGACCAGAACTGGACTTTATCTTTAAATGACTCCTACATAGCCATGTTGTGTGGATGACTAACCTACCCTGTCAGCAGACCAAACAATTCAAGTGTTTATAGGACTTGATGCAAAGGAGCAGTACTCGCCTTTGTTTACTTTTACATTTCTGACACACTGAATTGAACTATGTCATGAATGGTTGACATAAATGTAGATGAGATATGATGCAACTTGGGAGCTTGAAGAGCTACTATTTATATGTTTAGATTGATCATCCCCCTCACTAAATCATTATATGTAACCTGGGGAAAATATTGTGAAGTACTTTTAATTGGGAGTTTATTTTAATCCAGGTTTAGCAGAGAAAACATTTTCTATTTATTTTTATGAGGAAAATCAGTTTAAAACTGTTTGCTTCCATGTGTCATAGACATTTCTAGGCAAAATGTGAGTGTGACTAACTGTAAAACAAACTTGGCACGGAATATGTAGACTCAAGATTTGTGGGAAGTATGAAAAAGTGATAAAAGAAAAACCATGGAACAAAAAAATGACTGCTGTCATTGCGTCTCGTAGAACAATGAACTGCCATGTGACATTTCAGCCTGACTTAGGACATGTTTTCCTCCAGGTTTCATGTGAAGCGAAATCCCCGAACTCGTGCGTACTTGTGAATACTATCTAGTAGAGCTCAGCTGGTTCTCTCCTGGTGATATGATGGCATGTGACTGGGGGAAGGAAGGGCTGAGCAATGCTCATGTTCCTCTGGGATTTACACCATAGTTCCTCTCCCTTTAGGCTCACTCTATCACTCTCACCCGGCCTCTTTTGATACCCCTCACCCTTGAGGAGCTATGAACTCTCTCTGTATTCTTCATTTTTAAAAAGTTTTTTCCTAAGTATCTCACTTTCTCTCTATCTATCTTTCTATTTCACTTCTTTTATTTATCTCTTAAAGTTTCCATTTCTTTCTTTTACTCTCCCTTTTCTTCTCTTTTGGTATTCTTTGATTGCTCTTTCTCTTTATCTTTCCCTCTTTCTCCCATGCTGTAGTGTTTTTATCATTGGTTCTCTGTCATTTGTCTCATTACTCATTTTACCTTTATCTCTGTCTCTCTTTTCTATCTTTCTCTCATTCACTTCAGCCTTCTCCTTTCATGTGAACCCGTAGCTGTTTGCATTATTTGATTTGGATCATTGCCTACAGGCAGGGAGGGAAGAGTTGCTAAGCATTCCTTTGTGGCTCATGTGGTATGACTGTGACCTACATCTTGGTATATTTACTGTATCATATATCATGAAGAATAAAGAGAGAAATAATGATTTATCCACTTTTGAAAAACAGATACCCTGGTATTCTTTATTTAAAAATCTCCTCTACTCCATTGATGACCCTCCCACCAATTTTTTTTTGTCTTTAGATTGTTGATAATTAATTTTTTTATCATTACTCAATAGATCACCGAACTGCTCAATCTGATTGCACAAACTCCAAAGAAGAGGAAGCTTACAAGATCCAGCAAAGACAACAAAGATGGTGTGTTTTCATTATAAAGGCTGTTTTTGTATGTCATGTTTTGATAATCATTGTGAAATAAGGATAGATTATTAACAATTCATTTATCACTTATGAATATCTACATATTTATTTTTTTATTTTATTGTTCAAATGTTGACACAAGGAAGTTTATTGAGATATATGATTACATATACATGTATATCAATTTGTAAAGAAAACCTTTTATGTGTTTAACAAGTTGCAAGGGTCATGGGTATGTAGTAAAATTGAAAAAGTGCATGTACATGTTGTTCAAACACTGTCTAAAAGGGAAGGGAGGAACTGTCCTTGTAGAGATTAAGGAATTCAAAAATTGTCAAATTCCATAAAAATGAAATTTTTGCTGCATGTTAGAAAGTCTTTGATATTTTAAATACATTACAACTTTGAATCGCAGGTCAACTAAATCGACCAGTGGCCAAACCTACAGTGACCAAACTCAAGAAGTCAGGAGAGGCCTTTCTACAAGATGGCTACTGCTCAGAGATCACACCTAACCTCATGAAATGTAGAGAGTGTCGCATCAAGCCTTCCTCCAAGCAGTCTAAACTCAACAACATCTTCTGTAGATTCTATGCCTTCCGAAGGTAAGATGACACATAGAATATATGACTGTGATTGATGCATTCTTCTCTTTATTTAATACACTGTAAACTATATGTGGGAATCCAAAATGGTTATGGGTGCAGACAAGCAATTTTGGACAGTTAACCTCTTGGATACAACTCTACAATGTTCTTTCTGTATCATTGTTACTAACAGTTTTTTGCTGGGAACTTCTGTTGTAATTTTGTACAGTATAAATCTGTACTTCTAACTAATCTATTTTCGTTTAGTCTTTTATTTCATTCTGGATATATTAGATGGGTGCTTTATGTGAAAAACAAAAACTAGCAAAGAAATCTGACACACTCAACACAGGTACACACATGCAAAAAAATGAAAAGAAAAGAAAAGGTGAAAGAAAGGCCTTTAAATAGGTGAGTAATGATGATAACATTCAACTGCACCAGTGATTTTTTTTTGTGGTCATAATCACCCAGCTTAATCTCAAGTTTCCTGTCAATTTCTTACCTCCAGACTAAAATATAGTAACAAAGGGAACCTGACGATAGCTGGGTTTTCTGAGCCTGAGCAATGTGACTCAGAAGACCTTAGTCCCTGGTTACCCTACCCACCAGACTCGGATAGTAACCTGGATCTAGAGACGTGTATCTACATCTTATCAAGGGTTGGACCTCAGTTCTGTCAGCTTGTTCATCAAGAGCAGCAGGCTAAGACGTGGTGTACCACCCCAGGTCAGTTTATATCAATTTTTCCCCCCCAGATGTCTGTATATTTTGAGTTATTTTCATTTTTAATCAGTTTGTTTGATGGTTGTAAATTGGTTTTTACCGACATGAATTATTCTACTTTGAAGGAATTTTCAACATAAGTTGTAAAAGATGAATAAATCAGGTGAAGTCAAACAAAAGTTCATACAAATACAATTATATGTAATGAATATCTTGTTTGACTGTTATTCCATGAAGATATAAGCTTTTACATTTGGCTTAACTACCTATGACTGAAGATATATTCTGGTGTATGTTTTCCTAGTTCAGAATATAAGGTTAATCTTTATTCTTTCCTGGTAAAAGTTGTACCAATACATATCCACAGGCTCCGCAAACTGGTGTGAATAACTGCATTTGGCACTTCCTTTAATTTTTTGTCTGGTTCAAGCTTGCATAAAAAATCATTACATATTTCCATTTGAAGTGTACTGAATAATTTTGCCTTTGCCTGTTTGCAGGCAAGATAGCATGGAAGAGAGCTGTTATTGGTGTTCGGGAGATGTGTGATACCTGCGATACAACTCTCTTCAATATCCACTGGACATGTTCTAAATGTGGCTTTGTGGTCTGTCTAGATTGCTACCACTCCAAGAGCAATGAGGAAAAGAGTAAGTGCTCTCGAGTGTTCTCTTAAATTTTAGTGTGTTAAGTGCTCTTTGTGTCCTTAGTAGTTTGTTTGACTACTAGTTATGACGTGCAGAGAACATCCTCTTATAATCTAACCCAATTCTTAATGGATGTTGTCAGAGAAAGTGGATTCTGACCCATTTTCAGTTCAGAAATTTCCTCTTTTTTTTTTTTGGGGGGGGGGTGGAAATGTACTTGATGCCTGTTTTTATTTTTACGTTGACTTGCACTTTGCACTGATTTTATGTCATGAAACTTTGAGCATTCATTTATGTTACAGGTTCTATTCATTAGTGAATGTAATTAGATTGTGTATTAATCTGTGTTAAAATGTCAGGAAATCTATCCCTTAAAAATAGATTTAAATGAACAATGTTCAGTGTTTAAAAAAAGGGGGGGGGGGGAGATATGCCTTTGAATAACAACAATTATATTCATACTGCAAATACCTACTTCATAGATATCGTCACTACCAAAGGAGTGATTTCAAAGAAATGTCATGAGATTGTCAACTCCCATATAATCTTGCTGTGTATGATATGACAGTTCAGATTGGTTTTTGAGCATCTTGTTTGAAAGTTGAAGTATTGCCTTTAAAGGACTACAATCAAGTTGAGTGTGCTTCCTGTCTTTTCCTGTGTAGATGATGAAAACACTCCAGAGAATGGGTCCAAGTGGTTGAAGTGTATCAAGGATCAAGTTCATCAGCCTGATACTCTCATGCTTACACAGATGATCCCTGGAAATGGTGAGTAGTTACCCCTCTACTGTTCAATTCATATCAGCTGTGTCTTTGTATTCTGTCTGGGGGAAAGGAGGGGAGATGGGAGAGGCCGATTGGAGACGGATGGAGAGGAGCATGGGAGAGGTAGGAAAAGGGGATGAGGGAAGCGGGGGGTAACCAAGAAAATCTTGGCTTGGGATTTGTATATTTGGTAATCATATCTCAGGTTAAATCACCAAGTGTTCTATCGAGGACATATCCTATTATTGATGATGATGATTGTGTACCATGAAAAGTGGGTATATATGATTGTGGCTAATTAAATAACCTCTCTCTGTGTATGCTACATAGCTCTTTGGGATGTTGGAGATCTGATGCATCAGGTATGCTCCAAGTGGAGGATACCATCTACGTGTCCTTGTCTTGGAGAAAACAAGCCTTCCGTCAATGGCATGTCACCGGTAAGTCCATCGTTCAATTCTTTAACCCTCAAAAGACCTTCATGTGATCCTCATTTCATGTTAGCTATAATTTTATTTATTATCGTTTTCATGATCATTCAAAGAATCATTTTGAAAAAGGTCATTCAAGACTAGTCTTTGCAATGTATTGGAATGTCGGTAAGGAAAATGGCCAGTCTTACATTCAGCTAAGTAGTGCTCACAGCAAAATGATATCTTTTATGATATTACCAGTGTTAATTTTATGATGTCATTTGCTGTTTTTACAGACAAGTAGCCAGATTTCACCAGAGTGGAAGAGGGATGACCTTCTATCATCTACCGCCCTCAGTGGTCATTTAGCAAATGCACGTTCAAATCGAATGCCCAAGCTGACATCTCTTCCACAATCCGCCTCACCGCTTGACTTCCTAGCTGACATTGCCACGTCTCAGGATGGCAAGCGCAGCATGGATGGTAAGAAACTTGATACTATCAACGCGAGATCTGTTGACAAAGCTTGTTCAGTCGACGTTGATGCGAAGGGTGAACCTTGCTCCACACTAAGAGACCTATTAACCAAGACCGCTGGAAAGCTAGTCAAACCATCGGCGAATGATGGAAACCTTCTCACACCCTTCCTACCCAAAGGCGATGGGATCACGAAAAAGACATCTCGAACGATGACAAGCACGTTTGAGGACATCATTGCCACAGTCGTCGAGCAGAACATCTCAGCTCCTGGAAAAGACAGAAGTGGTGCCAAGACTCCCCGACTGTCTACATCATCTGTCTGTGACACAACAACATCACCAAGCACCATCAGGCTGGAGAAGAAAGGAAGGAGTTTAGCCAATAGGAACACTTTGGTTGAATCTAGTGTGATGTATCCAGATGTACCTCATTCATGGTTGTGTGATGGAAGGCTCCTCAGACTGCATGATCCGTCTCATGTTGGGAATCTTCGTATCTTCCAGGAACAGTGGAGGAAAGGAGAGGTAAGCTAAAGCACTTTTTATCATTGTTTAAGGATTCATTTCAGCAATAAACCCAGGACCCCTTGCCCAAGGAATGAAAAAATGATCAAATATGTCTTCCATATTCCCTTTGGATGGCATATCATCTGAAAAACAAATTGACAAAATGTAATTTTACTCCACATCGATAAGTCATGTGAATTCCCGAATGAGATGAAAAATTCAACAACGTATCATCTTCTTAGAGCCAGTAGGGCATTATCTCCCTGTAAAAGAGAAGGTTTCCCCTTCCCGACTCTCGGCATATGATGCTTGGTGTTATATGTCTGAGCAAAGAAAAATAAAAGCCTGAAGACTTAAGGGGAAAAAAAAGAGCAAATAATTTGAATCTTCCAAGATACAAAGCGATGCACGCCTTATGTTAACTTTTGAAACATTTTTTCCCCCCACCCAGCCAATCTTGGTGAGCAATGTCCACAAGCAGCTTGATGAGAATCTCTGGCATCCATCGTTCTTCAACAAGCATTTTGGTCACCAGGAGAATGATCTTGTTGATTGTCGTTCAGGGGATGTCATCACTGGTGCTCCTATGAGAGACTTCTGGAATGGATTTGAGGACATCTCAAGTAAGTTTGCAATATACTTGCTCCTCTTTTTTTTTCCAAATATGTTGTTTGGTATAATTATATGAAGTATTGAATGGAGCCAGCATTATCTTTGCCAAGATTTTACTTGTTTATCATTTTCAAAATAAGAATTAAGACACTCATTAGATATTTTTTATTTGAATTTCTGTCACAAACTATCATTTTTAAAATCTTCTGTGGATCTATCAGAATTTTGATTTGTTTTCAAACTGTAGGATTCCTTTTAACTTACAAAAGGTTCCAAAGAGTTTACATCAAACCTATCTGTTTTCCCTGTACATTATTTACTAATTTTCTGAAATGCATAAAACAGGGTGTATCTACCTAATGGAATATTTGTGAATAAAATGTATTATGTTATTTAAATGAAGAAACTTATAACACCCTTGGCCTGTCTTGTTTTGTGATTAGATCGTCTGGAGACCAAGCAAGGTTTACCCATCATCCTGAAGCTGAAGGACTGGCCACCAGCGCAGGACTTCAGTGAGCTCCTACCTCAACACTTCCAGGATCTGATGAACAACCTCCCCTTACCAGACTACACTCGAAGGGATGGTAGATTCAATCTATCGTCCAGACTGCCAGACTTCTTTGTCAAACCTGACCTGGGACCAAAGATGTACAATGCCTATGGTGAGTTGATGTCAAATAAGATGTTATTATGGTAAGAATAGTCTCCAGGAAGTACTATGGACATGTGGAATATAGCATGCCATTGCCAACCAGGAAATAGCCAGTGTGGCTCTGCTCCCGAGACATGTTATCTACCTCATAAAAAAATGTGATGATATAACATCACCTATTGGTGCAGTTTGTAGCTTCCTCTTTTTCCTGATGATTTTGTTAGTAAGGTATAGCAGAGATATGTTATGCAGAGTAACTTGTAAATAAGCCAATTGTAGATTGCAATACCCTGATATGTATATCCATTTAGACAAAGTAGCTTAATCATACTAATCATTGTATCTCTCTCTCCCCCATTCACAGGCCTTGCTCGCTATGCTTCATGTGGCACTACCAACCTTCATCTAGACATCTCTGATGCTGTCAATGTGATGGTGTATGTAGGCAAGCCTCATAGTGTAGATGGACAGGATACATGTGATTCATATGAGAAAGGTGAGTGGGGGTACAAACAGGCTAATCATTCTTTCAGAAGTTTGCATAACTTAAAGTGTATCACGACTGACATCATTAAGTAAAGTTGAAACAATTGACTTTGAAAAAAAAAAAATTGGGTATACTTTGTTCCATTATGAATGTGAGAATATAGGACCTGAACAAAATGCACAATATTTCATGAGAAATCATAGAACTGCCACTACTACCCATTTTAGTTTTGAAAAGGACCATGAGTAGACACAAATAGCGGTAGACTAGAAAATGCTATGGTGAGGTGAAGGTTCCCTTTATGGTTGTATGTAATGCTCGCTTCACCAATGTTTGAAACTTTGTAGGAACATCCAAAATAAGTCAACATTATCCAATAAACATGAAAAAGTACAAAGTATATTTAGGTGTAAGATTACACTGAATGTTGTAATTTTATGGTATAATGATGTAGTGTACTTATGCCATGTCTGTCCTCAAGAGAATACATACATTGAGAAATGGGGGTCCTTTTGCATTATTTATTTGATTTGATTTATCAGAAGCTGTTGATGCCGTGGATCACATGTGCATGGATGAGCAGACCAAGCAGAGAGTAAGAGAGAAGGAGGAAAGACCAGGAGCTATCTGGCATCTCTTCAGGGCTGCTGATACTAACAAGATCAGACAGTTCCTTATCAAGGTTAGTACATCCCCTTGCATTAAGAATACCTATACCTGATCTTCTTTACAGAATCTTCAGTTGGATGGTGACAGGATCCTATTTGTAGGACCACTTCACTGAGTTATGTCTGTGTCAGATCTGCCAAGTGTATTTAATATGCATGAAGCCTGTCAGAAAGTGTAATTAATTGGGAAGCATTTCTATGAAGGACCATGTTGCTTGCATCTCATGTGAATGGTGGCAGAAACATCCAAACCCAACCTTCCTGATACGAGCTTGTTAGAATAATGTTTTCTGGGATTACTTGCTGAAATAGCACCTTAATCTTCAATGGGGACCTAATCGGTCACATTGTAGCTGTCATTGGTTATTTAGACTCTGTCCAAATAAAAAAACCAACAACTTCTGTCCCGTTCTGTAGAAGACCATGTTAAGGGATATCCCTTTCTTACCCTACATTTGCTCCTTTCTTTACAGCTGTCGGAGGAGAGGGGTGAAGATGTACCCCCTGACCATGACCCCATCCATGACCAGAGCTGGTATCTGGACAATGACCTACTAGATCGTCTCTACAAGGAGTATGGGGTACAGGGATGGGCCATCGCTCAGTGCTGGGGTGATGCCATCTTCATCCCGGCTGGAGCTCCACATCAGGTAAGGTTAACCATGAAATCCAATGCTATGTCAAACTGGATACAAGATTTTGCTCCCAAAGCCAAAATGTGGCTTAAGATATTATATACCATCCAGCATTTAATTCCAAATACATTATTTTTATTGTATGATTTTAATTTTCCATTCATGCTTGCAAATATCCTACCCTTTTGAGCTTAATGTGATATTTATGTTCAGTATTCAAATGAGGAGTACATACTTTCTTCAAAGTTTGGCATGGAAGATACTTAGATATGTCACCATTCCAAACAAAGTTTTTGATGGCGTGTCTGGTTGAATGTGCTCCACCTTTCAAGATTTGTATACTTCTGATAATTTTCATTCTATCCACATGTTTCATACATATTGGCCCGAATTCACAAAGGAGATTTAAACCACGGGTAAGGTTTAAACCTCCGTAAGCGTACTAAAATAAGCGTAAATAAGCGCACATTGCCCATGCGCGCGCTCAAAGAAAATATATGATTGGATCGGATTCCATGCGCACGTACGCTTAAAAAACCCAGGAGGGGGTTTAAACCATGGTTTAAACCAAACCTCCTTTGTGAATTCGGGCCATATGGTCTACAGTACCTAATCTAATGTTTGTTTCATTTATATTTGTGTGTTTTACAAACTCTTTGTACTGATCATTAGAAAACAGTGCAAATGTATAAACTTGATTGTATTTGACTCATTTCAGGTGAGAAATGTCCATTCATCCATCAAGGTAGCAGAGGACTTTGTCTCTCCAGAGCACATCAGTGAATGTTTCTGGTTGACCCAGGAGTTCCGCCAACTCAGTGCCACCCACTCCAACCATGAAGACAAACTCCAGGTGAAGAACATCATCTACCATGCAATCAAAGACACCATCGGACTTCTGGTGACCAAGACACCTCCAGGAGAGCTGACTGACGCTAATGGAGCTGGTAAAGCGATGGCAGTGCTGCAGCAGCAACATCAACAGCAACAACAGCAACTTCAGCAGCAGCAGCAGCAGCAGCAGCCAGCAACATCACAGCCACAGCAACAGATCCCCCAGCAACTTGTTGCCCAATCACCACAGTCTAAGCCCTCTCCTGCATCAACACCACCGGTTGCAAGCAACAACACTTGCAGCAGCTCGTGACAATTAGCCACGGAAAAACAGACTTTCCAGCTAGAGAGAATCGGGTGCCAAGTAAACTAGATGTTTCATATTGTTGTATATGAAATAAAATGATGTATTTGTAGTCTAGATAAATCCAAAGAACTAACAAAAATTCTATTCAAGTGAAAAGATGAATAGATGTTTCCTTTTTCTCATAACCACTTATCCAAGGACAGACAAAACAGAACAAAAATAAAGTAATTGAGTCGACAAGAATCTGTGTGTTTACTGAAAATGATTCATACAGAGGTCTTGATTTCTTCCAAGCAATGGGTATGCCAATAGAGAAGACAAAACTAGGGCATTTCATTTTCATTTACTCATCTTGTGAGTACTAAATACATGTATGATGATGGAAAGAGCATGCTAAGTAGTATTTTCAGGGAGGGTAGGGAGGGAGTCTAGATGAAATGGGTTTGTCTTGTCATTTTTACTTCCACAAATTATACATGTATGTGAAGCAGAGGGTATATTGGACTTGATCATGTACGTGTACATTTCAAATACCTCAGCACTCCATGAGTAAAGGTGCTCTTCTTCTATAGCAAAACTAATCTTGTTATGAAATGGATCAAGAAAAGAAAAAATTATATCAGAGATTTATTGAGTGACTTTTATGGAATGAAAAAGAGTAAGTTTTCAGAGGATATGGGAAGGTTGGAACAGATGGATTTCAAATATTTTGTTTGTCACCTTTCAATGAATTTATAGATGAATGAAATATTTATATCTATGTTTTCCCATCAAAGTCGACACGTGATGGGATGTGAGAGGATTTCTTGTACAGAGCTGGTATATTGGAGGAAAGAAAGTGATGTTTTGTTTGATATAGTAAAGGAAATATGTCTATGTGGGCAAGTTTTCTCTTTTGGGACTTGTGAAAGTTGCATTGCATTGGTTAAAATGAAACGGCCAATTGATAAAGGTTTAGGTGTCCGTATTAACGTAATCAGTTTCAAACCCCAAGTTCTAAGGAGCCAGTTTTAATGGATATAGACTTATTGTTTTTGATGAATTGTTTCTTTCAAGAGGGACAAGTTAGCAGGATAGATAAGATCATATCCAGGATATTATCTTTTGTCGAGACATTATGTGAAAAAATTCATGAATGCTTTGGGTGCTTTTGGCTGCCAAATCTAAGGGGCAAGGTAATAGTTTCCAAAGCATGTCGAGACTGAACTGTTGTATGCATGATGTAAAAGCTCTATATTGTTATTATTTTTTATTTTTATTTATTTTGTTGTTATTGACATGGCCAGATGTAGAATGGACAATTTTTTTTTTGTAGCATAATGAATGAATTTACCAGCAAATTCAGCAAATGATCACTTCATATGTACCAATGAAATTTGCAAAGAAGTGAGATGCATTATGGTTTACAATGTAACGGTCATGATCAAGGAACTGAATACTGTCGAATATAAGGAAGGTATTTTATGCTGCTGTAATTGGCAGTCCATACGTTGTATGTATAGCTATCATGCCTGTGCATTGCATGTGGCATTGTTAATTTTCTTTTCTTTCAGACATTCCATATCAATTTTGTAGTGATAATTTTGTTTTTCTCCTTGTTCTTACCAAGGAGATGAGACTTGTACCAACCTACAAGAAACGATTGACCAAAACTAAATGTGCCTGATTAAGTTATGTGTAAAATATAGAGAATAAGATCGGGCATTTCGTTCTGGGTTTTTTGTGAATGGTTAAGTAAGGCAAGGTACAGAGAAAGAATAAAATGGCCTGTCTTTGATCCATTAACTATTTTGGAACAGGATTGAATTACTCTTTGTTTTAATTATGTCCAAATGATACTAGGAGTGTGTGTTCTAAAGTATAGAGCGTGAATTATTTGCGTTCATTGATTAAACTGCCTTTGCCATTTTTTGTTGAGTATATCTATCGTAGGGGTACCACGTTTCAGCTCAGGCCAGAGAGGCAACATTTTGTTGAAACTTTCCACATGTATGTAGTTCATGGGTGGTGTATAGATGAATTTTGTGCTCAATTCTGAAACAAATCATTTCCATGAAGGAAGTCAGATTGGTGTGAGAAAGTAGTTTGTTCGTACAGTGATGTAGAGAACAATATAATATGTATCACAGAATCAATTGTTTTGTCATGGAGGCAAATTAATATGATCACTGTAAATAAGTGAGAGATAGATATATAGCCTTTATGTAGTCTTTATATCTTATTTTATTCCTGTCTCGTGACATGAATTTTTTTTTTTTCAAAAGCTGTGAAACTTTGAGTGATTTTTTTTTTTAATACACAATTACAAAAATGCACCTTGATTGTGATATTTTCTGTTGATAAAAACATGTTTATATGAAATTGATTTTTACAAGAAACAGCAGATGGAATGATCTCTTTGTAGACATGTTTGTTGTGTTTGGAGAATAATATGTGTGGTAATGTATATACTTAGGGTCATAGTGATATTTTTGTATGGAGAGGGATATCTTTCTCCCATCTCTGTTATGAGTTTGTAATCGAAATCACTTTTATGACCTTTTTATTTGACTGAAAAGACAATGAAATGCTTTTTGGTTGGAAATAGATTTATAGTCGAAAAGGATTTGTGTGTATCTGTAAATTCTTGTGAATATGACATTCTTATTTTATGAAATCAGTTGACTTGTGCATGGCTTGGCTTGCTAAAAAAAGTTAAGAAAAGGAAGAAAATCTTGTTATACAGTTGACTAAAACAAATAATACAAAAACATAAAAAATAACTTATTTGTTTCAGTGTTTACTTTTGTTGCCAGTGGACTGGATTTAAATGCATTTTTTGTTATTCTTGTGATGTAACATGGACTGCTCTTACAGAGATAAAAGGAACAGAGAGAGAAGAGAGGGAGAGAGAGAGAGGTAGAGGGAGAGAAAGACTTTCTGATTATGGGGAGGGGAGAGAGCTGGAAGAAAAAGATGTACAAGAGCAGAGAGGTAAATGTTGGAAGATGGTCATGAAGGACAGACTGAGTGAGATAAGGAGTGGAAAGCAGGTAGAGAAAGAGAAGATAAATGTAATAGAGGAAAAGTGGTCTTGAGGAAGAGAGTACAATATGAGTGAGATGGAAGAAAATTGTCCTTACGGGCAGTGTCTCATGAAACCGTAATAAGCCTATGTTTACGGACACCCCACTGGAACATGTGTTAAGATCAAACACATTTCAATAAGATGTCGGTGAACGTATAGACCTATGATGATTTCATGAGACGACTTGGCCTAATAATGTTTCATGAGGGAAACCTGAACAAAAATGCATTCACACAATGTGCGGTATCTGAGAATATCAGTTTGTTATATAATATACAAATTTTATTTAGAAACTAAAACAAGAGCAATGTACATATAACATGCAAAATATCACAAGCAGAGAGATGCTGCTATATCAAAGTCACAAACAACAAAGAGAGAGTTGAATTATTTCATGCCTCTTCTTTCATCATTTGACTATTTTACATTATGATTTACAGAAATGTGATTTAACAAAGTTTGGCCCTTCAAGTTCAACCTGTACCTTCACTTAAAATAAATTCATGTACCCTTTCTCTACAATTCCAATAGATTTAATAACATGTAATGGCCTTTTTTGTATTTGCTTTATAATTTTGTTATTCATACCATAAAGTTTGAACAAATATGTTTGATAGCTCATGTGTAGCTAGATATAACAGACTCGTTATTAATAATTTTAAAAAAAATTGACCTTTACTTCCTATTTCCTAAATTGTAAGAGTCTGAGCTTCTAGTATAAAACTTTTATCAAATTAAATTAAAATCTTATGTCTGTATATAATTGATACTCGATTTTCTAATTGTCTAGATCATTACTGCATGGTACCCCCCCCCCCTCAAAAAAAGAGGGGGCGAGAAGAGTAGGAAAATATTAAACAGAAAAAAATGGTAGGAAAAAAACAAAGGAGCAAAATAACTAACAAGGAGAACCATAACATTTTCATCAGACTAGTCAACTAAAGCATTCAAATTTAAGAAAGTTTCTGGAGCAACTTTCTTCCCAGAACCAATGGTGACAAATTTGATTTACTTTTTTTGTACGTTAGCATTACTACTGATATGATACATTAGTTGTTGCTGCCAGCCAAGCCTGAAGCAAGCTTTTGGCAGTCAAAATCAACTTAAGTGTAAGAGGCATTCTTTAAATTTGAATGTATTTATTAACTGGTCAACTGCATTAAACATGTACACAAAAAAATTATTTTATAGGGATAGTGTTTTAAAAAGTGGCCCCCCAAATCTGCCTGTTCTCCAGATGTTTTGCATTACAGTGGAATCTGTTATAAAGAACACTGTTATAACAAACTCTCGTTACAACAAAGTAATGTTACTGGTCCAACATCTTTGTATTCTATTGTTTTTTAACCCTGATATAATAAGGTTTCGATATAACAAGGTAATTTCCGTGGTCCCAAGGAGTTTGTTATAACGAGGTTCCACTGTAGATGTATATGTTTAGCAAGTTGTACATGTATCACAAAGGGTCTTGGGTAGGAAGGTTTGAAAAGTGACAACCATGGAGATTGGGTTTTCCTGTTCAATTCAGATAGCCCACTACATGTATGGTTCAATCAAATGGATTTTTTATTACATATACAAGTACATGTATTATTTAGATTTTTAAAAGTTAAATATACCAGGCGTCCCTAAAAAAGCAAAACGGCGGATTTTCAGTACTTTGCCTTTGAAAAGTATATATATATTTTTTTACATCATTGGGTAAAGCATCTTTTACCGAAGAGAATGATATCAAAATCATTGAATTACATCATTTTCAAATTTTGCATGTTTTTTTGTGACCGATGAGAGTAGAAAGGTGTCGGGAATGGCCTTTTATATGGCATGTACAATAAATAGCGTTGTTTCCACTTTTCCTGAGCTACAGCTCACTAAAACCCATTCCCGATACGATATTACACTTATCGGTTGACGGTTGCAAAAATGAAGCGAAATTTGAAAATGACTGTTTTAAGAAACGGGCATAGAATCAAAATTACTGAACCAAATTCAATGATCTTGGTATCATTTTCTTTGGTAGAAGACGCTTTACCCAATGATGTAAAAAAAAACTTCACTTTTTTAAAGGCAAAGTACTGAAGTACTGAAAATCCGCTGTTCCACTTTTTTTGGGACACCCGGTATTATTAATTTTTTTAAGAAAAGAAAAAAAAAAAAAAAAAAAAAGAGGGTTAACATTGCGCCCTCCCTTTCATCTTTAATATACATTGTTTTTTGCTTTTTTTATTTTGTTGCCATTGTGTTTTTTTTTTTTTTTAAAGCACATGTAAGGATAAGAGGGATACTGAAAAACTACGGAACTTCATGCATTGTTACTATTAGTGTTGGCCATTAACGTGGTAAGAAACTTTTGTAAGTTGCAGAAAGTCGGTGTTTGTAATTTGTCCACTTTGCAGCATCACTTTTCGTGAATCTGGAGTCTGGACCACTTGCGAATTTGCAAAGGTCTTATGCAAGCGAAATTTTCTGGTTTTCCAATTCATTGGTTTGTCATACCGTCAAGGCAAGAATTGTAACCTAGTCAAGCTCCCAAACTTGTCTTTACAAACATCTATAACATTATACAAATTACAAATATACAAAAAACATTTATGTCATCTATTAAGTGGCAGCTCTCCACTGACTCGGGGGAAAAAAGGTGGAGAATAGCAGTTCACATAAAACATAAATCACTGTTGTCCAGGAAGCATTTTATATACAAGCTCTCATCATTGCAGACATTATGGGCAAGTCTCCATAACACTTCCGTAGATACATAATCATGACTCTTTAGGATTAGGAGCTTTTCCGTGCAGCAAAGGTGGCTCCCAGAAAGTGTGTATGTGCACCACATCATAAATACAGTCATTCTGGGTTCAGATAGTCTAGATCTTCATAACACTTCTGTAAATACATGATCATGACTACGTAGTTCTACGTTCACTGGTGTTGTTGACTGACGTTGAGAGCATTTTCTTGAAGATAATTGAAGACGATGTGGTGTCCAGAAGGTGTTGACATTTGTAGGCACCAACTATCATCAGTGCAGTCAATCTCTGCTATATACAGTGGAACCTTTATAAAGAACACTGATATAACAAACTCTCATTATAACAAGGTAATTTTGCCATTCCCACTTCTTTGTATTCTATTGTAGTTTAATATAAAGAGGTAATTTCCTTGGTCCCAAGGAGTTTGTTATAACAAGGTTTCACTGTATGAATAGGTTCCCACATCTCTAAGCTAAATAAGACTACCTTGGGCACTGTGGTATCTGAAGTTTTCCATAAACTCTACATGAAAGTACTAACTGCAATAAAACCAGTTGATCTCTGCTGTCTCCAAATCACGTAAGTCAGTACATGATCACAAAGGTCCATCGATGTCAGTGATATTTGGAGTCTTTGTTTGAAGAGACTATGTGGTTCCTAGAAAGCTGGACAAACTTCCATAACTGCAGTCAATCTCTGCTTTTAGAACAATCTTCATAGCACCTTCAAGATCTCGACCCTGTCCACTAAAGTCAGTGACATAAGGAGTGTCTAATCAAAAAGAAGATTGTTGATATCCAGGAAGTCAATAGAATCTACAGGAGGGAGATCCAAGCAGTCCATTGGCGCTGACGAAGGGGGAACCATTGGCTCATCATCTGCGGACACAAGATATGAATGTGTGAAAATGTTAAAAATTAAGGCATTCATTTGTGAAATTATCAACTGCATCCTCTGTTTCCCATTTCACTTCCGTTATACATTTAATAATATGTACATGTACATTGTGAGCACTGTCAGAAAACTCATATGATGGGGAGCAAGCAAAATTAAGTTTCAATTCTACATCACCTGAATTTCCCAATTCCTCTATCAGAGGTTCCTTGATGATGAAAACAATTTGTCTCATAATCAAACATATCAAACATTTTTTTTCTTCCAACTGTTTTGATGGAGTTGGGCACTTTTTCCTCTCAATTGCTAAGTTACCTGACTGGCTTGGTCTGAGTATCTTGTCCAATGAGAGATGTGAGAAGTCTGGGTTGATATCATCGACATCTCTGATAGGGTATCTAAACAGAGTGGTCTTCATGGAACCAAGCTGATCTAGGTGTGATGTAAGACAATCCTCTGCAGGTAGCCGGTTGAATGTCCGGTCTAAAAAACAAAAGAGCATCATTGGTCTTAACTATATATTTCATAATTTGTAAATTTGTATTGTACAATTTCTTTTTCTCTGAAAGATGTAATGAAGAGCAATAACAAAATTGTCCTCATTACCTATTAACAATCACTGAATCTTCAAAAATAACATTTTCTGTAAACTTCATAGGTTGTGATAATATGGTCAAACACTGCTGATTGCTTAGAAAAGGTTTATTAAAATGTGAGCATTTGATTGATAGCTTTCAGTAGATATAACAGGGGACATTTGCAATACAAATGCTGAATTACCTTTTTTTCCCCCAGGAAGAGGTATATTACAAAAAAATAAACATCACAGCTAACCTGAATTACTTTATTTTGAAAATATTGTTCTCTAAATATTTTACCCACTTCTTCTCTGAACCCAAACACTAAAGACCATCACTACGATCATCTTACCATCATCTTTGAAGACTTTCATGTTCTCTACATCTGGAAATGTGAAAGTTGGTTTGTGACTGCTAACCAGTGGTTTCTTGATCTCAGGTTTGACTTTAGGGGCTTTCTTCTTGCTCTCTAAATCCTGAAATTACAACAATTGAATTTTTTTTATTTTTTAATGGAGCTCCATACAGTGTATGTCAATACAAAAAGCTGTGCTATTACTAGTCTGTGACCAGTCTGTGGCTGAGTGAGAGGGGATGTGACATCACAGCTCTTGTCAGCATGTGAGTCGCAGATCAGTCGCAGACAAATCGCAAGGTCAATCGTAAGGATTTGACATGTCGAATCTCTACAACTGGATCGCAGGCTTAATCCAACTTCCAACCAATTAAACGGCAGTATTGATATGATAAAAAGCAAAGAGCGCATGTGCAAATCGCAGACCCGAGTAGTCGGGTCACAATATGTGCAGTGTCGAGGATTGCGACTGCCCTGCGATTCATCTCTCCTCACTCAGTCGCAGACCAGTCGGATCGTAAGATGTGCAGTGGCCTTTACATATATTTTGCTTCTTCAAAGTCATTTCGATCAAAGATGATTTCAAAGTAACTACATGAGAGGCAACAATAAAATTCAAGCTGGAAACTAATTATCAATGAAAACTGAGCAAGAAGAGTTGATTTTTCATGGACTCTAGTGCAGTTGTTCTTTTACATTGAGCTCATCAATTCATATCCTAGGAATAACTGTTGACTTTTCATCAGATAGAGTCCTACATGATCCTAAATGGTCATTTCATGACCCATCTCATAAAAAAGGTAATGTCTCTAAACCTGCCACTCTTACAAGGACAAAGACAAGGGTTACCCCCCGAGGTCAAGTTTGTGCACCAGAATTTTATTTCAGTTCATAAACTACCTTTAGAGCTGGTCCTTGTCCAAACACTTTGCTCCCTACACCTGGTGTCTTGAGTTGAGTCCCAAATGGTTTCTTGAGTAGTCCACTTCCCTGGTTAGTCTTATGGATGTTATTACTCAAACTGCCGAGAGGTTGACGGCTGGCCTTGTTGTTACTCAGATCTCCTAGAGCCTTTCGATGAGGTGTCACTAGAGAGTTCTCGTTTGATGAATACACCTTGCCTAGACCTGTGAACAAAGAAGGTAAAAAGATTGGTAAATTGCTGATACACTGAATAATTACATCAATTTCATTTCTCATAGTAACATACATAAAGCGACAAATAAATAATTGCATTATCCATTATTCTGTGGAATTAGGAGAGATCATATGAAATAAGCATTTGTAATGAATGAAATCAGTGAAAGCTCTCCCTAAAAAGCGCATTTGAACGTGCAGTATTCTGAAATAAATCAGAATTATTTCATTATACATAACTTCTGAATAACAGGATTCTTCTATTGATGTTAGGGAAAAGAAATAAAAAGGCCAAGTCCTGAAAGAATAATTGCCACAACGATGTGGTGCCTGATAAATGCCAGGTGATTCAAAAGCTGAGCTAGAGAAAAAAACTTATAAAACCTCTGAGAAATGGAAGCAATCAGATTTTCCCTTGTAACCATTCATGTCCAAAATCTAGACCTACATGTAAACAAAAGCATGTCAGTGATCCCTTGTATAGTCCATTAGGAATGTGAGTTGATCTAGCATTATGGTCAGCTCTGTCTTTGCCTACAAACCGACTCTAATGGACCCGGTTCAAGGTGAGTCATATGCCTTTCAGATGGTGACGTTGTAAATAATCACATCTGATTGATACATGTCTGTAAAAACTCAATTACATACTTGTAGAAGACACCAAATGTTGTTCACAGATAAGCTGCATCGATTTATTTTTAATTGATTATTTTCTTTGGCCTTTTTACACAGGGTAGCCTAGTCAGTGATTAACACACTGTTAAATGCTTTGGGCCCTGCACACAAAAAGACATGAAAATATAACATATTACATAAACAAGAAATGATACAACGCAGTTAGTGAACATTAAAATGGACATACCTCTTCTTGGTCCTGCTGAAAGCATCTGTCCCCGTTTACCAGCTGTCACCCCTCCAGGGTTCTCAGAGTCTACATGATGCTGGATAGAAGTAGCCATCGCTGCTTACAACCTGCACAAACCTCTGGATACAAAGTAAGGTCGAGGGCTAATTTATGGAGGCAAAAATTACAGAGAGAAAAGAGAAAAGTAATGACAATGATCATCATGCATCAGTGGAAACATTAAAGAATATGAGGATTCTTTACATTCCTGTCTAGATAATCTTGAAAATGTTGTTAAAAAGCTGTCTCTATACAACAAATGCACAAAAATATAATTCCAAGCTCTCCTAACAACCTAAAAGCCTCGCTAGTCTCAGTGAAGCAGGCTCTTACTAGCCAAGAGGGTGTCTTTGCATCCAAAAGATACCATTTTTTTGTGGAAGATGCCCTGTAATATGTTTAATCCACATCATTAAATGGACCCTCCTTTTTTGTACCCTATTTTTCAATTTGAACACACAATTTTTAAATCCTGGCTTAAAGCCCACAGGGACATCAAGCAAAAGATTATTATAGGGTCTATTTTATACTAAAACATCTCACAATGGTAGGTGCAGACCACTCATAGGCCCTTGCCTATGTGGGACTGTGTCCAACATTCACTTTTGCAGCAGTCAAAAACAGACAACAAAATTGCTCTAAGCAAGATTCTATTTTCTTAAATTCGCTAGATTACATGATTCAGGTACTCTTCAACTCTTACTGTACCACAAATCTGGGGATTCAGAATTGAAAGTGAAATTTTAAATAATTATATTTTCCTCTCATGTATGAATGATCTAGACTGGAAAAAGGCCCGCTGATACACACAAAAGCTACTGAAGCCTTAGCCCGACCAAACGCCGTGCGAAGCGTAGACTTTCATTGCGACACCTCTCAATGTCGCTGAAAACAATGTACAAAATTAATTTAAAATGTATGTTAAACTTCCAATTTTACGTTACACTCACATGAAATCAATTACTTGGATGGATTTTTTGAAGTTCAATCCCCAGCAAGCCATCAGGCAATGTCCACAGGGTATAAAATTTCAACTTTTGACTGCCAAAACCTGTCCATCGCCGTACCGCTTCGCGACAGCGCTGTGTATAGTTACGCACGGGTGTGACCTTTCAAAAAGTGCAGCGATAACATTCTGCCATTACGGACTGTGGGCAGATGATCCAATAAATCATCGTTTTTGGTAAGTTGTAAGTTGGTTAACTAAATTTAACTTAATGAATGCAATCAATCAATAGTTGAAGTTTTATTTAGTTTAATTTTTAGATGAAAAATAAATGTAATTTCAGTGAAAAGCATGTAGTCGCACTTTTGTAGTCACAGTTCGCAACGTTAGAGAATGGGCAGCTCGTACAGCGCTGTGTATGTAGTTAGCCTATTCACCCGTGAAAACTTGTCCGGAGTAGACTACAAGATAGCTTATCTTCAGATAAGCTTGTACATGTATTAAGTAGAGTTCGCGCCAGTGCATATAAGTCATAATCTTTGGTGCCAATACCAAGTATTGGGGACATCAGCAAAGAAATATCAAGTCAAGAGCGAATTAATATATTAACCTCGCATAAGTGTGAGTGAGCGAATTCTGACAAATTTTGTTGAATGTGTCGCATTGAACATCAATGTTCAATGTCAAAGTTTATAAAACATCAATCAATGTTCAAATAATTCAATGTCAAATATCATAAAACATCAAGCCCGTATGGTAGTGGATCCAGTGTCCGCACACTTTTCAGAAAATCAACGATAGCAAATAAAATATCAAACGAATATCCGTCAATCTTACGTAATGAATGCTCAAAGTCCTACAGAAAAAGAAGTTGATGGAATTTTAAAAAGACACCGTAGATTTAATACGATATTCCCTTCCGAGTGAACCCCTTCCCAGCGTTTTGGTCCCTTGAAAAAGGTACTGTATTTCCGAACGTGTGAAACCCATGGGAAAAAGACACAACCTTCAGTAGTGTGGTTTTCATACGCGTAATCCCACACGTATGAAAACCCATTTTAGGCGCTTAACTGTCATGACTGTACACGTTCGGTAATACAATCTGTTCGGAATTACAATCCTTGACTATACATGCCGTCGTATGGCTAATCAAAACCAACTCATGAAACTCCAGCCCAGGGAGCTCAGCTAGCAGCTCCTCCCCAGCCCCCCCCCCCCCCCCCCCCCCCCCCCAGCCCCGGCCGTAGGCCTAGGCCTGGCCCTGGACTAGGCGATTGGATCGCGAAGCTCCCACGAGTTGCATCTGTACAGTGTTAGTATCACTATCAGTCACAGTTTGCATCAGTCACAAGTTCACATACACACACATACTAGTAAACATTCAACACACACTCCACTGTACTGCACTTGTCTCGTGAGTTGCTACCTCACTCCTCAGATCATGAGATATTAGGACACACACAACGTCACATTACCGTCGGCCGTCACAAAGGCTATCACTAGTATCACTATCAGAACGTCCCCAGTCTATTCTGCCAAAGCTATGTTGTACTTGTTGTAAGCCTGTATATAGTAACGATCCCACAAAAACACGACAATGCAGGTATTATTCGGGCAAAATCATGGAAAATTCAGAGATTTTTAAACACGCCGCGCCACTGAGGTCAATGAAAATAACAACACCCACTGCCGTTTTGTGATTGGTCCAATCACCCGCTTGAATTTAGCAGACATAATTGGATAGTATTTAGTCCAACGTTCTATGGTATCCTATAGATTGGTGAAGGAAACGATGACACGCAAATTGTCCTGTAAATAGGACAAGGTGGCAGGGAAAACCATTAAAAATTGGAACACTTTGCCTATACAAACCAAAAATATGTCATCTACCAAAAAATTCCAGTCTTCGATTGAAGCTGTCTAGTTCGAGTCCATACCACACAGACACTGTCACATCTGGACGTGATGCTGATGACAGCGATGTCCGGACACCTTTCTGAAGATTCTGAAGATTGGAAACTTCATAAAAAAAAAGATAAAAACTTTGCTCATGTGTGCCAGTGTGCGAGATCAGAAATAACACTACAAAGATAGCAGAACTACTAATGAAATAAAGCATCGGATTTCCGTCAAGGCTATAACTCAATACAGGGGCGGATCCCGGATTTTGTAAAAGAGGGGGGCAGCTAGGGGCACAAATCTCGGAAAATTTTCTGACAAGCAAGAAAAAAAAATAAATAAAAACGGTCATCATCACACATTTGGGGGTATGATCATTGTCCTTCTGAATCCTCTGACAAGCAAGCAAGCAAGCAAAAAAAAAAAAAAAAAAAAAAAAAAAAAAAGGTCTAAAAGATCTAAAAGGCGGGGAAGGGGCACAATGTACATGTTGGTTTCAAAGGGGGGGGGGGGCTGGAAAATATTCAGAAGGACCAAGAGACCGACGTCTCACCAGACCAACAGTCCACGAGATTGCACGCCCTTCTGACCATATACTTTTCTGAGACGGTTCACAAGACTGGACATGGTCCATCTCGTGGACTGTCGGTCTCATGGGCCATCAGTCTACTCTACTGGGATGCCTCCTCCCATCTGTTACTTCCATCCGAAATAACCTTAATTTGCGCATTTTTTAAAGGAAAGAAAATATCATCAAGCCTTTCATGGTCTCCCTCTAAATTTAACTTCTCCATTTCAAAATTCCTGAGCACTTTCGGACAAACATTTATAAAGATGAGAGAGAAGCAAAAGAAAATCTACCGCAATATAGAGCCTCCTTCCACCCTAGGCAGGGGCGGCGCCAGGATATTTAAATAGGGGGGGGGGGGCAAAATGACGCGTATAGCAACGTCGCACGTCGAGGGTCTTAAAATAACAAATAGGACTATAACAGTTATGTCATAATTGCTTGGCCTAGCCTTCTCTTCTCCATTTCCCCTTCTCTTTCTCCTTTTTTCCCCCTTCTTCCTCTTTTTTTTTTTTTTTGCTCGCTTGAAAAATGATGGGGGGCGGCCGCCCCCTGCCCCCCCTGTAGCGCCACTCCTGACCCTAGGTAGAAGCTGATCGAATCATTTAGGCCTGTCGCCTTTTGCATAAATTGAAATTAAGCATAGGCAGGCCCATGAAGCCTGAAAAAAAAAATTACCATCATACAAACTATGCAATTTTTATATGACAAGAGATTCTTCAAAAATTGAATCACCGGCTTGTCGCATATACTGAGCTATGATGCAGCATCATAAATATCCGATAGGGTCCTAGTATGGTTCATTTTTAGAAATTATGCATCAGCCCGATGCTGAACAATGATAATGAACGACATTATAAGGGGTCAAATATGCTGAATGAGATGGGGAGGGGGGGGGGGGGGGTGATGAGAGATAGACAGACTTGATTACCAGTTGATGCAGGAATGTAGTATGTTTGAAGAAATAATTTTAGATTTTATCTGTCAGGCAGATTTTGCCTTATCTTCATTTTGTAAGTTTGGTTCAAAACTATGCATGCCTACCATCAATGGCGTAGCTACAGGGGGCATTCTGGTCACAAGCCCCAATCCGAAATTGCAACAAAAAAACAAAAAACAAAAAAAACAAAAAAACAAAAAGAGGAAAAAAATATAGGGATAAAATCTTGTTTATTTCAATAAGTTTTACCTCAATCACATCAAACAAGTTAGGGCTGCAGGGAAATCGCCCCCATCGTCGTTTGCGGGAAACATGGGAAAAGCGATTATGGACTCTAAATTGTCTCTTTGATATTTGTTGCCCATATTCCTTGTTCCCCTTCAAATATGCTGGTACAGTACAAATATGTCTATATTCAAGTGAATATTAATTTGAAAACTTATGGACAAATTAATCCCAAAGTGGTTTCTAGGTAGGTAGACCTTTTTTTTTTTCAAAATCAAAATTCGTACCGGTAGACAAATTGAAAAAGAAAAAAAAATATGAAGGCTACCATAGCCCATTTTAAGGTCTCACCTTACCGCATATTGAACGATTTGTTGGAGCCAGTGAAGTCAATTTCAATCTTTGAAAATCTTTCCGATCTTGATAATTCATCATGAGCAAAGCACATCCTCCAGAACTTAAGAAGTATGTTTTTGTAATGTATTATTTTTCATACAATGGGCATTATTGAAACCTGTAAGATTTGCCACAAAATCAGTTGTTCATTGCCTTTGCGTCAGCAATCGCATTTCGGAACAAACATTGCTGCAGTGTAGACGATATTAAATAGTTTTTTTTGTTGCTTAAATCTTCACGACATTAAAACAGTTGTAGGACATACTACTCAAAATATCTATCATCTTTTTCTCCGTATTCTTTAAATATTAAAATACTAGAGGATTCTTGCGTTGTAGAGATGGCGATCTATATCTACTTATTGCTTATGTACAACATTGTCCCGTGCATGCCATTTCATGTAGGGTTGAAGTTCGTGAACAAGGCCCAGCCAATTATCCTATAACTAGGGTGTCTTTACTTTACTTTACTTTACTTTAATCCCACGATGATATAGGACGAATGCCTGTTCATCGATCTCAGCTTGTCGTATCATGTGGTTATACAATTTCCATTGTCTTAATTACCAAGTCGATTATGTGTGGGAAAGGACAAGAATGTGTGTAGACATGGTAGATAATGACTCATACAGCCTATACTGGCTCGTAAACAAGATCATGTTATAGTTATAGGGACACCCTATAACTGAACAAGGTTATATTATAACCTTGTTCATTGGATAAGTGGGGTGTCCGGCAGAGATTTGAGTTTGTGTACCAAAAGCATACTGAATTGTGTACCAAAACTTCGCAAAAGTGGTCTGTTTTTGTCCTTTACTCAATGCAGTTCTGCATGTTGATTTCCACAGCATTTGATAGAGAAAGTTGTCTACATTTCAATACTTGGATCCTTAAATGTTGAGAGGGAAAAGAAATAGAACTAGACAAAATAGGAAATGCTTGTCAAAATCTTATGAAACAACTGTGCATTTCCCATTCAATTACAATGTCAATGGAAAAAGTACTGATTTTTAGCCATTTTTTTGGCCATTTTTTGAATTTTGACAGTTGATCCCAATTTCAAATCAATATAAATCTTATATAATCTGAAAGAGGATACATTATGCTAACTTTTCATTGGTGGATCCCTGCATGAAAATGAAAATTGAAAAAGTAACGGCCTGATAAATGTCATTTTTTCAGGGTATCCCTGTCCATGTTTATATTACAGAGCAAATGGGCGAAAAGGGGCAGAAAATTATCTTGATTTTGAGGAACTCTATCTCTTGATAGGAAAGTCAGAAAATGATGAAATTTAAACCATGTGTCATCTGATAAATTATTCTTATCAAATATGTGAACAAAATTTCCAGAAAAAACCTGAAGCTTGAAATAAAAAATTTCTGTGGACACCCTACTAGTACTATAACCTTGTTCATTGGATAAGTGGCCAATACCATGTCATGCAGTCAGTCCACAGCCCGTGCGAAAAGCGTTTCTTATGCGGAACTCGTATTCATGAAATTGCCAAATACTCCGCTGCGTCTGAATGGATTTTTACTAGTGCTGGTATCGACACGCCTGATGTCGCCACTATGGCGACAAAAGTACTGGTTTTGGACTTTGCCGACATGTCGACACGCATGCTCCGATGGCGACATAAAATGGGTCTTATATACATATTATACACAGCCGTCTACGAGTCAACGAGTGTGTCGCGTAGACTAGGTTTACATGTACCTCGCCGTGGCGTTGTGCGCGCGTACGTGATTTGTTTCACATACGCATTAGCAGCGCACACGCGCGACACGATCGCTGCGTATCTAGCTGCGACCGGTATACATTACGTACATGTACATGCCTACTAGATATGCGACACTAGCTGACTCGCACCGCATGACTTTCATTAATGCTTGATAAATTGGATCATACAAAACAAATTTTGGGGCAAATAGTTGACAGTGTGCATCTTTGAGAACTGTAAGTGAGAATGACTGCGAGTGTGAGCCTGTGAGGACATAGTGCATGTATTCCATGTAAAGCTCTTGTGAATTTGTGTCGGGTAACTCTGGTTTAATAGTGTACGGTCACTACGGGAGCGACCCGAGTTTAGACTTGTGTGACTCATGTCCAAATGTCGACACATGTCGACATCGGCGTTAATTTTATTGCGACATGGCGACATAGATTTTCCATGCCGACACCAGCACTAATTTTTACCACTCATACTATCTATAGGCTAAGTATAGGCCCACTTATACATGTACAAGCTTATCTGAAGATAAACTTGTACTCAGACTAGCTCTTTTATGGGTGAATAGGCTTCAATAGCTATTGTGTGTATCAGCAGGCCCTTTTCCAGGCTAGATCATTCATACAGGAGAGGAAAATAATTATTTAAAATTTCACTTTCAATTCTGAATCCCCTAATTTGTGGCACAGTAAGAGTGGAAGAGTCCATGAATCAGGTAATCTAGAAAATTCAAGAAAATTAAATCTTGCTTAGAGCAATTTTGTTGTCTGTTTTTGACTGCTGCAACAGTGAATGTTGGACACAGTCCCACATAGGCAAGGGCCCATGAGTGGTATAGGCCCTTGCCTATGTTGGACACAGTCCCACATAGGCAAGGGCCCATGAGTGGTATAGGCCCTTGCCTATGTGGGACTGTGTCCAACATTCACTGTTGCAGCAGTCTGGAGTACAAGGTTATCTTCAGATAAGCTTGTAAATGTATAAGTGGATTTTTACGATAAATGTCACAAATGCAAAAAGAATTGATAGAGTTAGAATCTGAGGGTCTATTCTACCAATTTCAACTTCAAAATTTGGCAGTTTGACTAAGCCATATGGGCTTGATAATTTATAAAATTTAACATTGAACAAGCCATACACGGGAGGCAATCTCCCCTACAGACATGACAGAGAGACAAGTAAAAAAAAATCAGTGGGCAAGATTCATCCATTTCCACGTAAGGTGAACCCACTCATACGCCCAGGGCCTGGCCTTGCCTATGTGGTACTGTGTCCAACATTCACTGTTGCAGCAGTCAAAAACAGACCACAAAATTGCTTTAAAGTAAATATTCATTGATTTTTAAAACTGACTTAA
The DNA here is from genome assembly GCA_025618425.1 of Heliocidaris tuberculata. NCBI lineage: Eukaryota > Metazoa > Echinodermata > Echinoidea > Camarodonta > Echinometridae > Heliocidaris > Heliocidaris tuberculata. The sequence goes on from CM046847.1 coordinate 30,246,026, forward strand.
TTTTCATTTTTGCGTAGGTAAAGCTTAGACCGAACAAGTTTGTCAAAATTCGACGCTTGCAAACATTCGAAGTAATGATTATTATCAATTACAAATTGCTAAAATACAGCCCCGACATAGCACCTGAACAGCTCTCCGAAAGCCGCTGAAATGTGTGACGTCAAAGGGAGGACGTTAATTGCACAAGCAGACGATGTCCCATAACATCTCACATATTTTCAGTGCCTGTTTTGTCATCTTCTCCTCAGTTATTTCACTTCACTAGCATTAGTCTATTATGTTTAATCCATATATTGCCTCACTCTAAACCCTGTGCATGGGTTTATTTGGATGGAAAATGAAGCATTACAAGAATAAAGGAATCAGTTGCTTGTAAACAAAATAGACGCCATTTCATTCACAGCTGCATACACCGCTGGACGTTCGGCGTTGAATGAGGGATAAATACCGTCCTTGCAATCATTCAGCGGGCTTTTCAATTTGAAAGTGTGGTTTCTTTGATTGTTCATTAACCCTCATCCTATATATTTACAAACAAAAGATTTCAGTAATCAGAATCTGTTTCATTCCCATTTTAGAATGGTGTGAAATATGGGCACGTTTGAATACACTAAATTCTTTATAATTTGAGAAATAACTGCGCTGCACTTATGTTCATTCTTTATGGGACGTCGTCTGCTTGGACGGATTGTTCCCTTTATTGACGTCATTGAAACATTGTTATTTTTTTGGCGAAGCGCTTGTATATCGCAGATGCTGGGAGGTAGTTTTATTTGTATTATTGTTTAATCACCTGATATGTAGTTGACTTTAAACTGATACGATTGCTATCTGTTAACTTGCCAGTTTCTAGTGATACATTATTTATCATATTTGTGATTTTCTTTGAATGTGTACTTTAAGCAAGATTTAATTTTCTTACATTTGCTAGATTACCTGATTCAGGGATAGCCTGGAAGGCTCTATGAAGAGTAAAAAAAAAAAAAAGCTGACGCTACTTTCATAGAGCCTGGTTTTTAATCTCGCTCTGCAATAGAGCAGCCATTTTAGAGTCTAAAAGACCTCTTGAAAAATCACCTTTACCGTGAGCCAGCTTCTCTCATCTCCTCTTCACCATAGCTTTAGAATATTAAAACCTGTTTTTTTACCCTAGAATTAAAAAATATCGAAAACAAAATGTGAAATATTAATTTTAATGGTTACCGGTAGTCCGAACGACGCCCCGAAAAAAGCCTTCGCAGCTAGCTTCGCTGCGCTCGTAGACCCGGAAGTGTCCCGTAATGTCATCGACCTACAGTCACTGCCGCAATTTTCAGATCCACCATACGTTAGACAAGACCGTTACGAGCGCGAAGGCCTCGCCATATGGCCTCGCACGCATTCTGACCGGGCGCGTCTCACGCTCGTAGCGGTCTTGTCTAAGGTATGGTGGATCTGAAAATTGCGTGACTGTAGGTCGATGACATTACGGGACACTTCCGGGTCTACGAGCGCAGCAAAGCTGCGAAGGCTTTTTTTAGGCTTCGTTGGGACTACTGGTAACCATTAAAATTAATATTTCACATTTTGTTATACGATATTTTTCAATTCTAGGGTAAAAAATGGGGTTTTAATATTCTAAAGCTATGGTGAAGAGGAGATGAGAGAAGCTGGCCCACAGTAAAGGTGATTTTCAGGAGGTTCTTTATACTCTAAAATAGCTGCTCTATTGCAGAGCAAGATTAAAAAACCAGGCTCTATGAAGAGTAGCATCAGCTTTTTTTTTTTTTTTACTCTTCATAGAGCCTTCCAGGCTATTCAGGGACTCTTCAACTCTTACTATGCCACAAATTTGGGGATTCAGAGTTGAAAGTGAAATTTTGAATAATTATTTTCCTCTCGTGTATGAATGATCTAGACTGGAAAAAGGCCCACTGATACACACAAAAGCTATTGAAGCCTATTTACCCGAAAAAGCTAGTTTGGAGTACAGGGTTATCTTCAGATCACTCATGGGACCATCTCTTTATGGGGCTGTGTCAGTGTTGGCCTGTCACGACCTCTAAGTTGAAGAGGTAAAAACATCAATATAATTTGCAAAATTTTGAGAAAATACTTCCTTCTACATTTTAGAATGATAGAATCTATAATAATTAATACGCTAAGGCGACGCAGGAGGTCCCGCGCCCGCCCCGATTGACTTTGCACGCGCTGCAGGAGGGGGTCCGTTGGACTCTATAGAATTTTTTCCCGCTGCCCGCCGCGAGCCGCCTTCCGTCCTGACCGGTCGGCCTGGCCGTCCGCATGGTTGTCGCCCCCTTCGCGTTGCACGACGACGTCGCGTTGGCAGCAGGTGAGCGATCTCCTGAACGACCAAACCCCATTGGCCCGCGTGCTTTGCCTCGCCGTCGACCGAATCAGACGACGACTGCGCGTGCGTCTGGCGAACGGTACGTAGTGCAGCCTCTGTATCTCTCACCGGGGGAACTCACGTAAGAAAATAATTATGCCATGGGTATGTTCAATAGAGGTCCGTGGTATGCACGTACGATTTGTATCATAGTCCGCTTTGTGATTAAGTATACCATATAGGAGCAGCACCCACCAGACTGCGGTGCAATCTAAATGCAAGCTCAATGCATGCGACGCGATTGCATACAACCATACTCATGATACTAGACCTAGGCGGGCATACGATACAACGTATACACTGAATGTACATCACTCAACATGAGTTGACCGGGAATTCCAGAGCGAACTCATACATTCTAAAGATGATTTTGGACGTGAGTTATATTATTTTGAACTAAATAATGTTAGAAACTGTATTAACAGACTTTGTGTATCCCTTTGTTCTCTGTATAGTTAACTGATGAAATTCTTCTCTTTTTAGCCGGTCTCTGTCATTTGTCTGTCTCGGCGTCGTTGCACTCTGCTCTGAGCAAGGATAACTCCTTGCTCTGAGCTAGCGGTACCAGCACTGCAGCCTTTGCTACCTTTGCTGCATGAACTCCGGGGGAAGAAACCTGCAGTGAGTGACGTTGTTGCATGAGAACAAAAAATGTTTGAGTACAGTATTTGTGGGCTCTGTTTTTCCCTATTCGATCTGTATTTAGTTGAAAACTGATTACATTCTTCATTACAACGCTGGTAATCTGTCATCACGGCAGTGCACACAGTCTTAGGCTGAGCTGTAGTACGACTTGGCTGGTTGAACTCCCAGCGAAATGTCTAGCAGTAAATTACTGAGCGCTGCTTATTTCAAGATTGAAAATAGTATACTTGCCATTTTCTTTTAACTACAGTTAACATTTGACGATGAATTTATCCTACCGTATGTCAGAGCAGTGGCGTTTCCAGGATTTTTTAAAGGGGATGTTTTTTTACTCCAAAATTCTCTGACAAGCAAAAAAAAAAAATTAAAAAAAAAAAAGTTTTTTTTTTTTTTTTGGGGGGGGAGTCATTTTATTCAAAAATTATCCGACAAGCAAAAAAAAAAAAAAAAAAGGGTTATCAGGAATTCTAAAGGGGGTGTTTTATCTTCAAATAACACCAAACGGGGGCTGTTTGAACACCTAAAACACCCGAAACACCCCCTTGGTACGCGCATGTGTCAGAGTAGATTATATACATTACTTGAATTTTAAAGCCCGCACTGTAGTAAATGCCTCACTGGGTTTCTTATTTCAAGATTGGAAACAGGTTAGGCCGAATACACCTGTATTCATTTTTTATTCGATGGTAAATTCATCTTATTTGAGTATATTCTACATCTATTTTGTTTCTTTAAAAAAGAGTTTGAGGGGCAAACATTATGCTAGGAGCGTTATTCCATTGAAGTCATGGGCGTATAGATCTGGCGGACATGGGGGTGGGGATATGTGAATGCATCATTCATTTTTTTTTTTTTTTTTTTTCATTGTAGAAAAATAAACTCACAGTATAGATAGCACTAGCAGGGGTGAAGGATGGGACGGGTGACGCGGGATTATGTGAATGCATCAATCATTTTTATTTTCATTGTATTTGGGACCTTTCTATGCCACTGGCTGGAGTAGAGTGAGGGCAGGGGCATGATAGGGCCTGCCTTCACTATCCACCATGTCCAACGGCGGATCCAGTATTTTGTGAGGGAGGGGGCCAGCGCCGGATTAATGATTTTGTGATAGGAGGGGGCCCAATATTCGGAAATTCATACTTCTATTTTTTAAATACTTTTAATGTGTATTGTAGGATGTGATTGAACGCATGTATTGCTCATACATATAGTAAGTGTCTCATTGAATTTGAGAGTTATAATATGTGTAGGTGAATCTTCGCTCGATTACTTTTAGAAAATATATAACTACCAATTTCTAACTAAAATTGTATTTCTTGCTGTAGACTAAGCTGAGACTAAGTAATGAGCGACCTCTACGATGACAATATTCCATACACATAACTAGGCCAATAAAGGGAAATCCAACCTTAATAGCAAGTTACTTTGAAAGAAAGAGGAAAAATCAGAGAAGCAGATTGGCCAAAGTTTGAACGAAATCGGACAAGCAATAAGAAAGTTATGAATTTTTGAAAGTTGTAATCACTATACATATGGGAATTTCAAATTGGCCGAATACTGTGATGTAGCTGTGGACAACTCCCCCATTCGCTCCAACACACAAAATGACTAAAATGTCACTTTTTTCAAAAATGTATTACTCAGTAGGATATTTTTCTTTCATGAGGACCTATAACAATATGCTATCCCCAATGTATTTTGAGGACTGCCCCGAGGGTAAAAGCGCCCCAAAGAAAACCGCAAATTAATGAAATTTTTGTGTAGAACAAACGGGAGAGTTGTCCACAAAAATGTCACAATCGACTCATCAAATTGCCAATTTGAGATTCGCATAGATGTAGTGATCTCATTTTTCAAACATCCATAACTTTTTTAGTCCTTGTCCGATTTCTTTCAAACTTTCACCATCCTTTTTTTTTTGGAATTTTTCTGCTTTCACACAAATCAACTTATTACCAAGGTAGGATTGCCCTTTAACTTGCTAATTAATTTTACAACTATATTTAAGTTCTCATGTAATAAAACAATAAGCTAAATGGAAACACTAACATCAAAAGAAAGTCTTTTATCTCTATTCCACTCTCTCTCTCTTTCTGTTGTTTATATTCTCTGCATCCATTTCTCTCTCTTCCTATTTGTCTACCACCACTCTCTCTCCCTCTCTCTCTCCCTCCCCCTTGATGTCATAATGATATCTAACATGTAATTAAAATATATTCTGTACATTACATAACATTATACAATATTTTTAACTGAGTATGTGGGTATGTTTGACTAAGTAATTGTGATCATGAGCACGTATGCGTGATAATTTCATTAACAAAAAAATAATAAACTCACAAGAATGTAGACATCGATTGTGAAAATGTTGAGAGTACAATGTAAAAAGTGAACCCGTGGATTTCCACGGGTCCCGCTAGTATCTAATTTAATGCCAGATCCTTTGATAAGATCTTTATCATCTTGATCAAGTGAAATTTTCAGGCTGTTTTTGGTCGGTGATCTTGCTCCTCTCCTGCACACATATGGGCAAGATATCACACACTTGCCTATGGGAGGCAATTGCTCGTGGTATGAAGGTACTGAGTGCGAGGATAGTGTGAGTGTCTTCAGATAAGCTTGTACATGTATAAGTGGGTGAACCTTGCAAACCACCTTTGGAGTTTGCTAAATCTTCCTCTTTCAGCTGATCCGACCACTTCACTTATCGGATCACGAGAAATATGAAAAAAATACAATTTATGGCGACATCAATGTGGATTTACTTACAATTCATGTGTAGCTTTCACTGTGCGATTAGCATTACAAAGACTTGCGAGATCGGCACAGAATGTGCGCTGTAGATGAACGGAGTACAAGTCAGTGCAACGCTGAGCAGTTCCGACGCGCACGGCATGCTAAATTTAATTGTGCTAATATCTCATTCGCGTATACTGCTCTCTATGCGTGCAACAGTGTGAGATATTAGCACAATTAAATTTAGCATGCCGCGTCGGAACTGCTCAGCGAAAGCTACACATGAATTGTAAGTAAATCCACATCGATGTCGCCATCAATTGTATTTTTTTCACATTTCTCATGTTCAAGTGGTCGGATGAGTTAAAAGAAACACTCTGAAGGTGGTTTGCAAGATGGATGTTAACAAGTCTTCAATATGTGAGATTATTGAGATAGACTCCGGTGACAGATGCTCCAATAAAGACTGTCACAATTATAATGTCTTATCCAAAGTTAAAGCTCATGTAGAGTATTGGTAGCAAAAAGGAAATTGGAAAGAAACATGTTAAATATAGTCTCATGTTGTTCTCCTTGTATCAAAAGATGTCTGTAATAGATCATTTGGTATTCCATCTATGATTTCTCGTGAATTTCATTGTAAATATCTGTAAGGAATGCTTGATCAATGCCATTATGCTAGGACCCTTCCACCCCGACGGCTCCCCGCACAGCAATCTTGGGGCTTCGCATAGAGACAGCGTGTGTGCACTGTGTGTAGCTACTCATCATTGGTTTTACACGTGTGTGTACAGTGTATAGCACATGCTGCCTTTGTTGGGATTTTACGTCCCTGTCCCGGCACATAAATTACTTTTTGCCTCTTATTTGTTTAATACTAAACTTTAGGAGGCGAAATCTTCACAGTGTCTTAGTATTGCTAGTATCTTGCTATTTATCAACAAAAATTGAAGAAATCTGACGAACAGTTTTTGAGGGCTTACCAAAACTTTACATGACCTTTAACCTCTACCATTTCTACTTGTTTTCTATCACAGGTTCATGGACAAGAGATTGTCATGTAAGTAATTGTCTGAATTATCTTTACTAAAATATTATTTAGTGAAGTATCAGCAATTCTTTTCATGGTGGAGAAACTGAATTGAGGTTTTCAGGTTTATACCATGTATTCTTTCATAGGAATAACAGCCCTGAAAATAACTGGTGAGCTTCACAAAGAGCTCTTTGGTGCAACATTTTGGGGTCAAAATATCACACAATAGTATTTTGGTATTTTGCTCAAAATCTCTAGAAATGAATGATGATTGTGTTCAGTAATCAAACTTTTTAAGTGATAGTCATGATGAAATATTTTGTGGATGAAACTATACAATTATTATTCAATAGCATGGGTTAAAATCAAGGAAAATTGGCCCACCCCATAAATGTTAGAAGGTCTAATTATTCAAAAGTTAAGTCAGATTCAACTACCTTTAAAGGTTATCTTGAGTTCTGGGAAAAATGAAAAAATAATTTGTGAGCTTCCTCATTATTTTCGTGTCAGTTGGGAAGAATATCATAATAGAAAGGTCCCCTAGAATGGATTGCTCTTCAAATGCCCTTGTATTGGAAATACGGTATGACAAGAAATAGCTGAAAATTTCTGGCCGAACATTCACGTCAGATTTGTCTCTGGTCCCATATACTCATTTCTGTGTGCAGTGCAGAAGCTGTTGGGGAAAGTTAGTGCATTTCTTATCAATTTGATAATCCCCAAATCTCACACTAGACAAATGTGTTTACGTACAACTAATCTAACTTTCCCAATTGCTTTGGAACAGTTTCTTTCCCATTATAAATGCTTGACCAGAACTAAAGATTACCTTTAAATTTAAAAATGTTAAATATAGTAAAGGGTATAACACCACATGGCCAACATAATTTGAGATTAATTTTTATTTCCTTTAATCTCAAACTGAATGGAGTTTAGTTAATCCAATCATTAAGTGGTTGATCTCTTTTCAGATGGGATAAGTAGAAATGTTGGAATTTGAATTCTATGCTTCTAAAAAAATAAAAGAAAGGGAGTATAAGGTTAATCCTTTGAATATTAAGCCCAAGATAAATTGGGTTCAGTGTAAAAAGTACTTTTTGTTCACCGATGCTCTTTTGAAGCTTTCGAGAGTTAAACTGACAGTAAATTGGAGCTCCTATATAGTGCCATCTTTCAGCAGGATTTGATTAGTGTATGTGCCTCTCACTTTCCCATCATGCAACATTCTAGTTTTTAAAAGCTTTGAATGTACCTTCACATAATTTTCCACAATGCCAAGTCAAAAATGATAATTTAAAATATAAAATTTGCCTATTCAAACAAGCTGTTTGTCAAAATTCAAAATAAAATGCAATTATTTTAAAATTATAATCTTAATTTAGCAATCACTGTAAGATTGCGCTGTGCAAGTTCTGCCAGTTTAATGCCACTCGCTCACCGCTCCCATGTATATTTTTGGCTGCTTGGGTTGGAGTATATGAAAATTACATATGTGTTATATCAATAAGAAGACCGATCCAACAGGTTAAAGTATTTGTTGGGGGGGGGGGATATAGTTGCTGTGATCTTTCTTATAATCTACTCGATCTTGTGTCATGTTTGATATAAGTTTGGGAGTATTATTAGAGACTTCTTTATTTGGAAATATAATGTATGCTTTGCTTACTGTACATGTTAACTTCCTTTTTGTCAATCTTTGATTTGATAGTGAAGCTGAATGGTAACCGTAGAGTGACTGGAGTGCTCAGAGGGTTTGACCCTTTCATGAACCTTGTTATTGATGAAGCAACAGAGGACATCTCACCAACACAGAAGAATGACATTGGAATGGTGGTAAGCTGTTTACCTTCTCTCAGCAATTGTATGACATGTTCTCTGACAACAATTGCTCAATTCCCTGTAATAACCACAATCTGTACTTGAACCCTGGACCAAACCTATACCCAACACAACACTACCCTAAAACCCAAGTGAAAATTTAACCCTGACAGTGTATCTTTAACGAAATAAAGCCCAGAGCAATTGTTTCTGGAGCAAGTATCACAGTACCCTTTTTGCCCAGTGTCCTTATTAAAATATGCTGTAACTTCTTAGTCATATCAAAGGCACTATTTAACAATTTTACATAGCAAAGAAAATAGATGAATAGTTATAAATTAATCATTGATTATAAACAAACAAAATTCTTTCAAGTTTTAAGAAATACTATCAACAATTTTATTTATTGAATGCGAATTGAGGGGTAGCCCAATGAATTATGAATTACAGACCATTAATTGATCTCAATTTTTTTATTATATCAACAGGTGGTAAGAGGAAATAGCATCATTCTCCTTGAGGCCTTGGACAGAGTCTTATAGCGATAGACATCCAGACGTCACTTGTCAGTAGTACCCAATGCCTTTGACCCAATGGGAAAACAGGACAAGAACACCATTTATACAATCAACATGTGAACTTTGCAAATTAGATAAGATTTCCAGAGACACGACTTTATCATAATTATGAACATCAGAGTTGTTGCTCATCATGGTTCAGATGTTATTCTTAAAGGCATGAATGTTCTTAATTCTTATCACAATCATGTGATTTCTCAAGTCGTTAATGAAAAGCACTCAGAAAACGGAGAAGTCCTGCTGTAAATAGACATGTAAATAGATTTGTGTCATTGAGGGGGGTATGTTTGTTATTGTGAGATGTAACTGGAATTGTTTGTGGTCGGGTAGGGATGATTCTGTAAAGATTTGTGAACACATTACTTATTTTTGATTTAGCTCAGTGATGGCTTTACAGCAAGAAAATCTAGGGATATTTGGACATCCCATTTGAAACATTAATGACTCTTCTTAATATGAAAGGATTGCTTTCTTAGAATCCAATACAATGGTCTTCTAGTACAGAGAATGTTCATTAGCTTACACAGTTTTTGTTACCTTTTTTAGTGCAAAAAACCTTATGTAACTGTGTAGTGCCAATATTCCATTATTTCCTTAGTATCATAATTGTGTAAGAAAAATATATTTATTGCTTTTTATCCTTTGAAAATCACTAAATTCTGATAATTGACCAGAAGGAGCTAAAAATAATGTGTTTTCTGGTATGTCATTCTGAACCCGATATTGTTTTGGCATAATTGATACTTTCAGGGAGCCTTGACAAGACATTGTCATTAAGAGTTGGAGAGGGTTTGAAACAACAGTGGTATTCAGACTGTATGTGCACTAAAACTTTCATAAATGAGAAAGCAGTACGGTAAAATTGTTCCATTTCTTATTTTTGTTCAATAAATTCAGCTTGTACATTTTCATAAAATACATGTATGTTGTTATGATTCTTTTGTAGTAAGTAGGTACTTATCTCGATATGATTTTGATGTAGTACATGTACATGTAGAAAAATTACAATGAGTATCGTCTTGTGGCTGGCAGAAGGGCGAAACATGAATTTTTTGTGATTTTTTTTCCCCCAACTTATGATTTTAATATTCAAGAAAGGAAAAAAAGAATGTAGAGAAGTTTTAAGAAATCAGTGTTAACAAACCAGAAGATGTACAAACTGAAGGGAAAAAAAGGCAGTATCAGGAATTTAAAACTATGAATTGCTAAATATATAACCGCCCACCATGCATCTGTATGCGCCCTTGTACTAGGCACATGATGATAGTATCTAATATAAAAACCAGAAACTTTCAAGATATGAAATTTCTGCAAGTTGGTAATGCAGCCATTTTTGTGGCATGAAACTTTTGCAAGTTGCAACATACAAGTGTGTGATGTGTCCATGACCAATATTTTTGCAGAGGGAAATGCATTATTTAAATGTGTCGCTCAAAAAAAAAAAGAAGAAGGGAAAATTCATTCATGAATTTTTATTGTTAGGTTTCCTGCATCCACTTGACAAATACTTGTAATCAAAAGAAACCCATTCTGCTTTAAAACTTCAGTATGCTTTTCCTAAAATTTATAAAGATTAAACTATTCAACATGGAGTATAGTGGTGTGGGAATGTAATTGATGTAGAGAATAAATGCATACAAATGGACAGGAATAGTAGTACAGAACAATAATTTTTCTCTTCAAACATTCTTATAATTTAATGAAATGTTCTTTTATATACATGTATTTACTCATTTATATACACAACTTTTAGCATATGTACAAGATATGGTACAAAATCAGAAAATGATTGGGCTGGATAAAATAGAAAATATTTTGGACGGAATATGATGCAATTGATTATTCAAATTGGGCAGCTTTTTTCAGAGCCCATATCTGTAAAAAACAGATTGTTTTTTCATAGAGCCATAATAAACAAGTAGGTAGTTGTAGTTACACGAAAGTATGATGACCAGAAAAAATTATTTTAAACACAAACATATTCACAAATGTTTTCAAATAATGCACTTCAAATTGTTATTTTTTTTTTTTTAATTTGATGACCTGAACTTTTATCTGCATTCTGACCAATATTACAAGGCTCATGCAACAGAAGCATTGATAATTTGAATACAATTTTGAACTGGTTTATTCCTCGTGATGGAAAGTTGAATGACACATTTCCTGAAATAACTTCATCATAATTCATTATGAACTTAAACGATAAATATATTGGGAATTCTATCCTTGGCTCTAGCTATGTTTGCACATGACATTACCAATTTCCCCCATAGCTTGCAAAACTGTGTGTCTTCCATCATAGTACAGGGGAACCTCTTTATAAAGAACACTGATAATAAGAAAATCTTTTTATGACAAGTTAATTTTGCCAGTCCCAGTTTTTTTTATTTTATTTGTTTTTGTTTAGCCCTGTTATAACAAGGTTTCGATATAAAGAGGTAATTTCCTTGGTCCCAAGGAGTTTTTTATAACGAGGTTCCTCTGTACAAACAAATTATTTTCTTTTTCAAACTACATTTTTCATGTCTGGAATCGGTAGCAATAGATACAAATTTCAACAAAAGACTACTGTCATAGAAATGTGCTTTGCCAGTCCAAAAAAACCCAGATTTAGCAAGGTTTCAATATCACAAGGTAATGTTCTTGGTACCAATACAAGGAGTTTGTTCAAATGAGGTTCCACCGAAGCATGTAGTAGGGGCAATATAAAATCAGATTACACATCTAAAATGTATCATCCCTCTTCCCCTCTCAATCCCCCAACAATAAATATTCTATGATTTACTCCCATCCTGTTCACCCTCTCCGCCCTCTGATGGAGGGGGTGTAGGGGGTCTCTTGATGGGGAAGGCAAACTCCTCCTGGACTCTAAGCTGGCCCTGTTCTTTCAGTGTCTCGCAGATCTTGAGAAGACGGTTGTACTTGGAGACCCTCTCTCCTCGGGCAGGGGCTCCAAACTTGACAAATGTAGCTCCAATCCCAACAGCCTGTAAAATGGAACACAACATCATGTCTTAGTTGTATTCAATCTTCCAATCTGTAAATTTCAGCCATACTAGCTAGAATTGCCCAGGCATTTTCCCTTCTATTTCTAACATTTTTTTGTCCTAAATGGAAGATAGCCTTGCCAGGAAGACAGGCATGCACATCCTGTGAAAGTACACATACACCACCAATCTAAAAATGTCATACTCCAAAACAAAAACCCATTTACATGATAGGTGGTTGCATGTTGCATTATAAAGTCCTGAAGAATTATTTTTGGAGTAGCAATGTTATTCACAGAATTGCACATCAGCTATCAAGTCGGGCAGTAAAATTCACAACAAAAAGCCAAACATTTTGAAAAGTAACAATATTTGTCACTAAAAGTCTATTATCATGCACACATCAGGACACTGATCTCCAGGGAAAAGTTCTTTATACAGTTTATTGATATTTCCTAAATGTGCGTCAAATTGGATACTTACTAGGTCTGCTAGGAAAGTATCAGATGTATCACCAGGTACACTGGATAGAGCTGTGATTGATGCTTCCTCTGTCAAATAGAAAGGAGAGAGAGAGAAGGGATTTTTTTTTGGGGGGGGGGAGGGGGGAGAGAAAAGATAAATGTCAGCTGTTGTATTGCATTTCTCCGTTCTTCCATCTTCTTCCATTCCACTTACTCATCACCTCCATTCTAACAAATTTAATGGATTGAGAATAGTTGGATTAAACCCTTTAGTGTAGGAATATGAATAATAGTGTTATTATCCTTCAGACAGTGTTATTATAGTGTTATTATCCTTTAAGATAATTAACAGTAGGATGTATGTCCAAATTGGACAGTTCTGTTCCATAATAAAAGTGCTTAACCAACAATTCGTTGTTATGTGCTACTGGGAAAAAGGATTTTTAAAACTAATTTATTTTACAAGATCATCCAGAACTGAACAACTGTGCAGCAATGATGGTAAAAAAATGTTTCTTGATCATAGAGAATAAAAATTAAGATATGCAGCTAAATATTTTTTTTTCCAATTTAATTGTCATTATGTTTTTCTCTCCTTTATACCTTTGATGATTGTAGCTGCCTGGATGATGTTTGTGACGGTGGTCATCTGTCGCATACGTAGTGATGCACCACTCGCTGCTAGCTCACCAAAGCCTTCTTGAACAAACTTCTCCACACGGGGGTAGACATGCTCTCCTATGATGTAACATTTCTCAGACAGACGCTCACAAAGTTTGCTCCAAACCTCAGAATCCTTAAAGAAAAGTAATATATATGTACATGTATATGATAACAAATCTTATTTAATTTCCCTGATAATAAAGAATACAGTGGAAACTCCGTATAAAGAGGTCTGATATAACAATATTCCTGATATAACAAGGTAATATTCTGGTCTCAACTCTTTATATTCTATGTTTTTTTTAACCTGATATAACAAGATTTCTGCTATAACAAGGTAATTCTGATGGTTCCAAGGACCTTGTTAGACTGAGGTTCCACTGCAAGAAAAACATCTGAAATCATCTGAAAGGAAAATAGGGGAAAATGATTCTCGTCACTTATAGTTCCTTACCCTGTTCCTCATATTCACTTGATTATAAATGGTCTCTATCTTCTATCTTTCCACTTTTAAAATTTTTATATTAGAAAGCTTATGATTTGTATAGACGGCAAGAAGCCATGCTTCCTTGTTTTTTTTAAATGATCAGTCTACCTTTCAACCTACAAATTGGATTCCCTCTGGGATGTTGTAAGACCATATTTCAATTAACCCTTTCAAGACAATTGACCACATTTTGTGGTTTGGCTCAATAACTTTTGATTCAGAGCTCTAAAAAATATACCAGATGCATGAGGTGAAAGAGCAAAATTTTCTGCACACACTATGTCCATTTTTGTTGCATGACCATATTGCGTTTGATGCCAGGAATTTTGAATAGGAGAATAAGTTTTAAAATCCTTAAATTGGCAACACATTGAGAGATTCTAAATCCTTATTTTTTATCAAAATTGGCAATTTTTTCAACTTTTCGACAAAATTCCTAACCATGTGTATTATTTTCAAAGACATTACACCTTATTAGAATCATGTAGCACTAAAAGAAAAATATTATTGTTGCCAATTTGAAGATCAAAATGTGATCAATTTAGCCCTTAAATAATTCCTGTCCTGAAAGGGTTAATTTGGGTAAACAAATTCTGACAGAAAGACTTGTGATGAAAGTACAGAAAATCTTCATAGTAAATCTATTCCTGATTCTCTAACTATTGTTTATAGGCTACATATTTACCTGTTTTCTGAGAGGGTCAATCAAAGCAACAATCGCTGGATAGCGGTTGATGATGTCTGCGTAGAATTCAATCATATCCTCTGATGTCTTGAGCATACCTTGCATCACCTCATACTTGTTCTTTTCCTGAAAACAAAATAATATTCAAAACATCAATAAATCTGATTTTCACATGTCATGCATGCTGTATGTTCCCTATACATATAAACTCCAGGACAAGTGATTTCCTGATAAAGCAGCAACACAGTTATAACATCATTAAACAAAAATTTATTTTTAAAATGTTGATCAGTTGGACAATATCAACAAAATCTTCACGCTGTAAAAAAAAAAAGAGGGGGGGGGAGGGGGTTACATGAAACTTCCAAATTTTACTTGGGACTCCCAAAATATTAAGATATGCACAGTGACATGATACACACTGACCACCCCCCCCCCCAAAAAAAAAAAAAAAAAAAAATATGTGGAGCCTTAGTATCTATATTCATAAACATGAAATAAAATGGAATGATAACTCTATAATAATTGAAGATAGAAACAACAAAAATTACTATTCAATTCAGATTATAATTATCCTGAGACATACTTTCTAGTTCTATACAAAGTTGATTGATGCAAAATAGAGACCGATGGTATACCAGTACATGTACTTACTGGTTCGTATATCTCATGTGCAGCACAATTCAAGGCAATGTAGATGTCTTCTCCTGGTGTCAGTTCCAGGGCTGTAACTGCTTCTTGGACCAGGTCTAGGAACTGTTCCTGACGATCGTATTGGGGTGTGAATGTTCCATTGTCATTGACATAATATGCTGGAACCTAAAGCAAAGTGTTGGAAGAAGTTGTCTAAGTATATATATATTTTTAAGACTGTTCAATGAAGAATATGATTAGAAAAAGCAGATACATCAAATAATATTTGTTTAAATAAACTCTTCCTACCTTACAATGAAATGATACAAGACCAAAAAAAAAAAAAAAAGGAAAGAGAGAGAGAGAGAGAGAGGGAAAGAGAGAGGGAGAGAGAGAGAGAGAGAAAGAGAGAAGATAATTCGTTCTGCCTACTGATAGACTTTTTTATTTTTTCTTTTAAATCTGGATGATAAGTCTTGTATAGCAGTACAATATTGTCTGTATCGAAGACAGTAATAAGTTCAATAAATTAGATTTGATTTAATCTAATTCTCTTACTAGCAAAGAAATATTCATCAAATAATGTTGAAAAAAATTACTTTGCTCACACTCTTCCTGCATTGAATGTTTCTGTATCACCATTTGTTGAGAACATAGACATAAACTTGATGCCTTTCCCGATTCTTCAGACAATATAAAATCGGGTCATTTCAACAGTTTTCAATGTACATCTCTCCCACATAACTTACCCCAAACTTTGAGAAGAGGAGCTTTCCAACTTGGTGATATACACTGGTAACTTGTTTCATGCCCTAAGTAAGAACATTCCAAAGAAATGACTATGAGTTTTCATTACGGTGGAGAAAAGAGAAACTTGTGGGCCTGATCACAAGGTACTTGCAGTGAATTTTTTTTTTTTTTAGAATGGCCATTACAGAAAGAAAACATTTGAATTGTATTCTACTTTAACCCTTTCAGGACAGGAATTATGTAAGAGCTCAATTGATCACATTTTGTTCTGCAAATTGGCAACAATAATATTTTTCTTTTATTCCTACGTGGTTCTAATAAGATGTAATGTCTTGAAAATAATATACATGGTTAGGAACTTTGTCGAAAAGTTGAAAAAGTTGCCAATTTGGACAAAAAAACAATGATTTTGAATCTCTCAATGTGTTGCCAATTTAAGGATGTTCAATCTTATTCTCTTTTTTAAAATTCCTGGCATCAAACGCAATATGATCATGCAACAAAAATGGACACAGTATGTGCAGAATTTTTTGCTCTTTCTACTCATGCATCTGGTATATTTTTTAAGGCTCTAAATCAAAAGTTATTGGGCCAAACCACAAAATGTGGTCAATTGTCTCGAAAGGGTTAAAAGAAAGTTGCTCATCCTCTACTTGAGTAAACAACAATCCACATATTGTTACAGACACTGATACAGGTCAAGATTAGAGTAACTCATGCTATTATACTGCTCTGAGATAAATAAATAATTAATATAAATTTCAGCACATCATACAATTATCTTTACTACATATTATAACCACTTTATTAATTACCATAGCATTGACAGTATCATTATCATTAATACTATATTGCATTTATCAATTTATCTTTACTGTTATCTCTGATGTAATTTGAGCATAAAACACAATATCCATTTCTTTTCTCGATATTTTTTGCAACAGCTGCTCCCTTCCCTCATTATAAACATCTGGGCCCCGTTTCATAAAACTTGCTATCAATAACAAGCTACAATAATTATTATAAGCTACTGAAATCCTTGAATCTGATTGGCTGAGAGCAAATTTGTCATAGAAATGAGGCAGTTGTTATCCATAACAAGTCTTATGAAACGGGGCCCAGACCACACATACAGGAGATACATACCTCTACCAATGATAGTCCAGGTTTAGGTAGGATCATCAGTTCCTTGATGAGGTTTTGTTTGCCTGGGGCTGGTTTACCAGAGCTTAACACACTGACCATAGGCATGGGCATTGTGAAAACATCCACATCCTAGATAGAGGACAAGAACATTAAATGGAAATTATAAGACTAATCGATTGGAGAAATTGCGAATGCAGTGGTACAAATTGTCAATATCTGTGAAATGAAATAAAACCAGTTAACTATGTTTATTTATTTCATGAGTTCACGAATTGGTGACTATAATTTACATTAAAATGAATAACAATATTGTAAGTAAAGCCTGTACATTTCTCCTTTGCCAGTCATTTTCTAGTCTTTGTAAATATTCATGACATAATAATCATTCACCACTTGGATCTGAAAATGATATTAAAATAAGTTTTGCAAATTCAATCACGATTTTTGAAAATGCAAAGGTACATCATTTCATAAAAATGTTATTTTCATATGCACTGCTTTACAATTATCAGTAATATGAATTTAATTGTATCAAATGTCCTGTTTAAAATGAAATGATGACACATGGATTATACTAACCACATTGCCAGCAGCATTGCAGATATGTTCATAGAGTTCCACCTTCTTCACCGCTGCCCCCGCCATAGCAACTGCCTGAGAAACAACACATGCTGCACTACATGCTGGGTATAACGGCTCCTTGGGCTCCTCCAGGGTAAATATGGCTGACCTTGCACTCCCTGCTTTCTTCTTCCCCTTTGGAGAGACAGTTTTCTCCTCCTTGACTGGCTCCTTTGGCTCCTGGTTGAGCTCTGCCTCGATCCGCTGGAGCCGCTCCTCCTCCTCCTTCTGGTCGGCTTCAGCTTTCAATTTGTCAATCAGTGTTCTGGGAAGAAAGGATAAATTTTTACATATGAGGGTCTTTCTTGGGCTCAACTCTTACAGCTGTTCTGGGGTAGATGATCTTTTAAGATTCAGGAGAATGCCAGGATTCATATACAATTCCATTTAAATATATAACAGGACTTCTTGTTTTGATCACACCTTTACAATGACTCCTTATATAAAAGGAAGTGTGGACTATGTGGAGCCCTGCTTCATTATTCTCTCCTGATTCAAAATAGCAAGATATATAATTTTTCATAGAGTTACTGGTTTTTATGGATGGTTATCTTTAAAGAACATCAAGACTGTACACATGATAACTGACTTGACTGGAGTTATTAGCACAATAACTATGCATTGTCTGTCTTACAGAGCTATCTACTGACAAAGTGATTGAAAGGAGTGTAACTCACTACTTCTTGACTTATGAATTAAGAACTTTATCTACACAGACCTGCCAACCCTGAAACCTGAGTTTCCTATACATTACTACAGACAGATTTTTGCAAAAATAGGGACACAGTGGTAGAAGTGGCTCTTTCTTTTACTAAAAACGGGATTGTCCCTGTTAAATAGCGACAGTTGACAGGTATGTCCACATACTTACAAGACAATGTCATCAGCCTCTTTCTGGTCTGTTGGATCTATGCCACACAGTGCTTCTGAGAGTTGACTGTTGAGGAGTGACACTGCTGCCTCTGTATTCTGCTGTCTCTCTTTCTCATCTGCTTCTCTCTTCTCTAAGGGTATGTTATCAGGGTAGTGGTTGTAACTGCTGGCAGTGGCAGTGGAGAAATGCTGAAAACAATATTGATCAAATGACATAACTACATAGATATGAAATAGAAATGTACATTATCCCATATGTAGCTACAGTAATAGATTTATGGATAATATGGAGATGTCTGTGAGTACAGAACTTCATCTAGGTTTTCCATTGTTTGACTTCATTCAAAAAACGATACTCAACAAGGCAAAAACTTAAACTCGTTCTTCACTGTCCTAAATGAGCAGGAGAAAAAGTTTCATGAAAGAACAATTCTTTTGTTGAAAGGCCAATGACCAAATGTTATAATGTTCACCTAGCCTGGTCAATAATCTTATTCAACCTGGAACATGTGTTGTTCGTTGGAAAAGCATTATAATCTTTACTTCAACTATTAAACTTGAACTGCAGTCTATAGTATACTTAGGTTGATATAACCCTAATGTATGTCCTGATATAACATGCCTCAATCTCAGTCTTACCTTTTCCAATCCTTTGATGATACATGAGATATCTGCTTGAACAGTAGGTTGACCTTTGCTATCTAAGACCTCTCTCCCATTTACTTTGTGGATCACTGGAGGCTTGGCCTTGCTCTCAAAATACTCAGACTATATGTCAAGGAGAAAATCAGAAATAAATAAGTCATATTCAATTCAATCAACATAGAAATTCTTAGAATGTTATTACCAGTACATGCAATATATGATAAATTTGGTAGCTTTTGACATTAAGACTGAAGAAAAATTATAGAAAATAGATACGGTAAGCACTTTGGAAAAATCTTTTTTTGCAAAGACATTTCATAATTTTAATGTATTATTGAAATTTGCAACACAATGATCATTCCATCTGAAAGGTTTTGCTTCACTTTTTCTTTGTTTTACATACTTTTATTAGGGGATAAGAAGAGTAATGTCTTATTTAAGCCCCTACAAAATTAAAATGGAGTCAAAGCTTATAACTAATGTATTATCATGATAATTTATAAATTATTGGGTGCCCATGAAATTTGCAAACTTTTATAATTAACCTTGTGGGTTTTTTAAAGCCAATTTATCTTACCAAATAGCCATAGACATCAGCAGGATTTTCATGAAACATATCATTAAGAACTTCCTCAATCTTCTCTGGTACTTGATTGTCTTTGTAGAAATTGACAGCTCTCTGTTTCATTTCATAGAACTCTCTTGCACTCCTCTCTGAAGCTCTGCTGGCAGCCATCGTGGATTCAATCTTCTTCACTACCTAGCTTTGAATTTTACCTGTGAAAATAAAATATGAAAATAAGAAAGGGCATGTTTGATGAAATAATGTATTTTTTATTCAATACATTGTGTATCTTCAAACTGATTGAGACTGGGAGAGAAAGTTCCCATTAATTACATGACAAGCCAGATTTTCCAATACCATTTTCTCTTAAATGACCTTACAATTTACAGCAATATTTCCTTGATTTTCCAATGTAGATACCTCTTAAAAAAGTGAATAAAAATAAACAGATAAATCATCTAACCCCATATCCAGAAATTTTAGAACCATTGTTATGTTTTTTTTTTTTTTTACCTTTCTTCAATGTAATTAGATCTACTTATCAATAACAGATCAAATTTGAGATTGCAGTATCTCTCAATTCTAATTTCTTTCTCTATATTCTAGTTTTGTCCTTTCGTAGTCTAGAAATACTTTGTCTTTCACTTTGCTGTAAATTTAGGTGTGTAAAAAGTGAAACCCAAATTAATCCAATTATCACATTCTTTGTTTATTGAATGAGTAAGATCATCTGGCATCTATCAAATAAATGCTAAATGAAGTCACAAAATTGAGACATTCTTATTCATTAATTCTGTCAATTTAACATGAATTGAAGTTTTTATATTTTCAAAATAATTAACATCATGCGTATTCATTTACATGTATTCAATATTGGATCATTAATGTAAATATATTAATTGAATATCAATATGTATAAACAATTTTCAAAGAACCGACTTTACATAAAATCAGTCAGCTTTACAGCACAGACTCCTAAGTTAGTCATACGTCATTGACAGAGTGAGATGAGAGAGGCCAGCCCGGAGGAGGAGCCGGAGTCGAGAGAGTCGAGAGCGAACACAGACCCGTATGGTGGTTGATCCAGTGTCCGAACACTTTTCAGAAAATCAACGATAGAAAATTAAATATCAAACGAATATCTTTCAAACTTACATAATGAATGCTCAAAGTCCTACAGAAAAAGAAGTTAATGGAATTTTAAAAAGACAACCTAGATTTAATACGATATTCCCTTCCGAGTGAACCCCTTCCCAACGACGCGGCGTTTTGGTCCCTTGAAAAAGGTACCGTAATTCCGAACGTGTGAAACCTATGGGGAAAAGACACACGTTTGTATCAATAGTGTGGTTTTCATACGCGTAATCCCAAGCGTATGAAAACCCATTTTAGGCGCTTGACTTTACACGTACGGTAATACAATCTGTTCGGAATTATAATCCTTGACTAGATCTATAGTTAGTCAGGCATCAGTCACTGATCATGCTGATGGATAGATCTACTTGCCTCCATAAAAATGGCTTAGTTTAATAGGAAATCAGACAGACACTGACCGTCTGAATCAGTAATATTTAATATCTACATTTCCACATTTTTGTGGCAAACTTACATGAATATTAGCTACACTGTAGATCTTTCATCAGCTCGTCACTCTCCATTCAGTTCAGCGAGAGCTAGCTTGTATTCGGTAACCTTTTGATCGTATATTCTACGGTAAGCTACACGATTCTCAAAATTTAAATTTAAATGACAGGTGAAATTATCTAATTTAACATTTTTGATATCTTACAGGAAAGAATATATTTCTTATCATACGAAATAATGATACTTGTCAGATTAGTGATTAAGAAATTAGTTTTATAGAGCTTAGCTCAACACAGTACTATATACAGACAGGAGTTACGGCGCATTCCATACACAACCCGGAAGCAAGAAGAGGACTCGTACTCCCTAGCAACTGTAAACAATCGCGCCGCCGGTACGGTCTGCACACGTACGTACACGTTAACGATTAGTCACAGTTATTGACACCAATAACACAGCGATATCAATCAATCTTTAAGATTTTATTCGGTGGTTTCTTTGCTTTTGTAATGTTTCTGTATAAAGCAACATACTAGAAGAAGAAAAAAAATGTCTAAAGTTGCAATGGAATCAAGTTCCAGAGTGAACACGACGGGGTCAAAATATACGATAGCTACAGGCGCTGTTCCATCAACCTCCACCTCCAAGCGGACTCGGAAGGCGGCGCTGGGTGGCGATGAGTTCATGGCAGCGGCGATCGGAGATACAGCCTGGCTAAGACAATCACTCAAGGAGGGCAAAAATCCAGCAAACTTTGACAAAAATGTAAGTGTTTTAAAAAGTAAAATAAAACACACTCAGAGCAGTAGATTATGCCAGTTGGTTATCAATAATGATATTTTTTGTTTGACCTTGACTGTTAACTTGCCATTAATTGGGTTGACTTAAATAGAGGTTTATTTAAACACAGACCCTTAGATTAAGATTTGTCATGAGTTTTACATGTGTATACTGATTTAAAATGACAGATTTTAATATCTACTAAATTGAAATTACAGGTTCTACCTTTATTAAACTTAGGTCAAACTCAAACTAAAGTCTAATATGAACTAATCAAAACAATACTCTATATTGATTAATTGATTAAATTATTGAATCCAGCTTTTGTGATTATATTTTATATTAATATCATTATTTCTTTGCATATACTTCACAGGGTTTGTCTGCTATCCACCTGGCGGCTCTGCATGGTAGGATAGAATGCCTGAAACTATTGGTTGAGAAGTATCATGTGAGTGTAAACTTGGCCAGTTCTACGGGATGGAGACCTATCCATCTATGTATCAACAGCAGGACTGGCAAGAGAGCTCTAGAATGCTTGCAGTATCTCCTGGATATGGGTGCTGATCCATCTCTGTAGGTTTACTTTGAGTTCAGATTTATTAAACTAAAGCACATAAAATGCAGTTTGACTTTAAGAAAGTTTATAATGTGATTTTTATAAATTATTTTTGAAATGTGATGAATTAGATTTTTATCTTCAACCTGGAAACAAAAAGAAGGATATGAGGGGTAAAGATATTTGAATGATCTGATGATATTTTTTTAATGGATTCTGAAATAAAGTTCAGATGAAACTGTTCTTCATTCAGATATGTTTACCAGTGCAGTTGAGTCATGCTTACATAGAGAAATCTAAAAAGTTTTGTTTTCATGCATTAACATCAGCTTTGTTTTGTAATATTGATTTAAATAAAATCAAATCCCTGATTTTGGCTGGCTTAACATTATTCAAAGTGATTGTACTCTTGAGTCTTTGTTTGAATATTGCATTCTTGTAGTATTTATGATATAGATCTAGGTGCATGAGACATCCGATGGTTCAAGAAAGGAAATTGTCTACAAAACTGACAATATTCTACCAGGTTAATCTGAATGAATTTATAAGTCTTATTTCTTAAAAGTTATTTTTATGAGCAATCTTTTTTCTATTTCTTTTCATTTATGATTTAACCCCATCCGTATATGATTTGCCCATTTATATTTTTTGCAATTATAAATGGAGGGTTGATTTGGTCATGAGCTATTTCATTCTTTTCCATCTTAATTTTGCAGCCCCAATGAGGACCTTATGACACCCACCCATCAAGCAGCTATTGAAGGAAGTGTGAAGTGCATGACAGCTCTACTCGCAGGAGGAGCTGATATTAGCACACCAGATTGTAATGGTCATCTTCCTCTAGACTATGCAAAGATCTGGGGACACCGAAAATGTGCCAGGTAAAAAGAAATCATATAAATTATGTAATATTTGTACTAACGGTAAATTAAACCAGCTGTCCTTCTGTATAATGTAACCTCTTATTTCAAGTGTATTTAGACATGGACATGATAATTCATTTAGTCAATGTAAACTTGAATAGAAATTAGATGATATGGATTCACTTTGTGACACTATTAGAAATGATGATGAATATTGCCTAACACAGAAAATGATCTGCTTTACTTGCTTTAATACTTACTAGGTGCTCTGTCTGTTACAGATATTTGTGAGAAAGGCTTTCCATCTAGTTTGATCTCTGGTGATTTGTGATGTATAGATATTTCTGTTACCAGTCAGCTCTATGAAAAGGTTTCATGTACTTGAATTACATGATTTTGTAATGTTAATCTACATGTCAAATTAGCCTTTTTGATTACTGGAGAATTATAAATTGATATACATTTTGTCTTTTCTTGATCTAGAATACTTGCTTCAGAGACATGGAAGAGAGAGAAGGAGGCAGAGTTGACCAAGGTGACTGAATTGCAACAGCTGAAGGACCTCAAGGATGTTGTAGATGTATGGGAAGAGCAAGACCAACAAGCTTACAGGAACATCCAAGCTGAACAATCATTCCATGAATGGATGGACAAGAAAGGTCTTGCGGACAAGCAATCACCTCGTCTCGTCTCACACAAACAAGAGTCTATGACACTCGGAGCCATGGCCAATCAGCTTTACCAGGCCAACAGCCCTCGCAAAGCAAACGTACCCACGGTTAAACTCCAGACTGTCACTGAGAAGAGCTCAGGGAAAGGAAAGGCTGTGGATTCCAAGGGAAAGATGCAAGCCAAGACCAGTCCAGCACCAGCAAAGAGCCCTGTGGTAGGTTGTCCTGTAGCCACAGAGAGACTATGTAAAGGAAAGAGGAAGCCAAAGCTAGAGCCAGTGCCAAAGGTCAAAGTCCCTGTCCTTAAAATCAGTGGAGAGCAAAATCAAGACAAAGCCAACCTTTACGCGCAAAACGTGCCTGACCTTCCCCAAGAGGTCATCGACAGAATCCTCATGGAGAAACTTTCTCCCCACGACCGTCCTCTGTCCTTCAAGTGCAAGAACATTATTGATGCACAGCACCGACGACTCTATGACAATAGCGTGAAACCTCTAGAGCAGGTTTATGCACATCTCTCAAATGATAAATCATCAGCGTTGTTTCCAGGAACGACAAATAGTAGTACTTCAGCATCTTCCAGGACAAGCAGTACATCTGACAAGGACAGTTTTGATAACCAAAGAATTGCTGATGCCTTAAAACACATCGCTAAACCATACAAATTTCCTCAGATTCATGGAGAAGACTATAAATATGGATTTGAAGTCTTATGATGCTTGCACACCTGGACCAATATTGAATATAAACAATTTCAAATAAATATAGGAGTC
This sequence comes from Heliocidaris tuberculata, assembly GCA_025618425.1. Taxonomy (NCBI): domain Eukaryota; kingdom Metazoa; phylum Echinodermata; class Echinoidea; order Camarodonta; family Echinometridae; genus Heliocidaris; species Heliocidaris tuberculata. Next base: position 30,270,977 of record CM046847.1, read on the forward strand.
CATGATCAATTGCAAACTCGTATTGAACGAGATATACAACTGACATTAATTTTTCTCGTATCAAGTATTTGGTAAACTAGGAAATAGGAATATTCTTTATTTTTCTTCAAAATTGCTCCATCCATCTATACTTATGAATTTTAAATTCTCTACCATCGCTTTTTCAAGACAACATATACTTCCACATATTTTAATTGTTTTGATCATATTATTTTTTAAAAACAACAAAATGTCAGAGGAAATGCAGTGTTGGTCAAGGCCATGGATCTTTGTGAAAAAAAAAATTTCTTCATGCATTCAAATGGCCATCAGCCTTCCAAGACCAGAGTCACTTAACAGTTTGAACCATCAGGTTATGCAACTCCACAACTCCAAATACATTCATCCTGGATAGTGGTGATCCTTCATGAAAACTAAAATAAAAGAAAATTCATTCTAAGCTTGAAAATGATCATACCAGTGAACTCTTCAATACTTGTATGGGTAAAGGTGTGTGCATTTACCTCAATCACTAGGTCAAATCTCCTTGATCACACTTCTTGCTAATGTACACCCTTAAAGGGTACCAATCACCAAAAATAATTTTGCTCTGTATGTTAGAGATTTCATGTCGTTATACTATATTTAAAATATGGGCTTCAAATATTAATTCTATAAAGAGATATTGCAATTTTAATTACACTCTCTGTGAGCATAAAAGTGACTTGCACCCATACGCCCTCGCCAAGATAAAGGCTCGCGTGGAACCAAACTCGGAGTTTGGTTCCGCGCGAGCATTTTCATGTTATCCTCCATTTCCTTCATACTCATTAACTGTTGACCTATAGAATACCAGACAAAGTTCTTTGAGGTTTATTTTATACTTTCTAGCTGTACACAAATTATTTTTTCAGGTGATTGGTACACTTTAAAATTACACTCAATTTACCTCGTAAGTAAAACCTGGTGCCAATCAGTATTTTTATTATACATGTTTACATTCGGACACATGATCATTGAAATTTTGAGAAAGAAAATTGATTTATTTTGGGCCCTCAAAATTTTGTTAAAACATTGTCCTTTTACTGAAATATAGAAGAAAAATAATATTGTTCCTAAAATATTTGCTTGCCATTGATGGGTATGATTAGGAAACAATTATATTAGTACATCTTTCCTTGCTGTGGTAAGCTTTCACATCCTCTAGCCCAAATACATGAAAGACGTTTAACTTAAAGCATGTTTTAAACCTCTCTAAGCATAGTATGTGCATGTCCTCTTGTCCAAATGGCGGACAGTAATACGCTTGATTTAGTCCATGGCGGAGGTTTAAACCATGGTTTAAAAATAAACCTCTTTGTGAATTCGGGTCTTTGACCTTAACATATTTTCATGTGTACTTGAGAAGAAAGACCGAAGTTTGTCCATGTAATATAACTTTTTGTGGTTCTCATTCAATATCTATTATTCTCATGCAGACCAGAAAATGAAAAGAAAAATGTTCAAGTGCCAAAGGGTTAACTAGTCTGGTTGAATTTCCAAAAGATTTTCCATGACTACTTACATATATTTTTGGAAAGTCTGTGAAATTTTATCAAAAATATATTAACTTGTACATTTGAATTTTGTACTTTTGTATTGCAATTGATAACCAATAAATACTCATTTTCTTGAAGAAATCAAATATGTTGTTTTTGAAGTCACATATTTAATGTTTGGCTGTAAATAATAATTCTAAAGCAAAATTTATATAATTATGGTCAATATATATTGAATGTTTTTTTCAACTGAGGTGACGTGAAGAAAATATGGAAAATCAAGAACTAAACATATGTAAACAAACTGGTATACCAAATATGTAACAAATTCATTTAATGTAATTGACACATAAAATAAATCACACATTTAGAAATACAGTAATAGTAGAAACAACTTTACACATAAAAGATGCCTTATACAAAGTTTATCACATCAATATTAATCAGTTATTTACTGAAACATACACTTATTAAAGAAATATTTAAATGAAGATATTTTCCTGCAATAAGTCAAAGTAACATATAGTTCAATAACTAAAGTCAATGTGTCTTTGATGGCCATCCAAAAGAATCAGTAAAAATGGCTACTGCATAATGTGGCCTTTCTAGGAGATTTTACACCACATAAAATTCTAGAAGGATTACAGTAGACAACAGTCATCAATCTCTGCCATTAGATAAAGCAAAGCCCTCTATGTTTGATGTGACCTTTCACCATGTTAAGACACAACCCCCCCCCAAAATACTGCTGCTGTACTGTTTCAATACAATTTTATGGATTTTTATAATCAAATAGTTCAGCAATGTGAAGTCTTTTCTAGGCCAAACAAGTTTATCCTTACAAATTCTAAAGGTGATTTAATGGTGACAATTATAATGTCATTTTTAAATAAAAAATCAATTCACATATAGAGTACATTGGAATCGTCCACAGCAGACCATGTCCCACATACTGTGAGTGTTGGGCTCCTAATCAACTGCTCGCATAGAGCCGTGCGTACGATGCTCTATCCAAGTGGTAGAGATCGATGACTACGATACAGACTGATGACCTTTACCAACGGGGGCCACTAAATAACGGGTTTAACTGTACACAATTAACAGCGGACTTCATAATGATTAATAAATTTTAGGCAAACAGACAAGGGGGAGAAACATGGTGTACATTAGAGGTGTTTAGTGAAGTATCAGCGACACTTTCATGGTGGAGATACTGAGATACTGACGACGATCAGAGCATACTGATCGAAACGTCGAGAACCACAGAGCTCTTAGCGGAGCTCACCAGCCCTTTTCAGGGCTCTTATTCCTTGAAAGAATTACATGGTGTAACCCTGAAAAAACTAAACCTACAATTCATTAGAGGTGTTGTAGTCTAGTGGAAAAGCCACTGGACTGTAGATCGCAAGGTACAGGTTCGAATCCCAGCCGGGCACTAACGTCTCTGGTCAAGACATTAATCTACATTTGCCACTCTCAACCCAGGTGAAGTAAATGGGTACCGGTAGGAATTTATTCTTTGAAGCTTCAGCGCCTTCATTTGGGCAGCTAGTATTTGAATTAAGTGTGTACAATGTGATAAAAGAACTCTGCAGGATGGTAGAGATAGAGGGAAAAAAGAGAGGGGAGACAAATCTAGACAATTGTGGGTGAGATGGAGAAGGAATCAGTTCAGAAAAGACATGAAAAATCTTCCAAGAAACAAAAAGACATAACAAAATTATCTAAGCAAAAACCTATTGCAATAAAGAAAACTCTGAAATACTTATTTTACAAAGCAATAAATGTATTTCAGTAATGAATTGGAAGTGAAATGAAAATAACAATTATAAAATATTGAAAAAGACAAAATTTCTTTTTTTTCAAAAAAAAATTGATCCTGAAGTGTGTGTTTTTTTCTCAATCCCTCTTATCTGACATCACTACAAAATAATTTGAAGTCGCTGGCAACTGAATATATTTTACATTCTGGCTTATCGCAGCTTACAGTACACAACATTTGCATTGCTTGATAGCATGGCATGCACTAGTCCCCAAAATCAGTATATTTCATTCGGGGATATGCTCTGCTAAGACTATGTCCTGCTTCACAGAATCTTTTTCCTACATATACCAAAGTATGCCCTGCGCATCTCCTGTTAGGGTATTTCATTATGAGCGTAGGCTGGGAACTGGCTGAGACCTACGTACACGCCGTTTCCATTCGCCTGATAGCGCCCAATTCAACCTGCATAGGAAATCAGGCTAATATTTTCGTGAGTTCTAGAATTCGCGCTTGCGAAAATAGCGCGAAATCCGCGAAAATTAATGTACCGCAAATATTTCTGCATTTACAGTACGGCGACTGCAGGAGGTTTTTTGTCTCTCTTGGAGTGGAACGTCAAAAGATTTTTACAAGGTTATAAAACTCTTTCAAACAGACAGATTTTTGTGTCTAGGCATGTACTTGATATTCTCAGAGTAGAATTGTGTATCCCTATTACACAGTTAGCATCACATAGTTAGAAATAAATACAAACATAAGTACATTCACATAATTGTTCATGGTTACACATGACTGTATGGCAATTATGGATCTTTATATATTTTTAGTTCACATATGCCTCTACAACAGTCAAAAAAGGAAATTTCAAAATGAGAGCAAGTCACACTCTACTCATAAATATTCAATTAGTATCAAAGTCAGCATCAACAGTTAGCAGCCACTCCTGCCAAGACAGCAAAAAACATAATCTTGATCATGCATTTGTCAGCGAGTTAGGTTCACAAGTTATTTTGCTGAAATCTTATATCTTAAATTACTAACTACTTACTACATGTACTACTCATAAATCAAGTTTAGAGAACATTTTCAATAAATGGGGCACTAAAATATGAATTATTCATGTATAATGACACAAGATACTCATATTTCTCAACTGGGTACCTTTAAATCAAGATTTCTACTTTCATAAATTAAGTCTTCACATCAAATTATTTGATAAGATTATTTGACCTGCAAACATCAATAACAATAAAAGAAATTTTGGGGAAGAATTAAACATAAAACTGTTATAACACCTATACATGTAAATTGCCTGAATATAAGCCAGTTCGTAATTAATACATGGTACAAATGACCCTGATATGACCCCTATTTGTAGGTGCATGTTCATCTGTTATGCCGAACGCACTACTTGTTTAAAGTGATTAACTTTGTGAAAAATTGTAAAATCAGCTCAAATGCCAGTGAATTGTGTGCAGTCCTCTAACTACATATATAATTAAGGATATGTGAAAGTATGAGAGAAAATGGAACCCGCTTACTATCCTAAAAAAGAGAAAATCGCGATCAATTGCTAGCGCAAGTCGCTCGGCTTCTTCGCTACGCTGCAGTCACAAAAACCAAGCACCAGCGCTTGGCGATTTCAGAGCGGGTCTCCAGCCCGTACGGTATTCTGTGATAGAGCGAGGTATGCCAACCGTAAGAGTTCTTTAGGGTTCGGTTGTACTCTATCCCAACATCAATGTTCAATCGTAAATATCTTGATATATAAACGACCGATCAGCTTATAAAACTCAGGCGATTCCTGTCTGAGCTAAAGGTTTGCAATTATGATTACAGCATTAGCTGGAACAGTGATTTTTTTTTTCAATCCTGGGCAAAGTTAATCAATGCCTTTAACAAGTAAAATCATACTGGTGCGCACATCATGGTGCGTACAAAATAACAGCGTATAAAGGTCAATTGTACTTGGTACAAAAGACCTTTATCTGCACATGCGCAAATTGTAATTGCAAACTGGCTTATTGGTTGAGCTTTTCATTTCCCCTTTGCCAAGTGTCTGTAATCATGATATTACAAACACATACAGTGCTTATTGTTATGCACTCTTCCAGACCTGCACAGAGAGCTAATGTAGGTTCACATTTTTTCTAATCACCATGATACAGTTCGAACCTTATTATAAAGAACACTGTTATAACAAACTCTTGTTATAACAAGGTAATTTTGCCAGTCCCACTTCTTTGTCTTATAGTTTTTAGCCCTGATATAACAAGGTTTCCATGTCCAAAGGAATTTGTTATAATGAGGTTCCACTGTATAGTAGTTCATTGACTTGACTCTCAATCAAGAGGTTAACGATTTGAATCTCTACCTGGTGTGCATGTTCATGTTCTTAGACATGGCATTTCATCTCTAATTATCTCTCTCAACCCAGGTGTTTAAAGGTTGAATGGCAGGTTTATTACAGTTGCTGGAGCTAAAGCCAGGGTAATGATTTCCAAACCACTTTGGAAGTGCTTAGGGACATTCTATCATAATGTGATTTGTGCTACCCCCCCCAAAAAAAAAAAAAAAAAATAATAATTATTACATAAACTAATCTTTCCCCTCAGTGGCTGCTGAGTTTTGGAACCATCTACCAACCATCCTAAAGACAGTTGTATCTGTGGACCACATCAAGAAACCCCTCACGTTCCATTTATATTGCCAAAGAAAATGAATTGCGATGTGTTCATACTGGCTCAACAGATCTATTTAAGAAAACTAACTATCATTGCTAAAATGACTGAAATACATATGGAGCAAACTGTCCAGCACTTTGTAACTACAAGGAAAAAAGTTCTACATGAAATCCCTTACAGATAGTATTGTATCTCCAGGAAATAAAACTTAGGATTACCTCAGCACTTTAAAACATCAGACACTAATTACATACCTTAAAGCTATGACCCCAACCCCTTCTCCAATCACTTAGGTACTTCACCTCCAAATGTAAGGTACTCCAAGCCATGCCTGCATTTCTGAAATGCTTGCACACTGTTTTTTTCTACTAACTGCTTTCATGCGGTACGTACAGTGTCATGGGAGATGAACCCAGTTCAGGACCGGAGTACAAAGCTGCTATAATTCATTCAAAGTTTTAAACACCTTAACAACAAGAGGCAGATGCTTGGAAAACCTCAAAAGGTGTTTGCAAATTAGGCATACAGTCTACTACCATAAAGTACCATAATAGCGCTAAGAGTAGATTAATTCTGTCCAACAATCACACCTTCATTGTGTACAGTACCGATAGGTTGATCTCAAAAAGCTTTGCTTCGCTGAGGCAGGACTGATTCCTTGACAAAGTTGAAACCAGCTAGCAAACCATTCCTCTTGCTCTTTTTGCTGAAGTAGCTTGAAACAACATCATCTTTTGCTGGAAGGTGGAAGAATGAGAAAACAATTAAACTGATGCTTCAAAAATGAGTTTGTGTGATTATTGATATGAAGGAAAAGAGAGAGAAAGAGAAAGAGAGAGAAAGAGAAAGAGAGAAAGAGAGAGAAAGAGAAAGAAAGAGAAAGAGAAAGAGAGAAAGAGAGAGAAAGAGAAAGAAAGAGAAAGAGCGACAGACAGAGACAGACGGAGGAAGAGAGGAAGGGTGTGGGGAAAGGGCATTGCACTTCACACAAACATTGTACTTGGTATAAAATAGAACACAAAATAATAAAAATGCTGCAAGCCCATAATACCAAAATCATTCAAAACTAAGCAACAAAATATTGTGTCCATTAATCAAGTAATTATGATTGAGTTGGTTTGGGTTGAGTCTCAAGCCATTGCTCCAGACGAAGTCCGGACTACACCCTCTTTGGCACTGAATATGAAAATGGTATAATATGATTGCGGGACACCCAACTATTTATTTACTTGTACGTCTCAATGTACATCAATATACTGGTACATGTAATAATTTTATTATACAGTGATAACACAAATCTTGCTTGACAAACAAGCAAAGCGTGTGAACTTTGATCACATCTCATAATTCCAATTGAGATTACTCCAAAAGGAACAAAACAAAAAAAAACAACATTACCTATATCTGGTCTTTGTGTTGTTGGCAGTACATTTTCTCCAGCTGACAGTGAGACAAAGAATGCAAATGGAACTAACCAGAGACACAGTGTGAAGTAGGCCAAGACCTGAGAGAGAGAGTGAATCAAAATATCACAAACATGAAATAAATTAAAAGGAATCTCCAGAACTATAGCACTGTTAGATAATGCAGATGGACATATACAAACTAAAAAATAGTCTGAAAATATTGCAATATGTATCCCATGCCAGATGCAAGAGCATAACATTGCAGAATTTATGTTTAGAGCTCTACATAAGCCTAAATGCATCAAAGGGTACCAATCACCAAAAATAATTTTGCTCTGTATGTGAGAGGTTTTATGTCGTTATACCATATTCAAACTAGAAGAATTTTCGACCGCGCACGGTCGGAATTTATGCCTCCGCCAGATCATTGCCCCTCCCATAAGCATGCATGAGCCAAGTCTGAAGATGATCCGTCAAATGGTTCTTAAGTTATCACAAGGACAAGCCATTTCTATGTATTTTATTGAACTCAGTGACCTTGAACTTTAACCTCATGACCCCAAAATCTAATCAGACCATTGCCCCTCCCGTATGCATACATGAGCCAAGTCTGAAGTTGATCTGTCAAATGGTTCTTAATTTATTGCAAGAACAAGCCATTTTAATATATTTTATTGAACTCCGTGACCTTCAACTTTAACCTCATGACCCCAAAATCAAATCAAGGCATTGCCCCTCCCATATGCACACTCCAGCCAAGTCTGAAGTTGATCCGTCAATCAGTTTTTAAGTTGCAAGAACGAACCCATTTTCATGTAACATTTTTATGTATTCTATTGAACTCTGTGACCTTGAACTTTAACCTCCTGACCCCAAAATCTACTCAGACCATTGCCCCTCCCATATGCACACTACAGCCAAGTCTGAAGCTGATCCGTCAAATGGTTCTTAAGTTATTGCAAGAACAAGCCATTTTAATGTATTTTATTGAACCCTGTGACCTTCAGCTTTAACCTCATGACCCCAAAATCTAATCAGCGCATTGCCCCTCCCATATGCACACTCCAGCCAAGTCTGAAGTTGATCAGTCAATCGGTTTTTAAGTTATCGCAAGAACGAACCATTTTTATGTATTCTATTGAACTATATGACCTTGAACTTTAACCTCATGACCCCAAAATCTAATCAGCGCATCACCCCTCCCATGTGCACACTCAAGCCAAGTCTGAAGTTGATTCGTCAATCGGTTTTTAAGTTATCGCGAGAACAAAACCCGTACGGACGTACGGACGGACGGACGGACGACCCGAAAACATAATGCCTCCGGCTACCACCTACGGTGGGCGGAGGCATAAATATGGGCTTCAAATATTAATTCTATAAAGAGATATTGCAATTTCAATTACACCCTCTATAAGTGTAAAAGGGACTCATGAGTAGACTACTCGACGCACCCGTACGCGCTCGCCAAGATAAAGGCTCGCGCGGAACCAAACTCGGAGTTCAGTTCCGCGTGAGCATTTTCATGTTATCCTTTATTTCCTTCATACTCATTAACTGTTGATCTATAGAATTTCAGATAAAGTACTTTGAGGTTAATTTTATACTTTCTAGCGGCATACAAATTATTTTTTCAGGTGGTTGGTACACTTTAATATCACGACTTGCCTGCATTATATGAATATTTGGTGTAAAATCTTTATGATCTGAAAAAATGATAGAGTGAATAGGATGATGATGTTGATGATAAGATGACAGAGTAATGCTTAATCAAGGGCTTTCTTTTGAAATGAGTACCCACTCCCCAAGTCAGATGTAGCGTAGCTCTTCTTCTATGAATGACTTACTGTACAAATGTACTATGCCATATTTAAAATCACTATAGAGAATACATTGAATTGAATAGGCTTAGAATAGTATAAAATACATTACAGGGCAAAGTAAAGTAAGCTACTAGATTTTGAAAGTAGAAATATTTTTAGGTGTTAAATTCTTTTGTAATGAAATAACTCCTCCAAGTCTGATGCAACTTTTTCAATTACTTGGAAAACATTCTGTAAGGAGCACATGTATATTGCATTATTGGTAGCATGACTATATCAAAACCATAAACAAACCTCTGAAAATGGATGCCACACATCTGAAAAGTAGCTGAATGCCAAATAATGGTTCACAATTACCAGAACTGAAAAACAAAGAAAAAACAAAGAAAAAAACAAAAAACACCAAGATATCAAGATCAAACACTTTTCAATAGACAACACAATTGTTCTACATCTTTTATCTTATACTGCATTATCCAAGACTAGCTTTACATGATGTACATCCTTTATTTTCCATGGATCTTTGCATTTATACCATTTATGCAATGCCTATAAGCCTATAGATGCAATCCTGTGAATTCAAAGTTAATCTTGAGTTCTGGGAATGAAAATGCATATGTAGAAACTTACCCTAAGTATGGTAGATTCTAGTTGTTTATCATGCAGTGGATTTACTTATTTTGACCAGCAAAATGTAAATAAACTGACACAAATTTTCATTCAATGAAAAGCAAAACTCACACATGGCCTTGTGTTTTGCTCATGGGTCAGGACCACTAGCTCAATTTTCTTATTTTCACTTGCTCATTATTTAGCTCATACATTTTCTAAAAAAATTGTTTACCAAATACATGGATCATTTATTTGAAGTTCTGAACACTGAATGGAAGTTTCATAACATTCGGTGAGAATCTATTTTCCATAATTACCAGAACTAGAGAATATCTTTGAGCGGACATATCCCCTTGCCACAATCAAACAATATGATGCAAGGGCAAAATGACACTCATAAATGGACAATAAAATGAGTCCTGGCACCATTACTAAATGAAGCATAACAAATTACTAGATTATGACAAAATGAGTGAAGCCATTTTGTGTAAGGTTGATTTTTAATTTGATTAGATTTGTGATTAGATTAGTACAAAAAATAGATAAAACACTTATTTTGGCAAAGGGAACTGACAAATAGCACAATGCTCACCAAGGTTTACCCCGGTTACGTAATTGTAACTTACCACAGCTAATGATGAATGAAGGTGATGTAAGCTCAATGAAAGGGAAAGTCTTCAGCATGAGAGAGTACATGATGACAGAGAAGAGTCCCACGAGGGTGAGAGAGTATGGCAGGTCTTCAAACAAAATGAGACCAATGTAGATGGCTGCTGTACTCTGTTTATACAGATCCAATGCAAGAAAAAAAAAATGGTTTGAACATGGTGCATATTGACATAGACTTTCGAGCAACAAAATTTGCTATATTGATTAAATTTCAAATACAACTGAAAGGCACTCAACCCACCAAAACATTCTTAAGCGAGTGCAATTTTTATGATGATAAAATGACAAATCACTTTTTATTGTGGCTCCTATGTACCCAAACTTAACATCATGCGATAAAAAGAGGCTAGAGGACCCTTAATTACTGACTGCTAAAAGCTTAACCTGAACTATAAATCATTTTAAATTACATCTGTCTGGGTTAGATTCAAACCCACAATCTTTGGTTCGACAGGCAGATGCTTTACTGACTGAGCCAACTCGCCTCACATGCAAATTTCTTTCACATTACATGCCTTCGATCCTAAACACTTTCTTTTATGATCTTCATATATAGAAAAAGGAAAGGTAAGAAAAATAAACTTTTATGGAAATGAGAATGAGAAAGAGAGTGAGAGATAGTTGGGAGGAGACTAGACAGGAAGGGGAGAGAGGAGGAGATAGAGATAGAGAAAGAGAGATAGAGAAAGAGAGAGAGAGAGAGAGAGAGAAAGAGAACGTAAGAATACTCACTATGTGGAGCCATTTGATGCATCTTGCAGCCATCACTGTATATTCTTCAACCAGTTCTGCCAAGTAATACAGACCAGCAGCTGAGGAATATAGAGTACAGTTTAACATGAATTAACACCAATTATGCAACACTGAATAGATTTCTAGAATTTAATAGATTTTATTGAACAACTTGTTTAGCACTGTCAGAAGGTCAGGGATCAGGAGTTTGTCTAGCGGTAATGTCTCAAACAGCTCTTTGTATTCGCCTACAAACTGACTCTGATCGGACCAAGGTTCAAATCTCAGTCACGTCTTTCGGATGGTGACATTAAAGGTCGGTCCCAGACGTAAATAATCATATTTGATTGATACATGTCTGTCAAAACTCAATGAAACACACACCATTGATCGAGGCATTGACATATTGTGGGTGTAAAAATTACTAAAACAAATTGACACTTTTCATCTATAAATAATACCTCAAAAGTAACAAGTTTTATATTTCTTTCAAAAATATATATATATTTTTTTAAGGAGACTACCATTGACTACTGACTGTATTTAACAATTTCAAATAGAGTCTAGAGTATTTCTAAAAGTAAAATACAATCTGAAAAACATATCAACATCAGATTCTGTGTCAAATTGCAAAGCTAAAGAGGATAAGAGATAAGCTAACACAGTTAAAACCTTGACAACATTAGATTTTCTGACAGGACAGAAGTGTGTGATGTGTCAGAGTTGAGTCGATCATATTTAATTCAATTATAAATCACTGACAAGTTAGTTAGGCTTGCCTTGGCTTTACTACCTTTAGCACTTCCACCATGTCCACAAACTCCAGCATGATGACAGACACAGCAATGACAACACAGCATCAAACAGAAACAGAGGTCATGAAACCAGACATCACCAATTAAATAAATGATTAAAGATCACACACCATGGCCAGTAAGTGAGAGTGATTATTGATAAATTCTCCAGACCAGGGACCACAACCAAGAAGTGCCGCCGCCGAAGGCGGCGCTCCCTTGCCTGGGCTGGAGTTAGATGACTACGGTTTGTGAGTGAATTGAATTGAATGTTGTTCACGTCTCAATGAACGAGATCGAGAGAGACAAAATTGACAAAAACTTACCTAGCGCAAGTGTAGCAAGGCACACTTGAACTGCAGTTGCTAACCATGATAACAGAAAGAAAAACCACATGTTTCCTTAATTTGTGGAGGAAAAAAGAAAGAAAAATAAGCCCCTGTCAGCAAATCTATTTTGTGTGAAAGATGCACAAAACTACGAAGCCCCGTTAGGGCCAAATTGACATCGTAAAAAAAAAAAAAATATTACGTACGTACGTAATAATACTACGTACGTACGTAATATACTACGTACGTACGTAATAATTACTACGTACGTACGTAATAATTACTACGTACGTACGTAATAATACTACGTACGTACATAGTATTTATTACGTACGTACGTAGTATTTATTACGTACGTACGTAGAATTTATTACGTACGTACGTAGTATTTATTACGTACGTACGTAGTATTTATTACGTACGTACGTAGTATTATTACGTACGTACGTAGTATTGATGACGATCAATATGGCGGCGGTAGAGAGGGACAGACTCGTGCGTTTACATTTTGAAATTGGATTTACTCAGAGGGAAATACTGTATTATTTAATTTCCAAGCATAGAATAGTAATAAGCAACAGAACCCTAAAGTGCGTCTTAAAAAGCCTTGCATTATTTCGAAGAAAACCTTCAAATATCCTTGACGTTGCACTCTACATATTGAACATCCTATCAAATACTGCACGGATATCGTTGGATGCACGCAAAATGTTTGATGTATCTAGACAGGGGCGTCGATCCGTTTTTCGGATGGGGGGGGGGGGGCAAGACAGTCTATCGTAACGATGATCATTTCCGCACTCAGTTCAATTAACAACAGGGGCGGCGGTGCGTTTTTCAAAGTGGGGGGGGGGGGGGGCACGAACAAAAAGGGGCACCTACAAAGGGTGGAAACAAGGCGGAAAATACCACTTCGATACATTAGTATACCGGTACATTCTGATCAATACACAACCGAGGATCATTTTCGACACGCTATTGTTTCTATCTTAACATGGTTCTAGATAAAACTACTTTGCAGTTGAGTGTAATAGCCTGATTATTCATTTGCGAGCGAGCAAAAAATTTAAGATTTATTTCTAACGCTGAAGGCAACGGGTGTTGAATTATATACAGCGATTTTCCTAATATGATAAGAAGATAATAGTAAATGCGAGCGAGCGTAGCGAGTGAGCTTTAGAAAAAATTTAGAAAAAATTTGTCCTCGTTCCTTTTATAATTTAGGAGCACTGTTCATTCTTGTATAATTAAGGGCATTGGGCCCCTCCTACCCCCTGCTCTACTGCCTCACTATTGTGCTGATATCAGTAGAGGAATGTATTATTATGAAGCCTCTCTGATTATTTGGAGCTATATGTATAAGGCTCCTTTGTGGACTTCATACATACCCATATACTTTTTTATATACCAGTATCTACCGATGTCGCATTTATCAGAAAACAAAAGGGGCGCTAATTTCTGAGGTTGAAAGGGGGCACTCATCTGAAGGTAAAAAGGACACTTATTAGAAAGAAAGGGGGGCACTATACGAAGAAAAAGGGACTTATATCAGCTATGAAAAGGGGCACTTTTGGGGTACTTGAAAAAGTGAGGGGGGCACTGTGCCTCTGCCCACCCCCCCCCCCCTTCCCCGGAGCGCTACCTCTGATCATCATAGCATTGATAAAGATATGATGGTAATTTGAACTTAAGTAAAGTATGCATATATCATGAACAGAAAATGGAATTAAAGATCACATGGAAAACGACAAAATGATGGGGAAATATATTTTACATAACAGCAAATTGAGTAGAGAAGATATAACACAAAATAATGGGAAAAAATAAACACTAATAAAATATGAAAAAATAGAGAAAAAACTGAATAAATATAAAAATTTTAACTTTGAATTGAATTATGTATGTTCAGAACGTTTTTTAATAGCGTCATGATTTTTTGGAACGCCTCTTAAAAACAGCTTCTCCACGGTTACATGACGCAGTAAAGATTAGAGAATTTGCGAAATTGAAGTCTGATCGTGTAAAACCTTTTGTATTTCATTGTTTGGAAGGTTTCATTTCCTGAGTTTTTGCATCAGTTTTTTCCTTATTTTATCTTACACCTCCGGATTTATTGGGGGGGGGGGGCAAAATGATATGTTTGCCCCTCCAATATTTTCTTTGGGGGCAATCGCCCCCCTGCCCCCCCCCCCAAGATCGACGCCCCTGTCTAAAGGAAACGTACGCCTGAAGTACATCCATTCATTTTTTTTCCTTTTTATCTTTTTAAAGTGTGTTTAGCCTCAGAACACTTTCTACTGAGAAAACTCTAGTCTGTTTTGTTTTAAATAGTAGTAAGGGCAGATCAGATTTTTAGTTCTTTTTTGGTAATGTTAATGTCTTCCTATCTCTTTTGTAGACAAAATAGTGATTGGTTATTGAAGAACAGTAGAAGATTTGTCTGTTTTCTTGTGAAATGTAAAGAAAAGTATGGCACATCTGTTTGTCCCAAATGACATGCATAATTCATCTAATTCATTTGAAAGGGATAAATCACTGTCCATTGTCAGAATTGTTTTACTGCAGTGTTGGAACAATTCCATGAAATACATGTTCACTATTTGATGGGGCAATTAGAGAAACACAGTGTGGAATGTAATATTTCGGACAGAATTACCCAAATGCAGATTGCCATGTACAACTTCTATGTTTTGTGTCTTTACAAAGAGCTCTAATATTCACGTTCATTATCAATATATACATATATATATATATATATATATATATATATATATATATATATATATATATATATATATATATATATATATATATTAAATCTTTATGTTATTAGTGTATGTTTTTGTGAGTATTTGTGCAGCATGTTATTTTTAAAACATTTACATTTACATTTTTTTTTCCAAACATAAATTTAAGGGTTAAATACTATTTACCATTGTCTTAGGGTGAGTGAAATGCAAACCTGTTGAATTGAGGATTGAACTGTTGGTAATCTGATGTGTCTGTACTGTGTGTGCAAGGAACTGACATAAAAAGTCCACGAAAAATTGTCTTACATTGAAGATATCTGACTTTCTGTGAGAGCGTTTCTAATGAGGCGCTTTCGCGGTAATATTTTCCTTCTATTTTCATTCATATCTTTGCCTTTGTAAATCTCTTCGATTTGAAAATTTCAAGAGATTTTTCTCAAACAATGGACAATTGAACTGATATACAAGTTAACAAGCTGACTGATTGACATGCCAAACTGTTTTAAGTTGTAACTTTAAAGTTGACAACTCACTCTGAAGTTGATTGCATGGAAACCTCGCAATTTGCCTGCATTTTGTATGCATGCCGGTTATGGTTGCATATGTACGAAGCCCCAAAAGGGGCGCTGATTCAATTTTTCAGATGGGGGGGGGGGGGGGGGAATGTCAGGCTCAGTCTGACACTGAATTATGTAAATATTTTCATGTTTGCTACATGTATTTTGCAAGACAAAACAGTTCAATCTCCTTAGGCCCAATTCAAAAATTAATCTTTGGGGCTCCAGCGTCAATAAGTAAAAGTCAAGTTCTTCTGAGAAACAATTTTTTTAAATCAGAAATGGCGCACCCGGGGCAGGGGGCACAGTGCCCCCACACTTTTAAAATGCCCCTTTCTCTCTGATAGGTGCCCTTTTTACTACTGGAAGTACCCCTTTCCCCAATAAGTGCGCATTTTCCCCTTCTGATAAGTGCCTCATTCTAAATCTGTTAAGTGCCCCTTTTCCCCAATAAGTTCACATTTCCCCCTTCTGATAAGTGCCTCTTTTTAAATCTGATAAGTGCCCCCACTTTACTTTTGATAAGTGCTACTTTTACTATCTAATATATGCCCTATTCCTCTTCTCACAAGTACCCAATTTTCACCCCTTGTAATGCCCCTTTCCACCTCTCATAAGCGCACTTTCCTCATCTAATAAGTGTACCCTTATCCCTATGTTTCCCTTTGTTTCTTACAAAAAGTGCCATATCTAGCTTCAAGAATCAGTGCGGCTTTATGTAGCAACATGTACCTACCCATATTACTACAACTACAATGTAAGCCAGCGGAGCTGGAAGCAGAGTGCACGGGACAATGCTCATTCCCCCCCCCCCCCCGCAAAGGAATTCATATTCCGTAACTTACACAAAATAAGGTCAATATTTTCAGAAAATGTCCCAAGACTAGTAGGCCTATGAAATCAAGCAGATACCATAATAATGTTGATATCTCCTAAAGAAAAACGACAGGGTTAATGTAAGAAATGAAAGATCATTCAAGATCATTCGACATTTCACCCAAATTAATTTGTCATTTTCATTATATCGCTCTGAATAATGCATAACAACATGAACAACATTAGTTAAGATTTAGTGACTCGCACGTGCATCATTAGACAATTGCACACACAACTGCTAATTGTGGAAACTCAAGCTGAAGCAGAACCACCATAAGAAGGTGCTTGATAATAATACCAATGTTGCTTTATATGCACCCCTTGCAGGTGCCCTCAGGTGTCCTTTTTTGTTGGTACCCCCCCCCCCCCCCCACTTTGAAAGACACTCCGCTGCCCCTGGCGCAGAACTTAAAAATTAGGGGAGAAAGCAGATTTTGTGAAGAAAAAAAAAAAGGTTAGACGAAAATCGGACACATAACAAAATAACATGTGATTTTTTTTAAAGACATGAATAAATATGAACAAAAATGAAAATCACTAGACAACTTAGTCATGAGTTTTGACGTCTTTCCCTCACGATCACTCAGTGATCTCTACATAAAAAAAAAAATTATATAGAGATCAGTGCTGACGAAAAAACAATTCTCTGTTTACTACATAGGCCTATTAATGAAACATTTTACGTTTTGTCCAAGAATAGGCCTATGATTTCTTCATAAATTGAATGCAATTATATTTTACTCATATACTTTTGCATGTGTGTGTTAATACAGAAAAAATGAATTTCTTGATATTAACAGCATGAAAATATAAATTAAAAAAAAAAAACAATGACTAGGAATATGTAATATTTTGAAAGCAGTCTCACTGACCTTTTCCCCGGATACATGTAAAAACATATTACTATAAATCGTCTATAATTAGATTCAAGTTATGAGGAAATCATATTCTGGGACATAAATTGAGGATATGAAGGCCAATTGACGGCTTGTGATGAGGATATCAGACGTTACAAATTCATGACAAAGTGGTCAGTTTGTGTAGTGATTTTCTTTGTTTTCAGTAGTTTTCAGCGTTTCATAACTTTCAGACTATACAGTGTCAGATAGTTTTTAGAGTTATAAAGATTCATAACTTCATTTTGTTCGATTTTACTCGCGAACAAAGTCGAACTGCTTTATTCTGTTTTGATTTGTATCGGGACCGGACTTGCCGCTGGGAAAATGAAGCGACACACACACATATCCACCATATCCACCAACACACGTCACACACACATCAAACAAATGTTGAGGATTCTTCACACTAGACAAGCTACAGCCCACAAGCTCACAATATTGTGGCAAATCAACGGGAATCGACGGATAATAATAAGGCAGCTGTGTAATTTCAAAATGTGGATATAGACCTTTTTCACGTATTATTCATTACGTACGTACGTAGTATTATTACGTACGTACGTAATAAATATTACGTACGTACGTAGTAATTATTACGTACGTACGTAGTATTATCACGTACGTACGTAATAATTATTACGTACGTACGTAGTAATTATTACGTACGTACGTATATTTTTTTTTTTTTTTACGTTGTCAATTTGGCCCTTACGGGGCTTCGTACAAAACACGTCGACGCTCCAGAAAAATAAAGATTTACAAATATGGTATCTTTCAAGAACAAACAAGTATCATCGATGACATCGACAGCATGTTAACTCAACTAGGCGTATAGTTAGGAGTTAGTGTGCATGGCACGCACTCTTAAATTACCTGTACATGTATTAAAAATTCTTCACCAACAGAACCGGCGTACAATTTTTTTCAGTTCCGTGATCTTCACCTGAGCAGCGTTTCATCAAACGGTCATAAGCACAAGTTCGCCGACATCCCATTGAAACGCGTGTATCAAAATTAACATGCGTTTCAATGGGGTGTCGGCGAACTTGTACTTATGACGGTTTGATGAAACGATGCCCTGGTCATTCTATAAATATTTTCTTAAGTTACAGTTACGTACCGTATACAATTCAAATTCAAATTCAGTCCAAATTCAAATTTATTGAAATAGATTCCTGAAATAGGAGTATTAAAAAAAAAATAAAAAAAAAAAAAAAACCTCAACAGAGGCATGTTGAATACTAGTATAGGAACAGAATACAACAAAGCAAAGGCACAATATATCAAAACAAAGTTGTACATAGTTGCAACTTACATATATTAATTATATACATACATTTATATATGGTTATATATATTAATTATATACATACATTTCTCCTCAAGACAGAGGTGCATGTCGATTGACTCAAATTCTCACATGAAGAGAAATCGACTTCAAGATATTCGTCCAACCAAACCCATTGGTGGCATTTTGATTTTTGAGTAGTCGAGTTTGTATGCCTGCATGCGTTTCAATAACTAGAAAGGCCATATAAGTATAACAGTTTCTGAAAAGAGGAAATATAACGAGTCTTTATTCGTTTAGAATAGTTGACGGATGGAGGCCTTTTTATCCTTTTCAGGGGACATGCTTATATTGAGACCACTCCACTTTCAAGCACTTTTAGGGCTGACTATCAAGCCTTCAAAATCATATGACATGTCAAAATTGTGATCCCTTCATCTAATGGCCTAAAACATAAATACAAAAATTCAGATTCGTTTTAAAATCCACCTAAAGGTCCCCTGCAACCCAAATGCAAATTGATTCTTGCAGCGGGATGCCAGATACAACTTATATTTTGTTCAGTATTCAAACATCTAAACTTTATGTTTCATAATTTTTAAAAATATTTTTAAAATCATTTCCCCAAACATGCTAAGCTCCACCCTAAAAAAATAAATATGAATAAATAAATAACATTTGGGTTGCGCTTGGGTTGCAGGGGCTTTTCAAAATTATCAACTACAATTAAGCAGTCGGTGATGTGACTTATCATTTTTGGAGTGTAATGCGGTATGCACGAGTTCTGAAATGAATATTATAGGCCTCGTATATAAATTGTTTTTTCTAAAACAAATATATCGTAATGATAACCATCATAGAGATGATAACAAGAGCAATTTTAAATGTAGTTCAAAAATGATGCTTATAGATTCATTATTTCTATTATTAGGAGATATTTTAAAGGCCCATATTGTAATTGTTGCCAGCATCGGCGGCGATCCCGGGAAGACTGAATAATATAACAAAATAATAGTCGCGCCCCCGGTCGTGACAAGAAATCGTCGCACATGGTTGCCATGCAGTAAAACACGACAAACAAATGAAACATGAACAAGTTCTTTAGATTGTAAAGAATATTCATGGTTAAAAAACATCCCATATCGGTAGTGATTGCCCCCAAATCAAACCAAATTGAGATAAACTTAATATGAGAATTATCAATGAAATAGAATAGAAATATGACTAATTCCCCATTTGAAAAGCTTTTTGAGGTTAAAGATGATTAAATTTTTAACTTATGTTTTTTTTTAATGCTTAAATATTATGTGTATATTTGCAGATTCAGAGGAATCTCCCGTGGTTTTGAGGCCCTCTTATAAGTCCAACAAAGATTTAGAGTTTAGAATAGCCAAGAATAAGGATAGACTTGCTTTTCACTTCCGAAAGTAGAGATTAATCGATGTTTAGTTGATGTACAAACAATAATGCACTTATACATAATCTCTCCATTGCCACTTTGCCACTTGCCTCAATCACATTGTTTATATCTTTGTTCATTGTAATTGCTCCTTGATTTTGATCAATAAAAAAATTTAAAATAATAATAACAACAAAAAAATGGCAATGGTTGATTTCTCTTTCTCCCCGTCCCTTTCTGACTGTTTGTCTATCTGTCTGTTTCTCTTTCTCTCTCCCCCTCCCTCCGATTCCTCCCTCCCCCTCTCTCCCTTTCTCTCTCTCTCTCTCTCCCTCTCTCTCTCTCTCTCTCTCTCTTTCTCACTCAGGCTCTCTCAAAACACACAGGAGGTGCATAATACTGAATTGTTTCCTGTTATTTTGATGATCGCATGCATGGGAGCGATAATTTTGGGGAAGCTTTCGCTTATTCATTTCAAGGAGAGGGGGGGGGGGGAATTTTGATTTGATAACAATCCATGTCATATTTCAGGATGTACATAGGCCCCCTTTTTCGAGAGATCGAGATAGAGAGAGAGAGAGAGAGAGAGAGAGAGAGAGAGAGAGAGAGAAAGGGAGGGGGGCGGAGAGGGGGTGTACATCACGCGGGGCTGCCCAGATGCACATAGTACCCCCGCCGATCTGAGGAGGTCTTTGCACTCCCCGTTGTTGGCCAACTATCTGAACTTGTACGCCAATGGGTGCAGGGGTGGGGTAACAATATGACAATATTTCTCTCTAAAAATCTGAGTAGGGGGTAGGGCCTAGGGTAGGGGTAGGGCATAGATAAATTAAAACTTGTCTGGATGGGGATAGGATGATCATATTCGAAACCCAAGGTACGTGGATGACTTTTTTTCAGTCGCGGATGAACGGGGCCCGGGAGGGGAGGGGTGCACGCATGGTCCCCTAGCTTGTGTTCCCTTTAATTAATTGCTACACCTATGGATTAAATGAACCCACTTTCCCCATCCACTTTCTCCGAGACTGATTCATTGTAATCCTAATGAGAATGATATGTCCAGCTCTATATATATAAGGCTAGGCTTAGGCCTATATGGGCCAACTACTTTCCCTAATTCCCTAACTCATTTTGTGAGTTAAATGTTGTTAGCAGCAGCGCAGTACATGAGGCAGAGGCATGAGAGAAATCTCCGTCTCATGTTACTTCTTATGCCTTGGGGATATTACCCAAATGCAAGTGCAAATTACCAACCCTCCCCGGCCCCTTACTTGGCCTATTACGTAATGATCCATGCACGTGTAATTTTTTGTTTATGTTGTAAGCGCCCTCCTCGTTGACCGAATTACATGTCCAATAGAATTTTACGTCAGAAATGCGAGTTGGCCACATGACATGAAACGGGCCAATCAGAAAAAGCGTCTTTTCTATCAGCGGGTAGCAGACTGATAGGGAGACTACGTCAGAGTCCGGAATGCTGTTATCTTTGATTACTGAGGAGAACTTCTTCAGATTTTCTCCAAATGTTAGCCACAATATAGGTATGGATATAGTTGAGCAATTCTTTGAGTTAGAATTTGTAGGAAAATATAATGAATAGATAGGTCTTAAACTCAGTCGAAGTTGTGTTCGAGCAGTGCAGCGCGGCGCAATTCGCAACTGCAACTGCACGGTGCCAGGCCAGTGGCGACGGTGGAGTCTAATTATAGTGTAATAGGGGTCTAGTGCATGTGCAGTATGCATGATATGGGGGACCTAAAAAGCTACGCACTTTGTTTCCAGCGGCTAAAAAGTCATTTTTTCAACGATTTATGCGAATTTCTTTTATATATCTTGGTTATACATACTATTAGATTAAATTCCTGAGCTGAGCAAATTACGACAGACAAATATCAATAGACCTCTAGATCTAATATGATAATAACATTAATTTTCAAGTCGATGTCGACACCCATGGCCCCCGGGGGGGGGGCACTCACGTATATTGGTGGTACGGGGACGTGCCGCTTTGATGACCCCCTTTTTCAGACCCCGATTCCGTTCTCTAGATACTCAGTTCCGCTCAGGAGCCGCTCAGCCCCGCTCTGAAGACCCCCGTTATGAAACATATCCGTTCGCATGCGGCCGGGAGCGTGGCGGAGGCAGTGGTCGCTCGACCTGGTCTCGCGCCCTAGGCCCTTTCGTCGCGCGAGCCTTGAAAACTGCTCCAGCTAGCTAGCTCCTAGCGCTACAAGACCCCCTATTTTCACTCTGCCGGTTAGTTTTGTAGTTCCCTAGACCCTGTTTTTCACTCTGCCCAATTCCCAATAGATCATAGTTCCCAAGACCCCGTATTTTACACCTTGAAGTCAGTTCCTTAGACCCCCTTTTCGGGGATTCGTGAGGCACACCCCCGTCAAAATATAATTCGAGTGCCCCCACCCCCCCCCCCCCCCCCCCCCCCCCCCCCGGGCCATGGCCATGTCGAATTTGGTCAAAAAAATGAAAGGGTCCTAAACTAAAGCTACGCACACGTAACAAATAAATGCAAATCTCAGTTTTTAAGCTGACTGACTTGAATTTCATCCCGATTTGCAAATAGTGATAATATCACCAAAAATAAAGGAAAATTACTCATTCCTTTTGGCGAACGTAAATAATCTCGTAGCTCAGTCGCACCAAAAGTTTAGCGCATTGAACGCGTCGCATTGCGCGTGTGGGGATGTGTAGCTTTATGAATGCGTAGCTTTAGGACCCCTGACCATACAACATTGTAACTAACATTAGATCTTAAAGTCAGACCAATTGCCATGCCAGTGCATTGAATGCTACCTGCGGCGCTGCGCTAAGTTAGTGCTGGGCACAAACAGCAGCGCATTGGAGACACAATGCTTAATACTGCATACACGAAAAAGATCATTTTTTGACCTTTTCAGGTTTTTAGATTTTTGCCATTTCAAATTGGACATGAATTTTAAGACATTCTTTTTCATCTGTCAAAATTTCTATCTTTTATAAATTCGTCAATGCAATTCTGATTTGTTGGTCATGTAATAAATTGATGTTTTGGCCTAATCTTGGAATAAGTCACCCCCCCCCCCCTCAATTCACCGTGTACTCACACACTTGCATGTTATGTCTATCGAGGGGGAATGAAGTCCCCATATCATTGCATGCAATTAACTGCTACTGTGCAGATGAAATTGGGGGGGGGGGCCTCATTCATGATAACGCTGATGTTTTTTGTTTTTTTTTACTTTTATATTTCTCTTTTTGGATCAGCAAATGTTGACAAAATAACATTCAATAAAACAACATAGCTCTGCATGTGGTGAGAACTGTCCAGCTAGCTTCATTTTTGGGTCTCCTTTGCTCATATGCTTGGCTATTTTACATGTTTAATCACAACTGGTAGGTAGGCAGATAGCATGTCAGTCATGTCAGTGTAAGTTGGGTGTGAATCTGCTAGATTTTGTCCCATGATTACTCAGATGTTCTGTTTTTCTTTCTTCGTTTTTTTTTTCTTCAGACAAACCATGATGAATAGTGCACCAAAGTTATCTACCACACCTGACCCAAAGGCCTTATTCAAGGACCTTGGAAGACCCACACTCAGGGGTGTAAGGAAGTGCCCTAATTGTGGAATCTACAATGGCATACGTGGACTCAGCTGCAAGAATAAAGATTGTAACATGGTCCTGAGGGGTAAGGGGAGGAAAGGGAACCAAAGTGCTGATGCAATAAGAATCGTCACTGGATCCTCAGCCATGATCTATTCTGTGCGATTGCGTGACAGAGGACCTGATTACAGGGGGTTTGTGGAGCTACCGCTTAGCGGGGAGATCATCATACAAGGACCAGATGCAGAGACAATGACTCTTGTGGATGTTCCTCATTGCTACATTGGATCCTGCCAAAAGTTGATGGCAGCAGAGGGTACCCAGATGACATGCCAGCATATTGAACTCGCTCAGAAATGCACAACAGAAGCACAGCCGCTCACCCTGAAGAATTCGGTTCTGAATAGCTTACCGGTCTCTAACGAAATAAAGCAGTCGATCTGGCTTCTTGCCACCGAGACAACGGGTCCTCTTGTTCAGCGCGTGTCAAAGAACATCATGGTTGTCAAATGCAAGGCGCAACAGACACAAGTAGGTTTCCTGCATTTCTCCTTCTCAGAGTCTCCAAAGAAGAAGGGCTCTGTGGAACATCGGTTTCATTGCACATGCAAACAGTTCAAGAATTTCAAGCATTCAACAGAAGACAGCAAGAAGAAATGTGTCCACTTTTATGCTTGCATCTGTGCATTTGCAAGTGATGACGCTTTAGCGAAAGAGTTTGAATATTTCATCAATATGGATGAGGCGAAAGATGGTAAGATTGAATACATACATTTATATCTGTCTGCTTCACAAGAATGATTGTAAACTAATCTATGAACTGAAAGAGCCACATTGGACATCATTTATGTTCAACATTTAAAATGAGTTTATGATTCAAGAAGAAATAACATGAGTTGTTTCATGGTTACACTATCATGGGCAGCTTAATGTTTGAGACGTAATAATACATGCATAAAAGAATTTTGACAGCTGGGCTACTAAAAAAACCCAGCATGACTAACTGTCTAACACAGCTCTAACATAGAACTTATTGATGATTATCATCAACAACAACAAAATACAAACAAAAAAACTTTGTGATGATCATCTTGTTTGTATTTTGTTCTTTCAGAAGCCCCTGTCCCATCTCCAGGTTCTGTACAGATAACCATCATCGATGGGCAGGTGACCAGTACCTCACCAGAGACGGTTTCCATGGCGATCACTATGCCTGGTCTGCAGAGCAAGAAGAGGAGAAAAGATGACACATTAGGTAAGGGTTATTTTGTAGGATTATAATGTTTTTATTTTGATCCATACATACATGTGTAAAAAATGGGAGTAGGTTACACTGAGGATGTAAATCTTACTTGAGGGTACATGCACATAAGCACGTCGACGTCATATTGAACTCAAATAAATGAATTATTACTAAGTCTCTTAGTGCATCTGATGGATAGTTATTGATCATTAAATGCATTGTTCTATACCCCAGCCCAGGCCAGTAGTGCTCTTCTAACCCTCCAAGAAGGGGCTACGTCACCAGTCAAGAAGACACCTCAATCAAGAAGAAGCACAGGGGGTACTACATCCGACCCGGACCAGTCCTTCAACAAAGGGGTGACCCAGCCCCCTGTAGAGGCACCAGAAGGACCCACTGTCTCCTTCAATCACTGGCTGGGGAGTGTGACTGAGAGGATCAACCAAACCATGCATTATCAATTTGAAGGTAAGAAGGACTCCTTGTGTGCACACATGCAATAAACGGCCCCAAAGGAACTGCTGTGTGGAATAAAATGATAGTTCTAAGTGCAGTGCGTCTCACTTCTATATCTTATAACACAAGGACCTTTTGTTGCACATAGATATTTTTTTCTCTCCTACTTACCATTTATTTACATGTGAAATGGTTTTATTTTTCTACAGTGGGTTTCGTTTTAGGTGGTTTACCATGTTGTGTGTGAATGATGCTTTAGGAGGTAGAAAAAATATCCACACATGATAGAGACCACCTAATTTCAGATTCTGCCCAAAATGCCCCAAACATTGCTTCAAATGTACAATTCACATATTTTATAACATTTGATCATTATGGAAAATACAAAATTTGTCACCTTGAAGTATTTTGTTGGAGAGCCCAGACACCTATGACACATCTCTCTCTTGGAAAAGAAAAAAAATTAGTCACTTTAAAGGGAAGCTTGAAAGGGAAGCTTGAGTTCTGGGAAAGGTAAAAAATAATTTGTGAGCTTTCTTATTCTTATAATGTTAGTTTGGAAGATTATCATGTCCCCTGAAAGGATTGCTCTTCAAATGCCTTCACATTCAAAATATGACAAGAAACAGCTGAAATGTTCGGGCCGAACATTTGTGTGTAGTCCCATATACATATTTCTGTGTGCAGTGCATGTGAATCTCAGCAGGATTGAGTCAATTTCTTATCATTTTGGTGATTCCAAAACCTTACAGCGTACACCAATTCGTATGTGCTATATAATCAATCTTTCCCAATTGCTTTGAGACAGTTTCTTTCACAATTCAATATCATGACCTGGTTCCCGTTGCATAAAACTTACCGTTAATGGTAACTCTGCTATCAATGGTAACTACCATGGTAACATCACTCAACAGCCAATCAAAATCAAGGTTTCCATGGGAGTTACCATTGATGGCAAAGTTACCGTTAATGGTAAGTTTTATGCAACGGGGCCCAGAACTCGAATTTATCTTGAAAAAACTTTGTGAAAGGTATCTCATGCCCATAACACCCTCCTTTTTACCCACTTGTTTAGGTACCCCTGAGCCTCTAGTGTTTCACATACCCCAGGTGTTCTTCGACATACTCCAGCAGCGTATATCCTCAGGCTCTCGTAAGAAGAGACTGCCAAACTCTACTGTAGCATTCATCCGTAAAGATGCCCTTCCGCTGGGGACATTCACCAAGTACACCTGGCAGTTGACTAGTATTATCCAAGTCAAACAAATCTTTGACACAGCAGAGGTCAGTAATGTTTTATTACCGTCAGTAGTTTTGATGTAAATATTCTAGTCTAAATGACAAATTTTGTTCAGTATTAAAGCTGAAATGTGTATACATGTACATGTAGCAATAAGTTCCTTTGGTTGGTAGAATTACTTACATCCATACAGTAGGATGCAAATTTTTGTGTCTTAAAGGTAACAGATAGTTTTGGGAAGCCCTCAAAAACTTTTCGTGAGATTTCTTTGATTTTACTTAATAAACAGCAGGGTACTTACATAACTAAGATGCTGTGAAGTTTTTTCCTCCTCAAGTGAAATATTTATCGAAATCGTGAATGGAATGTTAAATAATCTCGTACATGTGTCTTATGATAAAAGGAGAATAGTATGTGACTATTTCAGATAAATTTCTTGCCAGTATGATTTTTGCTACCGAGACTGTCTATGAGCTTTAAAATGTAGTTTCATAGAAGAGATCATGTTCTCAATTACAAGCATAATATTTGTTTCCTGTTTAATACACTGCTTTTTCCCATCTATTCACTTTTAGAAATTTTATTTTATTACTAAATTGAAAATGACAACCAGTGGCCCTTGATAAATATTCTATTATGGTGCCGCAACTAACCCTTTCTCCCCCCAAAATGAAATGGAATAAATTATTTATGTTATGATGTTAATTTTCATATCATGTGGAGACATTGTATACATAGTGGTGTAGAATGTAAAAAAAAGAAGAAAAGAAGGATATAATTATCATTGTTCTTATTACTCATTCCTCTAAATTCTTATTCATAACCCATGATATTATCCTGTATGCCCTCTGTCCACTTTCACTTTTTCATTACTACAAATCTTGTAGATGCCTCTGGAGGTGACAAGGAGCTTTGTAGAGAACAAGGATGGGACATTCTCTCGCTATGTTTCACCCAAGGTGGATGTAGAGCATGTAGGAGAGGCTTATAGGAGGGCTGCAGGACAGATTCCTATCAAACCATTTGAACTCAAAACTTTCCTTAAAGTTGGTAAGTACTCTACCGCTACAAGTTCAGCTTTTGAGGGGATAAAAGGCTATATCTCAATGTTTCATCTTCATTGATCGATAGAGTTATGCCTGTCAATAACGTTGACAGAAATTACATTTTTCTTATGTTGTTAGGTTTTATATTTTCTTATCAGTATGTCTGTAAGTTTTATCACATTATCACAAGATCCATTTAGATATGATTGACTTTGTTCTAGTATGCATCATTTAGATGAATTTATATCATCTCTTAATGTAACTGAAAAATAGTAATTGTAGGGTAATTATTAACTTAGGCCACAAACAGAATGTTTGGCACACTTTTGGGGGTTTGTTTTATGTGTACTAGCTGGACATGTAACTTTTTTAATTGATTGGTCCCCTTTGAAAATTTACTTTGTGATTCTTTTATCTTGAAACTTTTAAATCTGTCTTTCTAAATATTTATAATAGATCATTATACAGTTCGACTAAAAGGAAAGATGTTTTGGGGTCATGACAATGCTACCAATTTTCTTTGACATATATGTATGCAGTCCTTACAAATAAACACCAAACCTGTTTGTTCTGATTTCAGGAAACACAGCAGCTGATCAGAAAGAACCAACACCTTTCATCATTGAATGGATTCCCGATATTCTACCCAAGTCTCGTATCGGTGAGCTCCGCATCAAGTTTGAGTATGGCCACCAACGTAACGGCCACGTTGAGAGACGGATGGATGAGTTACATACAGCAATTGAACATGTCGTATAAACGTTCACTATGCCGACTGATTGAATAAACCAGTTTGTAATTAGTACATGTTACAACTGACCCTGAACTGACCCCACTATGTATTGGCATGTGCATCTGTTTTGTTGAATGTGCTACTTGTTAAACAAATAAAATCATACTGGTGTGCTCATCATGGTGCGCACATTATGAAAGCGTAAAGGTCAATTGCAATCGGTAGAAATGACCTCTATCTGCACATGCATAAATTGTAATCAGGGGCAGCGCTACAGGGGGGGGCAGAGGGGGCGACCGCCCCCCCCCCCTATGATTTTTCAAGTAGTGACAAAAGAAAAAAAAAAAGAAGAAAAGGAGGAAGAAAAGGGAAGAAAGAAGAAAGAGGAGTATTAAAAAGAGAGGTCTTACACATATAACTCTATATTACCCCTGTTATTTAATGGAGAAAAAATATGACGTCATCTTTAGGTCGTCTTGCCCCTCCTATCAAAATACCCTGGCGCCGCCCCTGATTGTAATTACAGACTGGCTTATTGAGTGAATCCCAGACATTCTACCCAAGTCACGCCTAGGAGAGTTCTGTATGAAGTTTGAGTATGGCCCCCAGCGCAGCGGACATGTCGAGGAGCGGATGGATGAACAACGTACAGCAATAGAAAATGTCTTATAAGGGTTCACTGATGCCATTTAAGTCAAGTTGATTATAGACATTCTACCCAAGTCACACAGAGGAGAGCTCTGTATGAAGTTTGAGTATGGCTACCAATGTAACAGACATGTGGAGAGAAGGATGGGTGAGTTACAGCAATAGAACAGCAATGACACCTTAGTGAATAAGCATTCACTAAGGTGTCATTTATGCCCTCTCATTACCAGATCTAGTATTTTTTATTCAGAGAACTGAACCTTCACAGTGTCTGTGCAAAAAACGAAGGGAATAGGAGTTTTGTAGGAGATACACTTAGAGAAGAAATTCCTGTGTTTAAATGATGGTAGCAATTAGCAGAGAGTATTTTGTTTTTGTTTGTCCCTTATTCATTTGTTTATTGCAATGTATAATGTCATGATATCACAAGAAAATAACCTGATGAAATTTTATCTAACCTGGTCAAAGGTCACTGAAGTCTATTTGTAATTTGGCATTCCTCCTGTCTTATATTTCATTCAGTTTTGAACTATGATTGCAAAATTTTTTTTTTAAATGTATGAGAAGTGAGAGATCATTCATGAAAAATGCCAAAAGATGATCAGTCAGAGAACATGCGCAAAGGCACATTGGAAAAGCAGTTGAATTCTTCCAACATATGATAGGATATGTCACGCTTGCATCATTAAAACAATAACAAGATTTTATATTTGACTTTTTGGTGATGGTCTGTGATTTACTGTAGGAAATAGCTGGATTTTTATGATGCACTACACAAAGGTATCCAATATATTCTGATATTTCATTGATTTACATATATAAAGAGGAAAATTCATGCAGAAAGTACAAATGGGAAGTTCGGTGAAGGAGCATTACAGATACATTTCTTGATGTGTCTATATACATCATTCTCTTTGAATTCAGGAAAATACTTTATATCATTTCTTTCAACCAATGATTCTCATTCTGTGTAGAAGATTGCACATTTTATTTGCCATTCCTAGGGCCTGTAACATAAAGAGATACAATCAATATTAGGATCAATTGTAACTCTTCAGTACATGGTTTGCCATAGACTTACATTTGATATCAATCGTAAGATTGATTGTATCTCTTTATGTTACAGGCCCCAGTCCCCGTCTTGTGAAGAGTTGCGACTGACCCAAATAAGTCGCAAGCTCTCCAATCAATTGCAAATATACAGTCTCCTATCTCATATGTACAGAGTTGCAGTTGATGTAAATCGTAAATTAAGTTGCAATAATCCATTTCTTAATTAGCACATGGTACAAATGACCCTGAAATGACACCAATTTGTACGCTCTCGGGCATCTGTTTTGCTGGACGCGCTACTGGCTTAACATCTAAAATCAAAATGGCGCCCTCATCATTTTGCGCACACAATAAAAGGATACAAAGGTCAATTGTACTCGCTACAAATGACCGTTATTAATCTGAACTCTTCATAACACGGGGCCCAGGTAACTGTTTATTGAATCTTAGAATTGTCTACGCAATGGCAGTATAATTCCAGTATTCAAATACAGAACATTATCCTAATTTATAATAAGAGTAGTAAGTGTAATCTTGGTTATCTCACCCCTAAACTTATCTCTTAATACTGCAAAGATACTGTAGATTCAAAGAGATAGATCGTGTACTGACAGTTAGAAGGACGTTAACACATACATTGTATCTTTGAACACAATGTCAACGCCATTACGGCTCTCGGCTGACAGTAGTCAAGGATTTATCTATTTAACCATTGACCACTGAACTCTTTTAATCCCATAGGTTTACTGCAGGGACCACCGGTTCCCGTTGGCAACGGGTTAAGACTTATGTAAGTTCTTGCAAAATATATGTTACCATACAGGCACAGGAACAAAGATACCTGATGTAATAATTGCTGGCTTGGAACTCTCTAGAAAGGATGTTGTTGATTTGAAAATATAGTTGATTTATTAGAGATGTCAATGATTGAACTCTGTACAGTTATATGTCACAAGATTCAAGAAACAAATAGTTTCATGCTTTGTTAAAGGCTCAAGAAATGCACTGAATCACTTTATCCTGATTTCTACAGGACAACATGAAATACATCATTATGAGCAATTCTGGAAAATTGACTGCTGAAAATCGAGTCCTGAAGTATAAGTTCATTGTACTTTTGACTTGTTTTTATATAAGCAACTATTTTTGCTGGTATTTCCTTGTACAATACTTTCTAGGTTTGGTTTATCATACTGTGTTCCAATGAAATATCTGTCAAAAGTGGTACAGTGTATGAATTTCAGGAATATGTAAATATGAATGACAGATGTTTGAAAGAATGTTGTTTATACATATAGGTGCTGTACATAACAAAAATATTTGCACTGCGTACATCTTTATGTATGCTCATAGATGCTATACTTTTGTCTTAATTTATATTTTGTAGCATGAAGTGCTGTGAATAGAGAAATATTTATTGCTGCGTTGATATGAATTCTGTTACACTGAGTTTTTCATTTTGGACAGTATTACTGGAATGTAGTTTCCATAAAAGTGCTCAAAACATTATTAAAATGAACTCAGAAAATACAGGCTATATACATTTTTATTTTGATACATTTTGTTTTTCTTTTGCAAATGCATACATTATATGAAAGCTGGGCACTCTTTCATAAAAAGTTGCAATTAAATGCAACTCAAAAAATTTAATGCAAGCCCCAAATACACGATCCCGATTGGGTGAAAATCAAGTTGCGTTAAATTTTTTGAGTTGCGTTTAATCGCAACTTTTTATGCAAGAGGGCCCAGGTCACTGATATAATTCCGATAGACAATTGTTATGGCTGGATGTGATTCAATTTTCTGACCCTTGTCAAATTTGAGACATGTTGATGACCTTGTTGCAGTTTATTATTATTTGATTTGTCAAGAATCATAACCAGTGATGCTGTTTGACATCAAACTTTGTCTAAGATGGCAGATTCAAAAAAAAAAAAAAATAAAAAATAAAATATATATATATAAAGTGAGAATGTGACAGCAAATGAATGAAAAAAGTAAGGCAAGATTAGAGACAGATGAAATGGAAAAGAGCAGCCGAGAGAAAACAAAGCAACACAAAGGAGAGGCAGAATGATGATAGAATTAGAGAGCCATTCTGCACACACACCATATATCAGGAACTTTTACATTGATTTCACACAAGATATTTGTTTCCTGCCCTCAATAAACAAAAAGAACCTTCTGCTTCCTTGCTTTCCATATAACTTGAATACATTTATGTGTATATACAAGTCTGGAGAAAGTAGTGTAAATTCCCATTTGTGTCTTTCCATCCAGGGAATAATCTTTCAACAATTTCATTGAGAGCAGGTACAGCCCAAACCAGCTCGAAGGCAGGTTAGAGCTTTAGAACTCGTGGTATATCTTGTTCTAACATTGTTGAGGTGTGCTCATAGCAAGACGACAATCTAAATGTAAGATGATAGAAAGTGGGGTAGAGACGAGTATGAGAAAGATGAGAAAATAGAGCAGAAGACAGAGTCAGACACAGAGGGAAGCAGAGAGAGAGAGAGAGAGTGTGAGAGAGAGAGAGGGAGAGAGAGAGAGGGAGGGAGAAAAAAAAGAGGAAGGGGGGGGGGGGGTGGTATAATGATAAAAGATAGGGTAGAGAGGTAGGACATTGAGGAGCCAATATGATCACCACAGGCAAACCAAGATTTTTTACATATTTCTATTTTTAATCCAAGCAGGCTTCAGCCCTGCTACAAAAGGCACAATATTATAGCACATGATTGCATAATTTTTTGCAGGAAAGTGGACAAATACTGCATTGGCCAATGGAAGAAGTATTCATCTTGGCAAGTAAAAAGGTAATTATAATAAACTGCAAAAATTGAAGGCACAAAAATAACATTGCACAAGGGATCGAAGGTATACGTAGCATGTAAAATGGTTAACTACAACCTTGGATTCATAATATTGCAATACTAATTGATATGTAGCATTTAAAGGCAATTGGAAAACCCACATTATTCAGTGAAACTAATTAAAAGTGATTGTACGTCACTGTTAAAGAAATACAGGTAGCAAGCGACCATACTGCTCAGATAAATATTTAAAAAATAAGCACCTAATACAAATTCAGTTAACTATAATCACTCTAATGGTGTGAAATGCATTAAAACCAGTTATGAGATACATTATCTTGGCCTGTGAGGCAAACGTGTAAATTATACCCTAAAATACAAGACGGATTAATGAGAAGAAGATATATAGGAAGTACTTGGTTGAAAATAAGAATACAGCTACATGTGCATATACAAGGGCATAATTCAATGTAATTTCCAAAAATATTTTTTTTCTTTTCAATGAATGGCACCAAATTCAAAATTAAAAGTTTCTGTTGATACATTGGTACATAATAAGACAAATCTCTTTGATGGTTTGTGCCAAATAAACTTTGACAGAAATCCATAAGTCCATTTAGAAAGAATGTGATGTTTCTCAGCTGAATGTTTAGCACCAATGTATGAAATATTACAAAAGAAAAATAATCAATCGAATATTCAGTGAGAAAAACTACAAACTACAATAATAAATAATAGAGAATGCAACATAATTAGCACCAAATATTGGCAAGATATAAACAATGATGAAATAAATACATTATAACTTATAATTCATAAATTATGACAAGACAAGGCTTTTGAAAGTAAAACATACATGTATTAACTTTTTTTCTGATCTACGAAATCTGCTCAAAATATATTATGTTAGTGTTTTTTATTTGATAATTAATAATCTAATTACATATTTTCAATAAAAGTATGTGTGAATCCACATTCAGGCCTCGTCTTATACAGAGCTATGACCGCTCAAAAGCAAACCAATCCAGCAACTGGAGAACTTAGATGACAGAGCCCAGGAATAGATATCCTAAGTTAACTAATGAATACATCCATTGCATGACGGTTCTATTCAATTCTTTTTTCATCATCACATACATGATCGTCAACCCTTTCAGAAAGGCACACTTGTTCTTGAAATATGAAATCATTATATAAATCTGAACAGCACACAGGCATTAACGAATACCAAGCTCACAATGATTTAAGGTGAATCAAATTGGAAAAACGTGGAATGAAATTAAAACAATTACCAATTGTTAAATAATCAGCAAAATGTATTGCATATCACTACTTGGCCTTTCCTTGGGCAATGAATACAACTTCATGAATACAATATTATTGCACAACTGAATAATTCTTTCATTTGACACTGATTGTATACCCACCTTCGACAAAGAAGCAAGTTAAATAAAAAACTGTAGCTGTATATCCACTAACTATGGTCATGAAATTCAGCAGGGCTTTTCTAACCTATGTACTGCCTTGACTAAATGTATCAATCTGCAAGTAGCAGATGAGGGCAAAATGCCAAAAACACAGTCTAAACATAGATCAATAGGTATGTTGAAAACAGGGGATGTCCTATTCTTTAAAATTTGCTCTACATTTGCATGTCACATTTCACATAATAGTTCTTAAAAGTTTATAAATTTAAATCTTTGGTGCTTTACAGAAAACAGACATAGGAAAATGGCATTATCATTATCAAAACAGGTTAACATATGCTAACGACTGAAATATATTATCTTAGAATCTTTTAAAGAATACATCTCGCATATTAAATTTGTATAAAAAGGGGCCTGGGAAGCCTAGAAGATACCAAACAAAATCATAAGTCAGGATTGAGATGCCAAACTCTAGACATGCATCTCAGTGCTCAGTACGAAATATTGTTTATTCCAGCAGGAAGGCCATCAGCAAGGGGATTCTTAATACAATGATATAATAGACGTTTCCTTCATAACGCCTCTCTGCCAGGCACCCAACAACGTGTAAATTGACTGGTCAGTACACTGTCCTCTCCTAGTCTAGATAACAAAATGGGATCAACCTGTGACCCTTCACATGTCCATCTTTACTGGATTATCAGCAAATGGGAGTTCAAGCTTGCCTGTCACCATGACCCTCTTCATCCCATAGAGATCAACGCAATCACCAACCAAGTCCAACAGCTTCATCAGGCGACGGTCAATAGCCTCCAAATGGGCTTCATGGATGACTGGATGGATCAAATCCTTGACCAGCGTATTCCTCATGTGGTCACTCAGTTTCTCGTGACTTCCGTTGACTTTCTTGAGATATCTGAAGGTGGACTCCCGGATTCTGAGATTGGTTGGGGAGGGGGGGGGGGGGGGGGGGTCAGGTTGAATGTAAAAAAGAAATATGCAGATTTTAATTTGATTTGGAATGTTTCTTGGAGAAAAAAAAAGCAAACAAACATAACAGTGGTTTTACTATGCATTTCAAAATTCACATAAACTAATGCACTGTAGTGTTTGTAGTGCAGTTGACATCCTCTTTTTTAAAAAACAAAATTATCTACATCCACATTTTGGGGAACACATTTCCTAAGTTTGAAACCAGACTCAGAAATATCTCTAATCATAATTATTCACATCCTTACTAAGGAGAACTCAACTAATTCTGGAAGTCTTAAAGAGGTATGGTCACACCAGAATATCATCTTCTATTCTGGACTTCCAAAATTATCACACACATACATGTGCAACCCCCCCCCCCCCCGCCCCCACACACACACACGGAAAAAAAAAAAAAATCCCTGAAATTAATGTATCTGATATTGAATTCTATTACATAACATTCGTACAAGTCTTCAGAGGGTTTGCATATTCCCAGGTGCTAGGCAGTGAGAACACACAAAAGAAATTCAAAGCAATTTGAAATTCAAATGAGGTATGTGCCCTATAAATAGGGCCCGTGTGCTGTAGTAGTCATCTTTTCCTGTGTGTCACGGCAGTGAGCCTGCGATCTGGGAGGAGCTTTTACCAAGAAAGGCAGCTTCCCCATACCTCATAGTTATATACTATGAGAGTCTGAGTCTTTTTGGCAACAGGAGAAAATTACTCTTTCTATCTTTGTTCAAGGAGGATGTAATTGTTGCAAAACATAGGAGTCTCAAGAATGTAATTCTGAGTCAAACCCTTTGGCATAACTATAGAAAATTAATGCAATTATCCTTTTTACACGTACGAGTGTTTTTTTTCGGTATTTTTACGTACACTTCAGTGTCGTCTGAATTCAGTTGGTAATGGTCCTGTATAGCTTAGATTCAAGCCTTTTTATGTTCGGAAATCACGTTGTCAAGTAGGCCGAAATGGCCACGATACTTGTTGCCAATATTTCTGTTTTTATGGCAGCTATTATAGCATCACCCGCTTTAATGGGATCAGCCTAGTACATTACCATCCTCCGGCAGCTGAATTTTCATTCGCCTCCCATTTTCACTCTTATTTTACCACAACAATAACATCAAAGTAACACTCGAACCTGTAGAGAGGAATTATTTTGTCTTCTGATGTCTGATTAGACACCATGAATGTCATTTTGTACATTCTTATCAACCTAGCTCTTTGAGCAGTTTTTTCTTCATTATTTTTCTCCTGGAAAAAGGGAAAGGCGATCAATATAGGGAAGTCAGTTCCCCCTCCATTATTATAATTGTAATAATAATGAGTCAGTTACTGAACTTAGAAATTGTTTCTTGCATTTATTCTTCTCCACCTTTCTATGTTTATAAATCATAAATATTTCAGGAGATCAGGATCTCTGAGTAGGAAAATCTTGCTGCTTTCCTACATATATGTACAGAGTCAAAAGCTCAGGAGGAACATGATAACTCTTCTGCTAGCCATGATTGCCCCTATATACAACAACAATGTCCATAAGTTGAGTTTGACTGCAGTACCAAGCAGAAGCAGGACCTGAAATATGTCAGAGAAGCAAGATGCTTCAAAGAATTACCGCCAGTTTCGAAGAAACCTTGTCTTCAATTTATTTGCCCTTTGGCAATTTGCCTTAATGCAGCCGAGAGCTTTAGTTATGGAACTACATGTATCAATTATACCTCTATTCGTAATAAAGGTGATTAAAGAATCTAGGATATGATTTTGTGATGTTCATTTGATTAGAAGTATATCACATCTCGAACTTTTGTATATCTTGTTAATTTCCGTTAGAATGCACGCCTTTTTAGGGCATTCAAGAACGTGAATCAGATAAGCTTTCTTTATTGCAAGATAAGTGACAATCCTAAATAATTTCGTCTTCAAATGGATGCGCTTGCAAGTCCCTCGGACTTAGCATCACATCGTTCAACATTTTTGCAAGATATCTCATTATCTTTTCGAATTAACCGAAAGTAAAGCACTTCAGTGTTAAACATACCAGTGATTTATATCAATGAAATGTCGGCTAGCAATGCTTATTAATCACTGTTTTTATTCAAGCCGCTGTTGAGAAACATTCAATTAACCTGCATGTAATGCAAAGAACAAAATAATGGATGCACTTTGCAGGAATTCTTTTACAATTCATTTCTTGAGATGTGTTGGTGTTAATTTTGAATATCAAAGCATTGGAATTCAGTGCTTGTTGATAATTCATATTATTCATAAGAATTCTGACAAGTCATGAAGTTGAGCAGATGCCCACATTATTTTCCACTGATGATGGAATTTCCCTTTTTCATCTTTGGAACTTTGTTTTCTCTACAGTCACACTGCTTTTAGTGCGGTATTGGGCTATCTGTCCAATCAAGATAGGTGTGATTCCAGACACTACATCATATGTCGGGAAATGTGCTTGTGATTTAAGCATGATATAACCTGCCATTCATGAATGAATCATCTACTAGTCTGCTATTACACAAAGTGTTTGAAATGGCGTTTTCCCGCATTAAAATGAATTTTCATGTTTTGAATGAAGTTAATTGAAAGTGTATGTTTTCCTTCTGTTTTGTCCTCACACTAGTTAGAGTCCTGCGCAGTACAGTCTGAAGACAGTTAGTCTCACTTAATAAGGCTTGCGTTGTGGCAAGCACAGCATTGGCTATACGAAGTGTTTAATTAATGACCTATCATTTTATTTGTAATTGACATTCCTAAATTAGTTTTCAGGATCACAATGTAATCTCACAATCCTTTTACAGTTTGTTTTGAGTCAAGCCTAAAGCAGCTTCTCAATCTTGGTACAATGTGCAGTTCAATATAAATACAGACTGGACAGATCCATAACCACATGTCAAAGCTTTTTTATTGGCACTATCAATGAATGATAGCTGGTGTTGTTTTAAAAAAAAAAGAAAAAAAAAGAAAGAAGTCTTCATTGTTATCTTTCCTTAATTGTTATCTCGTGTCGAGACAGCACGTAATAACCATGCTGGGTGTATATACACACACACCTTAGTCCTTCCGTTTAAGAAAAATTCTCAAACATTTCAATCAGAATTTGGGTAAAGTCAGTCCTTTAATCATGACTGTATATAGCCGACCACTCTCATTTATCTATTGGGAAAAAACTCTTTTTTGAAATTAGATAAATGAAAGGGATATTAACCATCACATAAGATAAGGTATCAGTGTAGATACGTGAACGGTTTCACATCAACTTGCCACGCCAGTTGTCTGTTTTGAACATCAGATTAAGCTCATTTTAGTCAAAACGTGCATTTGGTGTGCATGTAATATTTGTGTCACATGACTCAGTAATAGTTTACATTATAAGCCAATTCATTCAATCAGTCAAGCAGTATTTCTAGGTTATGAGATATTTATTATGAAAATAACAACTTAAACTTCAGGTGTATTGTATCACGTTTCGACTTCTGTTTTTACACTCAATGTTTGTAATATCAATGGTCGAGTTTAATGTTCCCCTCATCTCTATCAAATGCTCCAAGCCCTTCCTAATGAGAACGAGGTGTGAGGTATTTTTCTACCTAGCCAACAGTGAACCTTATTCAGTATTAATCATGAAGAATATCGACCACGCAAATTTATGTCTGAGGACCATGTCGATAACAATCTAAAGAATGACAATTTTTGTTTTCCACCATTCAAAGAAGTCCATCTTCATGAATTCATGCTAGACGGAAAGCTCCTCAGTTATTTAGCATGCTCATAGCTTCAACATCATTGTGCCACAAAAATTAAGTGGCACTTTCGTGATCGATATGATATATAAGAAATCCATGTGGGCCTTGTAGCAAAATAATTTATTTTATGTATGCTTTTATATTAAGCTCCATTATGTTTCCTTTATGGTACAATATATTGTTCATAAAGGTATGTTATTGCATTTCAGTGAGAAAATCTTTATCTCCTTGCTTGTTGGGAAAGCTTTATGGCTTTGAGTTTATGTGTTTGTTAAAACAGTCATAATTATGATTGAAAGTTACATTTCTTGGTCTTTCATAAAACTTTTACGCGACAGTTTCCGTGATTTGGCTTTGAACGATATGCTAACCCTCTGAAGACTTGTACGAATGTTATGTAATAGAATTCCTGAATTATACAAATACCATGAAGTATAATTAGAATTCTATTAATAATAATGAAGTACAAGTCGAGGAGGGTTCCCTCCCTTCAAGAATCTTCTCTGAAGATCCCCTCCCTATACTACTGTTCATGTAAAAATGACTTGTAATCACGAAACCCGTCTTGTGGCTTGTTATGTCAAGGTTGCACATCTTATTTAGTATAATTCAGGCTTAAAGATAGCCATGCTTGGTAAATGGAATATGCTTTCCATTTCTCTTTCAAATACTAAAACATTATAGAGTGAAAAGTAATCATATTCATATTTCAGGGAGAGAAATAAAGTGTGTGAATAAATTATCATAAAGAATGAGGAGGAGAAGTAAAAAAAAAAAAAAAAAAAAAAAAAAGGGTGTGGAGAAAAAATGAGGGAGGCAAAAGAGAGTAGGAAAATACAGACTATATGTACGGAAGAAAGGGGAGAACACGAAAACAATGATGGAGACAGGAAAGTAGGGTGAGAAGAAGTGGAGGAGTAGGAAAAGTGAATGGGGGGGGGGGGGGGGGAGGGGGGGGGGGGGTAAGTGGGTAGAGAAG
The DNA here is from genome assembly GCA_025618425.1 of Heliocidaris tuberculata. Taxonomy (NCBI): domain Eukaryota; kingdom Metazoa; phylum Echinodermata; class Echinoidea; order Camarodonta; family Echinometridae; genus Heliocidaris; species Heliocidaris tuberculata. Next base: position 30,311,038 of record CM046847.1, read on the forward strand.
AAAAGAGTTGGGAAGTTGGGGAGAGGACAAAGAAAGCATTACTACTTACATGCAACACTGAGCAAGAGGACCTAGGAGGGTGAGATCATCTATGTAGGGGTTTCCGAAGCCCTTCCCGTTATCCAAGGCAACAACGAACCCCTTGGAACCGTACTTCTGGAGCATGTGAAAATGGTGTCTATCATAATTCACTGCAAATGGACAAAGAGAAGGAAGGATAATAAATATGATTGACTACAATGATAATGATAAGAAGAATGTCTAAGTAAATGCAACAGAAAATTTTAGACCACAATTGTAGAATCAACTTTTTTGTAACAGATTAACCCATTCGAGACAATTGACCACATTTTGTGGTTTGGCCCAATAACTTTTTATTCAGAGCTTTAAAAAATATACCAGATACATGAGTAGAAAGAGCAAAAATTTCTGCACATACTGTGTCCATTTTTGTTGCATGATCATATTGCGTTTGATGCCAGGAATTTTAAAAAGGAGAATAAGATTTAACATCCTTAAATTGGCAACACATTGAGAGATTCAAAATCATTGTTTGTTGTCCAAATTGGCAACTTTTTCAACTTTTCGACAAAGTTCCTAACCATGTGTATTATTTTCATAGACATTACACCTTATTAGAACCATGTAGCACTAAAAGAAAAATATTATTGTTGCCAATTTGAAGAATGAAATGTGATCAATTTAGCCCTTAAATAATTCCTGTCCTGAAAGGGTTAACACATGAGAAACCCCAAATTGTTGATTTACTATGTTTCAAGAGAGGATATGATCATCTACAAATCTGCCAAATGTGACCCTTTGGAGAAAATTGCCTCCAGCACACAAATTTGAGTAATTAATTACAATTCCCTATTACTCATCATGTGTGTATTGCAGTGCAGAATTTTCTTCTTCCTCTCTTTTATCATAAGAATATCATAAGACATCCACCACAGGATGTGGACATTTCATGAAATTTTCTTTCAGTACACCAATGATACATTTGAACCTTGAAAACAAGGGAGAGGTAACAATCAGCCGAGGATCATATACTCACACATAAGGAAGTCAAAAATAGATTGCTCCACTAGATCCATCAGGAACCTGCCTTCTGCGTTGACTGGGTTCTATAAATAAATCATTTAAAGGGATGGGTAACCTTTGAAATTGACTTGTTACCATGAAACCTGTATTCAAACACCACTCAAGGAAGACAAGAAAAGTGGTCAGGTGGTGTTGCTATATAGGTCCTTTGAAAAAAAACAACAAACAAACAAACTTCAAGGGGGGGGGGGCAATGGTCTTGAAAGATATGGGGTTGTTAAAGTAAGTATTACTGTATAAGGTTTACTCATAATAACTGGTATCATTTGAATTAAGGGGTATGTAATCTTCGAAACTTAAAATAACTTCACAACTTTCAAGAACTGAACTTATATCATGTGAAAAGACAATATATGCATTAAAAACTGGTATTGTTCACAAGCTGATCAATTAATCCCAGCTAGATTACAGGTACAAAGTTTGAAGCTCTGAATTCAATCTGAATTTTAATAAATAAGAACTTAATAACAAAGATCCTTACTCATGCTGTAACACAATTTGGCAACTCTGTGGAGTGACAAAGGAGTGATTAATTAGGGCCTACAATAAGTAGGCTGCAGCAACTCCCCTAATGCCTGGCCAAAGACATATGGTTATAATTCATGAAAGTACAAACGAGTAGAATTTGAATGGATTGTGTACAGGGGAAAGGGGTACTTTACATGTATATGACATCATCATGCTGCAAGTACATGTAGTACAAAATCTGTTATTTTTTTTCTTTCTTACAAATTGCAAGCTTCCTTTCAAAATCCATTGATCTATTTGAATCATATCTAACTGAACATGAGAAAATAAAGTATAAATAACTTGAATACTGATCCCTTTAAAACTGAAAATGTAATATTGGGAATTAGGGATAATAATTAGAGGAAGAAAGTTAATGAAATAGGATGAAACGGTAGAGTTCCTGTGGAAACCTGTCTTCCTGCCCTCTACTACAAAATGGAAACCCAATTAGTAAATTTAAAGATACATGTATGTATCAATTGCTTTTTTTGGTCTGGTTTAGTTCTGAAAAATGGATTCCAGTCTGCATATTGAATTATAACCTACAGCACAACCCTGTAAAATCTTTCTATGAAATGCCATCACTTTGAGAAATCATGTTCAGTGTTTATTTCTTATTTGTAGGGGCAAAATTATATATATACATAATTCCTACTTAAGGCGATTTTTTTTGCTAATTATTCGACAGAAGGGGGAAGCTGACGTTAAGTTGAATTTTTCGATTCGCCTTAACGTTTTCGGCACTGTTTTTTCCCATTTCCGTAGGGGTAGGAGGCATTCTATTGATATAAATATAGAGCGCGCCAAATTACTTATATTACTACAAAGTTTTGTTTGGTAGGGAGAACTCATTTTCGTATAATATAACGTGGAAAATCTATATATGTATAACTCTTGGGGATCTAAAGTCCTGAGGTTGGACTTAGGGCGATGTCTGTTTTTCTTGATTATATCAATAGTTTGGGGATTTACTAAAAATACCTTATCGCACACAAAAGGTAGTTATTATACGATTCTTTTTGCCATAAATGCAAATTGAATCAAATTAATTCTAAACATATATACTAACATTTTGAATCCATTAATTCTCTGTAACGTCATTTCGCGCTGATATACGTATATACAATTTTAAAAAATAAAATTTGCCTTTTAGTTGAATATATATATATATATATATATATATATATATATATATATATATATATATATATATATATATATATATTTCTGATAAATCCATTATTTAATGAATCGGCTGTAGTGCTACAGCCGATTCATTAAATAATGGATTTATCAGAAATATTTCCCCCCATGCTTGAAATAAACAATTTCATATTCCTATTGATAATCTCCAAATAAAAGTAATTCTGAATTGGCACAATAAACTGATCTCTACTTACTTTTAAGATTTCATCACAAATGTTCTGCTCTTGCCATCTGTTACAAGAATATAAAACAAATTAAGATCAGTTTGAATGACAATTCTAGGATCTCAATAATCAGTAAGCTTGTCACTTTTTACAACTTTTATGCATAGGAGCTTAAACTGGAAGTGCACCTTGACAAAATTACAAGGTTTGGTAAGAAACCTCACCTTTTCCTTATTTACTTCAAAACCATATCACTACACAAGGGGTTGACTGATTTTAACTTGCCAAACTTTGTTTTGCTTATCATTTCAACAGTCTGCCAAATTAGCTACATGTAATGCTGTTAATACATTGTGCCTTCACAGGCAGGAAAATATGCAGAATCTGACTTACAGTGCCAGAGAACACTCTAACACTCTACAACTACAAGGCACAAGAACTGTAGTTCTCACTTCTGAACATCCACAAATGATATCTTTAAAGATTAATTTACACTTTTGACTATTCATCGTTTATATTATATCAATCCACACATGTGTCCTACATATATAAAAGAAATACTATAGACTCAATGTCCAGTCATTCTGACTCCTAAAATGACTGACCTAGACAGTTTTACACCTGTTCGAAAAAGGACAACCTGTCTTCTAGAGATTAATTTGCATGGGATAAATGTTGTGATATGCATGCATATCCATTTTTTCATTTTCAGTTCACTGCACGTATGTTGCATATTTACTCTGTATCAATGTTTCATGGAATAATAAACTATGAATGGAATTTGTGTTACTTGAAATTTACAGCCTGTAAATTCCTTTGTGAAGATTTACACAATAAACATGTACAGGTATTATAGGAGTAATCAAAATTATTACTTACCCGGTACCTTTCAGACACCTAGAACTCTTTAATCATTACAATATTATAGCACCTGCACGAGACAGGATCTGTATTACATTCATGTAAGCAAATTAATCTACATATAGAATTTACTTTTGGAAATTTTTTGTTAAAAACTAACAGATCTTGTTCTAGAATTTCTTTCAGGCAGATATCTCTGAAATGGTGATCAACACACACACATGATTAATAACCTATTCTGATCAATAAACTTATTCTACACAAATATATAAATATACCATGCAAATGTAACATGACACTGGTTAAATCAAACAGACTTCATCACTCCCCCCCCCCATTTTGTTTTTTGGGTTTTTTTTTTTTTTGGTGGGGGGTATGATGATAGTAAATGTTTAAATTTCGACATTAATGACAATTAATCTTACATTTTAGCCTCCCTGACTCCATGACTCCATGGATTTGGTCTGTCAAAGATGGGATCCTCGTTGCCATGGTAAAAGGGGATCATGACACAGAGGGAGACCTCCAGCATCTCACCCCGCCCACACACAGGATGCTCCTTGTTGCAGAACCACGGGGCACACTTCCCCTCAAAGCATGTATTCCCCCCTGCAATAAGGCAATACATTCATGTACTAGGAATACTGTATGTAAGACATCGATGCACCTGACATAGTATGGCTTACACATGATATGCACTAATCATACAAGCATTATACAGATTATGAAATCAAATCCTATTACGGTTCATTCATTATCAAGCATGTCTTGTTATCATGATTAATATGATAGTGTAAAAATTAATGATATGTACATGTATAATGTACGTTGCCCTCCACATATTATGAAGAGCCAATGTACTGCATACAATGTACATGTAATAGTTTTGTTTACATTTTACAAAAAAGTGCATTAATATAAATTTGTTGGTTTCTTATTTTGATGCATAAAATGTGACACACTGTAATGTCTAAAATGTACTACCACATGATTCTTTTCACACTAAATTTGGTTTCATAAGAAGGTTGACTAATAACAAAATGGAGAACAATAACATAACAAGTGAATGAGTAAATTACGCAATGCGTAATAAATGTCCCCGCCGAAAGTGCAGATCTGTGGAAATTAACTAGCCTGAACCTTAAAACTTCAGTGAAAAACTTTAGTGAATAAAATAATAATGTTACTGCATGCAAAAGAAGAGAATACCAACAATGCATGTATACTACTGAAATATAAAACATGAAAACATTATGAACCTTCAGCCATTTTGAATAAATTTGCATAAATTTGCATGAATAATGAATTTCAAAATTCTGTGTAGAAGTTTGGAAGCCCCCACCCAGCCCTATCAGATAAAACAATCGGAATAAAAATCCGATGTGAAATAGAGGAGAAGTAGCATTTTTCGTCAATTTTGAATAAATTTGCATAAATTTGCATAATTAATGAATTTCAAAATTCTGTGTAGAAGTTTGGAAGCCCCCACCCAGCCCTATCAGATAAAACAATCGGAATCAAAATCTGATGTGAAATGGAGGAGAAGTAGCATTTTTCGTCAATTTTGAATAAATTTGCATAAATTTGCATAATTAATGAATTTCAAAATTCTGTGTAGAAGTTTGGAAGCCCCCACCCAGCCCTATCAGATAAAACAATCGGAATCAAAATCCGATGTGAAATAGAGGAGAAAGTAGCATTTTTCGTCAATTTTGAATAAATTTGCATAAATTTGCATAATTATTGAATTTCAAAATTCTGTGTAGAAGTTTGGAAGCCCCCACCCAGCCCTATCAGATAAAACAATCGGAATCAAAATCCGATGTGAAATAGAGGAGAAGTAGCATTTTTCGTCGATTTTGAATAAACTTGCATAAATTTGCATAATTAATGAATTTCAAAATTCTGTGTAGAAGTTTGGAAGCCCCCACCCAGCCCTATCAGATAAAACAATCGGAATCAAAATCGGCCAAGAAATGACGGAGAAGTAGCATTTTCTAACATTTGAGCACACACGGACAGACGGACGGACGGACGGACACACACACACACACACACACACACACACACACACACACACACACACACACGCACACACGTACGGAGCCCGTTTCATAGTCCCCTCGCGAACTTCGTTCGGCGGGGACAATAAAATTGAGTTTGCCATTAATCAATATATTCAGGATAACTGTAGCACTTTTGATTCACAATCTGCTAGAAACTCAGTTAAATTGTATTCTATGGATATACTGAATTGTGTGAAAATTGAAAGATAAGAAGCTTTTATCTTGCAATTCATTCGGAGTGCTAAAAAGGACACGAACGTATTAATAATTAGAGCTGAATAGCTCAAAGAATGGGACAATTAAATAACTAAGCAATGGACAAAATATGCAGGAGAAGATACATGTAGGAACAACTGAATAGTGCCAGAACAAAAGCCCTTTTAAAGGGGGTACCCAATGCTGAAACAATGTTAGTTCATTTAAAAGATCATGATTTTATTAGAAGAAAATCATCTGCCTTAAGTTTTTTAATAATTCGTGTTGCCAGAAAAATCCCCGAAATATGGTAAGACTTCAGGATATTTTGGCCCCTCAGCTGTGTCCCAATTTCAGCTAGGTAACCACAATGACGTCAGAGTGGTTACCCAGGTTCGCGTATTGCAAATGTGTTGCGCGCTAGACTGTACAAAATGCATTACGCCTTGCGCGCATTTTGCTATAATTGCGCGACAAGGTAACCACTTTGACGTCATTGTGGTTACCTAGCTGAAATTGGGACACAGCTGAGGGGCCAAAATATCCTGAAATCTTACCATATTTCGAGGATTTTCTGGCAACACGAATTTTAATTTTTTTTTAAGGCAGATGATTTTCTTCTAATAAAATCATGATCTTTTAAATGAACTAACATTGTTTCAGCATTGGGTACCCCCTTTAAGCAGAAGCTTGGGATGATCAAGCCCTTTAACAATGGATGCTTGGCCACTGATGAGGCTATTAGAGAACTTCCTTCAGTCTTTACAAAAGAACACGTACACCTACACTGTACACGTACATGTACAGCAAAATCACACCCAAAGATAAAGTTGAGTTCTGGTCATGAGATTGAATTACATGCATGAAAGAAACTGTCTTAAAGCAATTGGGAAAGGTTGACTAAATAGCGCATAAAAATTGGTATATGCTGTAAGGTTCTGGAATCACCAAAATGATAAGATATTGACTCAATCCTGCTGAGAGTCACCTGCACTGCACACAGAAATGTTCAGCCCGAACATTTCAGCTGTTTCTTGTCATACTTTGAATGTGAGAGCATTTGGAGAGCAATCATATTCAGGGGACATTTCTACTATGATAATCTTCCAAACTAACATAAGAATGAGAAAGCTCACAAATTATTTTTTACCTTTCCCAGAACTCAACTTTCTCTTTAAATACAAAAGTCTTCACTTGGGCAATATCTTAGAGAGTATTAGCGGGAGCAAGTAACAAGCGACAGCACATTTACACAACATTCACCTTTTTTCAGGAATATTTCAGAGCAACATAACCACTATGGAGCAATGTCTAGGCCTACAAACAGTAAAAATGAATTGCTTAGGTAAACCGAGGAACTCCTTGGGTATACGTACATGTATTTAGTGAATGTAATCCTACACATATGCATGTACATGTACAAACTCTGTGAGTTGCAACACTGAAATTTTTTTTGTTGATACATGTAACTATCAATTATTTAGTTCTACAAAAACTATATTCACTTCTTTAATACATTATTGTACTCACCTTTATGAAAGAATGTTTCCAACAGATCTTTGTCTTTTGATTTCATCTTTATGTCTGCAGTGATATTGATGACACGACCAGCGCATGGAGGTGCACGACGGAAATCCAATATCCTAAACATAAGAAGAGATTTCAGAATTATAACTTTTCTTCTCTCCACTGTTAACCAATTTAAGACATTAAAAATAAGTAAGTAATCCAAAGTTACTCATAAAAACTTAACAGTGAATTGGGTACACCTAGAGATGTAGGAAAAGAAATAGAAATAATTAAACATCTGTACTTCATTCAAGGTATTTAACTGAATTGGATTTCATAAGAATCTCAAAGTACTAAGCTACTTAGCAGAAGTGGCAGCCAATACAGTATGCACTTGTTTTATTGCTTATTGTGCCATTTGCAGCATTTTATTGCATACTGATACAATCTATTGTTTTTTTGTTTTTTTTTACTGCAGTCTTGTGAAAGAAGGGGTGGTTTCTGCGCAGCATTTCTGAACTTTATTCCTTCTGTTCAACAAGTAATCTTTAGCTGACATGTTGCATCAGTATTTAAAAAATAAAAATAAACAAATCTGAAAAATAACCAAAAAAAAAATTAACAAAGCAGCTCTCCGATATGACAAGTTTTCTGATGTAACAAGGTAATTTTGCTGGTCCCAGGTCTTTATGTTCTTTTGTTTTTGTACCCTGATACAAGGAGATTCCTGATATAACAAGGTAATTTTCATGGTCCCAAGGTCCTTGTTATAGTGAGTTTCCACCGTAGATAATTAAATGATTTGCAATTTGCCACTATGCCCTTCCGAAGTACAATCTACATAGTAGATACTATATATTCTATATTATTCTATATATTCAATATATTTGACTGTTGTAGTCTTTAGTACCTGAATCGATTACAAGAAATCTATTGAAGACATAATGTACATGTACATGTGCATGTAGGTTCAAATCAGTGTCACTATTTTTAATCAGCTAATGTCTGGATATTTCTTATCTTTGTATTCCGCTCTTCTCTTCAAAGTAGAGATACATATTTGAGGCCTCTTCTATGCTCTACTTACTGTGTGCACACACTACTGAGTCACACATCCCCCATTCTAAAAGCTTTAAATTATTTTTCTTGTAAATGTCCTTCGTTGTATTCCCTGTAGGTAAGTTAAGGACTCAAAGAGCTTTCCTCTTGAACAAACAAGGTAGTTGGTCGTAGTCATTTTTTTAATGTACTGAATATACATGTCCATGCAGTCATTCAAATAATTTCTCTTTCAGTTTCATATTAAGGAGAAGGTTGAGTTCTGGGAAAGGTAAGAAATAACATGCAGTCACTCATATAATTTCTCTTTCAGTTTCATACAGCTGAAATGTTTGGGTCGAACATTTGTGTGTAGTCCCATACACTGTATACACATTTCTGTGTGCAGTGCATATGACTCTCAGGAGGATTGAGTCAATTTCTTATCATTTTGGTGATTCAACAACCTTACAGCATACACCAATTCTTATATGCTATATAATCAACCTTTCCCAATTGCTTTGAGACAAATTCTTTAATAATTCAATCTCATGACCAGAACCCAACTCTATCTTTTACAATGATGTCTAATTTTAGGCAAAGACCAAGGAAAATGATATTTTCAATGTTAATTGAATATTTTTTGTATTATGCTTGGTAACATGTTGATGCAGCAATAAGCAAATACCTTGGACTTGCCCTTTTCAGAAAAAAAAAAAAAAGGGAGAAAAAAGAGAAAGGATTGGGGGGGGGGGGGGGGGGGAGGGCACAACAGCTCTTTGGGAAGTCCACCCTGGTATCAAGTTGGTTTTAAATGTAGCAGAAATATTAAAGAAACAGATCAATAAACTTTGAGCAAAATCCGATAAGAAATAAGAAAGGGATGGATATTTGAATTTGAATTCAATCAAACACAAACTGAGAACTATGTGACGTATCCTGTGAGCTCCTCTCCCATTTGCCCTGTGCTGAAAAAATCATAAATTTCAATTGTTTTCTTAAGAAAATATCATACATGCACCATAGATAAAATATGTTTTTTACACAAAACCTTTACGAACCCAATTTATTCCTTCATCAACATGAATTTTTGTCTACAGAGCAAATGGAAGAGGAGCTCGCAAGATATGTAACAGAGTTGCTAATTTGTGTTTGATTGATTACAATTTCAAAAATTCATGCCTTTCTTATTTGTAACGGAATTTTGCTTTAACTTTCACTATTATATTTCCCTCATTTTTCTGTTTTTATTCAAATCAACTAAATAACAGGGTATCTATATCTATATATAACAGAGTATAACTATCCCTTTCAGTTAATATAAGAGACTGGGTAAAAGAAGTAATCTATTGGCATCTTTGTTTGTTAGAAATGGAGTTGAAATATCTGTCATTACACTTTAAATAACACATTACATCATATCTTTATCTGCATAAATTGCAACTTATGTCTGTCACATACATGTATGAATAGCTTCCGTTTCTCATTTCCTGTATATATTTTATTAATCACTGTTATGGTTAATAATTCAAGTACATGTTTATGTACAAGTAGCATGATACATGTAGGTATGGTAGACTGGTAGTGTACAGTGTATGTAAATCCACAACAAAAGAAAAATATAATAAACAGCAGAAGGAAGAAAAACACTTAACACAATAGAGAGATCACAAAAGACACAAATGTAATGCTACAGATCAAATAATTTAGAAAATATACATGTAAAAGAAAGGGAAAGATGGAAGAATATGGAAGACCACACAAATCGAATAAAGTATTCTCTAAAGCAGACTTGCACCAATGAGTCACAGGGATGAGCCTCTATTGTAAAATAATTGCCAAATTTTCATCCAAGTACATGTACATGTATATACATTACTATAATTGTTTAATTTGTACTCCAGGCACAGACATCATCTCACAGAAACTTAACAGAAACTTAACAGCTCTACAAATTATAAGAAAAACTCACCGGTCTAGATGAAATGCTGCTACTTCTGCATTATGTCTTTCAACATCCAACCAGAATGGTTGCAGCTCATTGTAATTGTATACAAGACTCCTTGGTGATCTGGGAAAATGGAAATATAAGTCTGATAAATATATTCTCTTTTTCTTTTTTACCAGGTATAGATGTATATCAAGCTATCTACAAAAGGCAACAGTAACATACAGTACCAATGTACCTTATGAAATCATACTCCGAAATTATGCCATTATTAATAAGCATACAGTATAAATTTTACCAACATTGTGATCTACTAAATGAAAACTTGATTCATATTTTACAGTTGGTTTTTCAAAGAAATACCTTTCCACATTACTATGTGTATGTCTACCATCCAGTCAACCACATGCCAGCTGAAATAACTTGAACAAGACAAAACTTTGTTTACTTGATTGCTTTTACCAGTAATTTTGTCATGAAACACAGCAGTCTACAACACGATTACAATTTTTGTGTTTATTCCAACAATCTGCTCAATCATGGTATTCCAAACATATCACTTTAAAAAGAAATTGGTTATAATTTGCCCATTCATTAACTACAACTATACTGGGTGTCCCCAAAAGAGCGGAATGGCAGATTTTCAGTACTTTGCCTTCGAAAAGTATATATATATTTTTTTACATCATTGGGTAAAACATCTTCTACAAAAGAGAATGATATCAAGGTCATTGAATTTGGTAAATTAATTTTGATTCTATGCGTGTTTCTTAAAATACAGTCATTTTCAAATTTCGATTGTTTTTTGCGACCGATGAGAGTAGAAATGTGTCGGGAATGGCCTTTCATATGGCATGTACAATAATTAGCGTCGTTTCCACTTTTCCCGAGCTACAGCTCACTAAAACCCACTCCCGATACGATTTTACACTCCTCGGTCGCAAAATTCAAGCGAAATTTGAAAATGACTGTGTTTTAAGAAACGGGCATAGAATCAAAACTACTTTACCAAATTCATTGATCTAGGTATCATTCTCTTCCGTAGAAAATGCTTTACCCAATGATGTAAAAAAAGAAAAAACTTTTTGAAGGCAAAGTAGTGAAGTACTGAAAATCTACCGCTCTGCTTTTTCAGGGACACCCAGTATAGTTGTAGTTAATGAATGGGCAAATTATAACCAATTTCTTTTTAAAGTGATATGTTTGGAATACCATGATTGAGCAGATTGTTGGAATAAACACAAAAATTGTAATCGTGTTGTAGACTGCTGTGTTTCATGACAAAATTACTGGTAAAAGTAATTAAGTATAAACAAAGTTTTGTCTTGTTCAAGTTATTTCAGCTGGCATGTGGTTGACTGGATGGTAGACATACACATAGTAATGTGGAAAGGTATTTCTTTGAAAAACCAAATGCAAAATTGAATTAAGTTTTCATTTAGTAGATAATGTACTTCAATGCGCAATTTCATACCTCATGGGCTTTAGCATAGCATAATTCCCATCAGCCAGTTTCACATGAAGCTTGAGTTGACTCCCACCATGGAACAAGCCAACACTCTCAATCTCTGTTGTAGCCAAGCTCTCTAGGAGATCATTCATGTACGGTGCATTACGGCTATACATCTGATTCTCTGTGATGTCTGCATGAAAGTGCTGCCAATGTAAAAGACGTGTGCTGGGGGTGGTGGTTTGCGCATGAAAAGAAACATTTAAAAAAAAAAAAAAAAATCATTTATATTAATTTATATAATGCTGATATTCAGACTTTAAGGTTTGAGGCTGCCCTATAGTAAAAGTTTTAAGAGTATCTGTGACTCTGTGTCTCTCCCAATTAATCTATACATCACAAAAACAAAACAAAAAAAAAACAACAAACAACTCATATGCAGTTTCTTTTACCTGCAAAACAAACAGCCAGAAAGAAATCTGTAAAATTCTGATTTACTTTCCAAATGCAATTACATGTACTGTAGTGCATTAGATCTGAACATGACATTGATTCAGATGACATGCTTTTTCCCCTCAAGTGAGTCAGACTTGATCAGTCAAACATACAACCTTTCAAATGCTAAGTCATACACCCTACATGTACCTACTAGTATCAACTGGGGAGCTTGATCAGTTAAACTCACTTGTCTGGACAAAAAACACGAGTTCTTTGCAAAAAAGGAAATGAAAAATTGTACTTTCAATTCAAAATGACTGAACAGTCTTCACAAACACAAGACAATTAGGGTCTGTTCTACAACCTGGTATTATGGAAACAAAGTGCATTACAACTGGGTTCACTTTAAAGATCTCATAAGATGGGCAGCACAGCATGTAATTTGACAAGACCTTATTTTTTTTTTTTTTTTGGGGGGGGGGGTAATTCTTTGTTTGAAGAGAAAATCTTGTATAAAACTAAATATATTGTGAAAGGCTGAATTAATCCACCTAATGACTATTACCATTCAATAAATCTGGAATCAGGTCGCATTTTTCATGTGTAATGTATGCATCCTTCTCTCTGTCATTTACATACTCAACACCATTTGCATGTTTAACTAACTTCTCAGAAGGGTTCATAAACCACAGCTAAGCTTCATAGACTCATCTTTACACCCTTTAGACCTATATGAACAAACTGGATCCAGATGAAGTAAACTACAACTAGTCTAGTCTATACTTACATGTTGTATGAACATATTCTATAATAATAATAATAATGACAAATAATAATAATAATAATAATAATAATAATAATAATAATAAACATAATAATAATAAACATAATAATAATAATGATAATAATAATGATAATAATAATAATAAAATAATAATAAAATAATAATAATAATAATAATAATAATAATAATAATAATAATAATAATAATAATAATCAATAATTAATAATATTAATACTACTCTTATTCCAGCGTTAGGGGGAATCCTTTAATCTCAGCCTACTGTTATCATTCGCCTTAACGCACGGTCGATTTCGCCGTAATGTCAAATTTCTACTGTGACGGAATAAACCGCATTGATAGGATTCCCCCTGACCCCCTAACGTAGGAAATAATGTTGCAATAATAATAATAATGATAATAATAATAATAATAATAATATCTTGTTTACTCAGTGACAGTGTAGCCTCATCAGTCTCACATCTCTGTGTACATGTACAAGTAGTCATAGATCTTGACTATTGTATAGCACATATGGTGGTTGATCCAGTGTCCGAACACTTTTCAGAAAATCAACGATAGAAAATTAAATATCAAGCGAATATCTGTCAAACTTACATAATGAATGCTCTAAGTCCTACAAAAAAAGAAGTTGATGGAATTTTAAAAAGAAAACCTAGATTTAATACGATATTCCCTTCCGAGTGAACCCCTTCCCAACGATGCGGCGTTTTGGTTCCTTGTATTTCCGAACGTGTGAAACCTATGGGAAAAAGACACACCTTTGTTTCAATAGTGTGGCGCTTAACTGTACACGTTCGGTAATACAATCTGTTCGGAATTACAATCCTTGACTATACTGTACATGTATGTATTTAGCAATGAACTCATGAAAAATAAAGAGAAGACATCTATTAAAGTTAGAACTAACTTTATAGTAGAAGCAGAGAACTGTTTGAGCAACAGAATAAATTTAAGCAACTACATTTTGCACATAATGTGCAAGACTCTCTTTGACTTTGTGTTTACAGTGTATGTTCTAGTACTGTTGTTGTTTGGATTTTTTTTATTGCTGGCTCAAAGTAAATTTCCATTATTTGTGGACAAAAAATAAAAATTATTATCAATAGAGGTCTATAAGTAAACCAAGAAACTTTAACTCCTCAACCATACACACATCACTCATTGGCAGAGAAATGTGAGACATGTCACATTTGATCAAGTTTGAAGCTGGAACCCACCTGTAACTGGCCTAGCTATGCCATGCCTGTGCCATTAATTTAGTGAATAGTATACGAACAATGAATAGATCTAATGTTAATAGAATAGATCTAGATCTAGATTCTAGGACTAAATAAGTTAGATCTATTAAGATAGATCTAACTTTAGATCTAACTTATTAGTCAGATCTAAAGTAGTCTAGGCCCTAATGAAAAAAAAATTGTTTCAAGACAAACTCAACAGACAAAATCAAATCTATTGCGATTCCTTTGATAATCTGGATGCTTTGTCTCTGTTAATATTATGAGGTTAACCTCACGGGGATGGTGAAGCTTGAAGAGCGGGGGCTCTTTGTGGGTATTAAGGGGTGCGTTCAACCTCTCCGGTAGGGCCGACTTCGCCCTAGTGCCGAGTTAGCCCGCATTCGTTCAATAAATGTTGTGATAATGCACTCACTCATTTTTACGTTGTTTTGATCCATCTGACACCCAAACGGGCCTTTGCCTCCTTTTGCCAGCAACCCATTCGTCGTAGGTGCTGGCATTCTGGTGATCTGAAAGAGCTCTCTCTTTGCCGGTGAGCAGGTTGATTCCGTCCAAAATACTTGTATTTTCCAGGGTCTTCTTGAAATTCCGATGCATTGTTTGCACTCTTGCGGCAACACCAACTTCTCGAAACACTGCGAAGATAGTCATCAAAGTTGTGCAACACACGAAAATGGTTCCCCAAAACATAAATCGCCATCGTAACTTCATTTTGTTCAGTGTAAAGTCAACAGCGTCAAAAGTTAATTCATTTCTACGGATTCAAAAGAATCCTTAGAAACTTTCTTAAGTAATTCCTCCTATTTCGCGGACGGACCACTTGCACTTTGTTTTGGTTGTTTGAGCGCGAGCAAATGCATGGGTCAATCGCGCGTGAATTGCCGTCGCAGATCTCTTTTGATGTGCGATTACCGTGTTGTATAGCGGTCGCGTGCTGCTAGTTTTCGCTTTCCACCGTACCATGTGAATTCTCACGCCTATGTGAATTCATACGCTTTGAAGAAAGACTAGAATCAGACTAGTCGTAAAAGAAAAGTACCAACCAAACAAAAATAACAACGACCATCAGTCGAGTTATTCAGTGGTCATTTGGCGTAGAATATGTGGTGGTGGTGGTGGTGGTGGTGGTGGTGATGGTGGTGGTGGTGGTGGTGGTGGTGGTGGTGGTGGTGGTGGTGGGGGGGGGGGGGCACGGAAGGCACGAGCCCCTACCCGAGCCCCCAATCAAACAAAACAACGACAAAAAGGCAACAAACAAAAAATGATGAGGAAAGAAGTAAAATTCAATTCAGTTCAATTCAATTTCGATTTTATTTTAAAAAGCACATGATGAAAGTCCAAAGACTAAAATTATCACATTTACATTAAAATACAACAAATATGAAAAAGCTTATGAACATGCAAAAGATCAATAACAAATGAAAAAGGACTTAACACAGATCATTAAAAATTATGAAGAAATAAAAAAAATATTGGTACAGTAAAAAGTTGCCTTTTCAAAGAGACATATAAATAAATCAGGTCCAGTGGTAATAATAATAACAAAGGGAATTGGGGTGATTTATCCTAAATAAATTGATGAAACAATTTCAGGACTGTATATAATTCCGTAATTGCAAAGTATTATTGCAAGAAACAGGTCAGTTTTATTTTAGAAAATGCTGTAATTGCATGCATGCAGAAATAGATTTATGCACTGTCCCTTTTTGAAAGATATTGAATCCAAATATGAACGACGGGAAGGGGGAAAAGGGCAAGGTAAATTCATCAAATTACTGTTAAAATCTCAAGAATTACAAACATTTTCTCAAAACCGCTCTTCTCGGTCACACGATCTCTCAAATCGGTGATGTTTCAAATGTAGGAATTCAAAATTTAAAACTAAGAGACGGCAAAACTGGGTTCGCGTTTTTCCTAAAAGGCGGCCCAAATAAAAAATAATAACAACAATGAATCCAGTTCTTACTTGTATATTTTAATTGAAATCAACGTGAAATTTCCACAAATTAAACATTTAATTTAATTTCATGTAATTTAATATATTATGCATTCAGTATGAATAATGCAACTATCAAAAAAAAGAAAGAAGAAAACAACAATTCAAATGACCTAAATTTAATGTTCCTATAATGTCATTATATTGTAAAAAAAAAAGAAATGTTAAAATCAACATAATAAGATTTACAAATCAAGAAGGAGATGGGACCTTAACATTTTTCACCAAAAAAGGTTAATAAAAAAAAAAACACAACAACAACAACAAATTAATGCCACCTTGTGCTTGTCAGGGGTGTTTTTGTTGAAAATAATATTGATACCTTATAAAAGTATGACAACTTTTTTCTTTGTGCTTGTTATAGAATTTCGGAAATGTGCCCGGGAATCTAACGAAATACAGTGGATCCATCCCTGTCATTGAATTAGATTAAGCGTATATATTGTGATGTGCAATATTAAAGTTTTGAAGCTCCAATATGATACTTTTTTATTTGGTCAGAAATCATATACTTCCGTATCAACATTAAGAGCGACGCTGTTTTGTTGCACTTTTGTTATTTGGAAATGGCTCCGTCCCCTCACTCCCGTCAGTGAACAAAATATCAGGACCCATGATCAGACTCTCTCTCTCTCTCTCTCTCTCTCAACTTTAAAAAAAACACTCTATTTTATTGTTCACTCTCCGCGGGAGTTACGTTAGTGGTTTTGGAGTGAATATCGAGTCCTCTTTGAAAAGAAAAGAGTGAAGTTTTCACTCCTTAGTATATTTTCACTAAATTTTCATTCCTCCGGGAATCACGTCATTGATAACTCCATGTTCGTCGAGAGTACAGGCCACCGTGCTGTGGTATAGAGGGCATGTATAGATCTTGAACTCCAGGTTGAACTCTTCTTTGTCTTCTTTGTTCAGGGGTGTTATGATGAGGAGGAAGGGAAGATTAAAGACAGCCTTGATCTTGGAACTTCTCCTTTCTTCCTCGCTTCCCATGTCTTTGTTCAAAACACAGAGCTTCGCCGCACTCGAGCCGGGTAAACCCTTAAATATGCTAATCCTCTATAATAGAAACACAGAGAAGAAAAGGTGGTTTATTATACGAGGTAATTGATAAATGGGGGCTTAAACAAATTGTAACTTCCAATAAACAAGTATCTGTCCATCTGGTTCTTTTGTTTCCAGGACACATGGCACGCGACCACCACCGCAGGACAACCAATCAACTCGCTCATTATGCGACTTTCTCTCCAGTTTGGGGCATTACGTAATAGTGGTTCATTCGTTCAGACAAAGAGAGAACCGGGGGAGGGGTGGTGGTGATGATACGTAGCATTTTCTTTTCTAAAGAATGATAGTCCAAGTTTTAGTCTTATTTGATGCGAACATTATTTGATGCATAAACTTGAATTTTCCTTAATTGTTTTTTCTTCATTAATTTGAGAAAGAAAGAAAGGAGGAGAGACACTGACAAAGATAGAAAAGAGAGAGAGAGAGAGGGGGGGGGGGTAGACTTCAGAGAGAGAGAGAGAGAAAGAAGAGAAAGTTTGGTATTTTATTAAAAAACTTCATTGACATTGGAATCAATATTTTGTTAAAGCATTATATAAAGAAAATTAACTATCACATGGAAATGAAATGGAAAAAAAAAGAAAAATACAGCAAATCATAAAAGGACTACTTAGGTTTAACATGTGACAAATTATACAACGTACTCGTAATCGAATTGGATATCACATTGACATAACTAATGCATAATGTCAGTATATTTAACATGCATGTGACAAAATTATGTAATATTAGATATCATATTGATAATTATAAACAATGCAATAGAAAATAGGACTAACATGAGACAAATCATATAACATATATCAAATTCGAATATTATATTGATATAAACAATGATTGCCAAGCACGGTCAAAACACAAATTGCTTTACCAGAATAATCAATCTAAATCATGCAAATAAACATGTCAGAATATGAGCCCAGTAATCAGTATATACTCAAGCATAGGCGCCGGAAATGGTGGGGGGGGGGGGGGGGGGAGGCAAAATGCATCCCCCCCAAAAAAAAAATCCCCCACCCTCCATAAAAAAATAAAAATAAATAGTAAAGGAGTAAAATTGTAAAAATTGGAGGGGGAACCAAAAAGAAAATAAACAAACTATGTAAAAAATTATTACTAACATTTCTATTATATAATTATTATCAAAAGTGCGCCGATTCACTATCACGTTTGTATTTGCAGCCAGTCGAGGGCGTTACACTCAATCACATTAATCAAAACTGTTATTACCTATGTAATATTATGTAACATTTCTTTTCAATTTCATGTCTCTTTGTAACTAGTACCTACATACATGTAGTTTAACAGTATTGATTAAACATATTTTAATTTACTTTAGATTATAAAGTATTACATCATAAGACACACTGACACCCTCAAAGAATGATATTGGCTTCTAGTCGCAGAACGTATCCATCATAAGAGCATTTCACTACACTTTTTAAAAAATCGTGGGTTGATTGCTTTATTGCGCAATTGTTAGCCTTTGTATTCATTTTTCGTATTCATGGAGATCACTGAAGACAGATAAAGCATTCAAACTTTTAACTTTAACGTAGTGGAGGTTTTGTATTAGACGTGTTTAATAGCGAAATATTCTGAAAGGTGTGTACGTGCGTCTGTATTGTTGTTAGAGGGTGGGAAAGCGTGTGTGTTTTTGTTAGGGGTGAGAAGACATGAGCCCTTGAAAGGTGAGCCCCCTTGAATGTTTGCCCCCCCCCCCCATCCCAAACTGCTTCCGGCGCGCCTGTACTCAAGGTATTTATTACAGATTAAACTTTCGTTGTAGTCAAACGATATGAAAAATTCACCGCGGGTATTTATGATGGATTTGAAATATCTACAGAGCAATCGATTTCATGATTTTTACATATTTTTCTTCCTTATTAAAATTTTTTAAATACTTCATATAGTTCAGTCATTTCTGTAATTTCTTTTAGTACTAAATCTCGTACATTCCATTATGAAATTCATCTCCAACTTTCCCCATATTACATTCATTACAAATTCGTAGATGAGAGGGGATTTTTTTTTTCTGGACACCTACAGTATAATGTCTTCCGGTTTCTATAGGTTGTGTGAGCTCATTCTAAGTCGACATACATTTTGCTCAAATTTGTAATGTTTAACATGGGCCAAGTATTAGTCTGTGTTCATTTCCTGCTTGAACAATATATATTATATTTAAACATACTGTATATACATATATTATATTTAAACACAACACATTGTCAGTGCATCGACAAAATGATGTCCTTTTATATCATTTAGGTTTGACAGTACTATAGAAAAGTGGTTGAATAATCATAATATATATATGTGTGTGATAACAGTGATATTGTATACTCCTGACGAATTAAGACGGAGGAAGCCGTCGAAAATTTGAGAAGAGAAAATAAAATAATTGGCTACAATGCTTTGCATTACAAACGCTTCTAGCAGTTAAGTTTATATGGAATGGTGGAGGGCCCGGGCTGCCTAAACTACGCTGGGCTGACATCAGTTTATCAACAGTTTTAAAAAAGCACAAAATAAATTGCAACTCAAACAGTGCATAAACACAACACATTATCAGCGCATCGACAAAATGATGTCCTTTTATTTAGGTTTGACAGTAATATAAAAAAGTGGTTGAATTACTTGAATAATCATTGTGTGTATCAAAGGATCGAGCCCTAAGAATACTATTTTGTCTACATAGTAAATGTAAGTAGATATATTCGAATTTAAAAAAAATTGAACATGCTGTCTTTTTCTTCTTCTTCTGATTTGGTAAGTGTCGACAGACTGGCTAGTCGGGTAAGGGTCGAGTGACCATGGACTAGAACGATCTTTGTTTGATATGTTTTAGCGTTTGGTTCTTAAATGTGTCAAGGGGATCGGAGTGATATTAATGATGTTGCCAGCAGGGAAGTGCCAGGTAGTAGTCTATTCCAGTCTTTGTACGTGGGGAAAAGAAAATTTGAAGGCATCTTGGCAGTTCTACTTCGACAGTAGGTTTGCTTTTGGCTGTTGCTGTCATGGGCATATTCAACTGGGAGGTTTCATTGAGTACGGTCAGCTGCTGAACTTTTAACGAAAGTTATTTTCACAGGTTTTGCTGGAAAAATCGTCCTCTTCGTCTGTTGAATATTTAATAATGAAAGCATTGAAACAGAGCTGTAATGACTAGTCTCTTGGCAGGTCGTTTGCCGGAAAAGAAAAACAGTTATGGTGTGATAAGAAATTGCGTTACCGGCATATCGTGTGAATCATGCAAATAGCGGTCGCTGCTCAACTCGAGCTAGCTCGCTGGATACTGCGTGTGTGTATATAGGTGGACGTGTGTGTATTGTGAATACTACTGTATGTGTGTGGTATGATACCGGTATACGGCCACATGTATACGGCATACGGTACGTCCGCAAGGCTATACATGCATACACAGTACAGCGCTATACTAAGCCGGTGGATCGCGCGCAAGCCAACCAGCGGTATACTACGGTGCATATTTTCAGTCATCATATCACCGAGAACGCTAGGGAAAGGTGGAAGAGAGCTCCCCGTACGTACGCGGCGTATGTGTGCTGGATTACCGCATCGGACTTTGACATCAGAGGATAGACCGAACCATAAGGACACGATTAATGCCACATTTATCAACATTTCAGTTGGTTGCAGATCACAAGGGTGAGAACATTTAGCTGTTTTGTAACCACATTAGATGGGGGATATAAGATACGAGATAGATTTTCAGTATTCGAGGGCTTTATCACCACCGGAATTGTATTCGAATCTGGACAAGCTGTCTTTGTTTTCTCCAGACTCTCCTACGATGCAAGATGACATGTTGCTTGACAAGAGTGCAGGAAAACTGCCTATGCAGCAGCTATCTCCTAATCCTGACCAAAGTTCAGATAACTCAGAAGATTATTCACAGAGTTCCAAGACAAAGTCCGGAGACTCAAGTCCTTTAACTGTTCCCGATAAGAATAAAGCACACCCTCAAATAGACCACCCATCAATAACGTCTGCTCTGTTACAGCAGCAGCATCATCAACTTCAACAGCATCAACAGCAGCAGCAACAGCACAATCATCAGCAGCACAATCAGCAGCAGCACAGTCAGCAGCAGCAGCAACAGCAGCAGCATCTTGGGCTACATCCTCACCAGCCTGTGAGTTTGAGCCAGTTGCATCAACAAGAATCGGCCAACAGTGTGATCAGCAGTAACGCCGCTGCAGTTTCCAGTGTATTCAATACTCCCAGTTTCTGGTCAACCGCTAATAATTCAGATGAAACTTTCTTTCAGAATATCCCTGCAATGAATGGCGCAATGCATCAGTTTCAGAATTTCCCTCTAAATTCTTCTCCTCTATTCAGTCCAACACTGTCACCTCAAGCTCAGCTCAACATGCAGCAGGCGGCCCACAGACGCAGTCTACCCCCTCAGCCAAGCACCCCTCAGCAGAATCTTTTCCCCACATCAAGCCAGCTTCAGCAGGCACAATTACAAGCTGGAAATCTGCTTCTAGCAAATAAGCATCTGAGTTGGAACGCTGGCCAGCCGACATCTTGGAACACCGCTGCCCAACAGAACTTGCAGCAACAGCAGTCTAACCCATGGGGTACAGTTGGCTCACCTTCATCAGCTGCCCAGACGAACCACCATCGGCGATCGATGCCACCTCTTTCGACCCCTACTGTTAGCCAGTCAACACCAAGCCCCAACTCTCTGGGGTTGTCACCAAACAAAATGAAGGCCACCAGCAACCCCATCATCTCTCCTCCCAAGTTCCATCGCAGTACTTCTCTACCAGGAAAGAGCTTCTCACAGCCCCATCTGCCTTCGACTGCTGGATCTCAACCTACCCATCAGGGACAGAGGCAGGCCTATGACTTTGGCAGAGACGTCGGAGGAGATGCAACCCATGCAACCCATGCAACCCATGCAACCCACAATGGCACTCAGAATGGCACTCACCATCTCTCCAATAGCACCCTGTTTCCATTCCAGGTGAGAGATTTTCCCATTGTCCAAATTCAAAGATGTGGTGCCTGGTGGTTTTATTTATTTTATTTTTTTTTTTGGGGGGGGGGGGTAGGGACGGGGTAAATGTACAATTTTGATAAGGCCCACAAGAAACAAACGGATGAAACCATCCCCCCCAAATAATTTTTAAATCTTTGATGTACATGTACATGTACTGTGGCCTGTTGCAAGGAACCATCATAGTAGATCTACATGTAAATCTTAACTTTGTGGACATCCCTTTTAAATTTTTTAATTTTATGATAGTCTACATGGTTAATGGTTATGTTTTTCTTTCTTTCTTTTTCTTGAAAGAGGTTTTTATAAAATTCTGCTTTGAATTCTTGATCAGATGTTCATTTTTTTTGTTTTATAAATTAAGGCTACAAAATCTGTGTGTATCAAGGATCAATTCATAACACAATGATGGCATTTTGCAGCTGCCATTCCATAGCCCTTCAATCAATGAATTATACACTGCACTGAGAATAGACCGCTTCAGTAATGTATGCAAATTTTATACATACCTTTCAAACAAAGGTTGTTCTTGACAACCTGAAAGCTTGCCGGAGGCTTGCCGGACATAGCAACAGATAATGTATGTAAACTGGATTCCAGGCATTGAGGCTCATTTATAAAAAGCAGGTTAATGGAATAGCTCGTCACTAGGTGCTCAGAGAATTATGTGCATAAATTTGTATACCTTACAGAAGCGGTCTATTGGACATTTGGAATGTCAGGTGCAATGAACAGTAAATTTGTGTTCTGAATTAATTACTGATCCCCACATAGTTTATGGCTATTTTGTCAAAATCGAAAACATGTGATGATGCTGTCATTGCTGTGTGAGTGTACAGTAAGTGAGTGTACCTTATTCACTAGGTCTACACAATATGTGCACTGCATTACTGTTGAAGGCCTACATGTACCCTACATTTCTGTCCATTCAGAACATTTTACATACTTTGTACTGCTATGAAGACACCACTTCTGTACCAACCGTAGTGTGCTGTCAGGCCCAGAAATTAGTCATTCATAAGTTCCAACCTTTAGGCTTCAATGATCATTTAGCTTCATTCCTGTAGTGGAGACACTGTCCCCTAAAATGATGCATTGTATACAGTTTCATTATGTCAACATACATCAATAACTAACATGTACATATACACGTCATTGCATAGACCACGTTCTTTTACTATATAGGAATAAAATTAAAAATTATTAGGATCAGAAATACTTTTATTATTGCAGCCTTTTAAAAAAATTTTTTTTAAAAACTGACTAATTTTACCTCACGTATAAGTAAGAAAAAACAAACAAAACATGATTCACCAAAATCACCGATAGATATATTTACATACTGTAATGTATGTAGATGCACCTTGCATACTTGCTTTTTTGATTATGTATTTCCTTTTTCTCTAATTTTATCAAAAGCAGGGCAAATATAATTACACTAGACAGTGCAGACACCAAAGCTCCACTCATTTAAGTGTACATAATTGTTCATCTATGTTTTCATTAGCAATAATTGTATTGCACTGCTTTGGGACACGTATTGTCACCTGAAGTAAATAGTGTTGTTTTTATCGTAAAAATTCTAAAAATGAAAAGGAGACTGCATTATCGAAAGTGTTTTAATGATGCTTTACACTGCAGACATGTAAGCAGATGTGTAGGATATAATTATTTGCATGTACTTGTTGTACATGTAGTAGGCTTACATGTACAATGTCGCTGATATTGCTGATCATTTGATTAAATTACACTGGCTATATATGCTGTACAGTATGATAAAATCGCAAATACATGTAGAATGGTTTATCATCATGACCCAGTAGCCTTCCAATACTGTGTTATGATAGTTCTATGAATTTGAATGTATGTTCATGTAAGCATACAATGTACTTGTTCATGTGGGCTATATGTTACAGTACAAAGAAAGACTTTCTTAAACAACCAATAACCTTCACACTGCTTTGCAGGTTTTCGTGAATTTGACAATATGTTACCTTAGCACATTGGCCAATATTTTTTCTCAATTTATACAGTATTTTATTTAATATTAGTCTCTCCCTATTTTATTCTATTTAAAGTTGTTGCCACTCACTGGAGCACATAAATTCATTGTTCATATGGGGATATATGCATGTACATGTAGGCTCACACATTTTGTATTACACTGTTAGGATCCCAAGGCCCCTGTTCTAATTTAACTTTTCTCGTGACTGTAGGCCAACATGTAGGCCTGAAATTTTCCCATTAGATCTTCATGTATACCCACTGATAGCTCATGCAATTTGCATGTAGACCTACATGTACATGTATACAATAACATGCCTGTGTTGCAGTGTGAGGGTTATTATGCAAATGTATTGCTTACCAGCAGTTTCTTCAGCTCTTTTGTTTACTAAGCCCTTTGTTGAGCTCTTTGTTTCAACATATATATGTGCACCATGCACAGATGATCATTTTCCCATGGAATTATATTCCTTATTCAGAGATAAAGATTACTTAATTTTGACCAAATGTGGGCCTAAATGTACATGTACATGTATGTGGTTTATCTTCTCAGGAGTAAATTGTGATGGGGAACAAAGGAAAAGTTTAGAAAATGTTGTGGATCACTTGTTTTAAAGGGCACATGTAGAGAATTATTGCTAGGCCTAGGCTTTGCCAGTGCATTCCACAAGCATTCTTTTTGTGCACTGACCAGTATGCTGTTTGCTTGTCAGGGGTTAACTACTACTACACAAGGCACATCTCTTTGCTTTGAAGAATGCCAAGACAAGCATCCTGAGAATGTTACATTCCAAGCAAGCTTTCATTTTGGCATTTGAGGACAACTACTGAGCTAGCAATTCAGTTATATACATGTATTCCCACTTCTATTGCTTACTGGCGGGGATGGTTACTTTTGTTTTTAAGTAGAGTAATGGAAGAATTTCTCATGCCAAATCTGGAATTAAGTTCAAAATGCATCTTATATTGCGTAAATTTGATTTCCAAGACTGCTGATCTCAAGCTCAGAATTCATTGTTGAGTAATAATTTAGTTGTTACTAATTTGAATGGATCTAAATTATAAAGATTTATGCACAGGGCATACATTTGGGAAAGCTATATACTGTACATGTAGGACCTACATGTACGTGTGTCTGGGCAGTAGGCTCTTAGCAGAAATGGCCATCAGAGTGATCAGACATCATTCCAAGATTAGTCAAGATTAAACAAACCTATTTCTGTGCTGTTTGCCAAGTGATCTGTTCCGAAACATAGAGCTCTGTTTCTCCAAACTCTTAAATCCAATTTTCCTTGCGTGAATTCTGGGAAAGTATTGTGGGAGTTATGATGGGAAGGCAAAGTAGCAATAAGCAATTGAAACAGAGCAAAGGAAATACAGTCATATAAGTAAAGTTGAGTGATTAACATCTAAACAGTGTGCATCATGTGTTGCTTGTTGAGGATGTACCTCATAATGAGGGGACGCACAAAGGGGGAAGAGGGATATATGGAGGAGCTCACACTTTTAGAGAGGGCATTGAGGATTTAAGGCAGGATGAGATATAATGAAAATGAAAGAGACAAAGCACTTTGAGTAAGGCCTTCTCACAGTACAGACACACTGGCCCCTTTGATAAAAAGACAATGTGCCTGTAGGCCTATATACATGTCATGTACAGATTTTGAATGTACTGAAACAATTACTTGACTACAATTCATGTTGAATGGTTAAAGTCAAGTTCATATGATTAATGGCACATGTAAGAGGACCATCAGCACAAGCACTGTTTTACTAGAAAAAAAAAAGTGTTCTGAACAAAATTACTCTTTAATAGACCTGTTCACAAAGTTATTCAAATTTATGGATGTTTCTTTCCTGGGGACCTACATAGTACAATGTACATGTAGTAACGAGGTATTCCATTAACCTGTTATTAATGAATGAGCTACAATACTTGGAATCCAGTTTGCATACATTAATTGTTGCTATGTCTGACAAGCCTCTGACAAGCTTTCAGGTTGTCAAGAACAACCTTTGTTTTAAAAGTATGCATAAAATTTCAATATATTTGTGAACAGGTCTACTGAGATGTCCATCTGCCCCATGCCTTACTGGAACAGCAAGCCTCAAGTCCCTCAAAAACAAAATATAAGCCAAAAGTATGAGCACTTAATCAAGTGATTGCAATCCAAATGTGTGTTGAACATGAATAAATTTACATCATCTTAGTACCCTTTTGTATTAAAGGGATGCATATAAGCCTACACATAATGAAATCCTATGGGTAGCTAGGCTTACATCCACTCCACCCACATTATATTGATTTTCAATCTCTAATTTTTCCTCTAATTTTTTTTGGTAAATATTTTTAATGAACAGTGCTTTGATAAGGATTATCAGTTTGGTAAGATGAATCTTCACAGACAGTCTACCAAAAAGTAACTCCTAGAGTACCTTTTTTTGTGAGCAAAAGTTGAGCACACCCGGGAATGGAATAGCCTAGTGAAAATTTTATCAGACCACCCAATGCTGAGAAATATTTTTACATTCTATTGAATGGTGACCTTGTTTCATTTCTTGATATCTTTATGATACATGTAGGAATCACTTATAATGACTTTTTCTTATTTTGATTTGTATAGGATAATCCTGGGCATCAGACCCAGAATACAGGCATGGATCATCTCAAGTTGGCCTCCCTGGAACATCAGCTATTTGACATCATGCGAGGCACAGACCAACCTTCAATGGAATTCAATGCTCGTGGTACATGTGAGTATCCCCCAAGTCACGTGTGTGTTGTTGTTGCTGGGTCATGCTCATTTGTTTACATAGATCTGTACTATTCCAGTGGCCCCCATCTTGAAATAGAGGAAGAAGAGGATAACTGTAATGAGCTCTAATGACCTAGTCCTCTCGTATAGATAGTAAATTACATACTGCAGAGATTTGAATGTACTATGTTGTGTATGTAGCTATGCACAAAGAGCCCATTCTAATGCTGCAAGTGGCTATTATCTGAAGCTTCAGGTTTAAATTGTAAAGTAGAATGCCTTTGTGAGTTTGTGTACTTTCACAGTAGTGCAACATCTACAAGGAAGTTAACCGAATCGTACTGTGGTGCAGTATGCACTCTACACGTATGTCCCCATCCCATCCTACTACCATCACCACTTTCTACTCCTCCCCCCCCCCCCCCCCCCTTAAAATATGAAATGAATCCAGTGAAATTCATCTTGTTTTGTACCCATGTTCACTCTTTACTATCAGGTTTATCATTTGTATGTTAGTCTGAGAGTGCACGTGCCAGACAATTTACCACTTTCCTGTGCCCTTAATGATTGCTTCTGCCTACTCATATTTAGTCACAGGAATGAGGGGGTTTAGGTACTGTGGTAGGTTTTTCCTGGGATAGAAATAGAGCAACAAACTGTGTAGCACAAGCTCAATCAGATGTGATTGACTCATTGAACTCACCACCATACTCTCAGAAGACTATTGTCACACTCTACAAATACTCACAGCTATCTCTCGATGGAATAAGTTTGATAACTCTGAAAATAACTTGTGTTGAAAGAGCCCTGCAAGTTAGATTGGAAACTGATAAACACATAGATGTACATGTAGATGTAGCTCCGTGCACAATGTACATGTAGGCCTACATGAAGTACACTCTTTGCAGTTGAAGAGGGTCCAGCAAAATTAGCCAGTTCAAAATTACGGATTTGCGCATGTACAGATAAATGTCATTTGTACAAAGTGCAATTGATCTTTATACACTTTCATAAAGTGCGCACACCAGTATGATTTTACGTGTTAAATAAGTAGTGCATCCACCAAAACAGAGGCATGTGCTCGTACAAATTGGGGTCATTTGTACCATGTACTAATTACGAACGGGCTTATTGACCCTGGCTGCAGGTGTACAATACTACATGTACATGTAGGCCTGTATGTAATTAGAGAAAGTTTGATATTGAATGGGAATTTGATATGCCTTCCAGGTCCTTGCCATGAAATATTTACTTGTTGATTTTTATCTTATGTGATGGTTACCATCATTTGTAAGGTATTGTATACAGCGGAAATGAGAAACTTGTCCAAGGGGTCACTTTGACTATGCACAGGTACATGTAGGCCTAGGCTATATTACTATAGCCAGGGAAACGTTACTATTTGCCTGGTATAGCCTTACTGCCCTAGTACTACATGTATGTTTCATATAGGCCTTCATGTATGAAAATGATGTACATTGTACAACTTTTGAATTATTTTCCTTATGTCCGTTGACCGTTCAGCTGCTTTGTGACCTTTCTCAAATGTATTCTTGTAGTTCACTAAATCAATAAACAACAATTGAATAGCTCTATCTATTCTTATTTCTGCTGTCAAAATACAAAAGGACTTGTAGATCTTCTTTGTTCATGTTCAATTATTTGTTGTTTTCAACAGCTGTGTGGTTAGAGTTTATGTATTACCTCAAGGTGCATGCATTGTAGGTTGCAGACATTATTGATCTATGTACGTAGTAAAATGCCCAACTCATGCCCATGAGTTAAGCCATTGCCAATTATTACATAGGCCCTGGCCTGTTCCCAGGGAGAGTGGTAGAATGGCATGCATTATACTGAAGCGGCAATTATTGATCAGTTGTTGTTTTGCTCCAGGAGCTTTCAGTGGAACGTCCCATTTGACTTTGAATATATGTTCATCTCTTAATCTACATGTACATAGAGAATATAGCCTACAGGCCCACAGGCAGCCTACATAGGCATGTGTATTTGCTGGCAATCCTATCAAGCCTGGTACTCTGCTCTGAGCCTGCATTTGTAATGTCTTGATAGCCTGCATTTTTACATGTGCACAATATTCCTTTTTTCCCACCAAAATATGTTCATGCATGTACATACAATGTATGGTCATGTACAAGTCTACATTAGTTCGCTGCTGTTTTATTCTACAAAATGATATACTTTTTAAGTAGTAAAAAAAATGTACATGTACATGTAGGCCACGAAAAAATATATAATTTAAATGGCATTTACATGTGCATTCACTATATTAATTTAAAGTTGTTTTTTTTTCATTGTGACTGTGTCTGAAAAAAAAAAACCCCACATATTTTGAACACTTGCACATTCATTGGAAATGTGAAATTATAATTTAAAAGTGACCCATATTGTGAACATAACTTGCAGCGAACAGCAATACAAGATAAAATGTACATGTAGGTACATTTATAGCCTCCAAATACAGCATAAAGGCTTACAATCCAGTGGGTTCTCGTTATGGTAGTAGCACTACATGTACTTGGGAAAAGTTAATGTTCCCTGATAGCAACCAACTGGCTAATACGTGCCTTGGTGTACATCTTTTATTATTACATACACTGTACAGTGGTTCTGTAAATATCAGTATACTTAAACACATCTTTTACACATACATTTATGCAAGGGGCATTGTGTACCATTCTTTCCCATTGCATTTGATTTGACAATATTCTATGTTGGTTGGTGTAATTTACCCCACTGGGATTCCATACATTGTATTTGTGTAATGAATACAGTGGTGCGTTCATTGACGTCATCTACTCTTTAGATGACAAGCATGCATTCATCAATCATGTCTGGTTGGAAGTGCTGCTTCCACAAACATTGCTCTCATACATTATCTCATGATGAGAGAGTCGAGATGCCATGTTTTAATTACACTGTATATCATCCAGAAATTATGCATGAATTCAGTAATGGAGAAGTGCATGTTAATGGTACTCCAGGGTTTAAAGGTATATGACAGCTAAGCGTTACAGTCCTGTTGATTGAAGATTGTTATAATAGCACATCCACAATACATATTTCTAAATCTATATTATACTCTGTGTGTAGATGTAAATGTTAATTTATAAATGTACAGTTTTCTTTTATTCAATCATATATCGGTACTCTTCTTTGATTCTTTGATATGAAAAGATGAATATATAAATTTGCCTAAATGGATACAAGTATATTGTGCATGCATAGTAGTAAATTATGAATACCTTTAATATCAAGTTTTAAGTTGAGATTTGTTTGTTGAAGCCTGAATTAACAACAAACTTTAAAAAAAATAAAAACATGAAGAATTGAAATACTATCAATACATGTACACTTATCTTTCCAAATCCTTCCCAAATTGCATGTGATGTTACATACACATGTACATGTATGCATACATTGAGGTGTTAGGTAACATAATTGAAAATGAATCTTTTAGGGACATTTAGTCAGCAGTAATTTTGATTTTACAAGTATTTTCAATAATTTTTCCTTTTTATCTTTCTACAAATTATTTCATCCTCTAGGGAGCTCAGCTTTATTCCCAGGCTCGGATAATCTACTGGATGATGGACGTCATGACCAGATCGTTCCTTCTCTGAGCTCACCAGGTCATATCTCACCCCGCTCTGTAGACTACCCTGGAGAAAGGTATTCCAGGAAAGTGTTTGTTGGAGGACTTCCACCAGATATTGATGAAGGTAAGAATGATCAGACTGAAAAGATGTTTGATACTACAAAATCTGTTCATGCTTGGACGTTACTCTGATGAGTGCAAAACGAAAAGCTTTAGTATGCCTCTGTTCAACAAGCTATTCTCCTAAGAATGATCATTTCAGGAATTCTTATGGTGCTCTGAACTATGCTACAATTGTATGTGCTATTTTACAAAACTGATTAAAAGTACTAGAACTGAATAACTTGGTCATCGAAAAACTTGCCAAGCACTAATCTTGAATATATAGACAGAAAATACATGTAATACAATATGTTTGTTAGGATGTTAAGGCAACGGTTTCAAGAGTATCTCAATGTCACGTTAAAATGAGACCAAAACTGAGGAGTGGAAATGTAAACAACTTTTTTGTTATATGGGGACTAAGAATAATCATTTACTGGTAAATAAATGCTGTATGTATTTAAAAATGAAATAGGAATTTCCAACTTAGGAGGACTATGTTTATATGAAGTGAAATTGCCTTGACCAGTACATCTTGACCAGTACTGCCAGTACTCTTTGGTCTTGGCAGTGAAATAGATGTAAAGTAATTAATGTAATATGTATAGTGCTAGAAATAGTACTCCAATCAGAGTCATGATGAGTTTCGCAAGTACATATTATTATCTTCTATAAAGAAGTATTGGAGTATTATTTCTAGCAACATACATTACATTCATATCTTCTGTGGTAATAATGGACAATGTAATATGGTGGTCTTAGACAGGGTTGTCACCAGAGGCTTTTTAATGGTGGAAATTTTATCGCCCGAAACTGCCACAGGGGTTCAGGGGGACAAAAACTAATCGATTTTCAGGGCTTATAAGTTATAGTTAAACAGTAAAAATATCATGTATCTACACAGTACACACTGTACTGTAGCTGCAGCATTAGGCATTGTAACTACTGTACTAGTATTTGGTTTACTTTGTACATATGCCTGCTGTTAGTGCTGTCAGAATACTCTCTTAAACCACAGTTGCATGTTCGTAGATCAAAATCGTAGTACTTTTTCTTTGTCAGTGGGGAAATTAGTGCCGGGCGGGCGGGTGTGATATTACATTGAGTGCCAGTCGGAAATTTCGAGTGGTGGAAGGTTCCGACCGGCGCCGACCACCGTAGTGACAACGCTGGTCTTAGACTTCATTGCAACCCAACAAACTTTCATTTCTCTTCAAATCCATTATTCACAGTATGGTTTACCTTCAAATTCAATGATACAAACTTATGCATGTTATGCTCTGAGATGATCACAACCTGGATCAATGAGATCCAAACACAGGGCTAGGTACAGTGTACATAAATATCTACCTCCCCTTTATGTCAATGTTTATTGCTGCTAGATTCCTCATTTCAAGTTCTAAATATGGATTTGTACTTGTTCAAGGCTTATGTACAGGCATACCACAGAATTGCATTTTCAAAAGAAGTTTGAACAGGTAGAACAAACGTGCATTACTAATCCACTGAAGTCTGGAATTACTTCTATTGCACACTCTGTGTACAGAGTCATTGCTGTGGTGCTAAGACAAACATGAATTACCTGTAGCACAAATATGAACTCTGAACTCTGCCTAGATCAATTCTCATTGGGTCGAGAGTACTGTTGCTCCAGATAAAACACAGGAATCAAATTGCCTAGTCACCCCATGCAAGCATGGCTTCTTTTACAGGATCATTTCTTTGCTTGGTTTGATTGCCTAAGACAAGAGAGCATTCAAATAAAAAGGCAATTCAGTATGATGGCAAGGTCATTGTGTGGTCTTTTTCACTACACTAGTTTTTTTTAGAAATATGAAATGTTCTCAAGTAAATGTATCTTACATTTTATCTCTTATCTCCATGACAACATGTTGAGATGAAACAAAAGTGAAATGTACCTTATTGTGTCTCTACCCATTTGCCATGTCCTTGACTTGAGTCTCAGAAAGCATATCAAGATGCAGTGCAAGTAATCAGTTTATTGGAAAAGGTTAATAAAGTCATAAATCTAGGGCACCTTACATGTATGTCAGGCAACATTTAAGAAAGATCCACTCCTTGAAATATATATAAAGAGTTCCAAAGAATACAAGAAAGCACGAATGTGTTGTATTATTTTTCCATGTTATTCAGCTACATGAGATAATGTATATGTGCCAAGTAATTGTATATTGCACGTTAAAAAAAAAAAACAGATCAAGTTTGATATTCAACAGTCAACTTAAATGAATTGATTACAGTCATGTTGTACATGTACAAAATTGTTTTTACCATGTTTATGATAGACTGCACCTGTAAATTGTATTCCTTATTCTTTTCTTCATTTGTGTATAGATGAGATTACTGCCAGCTTTAGACGCTTTGGAAGCCTGGTTGTGGACTGGCCTCACAAAGCAGAGAGCAAATCCTACTTTCCTCCAAAAGGTCAGTTCTTGGTAGATCATTTTTCCTACTGTCTCTTTTTTCCCCCTCTCTTTCTACTGTTTTAATATCATTAGGACATGCATATTTAATGTTATTAGTCCATGTTCGTTACAGTGAATTGGTAACTGCATTGCACACACACCCCTATAGATTTCAGCTCTCTCTCCTTCATTATCACTGAACCATGGCAGTATTCATTAAGTTCTGCAGAGGCTTTGAACCGATTCTGAGCATTTCATAGAAATATGTGCAGTTTATGCATGCCAATTGGATTTTCATAAATTGAGATCCTGCTGTAGTATGCACAGTGTTTTAATTGGATACATACATGTACATTGTATGCACCATGGACATTGTATTCTGGCATTTTAAATGACCCTAGTCAGTATGCTTAATGTACATAGTTTGTTTGAAACCACAGTCCAGACAAGATCATTCTTGTCCATTAAGAGCACTCAGATAAATTGAAGTGAGGTACATGTAATGACATGTTGTCAGAGCCATACATTATCAGGATTTAGCTGTTTTGTTCCTTTTCAGTTTGCACAAAGTATACACAATTGTACATGTACATGTACATATCAGTATTGATAGGA
Organism: Heliocidaris tuberculata; assembly: GCA_025618425.1. Taxonomy (NCBI): domain Eukaryota; kingdom Metazoa; phylum Echinodermata; class Echinoidea; order Camarodonta; family Echinometridae; genus Heliocidaris; species Heliocidaris tuberculata. The sequence continues at coordinate 30,345,182 of CM046847.1, forward strand.
AAGCAAATGTTATTGAGATATATATTTTTTGGTTTTCTTCACATTTAATTTTTCTGGACTGTGTAAAGGGAGTCTTGATGTTATTATGTGTTATTGAATATTTTAAGGAAAATCAATTTTGCAGTAATTGCCTCAGGAGTGGCAAAGAATACTGTGTGATATCTGAAATGGCAATGTACAATTCATTACATGTAGATCAAGAAAACTAGTCTGGAAAACAGTATACTTCTCACTAAAAATATCTTCATGATGCACCTGTATGTGCTCAAGTACCCTACATGTATACATACTATTGTGCACAAAATATGCTTCTACATTTTGATAACCATAATGTAAAGCTCTTTACAAAAGATATATCTAAACAAGCAAGTCAATTTCTTTCTAAATTTACACAATGTTTTATTTGTTCGAGAATGTGTCTCTAATTTATATTTAGGGCCGTCATGTTCACCCTGAAATAACATTGAATGATTATGGACATCTATAAATGCTCAAGAAGATCATTTAGGGTCCTATTAACCTCTGTCAATTGTTTCCCATTCCTCCTTATCGCTATTGTACAAGTATATCTCACAATTGCACAATCACTGCAGGAACCTTAGCAGAAAGATAAATCTTTGTTCTATAACTTTTGTAAATATACAACTGACCCACAATGATAAGCTTCTGTTCATAGTGTGCTTGCAGAGTACACAGACTATTGATATGCGCCTTTGCGAATTCGATGAATATTACCCTTACCTTAGATATCTTTCACAAATTATGTAAATTTTAGACTTACAACTGTATTATTCTCAACAATACTTTGTACAATCTTTGTACTGTAAGTACAACATATCGGATAAAGAAGCATACAGTACATGTACTCGGCACAAAACTAATGTTTATTTTTCAGAGATATGTAGAGCCTGATACAAACACAATTTAAATTGTTTGAAATATGATTGAAAAAAATATCTGGCTAGAAATAAAGAGAAAAAAAGATTGTATTTGATTTCTTATTTTGGTAGATACTGACATTGTGTTGTGCAGTGTACTGAGTGTAGCATACTCTTTTGTGGTCCAAATGTCCATTTTTGGGCATCCACAAAAGTTTTGTTGGCATTGCTGGTATGCTTTTGTGTGTGTGTGTGCGCACGCATTGCAAATGCCCAGTTTCAGTGTATTTTTATAAAAGAAGCTCATGTTAGACTGTGTACATTTGTTAATATGCTCTCCCATCTCTTCTGCTTTCCTTATTGCTAAGTTAATATCAATACATGTATATGTCAATTATATCCCTATTAGTTTTAATGTGTGATTTGTTGGTATTTAATTCCTGCATGTTATGTATGTACATTTTTAAAGTGAGAACTGTGGGCCTGTAAGATAAATTGCAGTCAGTACTACATGTACATGTAGGTTAAGATATCATCAGAAAAATATTTGTTAAAAATATTTGATGTTAAAAATAGTGGAAGAAATCATCAACAAATGCATTTAATTTTCATGCATCATGCATACATACATGTGTTATTTAATGAAGTGATTTTATCCTCATATTTTTTTGTTGTCTATAAGGCCATTTGTTCTTTCATTGTCAAACAAATCTTAATAATTGTAACTTAAAAACTGATATGAAAGGTCATCTGTGTTAATGTTTTAACTTGTTTATGTTTTGCCCATACAATATCACCTCCAGAGTCAAGTAAAGGTCAAAGGGGTTTATATGCTATTTCAGATAAGCAATAGATACTTAGTGATTATCTCTAGTGCTTCAGGATTGGTTAATGTTTGTTAACCCTTTCAAGACATTTGACCACATTTTGTGGTTTGGCTTAATAACTTTTGATTCAGAGTTCTAAAAAATGTACCAGATACATGAGTAGAAAGAGCAAAAATTTCTGCACACACTGTGTCCATTTTTGTTGCATGACCATATTGCGTTTGATGCCAGGAATTTTAAAAAGGAGAATAAGCTTCAAAATCCTTAAATTGGCAACACATTGAGAGATTCAAAATCATTGTTTTTCATCAAAATTGGCAATTTTTTCAACGTATCGATAAAATCACTAACCATGTTTATTGTTCTAAAAGACATTACACCTATTAGAACCATCTAGCACTAAAATAAAAATATTATTGTTGCCAATTTGAAGAACGAAATGTGATCAATTTAGCCCTTGAATAATTCCTGTCCTGAAAGGGTTAAGTGTAGATTTAGGCCTACCTGAATCCTCAGATGAACTCTGATGCTGTAAGAATGCTTTGCTGAGTAGGCTAAAGCTAGACTTATATCAGAATTGTGTTCTGTTATGTCAACCTTTATTAGGATTTGCAGAAAGTGCCCTGTATTATTTACAAGAGCAAGGGAAGTCCACCCTGATATCAAGTTGGTTTGAAAAAAAAAGCAGAAAAATTAACTAACAGTGAAAGTTTGAGAAAAATCTGATAAGAAAATTATGAATTTTTGAAGTTGTAATCAATCAAACACAAATTGGCAACTCCGTGACGTATCTTGTGAGCTCCTCTCCAATTTGCGCTTTACAGAAAATTGCATGAATTTTTATCTTCTTAGCTGTTGATGAAGGAATACATTAGTTTCATACAGGTTTTGTGTAAAAAACATATTTTATCTAGGGTGCATGTATGATTCGATATTTTCTTAAGAAAAAATGTGAAATTTATGATTTTTTCAGTACAGGGCAAATGGGAGAGGAGCTCGCAGGATACGTCACATAGTTCCGAGTTTGTGTTTGATTGAATACAACTTCAAATATCCATCACTTTCTTATTTCTTGTCAGATTTTTCTCAGACCTTCACTGATCTGTTTCTGTAATTTTTCTGCTTCTTTTGAAACCAACTTGATATCAGGGTGGACTTTTCCTTTAAAAGTAGGCCCGAGTTATGAAATTTTTGTAGTGGCTCCTTTTATGGTATTATACCAGTCATAGCTGTGTGCTTCGATGTATATGATTTGGAATTTTAGAAATACATATATACAGCGATCTCTTCTAGTTTAGGCTTTGTCCATGTATAGCTAATCCTCACTGAAATCTCCCTTTAACAGACAGAAATATGAATTCTCTCAAGTAAGGTTGTCTTGTTAACCCATTGGGTAAGATTTGATTTTGGTATAACACACGTTTTCCATTGACTCCAGCCCGAGTTAACTCTGGCTTAGTCTCAGCAGGTTAATGGATTTTTGTGTCTAAGACCTCGTTCTCATTACGAGATTGGAAAGTGGATCGCTCCATCGTGGATCGCGCCAGGGCGGTCCACTGGCATGCTGCTGGCACGCCGCGGGTTCACACCCGCAGAGGGTAGCGCGATCTATCGTCGCACTTCTCTTTTTCAGGGTTCTTGTTGCCGTGACATCTGACGTAATGGGGTCAACGTTTTCGCGCATATTTCGATTCGGCTTAACGCTAGCGATCTGTACCGACTGTATACTGTGCGCTATATCCTTACATTGTAAACACTTCCCGGGTTCCGGCGTACTTCGCATCTTCCTGTTCTCACTACAAAAGAGAGAGAGATCTAGCGCGAGCTAGATCGCGCTATCTCTCGTAGACCAGCCCCCAGAGGTGGTCCGGTTTGGGATCGCTGTGGATCGCCCTGGATCGCGCCGGAACGACGTCGCCGCGTTCTCACCATAGAGGTGACGCGATCTAGCGTGCGCTAGATCGCTCTATCCCTTGTAATGAGAACGGGGTCTAAGTCCTTTATGCCTCAAAATTTTTGATGTGTGTACAGTTACTTTTCTTAGTGAATATGGGTCAGGTTTGAGATACATGTAGCTAACCTGACCCACATTTTTTTCAGAACTAATTCACCAGTATAAATATAAAAATTTATGACAAAACAGACTATTGATATCTACATGTACAGTATACAATGTTTACTATAAGCATGAAATATCTCCTGGTGTGAAAATTTTGCGTGGCATGAAATTTGCACGAAAATAAAAACATAGGAATATTTGTAATGTTTGCCTATGAGCCTAGGATGTTGACGAAATTAAGAACAGAATTTACTTTATTTGGCTGAACACGAAAAATTTCCACTTTTTTAAAGTAGTACTGACTCCAAAGGTATAAGGTGTCAAGTGAAAGTATCAGGCAGTGTTGTGTTATTATTGTTATTTAAAAGTGTTCATCTTTTGATTTTTATCACAGGTTATGCATTCCTGTTGTTCCAAGATGAGAGATCAGTCCAGGCTTTGATAGATGCATGTATCAAAGAAGAAGACAAGCTCTATCTATGTGTGTCCAGCCCAACTATTAAAGACAAACCGGTTAGTAGTCATACTCACACAATCTTAAAATTAATCACAACACTTTGCTGAACATCAATGTACTCAATAAATAAATCAAAGCTCTACACCCGTCTTTATAGGTGCCTTAGTGCGGATGACCCCATACAATTCAGATTTAGCCTTGAATTGGAAAACTTATTTTTCTTGTCCATTTTTGTCTTTGATATTCATTGCACAGGATTCAAAGAAAGGTGCAATGTGTCTAAATCAGACTTGTATATGATATATCATATAACTGATTGAAGCATTAAATGAAAAAATCAAAACAAGATGATGTACAACTTCGTTTAAAACTTTCAGCAAATTTGATAAAACAATACATACGTCATTCATGTATGGGAATGTACACTCATTGGACCCTTTTAAACAAGTAAAAACCCCTTTTAACTTAACTTGGAAATGAACTCATTGGACTTTTCTCATTAAGTGAAAACCCTTTTTACAATATTTTTACATAGGAGCAGTGAATGTTATTAGCAGATAATCACATGTGCAAGATTAATGACCATGTCCAAGTAATGACATATGAGTTACAATACATACAAAAAACATTTTATCTCTTTTATTTTTATCAACTCTTTTGCTCAGGTTCAAATTCGACCCTGGAACCTTGCTGACAGTGACTTTGTACTAGATGGATCACAGCCCCTAGACCCAAGGAAAACAATCTTTGTAGGAGGTGTTCCAAGACCTCTGAGAGCTGGTATGTAACATTGATTCATATTTATGGTTGAATAAGTCCATTCCTCTGCCTTTTTTCTTTCTTTTTGCTCCTATTCATGTACTTGTGATCTTGTATACTTTGTACCATAAGGAACTGTGTGTATTTTTGGGGTTGACTGATTTAATGATGGATTGACCGATATTTACTCAGTATTGGTGAATGGATAAGGTGGTTGTGTGCTTTTTTTTTTCTTTGTTATGTTCATGGTTTTTTTTTTTTACCTTGAATGTTTTAAACTATACTGTATGTATGTGTAATATACATATTGGGGGGGGGGGGGTTTAGCAGGTGAGTCATAATAGTTGTATCCTTCTGTACTTTTGATTTTTCATCTTCCCTTTTTACATTTATGTTGTTTAATCGTATTTAATAAGGCATATGCAGCTGTTGTCTTTAAAAGACCAAGACCTCACTAATCACTAATGATAAGTCATCTATTTTTAGCACTCAAGATATTGATGGAAATCTTGCCCGCCCTCTTTTCAACCTTTTTTATTGCCCCCGCGTCCTTTACCCCATATAACAATTAACAAAAGAAAAAAGAAGTGAAATGATAATAAGTGGAAAATTAAAAATGGAAAAAGAACAAACAACAATAATTCTAGGAAAGCTCATTTTAGGATTAGCTGTACATTATATGTTAGAAGGTGAAAAGTCAGAAATGTGTTGGAGGAATTAGTGCTCAGCTACAGGCTAGCTCCGTATTCCTGTATACGCACTGCAAGTGTTGTTGCCGGTTGTTTTAGTTGGACTAATGCTATGGTTACATGAACATCCTGTCATTCGACAAACAAGCCAGCCTGTTTACGTTTCAGACCTGCCTTTTTCTTGTGGAGATGGTAAAGGGAAAAAAAAAAAAAAGAAATGGAGGGTTTCATCCGGCAGAAAATTCTTGAACGAAGGAGCCAAAAGACTGTTTGACGTTGCCAACATCCTGTATTTTGATTGAGAGCTTTTTTTCTGTGAGAAGGGGAAAGATGAATAATTAGTTCATTCTTAAAATGGAATCTTATAGAACTGTTTGTGTTTACGTGTATGATGTTTTCTTTGATGTATGTCATTTATTTCTGTAAGATGATCGAAGATTTTGTAATTTTGTACAGGAAAAAAAGAAACATCCCATAACTTAGATGTGGAAACAAAACAAGGGAAATCAAGAGCCTTTTTTTCTCATAAGAATAAGAGATTGAAGATCTGAACATAGTAATGTACCCTTCAATAAAATGATTCAGAAACAGAGAAGACATTGATCGTAGAAGGGTAAATTTTAATGAAGAATAATTTGGAGACAAAGGGAGAGAGAGAGAGAGAGAGAGAGAGAGAGAGAGAGAGAGAGAGAGAGAGAGAGAGAGAGAGAGAGAGGGGGGAGGGGGAGGGAGGGAGGTGTGAGACAGAGTACAACGTGAACTCTGAAGGAACTGGGCTCCTTCTATTAACGTCCTTTGTGTCATGTTGCATAAAAGAAAGAGGGTTGTTTTAACAAATGGTCAAGAGTGTGGTTGGTGAAAGGGAATTATGCCTACCAATGTCAAGAGTCATAGGAAGTCCCAATTACCAACTTCCTTCCACCTTCACTTGCTTTCATTCCCAAATGAACTCGGAGGAAAATCACAAGATCATTAGTCCCACAAATTGCTTGAAATCACATAAAATTGGAGCCAAGTGGCCCCATTTGACAGAGAATTTTAAATTTCACTGACTGATTTTTGGAACTGATAATATTTTGCAGTCCTGTTTGTGCTCATGTGATTGTATTAAGGCCATAACAAAGCTCCCCTTAACATCTTTTTTCATTGTTATCAAGGAGTTATACATGTATAAGGCACACATACTTTCGCTTACTACACTGAATGGACTTTTCATGAGCGTGGACATTTTGAAAAAGCTTGCACGGATATTTCAAATAGTTTGTCCATTGATAGGGAAATAAAGATGAAGCACCACACTGAGCTAATGCAGCAATGTTAAGGCTTACCTTCATAATGAGAAATGTGCCCTGTTTTTCATTAACTTTTGGGGTGAAATTTACACAGGATACAGATCAGTTTTGTAACAGGTGCATAATATTGGTATCTTATAACGGTATTAATCACATACATGTAGATTAATCTTGCAAAGTTATTGGAGCAAAATAATCCATTTAATAGATTCTTGTATTATTGATAAATAAATTATTCATATTTTCAAAAATACATCAGATTTTGAACATCTTTGGAATTTATTGTCATATGACTTAGCATACCTGAAAGACCAAGATTCATTTTTGTGCAGTAATTTGTGCATATACTTTGTTGCACAGTTATCATATTTCAAGACATGTTTTTTTTTTTTTTAATTATAAAAGACTCCCCTGTTTAATGTTCTTGTCAATGGTGCCACGATTCACTGGACCATTGATTGACTCCATAAGAATACTTAATCGAGAATTTATGAATAACATAAACCACAGGTGCATTGAAATGTTAATTTTAAAAAAGAAGAAAATGTGTAAATATTCTTAATGGCAATGAATGAACGCCGATGATAATAAACACCAACAAAATTCAAGATGGTTCCTGGCATGAAAATAGAGTCGTGAAAGCATGCATTGTAATCTGCGTGTTGTAACGTAGATTTAGAATTTACACATGCTTTGTAGTCACTCAGCTGCCCTTCTGTGCATCACCTGGCCACTTGTACATCACCATCAGGTGTATTTCTGCATGGTGATTTCTGCATCCTAATTTGTCAGCTCACCTCTGCTTCTCCTGTGGCAATAGGCCATTTTTGTAATTGCATTCAAATTTAATGCTTACCTCTTTGTCAAACTCCTAGTAATGAACTATTACATCCGCCTGTTACAAGCATTGTAGTTCAGTAGTCACAATGCAGATTGCATACATTAAGTGATGCCAGGTAGGGCAAGCAAAAATGTTTGTCCAAGCTAACAATACCTGATACATGCAATTCACATTCTAACTATTGAAAAATAATAGCTTTTTACAGGTGAATGTAATAGTTTGTCACTAGGCAAATGTGTATAAATTTGAATACAAATTGTACCCTCTCTCTCTCTCTCTCTCTTTCTCTTTCTCCACTCCACTCCACTCTCCTCCCTCTCTATCAGTCTTCTCAGTTTCTTGTCCTTTCCGTATTCCCTGTCTCTATTTTCGATATTTCATATGTTAGATGTACATGTACATTGAATTATACCATTCAATTCTGATTTATTAGCACTAAAAATAAGCACTCTGTTTATATATATATATATATATATATATCACTGAATGATGAAAATACCTGATTTTATCATTTACTCATTCATCATGCAAATTGTGAATCTGTCTGATTGAATATTTAACTAAAAATTCAACAAATCATTATTATACAGTATACACTGTATTTATATGTAAATTCTTGTATACATATCTGTATGAAATAAAGAAGTGAAAAGATCTCCCTTCTCGGTTTGTGAAATGATATTAAAACATGGACAAGAAAAAGAAATGCTGTGTAAAGGAAAATAAAAAAGGAAGTCCTCATCAATAGAGGGTACATTTGTACACTCAAATTATGTATATATATATATATATATATATATATATATGTTCATACATGTAAGTACATATACATGTACATGTATGAAAGCAAGCAATATGTATGAAAGCAAGCAATTCTGTAAAAGGTTCTACATGAGGGCAGTGTGTGTACCCATGGGATGCTCATCTTGCTCATCAGTACGAGCAGGTGGTATCACTTTCATAGGATTCTCTCATCACAGTAATGGAAATGGGAGACACTCAACTACACATACATGTACTGTACACTCAGTGATGCCCAAACCTCTTGTGGTATCTGTCTGGAGAATACATGTATATGTAATTGCAAGTCCTACATGTACAACTGTACCCTGTATGTAATTGCTATTTGTATACATGTACATCACATACTTTGGATGGATGGACCATGTATAAATCATGCACATACTGTACCATGGACATACATGCGATCTGCATTTATTGGTTATTGTAAATCTTGTATCATTTACGTGACATCCAAAACTACATATTTCTTTATGAACAATGAACATACATGTATACTTCTATTTTCATGTAAAGCATATGAACTTTCATGTAATCCTGTTGCATGTTTTATCATATTAAGACAATTCTAGTAGCAGAACAAGAACAGAAGACATACAGATATGTACATATTTCTATACTGTACATGTACAGTATGTATCAATTCTCTTTGTATGATCAGTATCAAGTTTCCCATACAAACATAGAAAAAAATATAAAATGTCAATCAAGTTTCCCATACAAATATATATAAAATATCCAGTATAAACCACTTATCAAAGTGATTTTTTTTTTGTTCTCTTGCATATAAATTTTCTTTTTATGGAAATCCCTGTTAATACTGGTACATGACCACATTTCAAGCATTTACTGTATATGACTTCCTGATATGCTCAATATGCTGGTTCTTGGTGCTGATGGTAAATTTTGTTGAAATATGCAGGGTACTGGTGTGTTACTGAGAAAATAAGATTAGATAGGGGGATGATCAAACGTTCCCCTTTTCTTTCTACATGTACATGTATGTAATAGTAATTATATTTTTGGTCTGAAACATGAAATTTCTTTAGATTTTCAGTATATACATATACTCTGTATTAACAAACAGGTTCATTTGGGATGTAGTGCAATTTGTAAATGTCAATCTACATTTTAATATATCCAGCTTAAAATTAATATCAGTTATGAAAAAAAAAAAAAAAGTAAACTGATTCAACATGCCTCTAAGTTATCCCAGTTAATGCCGATCCATCTCTCAGTATTAAATTGGAAAGATAATGTGACTTGCAGGAGAATATTGAAGCTGTAATAACAAGCAATTATATTTTGCTTTCACTAGCGGGGTCACGGCTACATGTATGTTGACTAATATTTCAGGCACATAACATCTGCCTGGGGAAAAGCAATTTCTGGATACAGCCTACATGTATGTCGACTGGAGACTGTACAATGCTAACTGTCTTTTAGTTTGCATAGTGTATACCTGTATGCACTTAGCATGTCCATCATACATGGATAGGATACGAGTCTTGAACTACATGTACATGTAACTGCTTGATATACATGTAGAAATGCTCTGAGATAAATGTATACTGTAAATGTGGAATAATTCACGTGTGGATATTTTCGCGCATTTTGCACGGCATGAAATTTGTGCGAAAATAAAAACACGTGAATATTTCTGCTTCTTTTGCCCATGAGACTTGCGTGTCGGCAAAATTTTGGAAAAGGGAAATTCACCTTACTCAGCCGAGTGAAAATTTCCACTTTAACAGTACGTAGCTAGATTTTAGGCTGAGGCTGTCTAGTTTGCATGGAATGAAGGTGGAAACAGTTGACAGTGGTACATTTTTATTACATTTTATAACCTAAAAGGCATTCCTGAAGCATAGACACACCTCTTCTATTTAAGTTAAAAGATTTCATTTCTTCGATATTCATGTACAAATGTACAATTTGGACATTTGTAATGATTCTAAATTGAGCAGAGTGGAATTGAATGTATTAAAAATGTAAAGTTTGTCTTCAAATGGAACATGTTCTGTGGATGCTGCATGCAGTATTATTTTATTGCCCCTCCTTTTTGCAGTAAATAGTACTGGTAATTAAGCTACATGTATGTACATGCAGTCTTTTTTCAATGATGAGCCTAGATGTACTGTATACACATATACTATTTCCTGAAGAAACACTTCTTTGCCATATGGTGCTGTTTGTTTGTACATAAATATGGATGAAGTGTGTACATGTAGTTTGTAATTGCTTCCTTGCTACAAAGCTGCACCCAAATTCACTGCTAGAAATGTCATTATCCCTAGAAATAGAACAAACGAGTGATTTTAAGCATGGCATGGTAATCAATTACATAAGCTACATGTATAGGTTATCATCTACTCCTGATAGCCAGGCTCTAAAACCCCATGAGAATTAACTCATTTGTCCACAGTGCTAGACAGGTGGCATGGGAATTACAGCTCTCACAGGTTGTTTACCGAATATGCTGAATTTATTACAATATCAGTGAAATTTATCTAGCTTATCGCTTTATGTCAATATATTCTTGCTTCTTCAGCATTTTATTTGCCAACAGCTTTATTTTTGGTGTTTATGTAGCAACAGCTCAGGCTTTTATATGGTAAATTACATCTATATTTGTCATATTATGACCTCCCCCCCCCCCCCCACATACATACATGCATACATTTAGACCTACATCTTATTCACTGAGGGCTTCTCCATGGCCTTCATATTGGGTGGTAGACATATATAGGGTATTCATCAATTTCTGTACAGTTGTCTTAGTACATTGTGAGCTTCCAAAGATTTTGATATGCTGAGGATGACTCATCCACATAAAATTATAGGGCCTATAATATAATGACATAATATTGCCATTCATGTCATTGACTAGATAAGAGCATAAACATGGACACATTTTACACTTCCTTTCATACTATTCATGGTATAAAAGTGATTTACCAGTATTTTTCAAAATGACAAATTTTGAGGGTCATAAGTACATCCATGTTGGTCTGCTCGCTATTCATAAGAACCGCTATTCATAGAAAACCGCTATTCATTTAACACGCGCTATGGATAGCGGTCCTTATGAGTAGTTATGAATAGTGGTCCTTATGAATGGATGTCTTATGAATGGATGTCCTTATGAATAGCGAGGAAATTTGTCTATGGTTTGCTCGCTATTCAGAAGGACCGTTATTTATTTTAGTCACGCGTTATGGATAGCGGTCCTTATAAATATGTGGTCCTTATGAATAGCGGTCCTTATGACTAGCGAGGTTACCCCCATCCATGGGCATATATGGATTTTGCTTAGTCATTTATGTTTGTTGGCTTCTCCAATGAAAACCTGCATTATCATGATTTTGTAGTCATCTGCTCAAGAACATACATACATGTATACTGTACATACAGTTCATGGATGTAGGAGGTGCATATTAGTGTGGAGAGTGTATTTCTATTCAATTTCAAGTTGAAAATGATAATAGCCTCGAAATTAAGCACCATATGTTAATGTGCTCCAGCCTACATAATAAAATACCATTGGAAAACAGTTCAAGATGAAACAGCTGTTTCTCTCGCATAATATATCAATAAACACTGGTCTATGAAAGAGACCTCAATGCAAATGAGATGATAATGTATGCAGACCCTCATTTATCATTACATGGTATAGGGGTGCTGATTGCCCACAGGCTGCTGGCAGGCTGGCCGGCCGGCTGGCTTGAGGAATGAATGTGTCCTGTGACTATGTACCTGTGTGAAATTCCCTGCATAGATGAGCTGTCAGGGTGATGATATTTACTGGGTGCCAATCAACTGGAGAGGGGATAGTGGTATATGCATAGGCATTTCATTTCGTCTTGCATTCATGCCCCATAATGGAACACACACACATACACACCACACACATGTGTACACTACCTGCACAGACTCACACCAGACATCCTCCATCTCTCCCTCGCCCCCTTTTCTCTCATGCTTTCTCCCCCTCTCTATCTCCCTCTCAACTAGCATATTGAGCCTGCAAGTGTCTATACCACGAATACCACACATCAGTGACACACTATGAGTATGTGAATATATAAATTTAAAATGTACAAGTGGCTATTCCCAAATAATTCTGTGGCATACCTTGTACACGTGCCATTTATGTACTTGGCATACGTAATGCAGGCTTGGTGTGTTTCTGGCCTAGGGTTAAATATTTGATGTAAAATGTGTTAAATGCTGCACACAGATCACACATTCAGAGACACCACATACATACATGCTAGGCTACATGTATAAGACGACAGTGTGTTACAGTAGGGTGGACAGAGCTCCCACTGTAAGCAAATTGGGTGTACCAGAGATTTCTTTGATCTACTCTCCATGAATGTTGACACTGAGATACAATTTTGAGTGGCTCCTTTTTTTTTCTGCTCTGTATCCATCTTTCCCCCTGTGGTTCATTGTGTACACAGAGGCCTAAAGTGCATACGCACTCTATCTTTTAAATTTGAGCACCTGTTCTTACATGTACATGGCCATAATAACCGCAAAATTTGAAATGCAAAAAACAAATTTCACATCTTTGCGTGTGGTTTCTGAATTGGAAACCAGGGGAGCGTTTCATCAAGTGTTTTGTCAGTGATTTTTACCGACAAATTTGCTCTCAGTCAATCAGATACAAGGATTTCAGTAGCTTATAACAGTTATTGGTAAAAATCACTGACAAAACACTTGATGAAACGCTCCCCAGGCAATATATTGACAATTATTATGGGTTAGTAGAAAGAAATCTTTTATTTTTTTTACTATTACAAATTATATTTAGACTGCTGTGTTCAAACAAAGGCCACAACTTAATTCGTACTAAACAGATATGTAGGCCAAAACATGTTTTTACAGGTTATTATGCATTTTTAAATGTACTATCTGCTGAGAAAGAGAAGATACATAATGTATAATTACAATGTTTCATTAACCCAGACTCGCGATATTAGATAAATGTATAATTTTGATATATTATCAGAACTGTTTAAGTTGCTCTTCAAAATATCATCCTCCTCAAAAAGCAAGGGTGAGATATGCAATGCAAGAGAAATATGTCCATGATGAGCGATTTATCTTCAAAAGATCTAAGTTATTGATGTACATGTATAATGAATTAACATACATGTGTAAAAGTAAGTTACGTTGTACACTGTATATGTCCATGTATTATTTTGTTCTATTTATGTCGGCGTCAATTGACAGAAAGCTATTCACCAACCTGATGAAAAAGGTATCTCTTCACTGTTAAGTGGAGAAACATATGTCACAAACAGATCCCTTACACATGCATTTCCATTTTGATTTTGTTTTTCCCCATCTGCAGTTGAATTGGCAATGATAATGGATCGTCTATATGGCGGAGTCTGCTATGCCGGCATTGACACTGATCCTGAGCTGAAGTACCCCAAAGGAGCCGGCCGTGTGGCCTTCGCCAGCCAGCAGAGCTACATTGCTGCCATCAGCGCTCGTTTTGTGCAGCTTCAGCATGGCGACATAGACAAGAGGGTGAGTGATATGTTTATGCATTTGGCAAATCACAGACATGTGGTTCTTTGACAAGGGTGGGGATATTCTAGGTGCATTGCTCGTAGTTGCATTGCTCGTAGTTGCAGTTTAGCTGCTGCTTCCTCTGTCACAGGCATGGAAAAGCTACAGTGTAGCCAACTGGGGAACAGTCATACCCTATTTTATTACAAAAATAAATTCATATGAAGGGGATTACCACAATATTCAATGATTTTTGTCATTATTATGACAGATAGTAAATAATCATTAGAAAGTGTATGTCAGATTCTCCCGAGAAACTTGTTAGAGAAAAATTTCAATTTATCCTAACAAAGTATTTTGCATTCATTCTTTCTTAATTTGAGTTTGAAAGATTAACTGCTAGTTTAAAATAAAAGTTTTCTTATATGGACATGATTATTTCCTGACTACATTACATAATGCAATTATCTACAATAGATGCATATATTAAATACCAGTTACAATTCCCTGTTGTGCATAAAGTGGTATATCATAAATGTGCATGGATAGAACTTAAATTAATAAGCTGTACAGTGAATAAAAGTTATGCCTACACACTACTGAAATTGAATTACACCCACTCACCCTTTTCACTCACTCACTACATAACTTAGCCATCATCATATTCGATACCACCCACCACTGAGAGCTGTTGATATAGCAACCTTTATTAACAGTACATGCAACAAAGAAGGCTTGCTTCATAGGCAAATTACTATTCTTTAGTTGCTATGGCAACTGCACTCACTTTCATGAGTTATGGAAGCATTATTGCCATGCTGAAAGGCATCATGATCCTCTTATACTGATGCTAGTGTTAATGAAAAAATCCATGAGGTTTAAAAGTGGATTTTGATTTCAAATGCTCCTTAGGTTATGACTGCATTGCCTACGTGGTTCATTTTATATTACTCTTTTCCATTTTATTAGTTTTGGTATTACCTGCTTTATATTTGTACAGTCTGGTTATTAATTTCTTTACTGTAGCTGATATGTGAATATCCAGGTCATATTGACACAGGAATGTGTCTATTGACAAATGAGAACATCAAAGCTTCCGGTTGTATTACTAAACGAGCATTTCAGTATGTTACAGAGTAATATATGAGCACCCATCTTGTGTTGATTAAAGCCTTGTGTGTTACATGCTGGATTACATGCTCACATTGCACTGCCTCAGAGCAAAGGCTAAATATAGGACGCACATGCATTAGAGTGAATGCTAAGTGCAATGAAAATCCCTTGGTCTACGTCACAAGTACGTGAGTAGTCATCTACTGCAGATGAGTGGGAGTAGAGAGCTTAGACTGCCATATGGCTGCATAGACCTCCCATAAGCAATGAAGAAAATCAATCCCTCTTTTCAAAGCAAGGGGAAGGGAGGGGGTGATGGCAAGGTTCAAAGGTGAAGTTAATGGATTTGGGTGATTGATATTCAATATTTTACAAGGGTTTATGTCATATAGGTCATATTTTTCACAGGAATCAAATATTTTGAATGTTTAACATTTAAAAAAATTTAATGTAATGGAGTCAAGTGTGAGGTCTCATATATCTTTGATGTCACATACGATATTGCAGAAGTTGAGATGTTAGACGGACGTGATAATCACCATACTTCACTCAATGCAAGTATATTTAAAGGATTTGATTACATGAATCCCTTCATGAGAGCGTGTTGCTAACCTGCATAAGGTGTGGCTTTCTGACACACAGTATATCTATTTCATTGCTAGCATTGTATCTGAGAAACAGACTGTTATGATATGCATATACAATGATTGTGCTTTTAAAACATTTTTGGAAGTTTTCTGGTTTTTTTAAAATAATATTGCTAAAAAAGAGATACATTTTGGAAAGTTTCAAACCCAGTTGTTTCTGTTTAATTAGAAAATTTGCCTAATGTAAGACATGAATTGTATCGCTTTTGAAAAAAAAAAATTAATAATCGCATTTCATTTTGGGAGAAATATTTCGCTCTGGGTTTTCCTGGTTATATACTCTTGGCCATAAGACCAAACTGATTTTGCATTGTGACATTTTGAATTCTGAATTGCACTCTGTACTTTGTTTCATTTGTACAGGTTGAAGTGAAGCCATACGTGCTTGATGATCAGATGTGCGATGAATGCCAGGGCACCAGATGCGGGGGCAAGTTTGCCCCTTTCTTCTGCGCCAACGTGACCTGCCTGCAATACTACTGTGAGTTCTGCTGGGCTACCATCCACTCTCGTCCTGGCAGGGAGTTCCACAAACCCCTAGTCAAAGAAGGAGGTGATAGACCACGCTCATTCCCTTTCCGTTGGTAGACCCCCTGCTGTGGGCCTCCGTGCAAACCGAGGCATTCACATCTAATGCAGATGACGGGAATCAAGGTGGTGATGTGAAAGGATCTGGCAGGCATAATTTAAGAGTAGTTTTATGTGGTAGACCAACCCGGGTGGTTATCCTCTGCCATTTTGTGTTGTTCAGTTTCCGATCTACAAAAAAGAGTGTTTTTTGATGAGGCATTGTGTGATGTGATTTCTTTCCTTTTTTTTTTTTTCCTTCGTTTTTTTTCTTTCTTTTTTTGATTGATTGACTCAAAATTTGAACAGTGATATGACTAGTGTGGCATAATTGATGTAGTGCTCCTAAGAAATTAGTGTTCATGTGTGTGGCGTGTTTGTTCTTTCAGCTGTACAATAGCCAGGTTTATGATTCCTCTTACATGTCACGACACTATTCTGTATTTTGCTGATGAAATGGTTTTGTGAAATACCTTGTGAAGAAGAAGCTTCATTGCTTGGAGGAGCTACGGATAGAAGTCAAGGTTTTGTTTTTCCATTATTTAATTTCCCTCTAAAGGAATGGATTCTTGCCATATTTGTGCAAAGGAGACATCTAATATATGACAGATTTTATTTTTTCAATAAAGGAGTTGCACACATTTTTTACATGGACCTAACAGAGCATTGGGCAGTTGTTGAAGTTGTTCTTTTCAACATAAATAAAGAACACTGAAAATCAAGCTTGTGCTTGCAAATTTCATTCATTTGTGGCCAGGAAGGATTTTATTTCCTGAATCAAAATAAAATTGAAAGTTAATGCCAAAGCTTCTATTTAAATATTATTTCAGTGCAATTTGTGTAATCACAGTACACACCTAACAAATGGAACGCCATTTTCATTATTTTCGTATTTTATGTATTCTTTATATATATATTTCTAAAATTATTTTGGAAAAAAAAATGTAGATAAATATGTCGCTGATTCAGTGATTGAAAAAAAAAGGAGATGAAGTGAATAGTAAATGCTATTGTGTCAGGGAAAGATGATTTCTTTTGTGAGCTGGGATGATGTGTTGATAGTCAAGTTTTATTTGGAGTTCATTAGAAAAACGAGTGAGTATTTGTCTGCACAGTATATTCTATATCAGATTAAAGGTATATATTCACAGTAGAGCTCTGAATCTTATCATTCTCTCATCATTGCTGCTCATACTCACTGTTATATTCATGTATCAATGTGTCTGTGTGTGTATGTATAGTCAACATATTATCAACATTCTAAAGAAAAACAGAGTATTGCCAGAGAGCATCTTATAATGGATGATTTTTATTCATTATTATTTTTCAACGGGACCTGTTTTACTTACATGTAGGTTAGTTAGATGATATCGTAACTTTACAGACTATTTTTTTAATTCACAAGTTATGTAGTCCACTGTGCAATTTTCTTTTGATGTTTTTTTTTCTATAGAACATACATATAAAGTCAAATAGATTGGGAAAGATTGCTGCATAAAAAAAGATGAAATTATCTCTGAAATACAAAAAGCAAAGTGGAAATTTTCAGAAACGTAGTAGTGGTATTAGACCATTTCAAAAAAAAAAAAGAATAAAAAGGTTACCATTTGTGTTTAGTTTATCCTTTCCTAGTGTTTACAGAGCCAAAATTGGACATCCATTGCCTACATGTAGATGGAAATGTTTAGTGCTCAAACATAAACATGTACGTACTGCATGAAATGAAGATATAATATGGGAGCAGTGTAGGTTTGGTGTTATACAGTGTATGTCAATGTGTGACGAAAGAAAGATATAACCGATGTAACTGTTTGATATGTGTTCTTGGATTGTTTCAAATCGTTCGGCATGAAACAGGTGGAGTCCTCATGTACATGTTAGTGATCACTGTGTGTTATGCATGAAAGCACCCATTCCTGTGTTGTTGTAGTATAGGGTATAAGAACGTATAATCTGACCAGGCTGTGAGCAAGTCAACACAATATTACTATATATACATGTAAATGTGCAGAAGTTTAGATTAAGATTATAGATGTTGGGCTATGTCAGTGAAAAGTTCTGTGTTTCCCCACGCCCTTGATGTGGCATTAATCTCCTAAAACTTGTATTCACATTTGCTGTGAATTTTCTCTTCATGTTTTTTTTTTTTACATTCAAATCAAGACTTGATATATCAGCTGTAAGACACGTATTGCTATACATGTGAAGACATACATGTATTTGTATGTCAACATGTTCTTGTCTCAACCCATATGAATGAAAAATATTGGACATGCATTATTTGAATCTTATCAATAATATAAATTTGATTTTATGTGGTTACAGGTTCGACATTTCATTGCAATAGATTTGTCAATTGTTACTTTTGTGTGATTTGCAGATAATGCAGCCTTTTATTTTTTCTAGTTATTGTATTTAATGCCATGTTGTTGGCAATGGATTTTTGAATGAATAGATGTCATTTTGAAGTTTTTGTAGAACAATATTTTTATTGAATTTATGTGATAGTGTATGTGTGCATGAGTGTTTGAATGTAGTGAGGGAAAAATAAACAAAGAGAAGACTTTCAGCTTTTTGCTTTTTATATAAATATTTCTTAGCATATATTCTCATGGAACAAATGTATTTCATATATATGTTTGAATCTATACCTATTTTTCTTGGTACAGTATTTTAGTAACAGTTTACGATTGCTACAATATATTTGTCTCTTAACTTTTATACAAAACCAGTAATTTTCTTAATAATTTAGACTATAACATTTGGTACACATTTTGCAAATGCTTTAGTATTACATTTTTGAAGAAAAAAAATCCTTTCTCACTGAAATTTATATATATGCATGTATTTTGATTATTTATATAACATTATCGATTTGCAAAGTGAAAGTGATTCAGAGTTTGTAATTTTTTATTTTTCTTTAATGGTATAAAAAAAATTAAAAAGAAAAAAAAAACTTTGAGAACATTTTCACATTGTCCGTTTTCCAGAGTGTGTATTGAACTTTTTATTATTGGATAGTTTGTTCATATAAAGACAGAGTTAATATATATGGTTTCAGAAGTTGTAATCAATTTTCTGCATTTTTCTAGCGAAGTGTTATTAACTGCTTACTTTGTGAAATCTTTTTCTACCTTCTTGTGTGTTTTGAACAATTTTTGCCAATGTTTTCATATAGGGTTGTACACTAAGCGGGTAGTAGTGTATGTATGGAGTAGATATTACATGTCTTATTATATCTGGTGCTACGATGTAAGTACACTGTAGTATGTGATTTTTGTGTGAGCGTATAGAGGTCAAATGTTCTTATCATTCTTGTGTGGATGTTGCATTCTGAATGGTTTTTTGTTTCATTTTTTTTTTCTTTCAGTGCAATATAAGATGAATCAATAATTTTTCTACAATCTATTTTTAAGTTATTGCCTTTAGCCCTAATGATTTTTATATGAACTTTCTTTTCATCCATTTCAACCTGATTAAAAGATAAGGAATTTGTAGATTTATTATGCATTGGTCTCTCTTTTTTTTTTAAGAAAAGAAGAAACAAAGGAACCTCTTTATAGGCTCTTGTTCAACTACCAAATCAAATTCATTTTCTCTGTACGGTAAATTTAAGATTTTACTTTGTAATTGTGTTAAACTGGACTTGATATTCATGGCTTTTAAAACAGTAATTTGCCTATCGATGTGATACAAAGGTATTTTGAAACCTAACATTTTTTAATCAAACAGTGTTTGCTTTTTTTGCCATAATGACTATTGCAGAGTTCAGCATAGCTCTTCCATTTTGTTACATTTTGCATAACAAGATATTTTCACTTTAGCTTTTATATGAAGGATATCTTTGCTAGCTTTTTACAGTTTCATCATTTTAAAGATGATCTTTTGCATACAAGTGTTCTGAATGCATTATCGGATTGTTGGAATTTTGATTTACTTAATGTAAATAAGTAAACATGTCATGTGTCTGTCACTTCACCACTTTCCCTATTTCTCCTTCTCGTCCTCTTTTTCGTAACATTCTATTTTCTCTCTCCCTCGTACAGTATTCATTTCATGTTCAAATGAAATGGGAAAGATTGTCATGTTATACTCTGTTTTACGTACATCCTTTTTATAGTGTGGAATTTCTTGGTCATGTAACATACACTAGAAATGCTGTCTTTATCTACATGGAAAAAGTACGAAACGCATAGGAATCAATATTCTCAACAACCAGTCACCTAGCATAGTCACGCTCAAGTTTTATACATTTGACCACCTTGTAAGTCGATGTGAATGCAACCGGGTACAATTCTTTGATGCTAGTGCTGTGCATTATTATGATAAGAAAGATAACTGCAATAAAAGCCCTCTAGAGTCTGTATGTTACAAAGGTATCCTTTATCCACAATGTAGAAATTCATTTGGTCATTTAGAGGGTGCAAACAGTTTGTATTGTGATGAACTTGAAATGGTATAGTGAATTTTTGAAGAGCAAAGCTAAAGTTAGTTAAAGATATTTATCCTTCAGCATATTAAAATGAGATGGGTTATTTTAGAGTATGGCTCGCACTGAAATTAAAAAATGATGCTTTTGTCATTAGATCAAAATTTGTGCTTACTCTGATATCTCTCTTTGGTTGTACTTCTGGTAAATTGGCATTTTGTAGTATGTGTGATTAAATATATAAAACAGTTCTATTCTGAAAAAAGGTAGAGTGAGTCATAATTTGGGACAGTTTGAGATGATAGAGAAGGTGTGATTTTAAAATTTCAAATTCCAACCAAAAAAAAAAAAATTAATTTGAATCAGTTATTTTTTTTAAATAGTTTTGTAGTGTGATTATGCTATGACAGTTGTTTGTTCCTCGTTTTGAGTTTTCTTTCCCTTTCTGTTTTTCACTAGAGCTTAACAGCCTCTTCGCCTGTTTTTCTTGGGCAGACTTTTATACAACTCTTAGTAGCCATATTGATATATTTTTCATAGAACTTTTGTGACATTTATTATTCTTATTACTATATATATAGTACAGTGTATACATTTTTTGAATGAAGTGTTTGTATTTTTCCAGTGGAGCATGATTTGAATGCAAGTTTTTTTTTTTCTCTAGGTAGAATATTTGAGATAAAAAAAGAGAAAATTAAGAATTCATTATTTTTGGAACTCGCTTTACAACATTCCTATTCTAATATGTAAAGATTCGAGGCACTCTTTTCTGTGCAGTTTAGTTGTGTATTTTTTCACGATTTTATTATTATGTATTTATATCAATGTTCAAGGTAGAAACTTGGGGACGGTAACCTCACTTTATACACGTTGATCGTCACGTAAGACTTGAAGTGCAAAAGCAGTACATGTTATTGTGCAGTTGAAAAAAGATCGATGTTGATGATATTACACAAGCTTTGTATTGCAGGATCACAAGCTTGCAAGCAGTATATATCAGTGTGTATAATATTATCAGCTGCTAGCATCGAACAAGCATAATAAGGGTACATCTATCCATTATAAGCAATATATCCATCATTATTGTAGTACTTCAGTGCTATGTGTTATCTAAAATATCTCTCCTTACCCTGTTTACATTTAAAAGCTATGTATTTAAAAGAAGAAGAAGCAATTTTGTGGATTATAGTGTTATTGATATAACTTAGGTGCACCCATACTAGCACATGAATACATAAAGCCGAATAGATCCTGCCCAATTCATTAACTTATCAATATTAGATATGTCGGCTCTATTTTGTTATATCATATAGAAGAAAAAAGTTCTCCCTCAATACATATGACCTGCTTTGCATTTGAAGTCTTTATCCTAAGCGAGTGTATACCAAGGAACATCACTGTAGATGGAGCTCTATTCTGATGTGGTGGTTGCGTTCCATACACAAGTTGGGCATTGTTTTCGTTTGCTTTGAAACTTGATGTGATAAACCTCAAATAAATGTTGAACGCTAATCCTTGTGATTTGTCAGTAGCTTGTCATTATTGCATTTACTGGACTTGTTTCTAAAGTTTTACTCTTAATATGAGATCACCCAAACAATTGGTGATTTACCCCTTTTATGCTACTAGGTCTACTAACAATTACAAAGTAACTTTCATTTGCCAAATTTTGAATTTTCATTCTTATGTTTAATTGTCGGATTTGGGTAGAAACCATTTACCATTCTAGCAATCTTCAGAATACATTTTACTTCTCTTTGTCTCTGGACTAAAGAACAACCAGTTTTAGCAAACTTCTCGTCAGACAATACGACCCACGGCAGAGAAGGGGTTAAACATTAATTATTCACCCGTTATATTTGGAGGCATCTCTGGATGGGATATACCTAGCATACATGTGTATGCCTACAGTTATGTTGGAAAAACCTCTGGCAAGACAAAGGTAATCTTTTGTGTATGCATAAGCGTTGACTACATGCATAAACTGGACTATTTAAACTGTAAATCCCCGTATCTTTCTATCTCTATCTCTAGCTCTCTTCCTAACTCCCTGAATCACTTTTACCTCATTTCATTTTATGTTTCTCTATATCGTCCTGTGTCTAATATCCACTCACATTAGCAATTTCTATCTATCTATCTATCTATATATCTAATCTAATCTATCTGTCTATCTATCTATCTGTCTGTCTGTCTGTATGTCTATCTATCTATCTACCTATCTTTCTATCTCTATCTCTGTCCCATAGTTTGGAGGCCTTTAGGAGGCCGTTTGGGCGACACTTGCATTATAATACGTCTGTCTATTTTCATACATGTAGACAGCCTAATACTTGAGTGACAGTGATTGCACAATTTAAAGTAATCATAGACGAGGAAAACACCAGGTGCTGAGGTCATCATAGTTATTTAGTTTTAAATGACATTGTGTTTCCTCTCGTTACACGTATTTCAAAAATAGAGCACTCCATCATTTCGGCATGAAATTAAGATTGTCGCGCATTTTAAACCCGTAACGACTTTGGGCTTGTTTTCTGAATAAGGATAGATTTTCAATTTCAGCATTCAATTTCATCCTTCATTTGCCTTGAACATGTTGGAAGAGGAAGAAACGTGAACCTGTCGGTAGAAACAGAGTTTTAATCTGGAAGTCCTCGGTCAATAAATGTAATTTTATTAAGATGTTATGAACTGAGGCTGAAGCCGGGCTTGAGGTTTATTTGTCATAAACATAGTTATCCCATAGTCGCACCAAAAATGCCGACGCCAGACCGACACCAGGGCCCCGTTGCACAAAACTTTGCGTTTAATCGCAACTCCTAAAAATCAAACGCAAGTTCTACATGCGCACTTCTGATTGGCTGAAAATATAGTTGCGTTTGATTTTCCTGAGTTGCGTTCAAACGCAAGTTTTGTGCAACGGGCCACAGACCGAACAAACAAGTCACTACATTACGCCTATTGCCAAGAATCGTTCGGTTTTGGTGTCGTTCTGGGGGGCGTTTCATCAAGTGTCTTGTCGGTGAATTTTATCGACAAATTTGCTCTCAGCCAATCAGATGCAAGGATTACAGTAGCTTATAACGGTTATTGCAACTTGTCACTGATGACAAGTTTTATGAAACAGGGCCCTGGAGTCGTTTTGCCGGTGTGACTGAGGTATGACATTTTTGCCATTGAAAAAATAAGATTGCGATTGTTGATATGTATCCTGTCAGACGTACATGATTAAAATCGCTCAGACATGCATCCATTACAATAACAGCGAAATATGAGAGTGGAAAAGAAAAGGAGGAAGGTAGAAAGAGGAAAGAGAAAGAGAGAGAGAGAGAGAGAGAGAGAGAGAGAGAGAGAGAGAGAGAAGAGGTGAACAATATCGATGGAGGGGAGCAGTCAAATTCACTATGATATATATGAGTTATTTTGTAGAGAGATTAATGGATTCCATATAAAATAGCGTAACGTCAATATAGATATTTCTTACTATATGATCAGATGATTGTTTTACTCATGATGATAATGATAATTGCTCTAATTTGGGGCACTATAAATTCAAAATGTATATAGCGTTAGAGAGTTACTAACATGCGAAAGTCCATAATTCATAGAGAGGGCACTATAATCCTTATACATGGTGATTGGCGGATTGTTTGCCATGTCTTTTAAGGGCAATTATATTCTCAAAATCTAGCATAAAATTTTTTTATCTGCCTGTCTAAATATTTGTATATTTTGCTTTTCATCAGGCCAATCCAAACAGCTGTCGAAATTCTCTTTTACTCTCTCTCTCTCTCTCTCTCTCTTTGGCATGTGTACGAAAGGAAACTAAGAAATCGATGGAGTGGTGGTGACATAAATCACACAGTGCTTTATGACAACGTTCATCTAAATTTGAGCAAAAAATCTAAAACCATTTATGTTTTTTCTCACTAAGATCGTGACTGCCTCCTCATTCTGTAATAAATTTAAATCTTATGAAATTATCTTAACATAATTGCCTTTGACGACTCTGAAAGCTTTTCTGCCTTGTTGTCGCATACAATAACTAAAAACAAGTGAATTGAATATATTTCTTCACTCCATAGGATTATTGGATGAGTCATCCATTATACTACGAAAATAAAACTAAATATCATTTGCCAGCATTTGACTCCAAGTCATTTTGTTTCCAATATTTTCATTTCATTCCATTTCCCGGGTTTGATGCGTTAGTTCTTTCTTAAGTAGGGCAATATACACAGCTGTTATTGTGTTTATCAGGAGACGTTTTCTCGAATATAAAGAATCAACCGCTCCAAGCAACATCGTCGTTTGGCATCAGACTATATTTTGAATTACTGCTTCTTATTTAAACGAAAATGTTTTAAAAATTGACATCTCTATATCAATTATTTAGAAGGAAAAGAAATGAAACCTCAAAACGTGAATCGGCAAAGTGCTGTTTGTCCTTGAGAGCTATCTATATTATATTTAGAATAATTATTAAATCTATAATACAAGGGGACATTCTACAAGTCATTATCTACCCAGTGACTTGTTTAAACATTGCATATCTTCCACAATCATTACATTATAAAAACATAGTGATATAATGGTAGATTTTTAAACTTTGACCTTAATTTTCACAAAAACGATGTATTGTATTAATGCAATAATGGGCATTTGCAAAAAAATAAAAAATAAATAAAAAAATGTGTGATGGGGAATAAAACTGGTTTTCCCCATTCTGAAAACTTCATAGTAGAAATAGGCTACGCCAATGTGTGTGTGTGTGTGTGGGGGGGTGTAATTGGGTTTTTACAGACGTGTATCAATCAGATATGATTATTTACGTCTGGGGACCGACCTTTAACGTCACCATCCGAAAGAGGTGACTCAGTCTCGAACCTGGGTCCGCTTATAACTTCCACTGTTAGCTGGGTTACAGGCTCGCGCCACAACGCCCAATCATAATCGGTGTGATATATGCAACAGACCCATACATCTGTTGCGTGTAGGGGTAAATATTTGTTTAATATTCAAATTAATTCTAACCTTCAATATCGTGTTTCCTTTTGTTTTACCCGTTTGATATGGATATGGCGTTTATCCAGATGGGAAAGTCTTCCTGGAAACCGCGCAAATCAATAATGCAAAGCTGCTTCCTCATGTGGCTCTCAGATCATCAGCCGCTATTTGAAATAGGAAAGAGGGGCAAGTACCTTCTCACCTATTTTCAAACCAAGGGAAATAGTATCATTCTACTTGAGATGAAATATGGAGCAAAAGTGATTTATTGATGAATAGAACATTAACACATTCGCGGATTTCTTGGTGCTAGCTCAGCTTGATGTGCATTCTACCAAGACGCTCTGCCCGACCTGAAGACAAAATCATTCGTTTCACCTATCATTTCTATAGCGCTAAGAGTTCTGTATTCATGTTCATGATGTTATTGTTAATATGTCGGGTGACGAGTGTCGGATGTATCAATTATAAAAAGAGAAGATGCATGTTTTAATTCTGACTAGATTTGTAAACTTTATGATATAATAAACTGATGGATTATTGTCAATAGCCAAAACGTACAATATTTAATGTAGAAACTTTCTAAGGTTAAAATTGACGAGAAAGTTTTTCCATAAGAGGTTATTGAAATGCGTTTTATCTACTGCGGTTCTATCCTTAAGAAAACTGGAGCTTTATCCTCATTATTCATTCGACAAAAATCCTCAAGCGAATAGACACAATAAGTAGAGATTTTATAACAACACTGTCGACCATTTAAACTGGTGATCAACTATTTACACCATGTCTGGAGACACCTATAATGGATGCATTCAGCAGCTTAAGTGCATTATTTGAATAGAACATCACTCATGATAGTTGTACCCTAAATCTACTACACAGATCATTTGACAATCATGATAAATAATTACTTGTTCTCTTATTTCACACTTGTAGAATATAATTCCTATTCAAGTAAAATGAAATAATCGTCTTGTACTGCTTTGCTTCATACATTAGAAAGTAACTGGACAGTAACTGGCCTACAATGTAACCCTTTGCTACAAAAGTGGCATGATTTTTGTTTTCAGTGATCATTGATCATCTGTCGACATAACATATACAGTTTAGTTGTTTTTTTTATTGATTGATTGATGTCTTTATTTATACATGGTTAAAAATCCCAAACAGTTACAAGACTGGTTTCCATTGGGGCCGTGTGAAACAATGAATATACTTCAATAATCATTATAAATCTGATAAAAAATAACAAAAATGACGATTGTATATTAATAAACATATTTAAAATAAAAAAAAAAAACAATGAAAATAAGCATATATATATATATATATATATATATATATATATATATATATATATATATATATATATGTATGTATTTATATATGAGAAATCAATAGAATTGAATGAGTGAAATAATTTGCGTATATATTATAATAATAACAATAAAATCATACTACCAGAGAAGAAGAAGAAGAAGAAAAAGAATATATTGTATATATATATATATATATATATATATATATATATATATATATATATATATATATATATATGAGAATTAAAAAAAAAAAGAATTTAAAAAATCAAATGTGGCTCAACAAGATATAGCGCAAATACCCAAAAATTGAAATTAAAAAAATAATAATTACAAGTTCATGTAATATATCGTCGTCGTTTTTACGAACTGACGTATCCGTGCGCGCTGCGCAGAAACGTGAATTGGCCGGAAACGCATTTATATATTTAGGTGTACTTAGATAATAACGGAATTTGCTTTCGTTGCATAATTGCATGTATCGATATATACATTAAACTAAAGCTTATGACTTTACATTTGAAATGGTGTATATTATTATGTATATTGATACGGAATAAGGAAGCACTGGCCATTCAAACATGATTCGACGGTTCGTAAAACCGTTTTCTCCAAAGCGCGTATTTGCGTTTTTATATAGAATAAAAATATGTAAAGAATACAGATTAGAATTTTTAATAGCAATAACTGAACACATGAAAACGATTGCAAATTTAACACTATAAACCACAAAAAAGACAAAATCTATCATTCAAAACTGCCAGATACAAAAAAAAACTATTTTATATCATATTAAAATGTTAAAATATTAAAATACCAGAGCAGGTGCATAATTGCTAATAGGAAAAAAACGCAACAACATAAAATTCCAACAACACAGAAATGCACACACACACACACACACAAAATAAGTAGCAAACAATCGAAGATTCATAGACATATACGAGCATAGTATAAATGGTAATAAATTTTCTATCCTTTTAAAACCTGTTCTGAAACTGTGCTTGGTCTGTGCAGCTTGCACTTCATGGGGTAAAGAATTCCATAGACCAGCGCCTCTATATATAAAAATGTGCGCTTAGCAGAATCCGATTGAGGCTGGATTGTCTCAACACAGAGATTGCCAGCACTTCTCGTGATGATAGGCATTTAGACGTTAACCTACTACTTGTTGCCAAAGGAAGGCTTCAAGATAATGAATTTCTATAAAGAAATTACATCAAAGCATTGGTCATATCATTATTAATATTTCAGCTTTCGAAACTGAAAATAAATAAAGACTTGACACATCTGGTAATAAAATTTATCAGAATACTGTTCTGTGTTTCTTGTAATAAAGACATCTTATGCTTAAAACGTGTAGTTTCGGAGAGGTTTACGATCAACGTTTGTGTTCATGGTTTTCTCACCTGAACGAGTGATTGCTTAGACGTGCCAAGTTCACTCATCCTAAGTGAAATATTATGCAGTAAATTATTAAATTTACAATTACCATTAGTCCCTTTGTGCATGAAACTATTATACTGTCAACTGACATATTATATGAATTTGTTGTTCTATGTGATTAATGATCATAATTATGCCATAACTCACCCAAACGTGTCAGATCATTATGTGCTTGTCAGCGTATAGCTTACACATGAAAAACGATCTTCAAAAACCGTCCGGTTTCTAACGGCGATGATCTAGTTATTATACCGAGCTGTGATATGTTGATGAGGAGGGGAGGAGGAGGAGGAGGAGGAGAAGGAGGAGGAGGAGAAGGAGGAGAAAAAGGAGGAGAGAAAGGGAAGGGGAAGGGGAAGTAGAGGGAGGAGAGGAAGTGGAGATTGTGAAAGGAGAAGGAAGAGGAAAGGAGAGGGAGGAGCAGGACCAGAAGCAGGATGAAAACGTGGAGAGTTGAAGGATTGAAGGAGGAGAGGGGATGGTGATGAAAAGAAAGAGGAGATCGATGTTAATAAGGAAGAGTGAAGGAAGGAGAAAAAGAGAAAAAAAGAGAAGAGAGAGATGAGGAGGAGGAGGAGGATAGTGATGATGACGAATTTTACAGTCTGATAAGTTGACGATTAGTACACTAATATTTTGATCATCGTGATAGAAAGATAATAATCGCAATTAAATGGCTTTGAAAATGATTATAATTATTGTAAACGCTTTTTGCCTCAAAAGAAGGGTTTGTGTTACGGTTATAGTACCAGATAATTCCTCACAAGGAATAATGATTACATTTCCCATTCTACTTAAGCCTTTTTCACCACAGAGTTTATCCGACATATATAATTATAGAAAACTCTAATTGAGTGTGTGTCGAATGTAATTTAGCGTGAAGAAAACGACCTACCAATGTCTCCTTTTTGTCTCGGGTTGGAGTATCGCTGAAGATCGATATCGAAGCCACAGTGGAAGTCAAATTGAGCACATCTCGAGAAAATGAAAGGGAAAAGGTCCTCTCAGAAAAAAAAGATTGATGATGATAAGAAAAAGAGGAGATAGATAACATAGTAAATAGAACAATAAGAACATCAAAGGAAAGTGCGAGAGGCATGATCATGAAAGTGTATATACATGCAGTTGCTTTTGTAGGACAATTTTTCGGGGATCGGTCAAAATGTGTGTCAAATTATGTATCTGAAAATGAAAACAGAAATGGTTATCAGATTTCACTAAAGAAGACAAAAATGTGACAATCAACAAAAAGCGAGAAGCAAAGTGATAGGTACCATCGTAACTAAATAGAGCGATCTAAGGTAGTATTAAAGGATAAGTTACTATTGTAGTAGTTCTGAAAATATGAAAATAACGAACATCAAACCAACAACATCATCAACAACACCACAGCAAGCTGTTCATCTGTCTTTAAAAAAAGACCAAATAACTGACGTTCATACACTTAGATGGTTTCATGACTTAAATACTCGTCGTTTTTTATATATGGTTTTACTGATGTCATCACATCAACCTAGCCCAGGTGCGTATCAAGATAATATGCAAAATTATCCATTTTCTCTGTTCAATTTTACG
Organism: Heliocidaris tuberculata; assembly: GCA_025618425.1. Classification (NCBI taxonomy): domain Eukaryota; kingdom Metazoa; phylum Echinodermata; class Echinoidea; order Camarodonta; family Echinometridae; genus Heliocidaris; species Heliocidaris tuberculata. The sequence goes on from CM046847.1 coordinate 30,375,414, forward strand.
CCTTATTAACGATGCGGGCTAAACGTTTTCAATATTTCCTTCCCTGTTTTCTCATTGGTTTCGTAATCACGAGAAGAGTTAAAATAGGTGACGATTGGAAAAGCGTAATATATGAATTAATCATTACACACTCTTAAAAATACTGGGTAAAAAATTGATTCGCGTGTAATTATGTGTCCGCCTACATTTGGGTAATATTCTCTATATTTACCCAACTTGGGTAATATTTCGCCCATTTTCAAGTAATTATTTTTTTATTTTGACCCTAATTTGACAATATATTACCGGTTGGGTTTTTAAAAAATGCCCAGTTTGTCGGGCCACATAATTACCCTCATTTATGCTCGTCATAATATATGCATTAACGATTTCTTCAACCATTGTACCTGACAATATCCATTCTAATCACAAACATTTAAAAAGTACGGTACATACATTTAAAGTGTTTAAAAATGAATATTACTCGCAGCAATTTCCAATCGATTGAGACAAAGAGTCAACAGTTTTCTACCATACTTCTTACTGAGCCATGATCAGATGATTCTAGGGCAGCTTACGGCGGCTCCGATTAAAGAAATCGAGTTGATGATAACCTAATTGTTTCCATTTATTTATAAAAGCCCTTCATTACTTTCAGTACATCTTCTCCTCTGCATCTGAAACTAACTTCTATCATGTCTATCCATTATTGATGTATAGTTTCCATTACATTTTCTCTCCAGCCATGCTCTCCTTTAGTGTCTCCTTATACTTCAGTCACAACACCCCGTGACTCCAAACCGATTCCACACACGACCGATTCTTGGCCATTCTGGGCAATGTAATTTTTTGATCGTTCTGGCGTCGGTCTTGTCGGTGTGACTGGCGTATTACGTCTTTTTATTTTATTTTATTTCATTTCCAGGAATACAATTTAACAATATCAGAGAACACAAAATATGAATACAATAACAGCAGGATAGGACCCCCCCAAAAAAAACAACAACAACAAACAAACAAAAAAAAAACAAAAAAAAAAACAAAAACAAAAACAAAACAAAACAAAACAAAACAAAGCACACCAGCTAATGCCTGCCGATAACCAAGAGAAAATAGGTTTCTGTATGAAGTTCTCATCATTAGCTGGTGGTAGAAATGCATAAATAATTCAATTCTATACTACGAACATGTAGACATTAAAACAAAAACTCACCCGTGTAAAAACAAGAAATATATAATTGCAGGACGTAAGAGAGCGTATTAAAAAAAAACAAAAATAAGATGCCGTTTCATAAAAAGAGACAACGAGAGAGAGAGAGAAATTAAAAAGATGGAGAAAGAAGTAAAGAAAAGAAAGAAAGAAAGAAAGAAAGAGCGTATAATCAAAAATTAAAAGTGGGCTAAGCTTACGTCTGTGATCACTTTCGTCTTTGTATCATAGCTGTCTTTATCAGTCTGCCTGTCTGTCTCTCTTCTCTGTCTCTCTCTTCTCTCTCTGTCTGTGTCTCTCTCTTTGTCTGCCTCTGTCTCTCTCTATATCTTACAGCCTCCTTCTTCCCCTCTATTTATCTCTCGCCCCACCCTCTCTTTCCTTGCTATAAAGGACCCCATTGGAAGTAAGATTAGTATTTATTTTTATCTCTCTCTCTCTCTTTCTTCATTCAATAAAAAGCGTAGAGACAAAGTGACTTGTGATATGCTCTATACAGAAACTGCATATTATTATTATTATCATTATTATTATCATTACTATTATTATTATTATTATTATTCATTATTATTATTATTATAATTATCATCATTACTAAGATTATTGCAATCTTCACAGGCCATCCTGTTCAAGATTTCCTTGATACGTTATACATTTCGTGTTCTATCATACTTGACCATGTTGACGAATAAAATCAATCAATCAACCACTCTCTCTCTCTCTCTCCCTTGCTCTCTCAAGATTCAACACAAAATAAGAACACATGTATGAAGTTAGATGAGTATATAGGAAATCATACAAAGAGAGAAAGAAGAAGAAAATGAGAGGAAAAGGGGTAAAATACCGGATTAGAAAAGTTAAACATTTTCAGGACTTCATTTATCAAATTTATTTTTTGCCTTTTCCACATCTATCGCACAGAACTAATCTGCAAATACCCTTTTCTTTCTTTTTTTTCCCTATCAAGACAGTGTAGAGGATTATAGAAATAAGGACTGTATTAATCCAACAATATCCTGCAATCGAGGTGAAAATGAATATCATATAATAGTTCATCGGCTATTCGGGACGTCGCTGAATACAATTATGCTTGGATATTGATATATTTGAGAGCGTCAAATATCCAACTGATATAATTTAGAGGCATGACGCTTGTGCTTTGTAGCAAAGTTATATAGCAAAAATTATGGTGTGGAAAAAATCCATACGATTCTCATGTGGGAATTTCATTTTTCATCGTCTTGAGTTTTATAATCAGTGTCGTCCTATAGCTATTTTTTCCTTCACGATTTTCTACTTCCCTTATACATGTATATTTTTCTCTTTCTGTTGTATCGTATGATTTTTCCTTTCTCCTTCTTCTTAATCATTTCTAGCCTTTATGGTCCAAGAGTAAAAGTATAATTTTGTTCATGCCGCAGTTTTTGCTTGGTTGAGAAGGAGAGGGATTCAAAGAGACAATTAATAGCTGCACAATATACCTAACACTGCTGCATTATGCACGTGCAAATGAACACTGAAACCACAATATAATAACTCGTTCTTGAAAATATATTGATATACCACTTGAAAAACGTAACTCTGAATTCTTGCATTAAAAAAAAAAATAATAATGAGTGCTCACTTCACCATAGTGATGAACCTTGAGTTCCAAACATTAGAATATGGATGCAGAATGAAACACAAAGGGCAACTAAAGAATAATGAAAACCTCAAAATCTATAATGCTCTGTAGAGAATGCTCGCTTTCTTTGCCCGCTCTCACATGCGTCGTTCACATTGATACGTCATAAATTATTGATGATAATCACGTCGATTTTTGTTGTGGAAAGAATCAGTGTTGCTGAAAAAAGAAGAAAAATTATTCATATTATACTGAGCAAAGTTTTTTCAGTTAAAACATGCCCCTTAGTTTTGAGAATGAGCTAAAGACTGCTCAGTTACCCCTGCTTACACCGCTGAGGATGTTTGTATGATAAAAACATTGCGGCATACTGATGTTGCAAGTAGGTTTTATGACACTTAATTAGGATGATATCTCTAAAAAATGATTTAAAGCTCATTAATCATGCAATGCTATTAGGAGCAAGAAAAAACTCAGGTAATCATTTTGTTACCTCTTAATTTAAGATGGATAGTGGAACTGAAGTATTGTGTTTATACTCTCACTGCATGCCGCCATTCACAATCTCGATGACACGCTGGCTTAAACCCCAGTCACATCGACGAGACCGCCACGAGATCGACACCAGACCGAACAAACTTTAATATTACCCCCCAATGGCCAAGAATCGATCGATGTGGAGTCGGTTCTGTGGTGTGACTTAGATATTATGGACAGGCCATGCATGACAATGTCCGTATGCCACTACTACCTACACCACACCAGCCGGAATCGCTGCCATATATAATACGGCTAATAATAGGCCTTTTACGATGCCGGTTTTAATTTCATGGATGGGTTGTTATATACCTTTAAGAGAATGATTGGGATAAGCACATGGCTGAAGAACCCAGCGGAGGGTGTATATGGTGATATGCCATGGCCTTACAGGCTTGACCACTCTGCTTATTAGTGGAAATATGCTTGGCACTTAATCTGTTACTCTTCTAAAGAGTGATATTGTAATTTGGTAACTTTGTAGAGGTTTGATAAAATCTGAGCTGCCTGGCCTTACATGCTATCAGTGTATGTAATATGGTGTAAAAATGAAGCCCAGGAAAAAAAAAAAAAGCACTTCAAAATCATCATGTGCTTCACAAAAGTAAACATGTGCAAGTGACCGGAAATGCCAGACTCCTTTTCCCCCATAGCATCAGTGTTAGACTAAAGCGTATATAGCCATACGCTTTCGTGAATGGGAGTATTCAGTCATAGCATTATATATTTGAAAACCTTTCTACGCCTGGCTATTTATTTATCCTTCTGAACATCATTATACATGACAGATATCAAAATTCAACAATTTATAAAATCAAGCCTCCACAAAGTTACCGAATCCCTTTAAAGCGAAATGGTGGTAATGTTCTTTCAATCCTTCTCTCTTATCATGCTTATGGTCATAAAGAACTGAATTTTATCAAATCACTTTAAAAGCAGAAGAGCGACTTTCTACATCAACTGCAATGGCGAAAAATCATTATTTGGGGGGTAACCTGTAGGTCCAAAATATTCTCTGACAAGCAAAACAATATAAACTTTATGCCAGCTTATGTTTTGCCGGGAAGTGGCGGTGGGTGCACGTGGAACCTATCCGGATCTACTGAATTTATTATCGATTTTTTCCAAATCTTTATTACACACAGGTAATACAGACGAGGCATGCAGACCATCTAGTACTAACTAGGGCGTCGATCAATCTTCAGGAGTGGGGTGGGGGTACATGAATCAGAATTTTATACAGATTTGAACATTTATTCTCTAGCGATTTCTTAGATTTTAATGGACGATCGTCTTTGAACAGTTTTCCCAATGAAGAGGCTTCCCCCGTCCCCGTGGGATCGGCTAACTCTAATTTGCATTCTCTTGGGCTTGAAGCACAGAATGAAATCTCAGCCTATGTTGATCGAATATTACGATTTACCCAGTTCGAGGTGTCGTAGTCGAGTGGTTTAAACACTTGACTGGAAATTCAAAGATCATAGGTTCAATCCCCGGTACAGCACCCCTCCATATGGAAATACTCAAACTTTGCATTCTAGAACACTGCAGTGTATAAATATTTTAATTAGACTATTATTTTACTTGCTGTTTTTTGCATATTTTCTAAAATTTTGAGGGGAATGATCCCTGTCTCACGGTGCCGCTCTCCTGGATTGCTGCCTGTAAATACCAATCATCGGCCATATGGTTATCATTCTTTATATTGTCATCCACCATGCGTACCCCATTATCATGATTCTTAGCATCGTTGTCATCACCCTCCTCATTCCGACATCAACATCCATAGCACTCGATATCATGGGATCGTTGATGAGAGAGAGAGAGAGAGAGAGAGAGAGAGAGAGAGAGAGAGAGAGAGAGAGATGGGGGATGGGAAGGGAGGGAGAAAGAGGGAGGAAGAGGGAAAGAAATTGGAAGACAGATAGAGGAGGAGGAGGAAGAGGAGAGAGGGAGATAAAGAGAGAGAGAGTGACAGAGAAGGGGAGGGAGGGAGGGAGGGAGGGAGGAAGGGCGAGGGAGAGGGAGGGAGAAGTGGGTAGAGAGAGAGAGAGAGAGAGAGAGAGAGAGAGACGGAGAGAGATCCACCATCCATACGTCATACCACAATTCTTAACATCGTTATCATCACCATCCTCATTCCCACATCAACATCCACATGATTCATATCATGGCATCAGTGATGAGAGAGAGAGAGAGAGAGAGAGAGAGAGATGGAGGGGGAGAGGGGGAGGTGTGAGAGAGGTCGGGATAGAGAAAGAGAGAGATGGAGGGGGAGGAGGGAGAGAGGGAGATGGAGAGAGAGGAAGAGAGAGAGAGAGAGAGAGGGGTCAGAGAGAAAGAGAGAGAGATGGAGCAACATAGAAACGGAGGATGGAGAGAGAGAGAGAGAGAGAGAGAGAGGGGGGTCAGAGAGAAAGAGAGAGAGATGGAGCAACATAGAAACGGAGGATGGAGAGAGAGAGAGAGAGAGAGAGAGAGAGAGAGAGAGAGAGAGAGGAAAAGGGGAGAGAGGGACAGCTGCTAGAAAAAAAGAGGAGGGGGGGGGGGGGAGGAGTAGAAGGAGAGGAAGAGGGAGATGGGGATATATAGATCAAGAAACTTTTCCCGTCTATAAGTTTTTTGATTCTTTTTACATTTTCTTCCTTTTTTTTTAATACAAAATTTTCTTTTATTTCTGCCATCCTTAATTTGACATGGAGGAAAATTATGATGAAATAAAGAGTAATCACATTCAGCAAAATGAAAGCGAACTGCAGGCTATGAGCAAAATCTCATTCAGTTGTTGACAGTTTTGTGTCACCCTAACACGTTCACTTCTTCAGTGATCCCCCGACACAGAAGTGATATGGTCGACGATGTCGGAATGACGCTGGAGATGGCATCTCTCTTCTGACATCAGTACACTCTTTGCTTTGTATACTTCCCGGAAATTGTCCAAATATCATGAATATGGAACAGATTGCCCCAAGAGAAAGTGGACGTCGAGCGAAATTTTAAGTTTGGGAATCAACAGGAGAGGTTGATAAAATAAATAGATAATTCATACTAACAATCAAAACATCACACCATATTGACAAATTCTCGCTATAACCATGAAAACGTCAAGTTATGGTCCTTGCAGTAAAGCACGAAGCACACTATACAAGCGACTGCGATCCGATGTCGGAAATAAATCGCAGTAGCACTAAATAAAGGCATTAAAAAAATCTACCTGATTCAGGTCCTGAGCAATGATATGAATACTCAACATAGGAATTTGGTGCGATGTCAGCATTATATCCGGAATATGGGTCAAATCAGTTTCAAATCGTAGACAATCGCAGGACTGCTCTGACGTCACTTCGATTTAGCCTTTCCTCCGACTATAAGCTAGTAATAGGCCGTAATTTCGATTTTACTATCTATATGACTATTCAGAACCTCAATCAAACATATTTTAGGTGTTTAACTGTTTATATCTAAAGGCCACCTCACACTTTACGAACCGTCTGCGATCCGATTTGTGAAATAAATCGCAATGGCATTAAACTTGGCATTTTAACAAATGAAATCTACCCTATTCAGGTTCTGAAAAGTAATATGGATACTAAACATAGGGTTTGGGTGAGCTGTCAGCTTTCTACAGGGAATAAGAGCAAAATTAGTTTCAAATCTTAGGCAGTCGTACAATTTTTGTGACGTCCCTACGATTCGGAGCCGATTTGGCCATTCCTCCGACTAGAAAACTCGGCAAAGGCCGTATTATCGACTTTACTATCTGTATGACTTTTCAGACCCTAAATCAAAAATATTTTTCGTTTTTAAATGATCTGTAAAATGTTATTGCATTTTCTTCTGAAATCGGATCGCAGACCGATCGTAAGGTGTAAAGTGGCCTTAATGCTATTGCATTTTCTTCCAAAATCGGATAGCAGACCGATCGTATAGTGTGCGGTGGGCTTTAGGGTTTTATAGGTGTAGTGTTATGGGGACCGGAGCTGAAGTTAAGAATTCGGTTTTGAATGCGGTGCAATTGTCGCCGGAGCTTGTGTCGTAGAAGCGACTCCTATAAAGAAGACAATGGTGAACGCTATTTGCAAGGTACGTTACTAAGAATCTAAGGAATAGAGATTGAAAAATATACCCAGAGCCAGTGGAGCGTTAACTCATATCATTCAATACAGGGTCAACGTCCTTCTGGCTCTCCTGAGCCAAAATACTGAACAAAATGTTCGATGATTATAATGTGTATTCTTATATAGTTCCTTTTTGATGCAAATGACTGTAAGCGAAAGGTCTTTGGTATTTAATTCACCAATCGGAAATAACCCTTTCCGCCGAATTACTACTCCACGGGTGAGCAGTCAGGCGGGACCATAGTTTGTTATTCATTCATTTTATTCCTCTCTCTCTGGATAGAATGCCAAGGCCGTGTCGGAGAATGAATCATTATGACCAACCACGGACAGGTTTTGTCGACTGTAAATCATTGGAGGTGACACCGGAGAACTATTGACATACTTTCATCCGGTAGACAGACGGATGATGTGTTTACAGTGTGTAATTATGTAGGAGCATCCTTGCCGATAGTCGTCATTGACGTATAGGACATGCAGTCTCGTTGTCCATTCTTATTCTTTAAATTGGTTCAGATTTCTATTTTGTCGTGCATTTATCGGCAAGTCCAAGGTATGTCCCATGTCGTATGTAACGACTATCACCTAGAACATGATCCATAACTTCCGGAACATACACCCCAGGACAGTTATCCCCGACAGATACCCAGGAAACTATAACCCATGGACAACCACTGCATGAGTTATCTTTCTTAGATGTGTAAATGTTGGTATCAGGACGACTTTCTCCTAGAACATGGACCATCATCTCCCGAAAGTACACCGCAGGACAGTTATCCCCAATAACTTCCAGAAAATAATAACACATGGATAACTACCCATGAGTTATCTTCCTTAGATGTGTACATGTTGATATCAGGACGGCTTTCCCCCCGGATCATGGACTGTCAATTCGCGGACAATAAGACCAGGAAAACTTCCCACTAGGACAATAACCCCTGTACAACTACCCTCTAGGACAATAACCACCAGACAACTACCCTCTAGGACAATAACCACCGGACAACTACCCTGTAGGACAATAAACCCCGTACAACTACCCTCTAAGACAATAACCACCGTACAACTACCCTCTAGGACAATATCCACCTGACAACTACCCTTTAGGATAGTAACCACCGGACAACTAACCTGTAGGACAATAAACACTGGACAACTACCTCCAGACAACTATTCCTAGGATGATTGCTCTCGATAACTACCACGGACAACTACCTTCAATAAAATTCAATTCAGTACACAAGGACGACTACATCCAGACAAAACCGTCCTTACAACTACCCCTAGGACAATAGCCCCTGGAAAATATACCCCCTGACAACTAACCCCTTCAAACATCCAATCCAATTACCCCTCGAAAAACTACATGAAGATAACTAACTTAGGGGGTATTTGTATTAGGGGGTAGCT